>OZ004692.1:51279099-52479099 GCA_963924545.1 Pogonocherus hispidulus
ATGATTAAAATTTTGTTACACTTTACAATCTGTCACAGCAACTGCCAACGCAATTTGACATAACTGTCTCTGAAAGAACATCTCATTAACAAACATCTTATTTATCCACCATTTAACAATCTACATAGAAGGCCTTGCACAAAGAAAACAAAAAATGCATTAAAGTCAAGTTATGTCAATTGCGCCTGTAGTTGCTGTAACAGATTATAAATTCAGTTCAGATTTCAATTTCTCAAAATGCCATTTCAGTTTTCGAACCATGAATTAGCAGATATCCATTTTGTGTATGGCTTTGCAAATGGCAATGGAGCACTAGCAGCTAGAGAATACAGAAGACGGTATCCACAGAGAAGACATCCTTATCCGTCAATATTTGTTCAAGTTCATAACAGATTTGTTAATGTCGGCTTACATATGGTACATAGGAATCAGAATAACAACATTCAGCAACAACGTATCACTAGGAATGTTTTGCAAGAATTTACAAGAGACCCATCAACAAGTACACGAAGAGCGTCAGCTGTCCTCGGTATTTCTCAAACCAAAATTTGTCGCGTTTTAAAACGAAATCACTTGCATCCTTATCATTTACAACCAGTCCAAGGTCTACATCCAGGCAACGAACAACGCAGAGTGTATTTTTGTCGTTGGATCCTTAATACATTAGAAAATGTATAATGTATGGACTTTCTTGTCCAACGTATTATGGACTGACGAATCTTGCTTCACTCGATGTGGGATAGTAATTTCAAAAACCAACATATTTGGGCAGAGTAAAATCCACGTGCTATTAGGCCAAGAAAATTCCAAAATGAGTTTAGCATTAACGTATGGGTAGGAATTTTTGAAAATCGTTTGTTTGGACCATATTTTTTGCCAGAAACCGTCAGTTCGCAAAACTTTTTAGAGTTTCCAGAAACCGAGCATCCTAATTTGTGGGAATATGTTCCACTAAATTTAAGACAGCAAGCTAGGTTCCAGTTGGATGGCTGCCCAGCTCATTTTGGAAGAAGTGTAAGGGTTTGGTTAGACGACAATTATCCAGAGAGGTGGATTGGACGTGGAGGTTCAATTGCATCCTACATTCCCCAGATATAACACCGATGGATTTTTTTGTGTGGGGCTTTCTTAAAGAAAAAGTGTATGCAACTCCTGTTCAAGATGTTGAAGATCTTAGAGGGTGTATAAGGCATGCTTGTGAAGACATAAGAGTTCATCACTTAGTTTTAGCAAGAAGATCTGTTGAAACGCAATGCCGGTTATGCATCCAACAAAATGGATCGCATTTTGAAAATTTAATTTGAAAATAAAATTATTTTAGGTTATTTGTAAAGTTACTTGTATTTGCCTTGGTTTATTATTAGTTATTAATTATTTTACTTAGTTATTAAAAGACTTTGAAATACTACAAAGAAATAAATAATTAGTGGCAAAAATTGTACTGTAAGAATGTACCTTTGACAATTTAGATACAATTTAGACAAACTTTCGTTTGACAATAATTGTTTTTAGTGAAAATTTTGATGAAAATATTTTTTTTTTAATAAAATACTCTTTCAGAGACTTTTTCAAATTACTCGACAACCGTCACAGCTATGATAAAAATGCAAAAGACAAAAAAGTTTCTAAATTGAACGTGGAATCCAAATTTTGGATTCCACGCAAATAAGCAGTTAGTGGTGCACCACAAAAAAGTTCTGAACGGTAAAAGGTGGCCTGACCCCTGAAAAAATATCACCCTGTACGTTCTCAAATCGTTTACATATGTCGAAAGTTGCGGACCATCATAGGTAATCTATGGTAAAAATTTGAATAAATTATCTGAAAAACTATAGGAGCTGTGTGGAAAATACTAAAAAAAAAACAAAACTTTGACACCCTGTATCTCAAAAACGAAGCGATTCCCGACATATGTTTATATGAACTTAGCTTAAAATAAGGTGCTCTATCGAATGCCAGAGTTCAGCTAGTATAAACTGACTCAACATGTAAAGGTACGCCCTTTGAGATACTTTCAGCACAATCTCACTTCATGCAATGTTGTCATATTTATGAGGTAGGTAAGTAATATACAGGGCGCCCTATTTCTTGACCCGTTGCATGGGTAACTTTTTTATTAGTAGAGATACAAAAACGCTTAAATGAGCAAATTAGTGCAGTTTCGTATTAGTAATTCTACGGTAAGGCGAAAAATTATATACGGGGGAAGGTTGAAAAGTTATTGACAATAAACGAAAAATCCAACTTTTCTATTATCCCTCGTAGCTCGTTCATTTGAAGAGTTAGAGAAAAATGATTCACATGTTTTTTGCAGTATTTTTCATGTAAAATGACATGCACTTGCTACTGTTTATATATCTCTTAAAATGGTTGAGAATCACAGTAAAATATATTTTTTTTAAATGTAATGGATAGGTGGCTGTGACATTAACCGAAAGTCCCCTTTTTTCTCTTTCAGATGATATAACATAGTCCATATTTTATCCTTACAAAAGTAATAATAATCGTTGTTTTTAAAGAAAGTTTATTGTCACATCAAGAATGCTATGGATTATGGAACAAAAGAATGTTTTGAGAACAGAAATTATTAATTAATTAATTATATTGAAGTAAATGTTCGGAATGACCACCATCCTGTTGGATACATAGTAAGCAACGTTTCTGGATACTTCTTAAAACATTATTTATTGTATGTCCATGTATGCTTCTAATTGCATCTTGAATCCTGACTTTTAGATCCTCTATATCTAGAGGAGCTGTCACATAACTTTATCTTTCAATAACCCCCAAAGAAAGAAATCTAAGGGGGTCAAATCAGGTGTTCGCGCTGGCCAGTCGATATCCATTCTATTTCCTATAACATTATCAAACTGTTCATGTAAATATTGTTTTACCTCGCGGGAATTATGCGCAGATGCTCCATCGTGTTGGAAGTATTTAAGGTTTCTAAAATTATGAAGTGGTAATTCATTTAAATATTCCTCTGTTAGAGTATTCCTTAGAAAATGAAGGTAATTATTCGCATTCAAATTATCTTCGTAAAAATATGGGCCAATAATTTTGCCACAAAAAATTCCACACCACACATTTATCCCAAAATGACGTTGATTTCTTCTTTCAGAAACAAGATGTGGATTTTCTCGGCACCACATTATGTTATTATGGCGGTTAAAAATACCATTGTTGGTAAATCTACTTTCATCACTGAATAAAATCTTTTTCCAGAAGTCTAGATCCTCTTCGCATTTTGAAATGTACCATCGACAAAATGTCATCCTCCTTTGATTATCAGCTGAATATAAAGTATTGCATATGGAATAATGATAAGGCTTTAAATTGTTACCTTTTAAAATGGCACCACATTATGTTATTATGGCGGTTAAAAATACCATTGTTGGTAAATCTACTTTCATCACTGAATAAAATCTTTTTCCAGAAGTCTAGATCCTCTTCGCATTTTGAAATGTACCATCGACAAAATGTCATCCTTCTTTGATTATCAGCTGGATATAAAGTATTGCATATGGAATAATGATAAGGCTTTAAATTGTTACCTTTTAAAATGGCTCTTACAGTTTCCTTGGAAGTGTTGCAGTGATGTGCAATTTCTGCAGTTGAAGAATCAGGTTTAAAATTTACATAAGCCAAAACATTTATTTCAGTGTCTTCATTGAAGTTTCTTTCATCCTTAGGCTTTGAAAAAGAACCGTATAATCGTATATTATTTTCCAGCTGTCTAAATATTCTATGATGGGGTTGTCTTCGTTCCATGTAAGTTTCAAAATAAAGATTCGCTGCAGCTTGTGCATCTCGATTTTGGTTATAATAACAAAATAGCATATCATTTTTCTCTTCGTTGGTGTACATATTTGCAACACTATTATTTTGTATGCAGTATTAATAATAAACAATAAACTACTTAACAAAAACTAAAAATGTCACTTATGATCTGTCAATAATTAAATGCCAACTAGACGTTTTTAAAAATATCAGGAATCTTATTTTTTGTTTTATTTCCATAGCATTCTTGATGTGACAATAAACTTTCTTTAAAAACAACGATATTATTACTTTTGTAAGGATAAAATATGGACTATGTTATATCATCTGAAAGAGAAAAAAAGGGGACTTTCGGTTAATGTCACAGCCACCTATCCATTACATTTAAAAAAAATATATTTTACTGTGATTCTCAACCATTTTAAAAGATATATAAAAAGTAGCAAGTGCATGTCATTTTACATGAAAAATACTGCAAAAAACATGTGAAGCATTTTTCTCTAACTCTTCAAATGAACGAGCTACGAGGGATAATAGAAAAGTTGGATTTTTCGTTTTTTGTCAATAACTTTTCAACCTTCCCCCGTATATAATTTTTCGCCTTACCGTAGAATTACTAATACGAAACTGCACTAATTTGCTCATTTAAGCGTTTTTGTATCTCTACTAATAAAAAAGTTACCCATGCAACGGGTCAAGAAATAGGGCGCCCTGTATATTTCCATTGGTTTATACATATGATCCCATAATTTAAATTGTTGTATACGCTCCCAAAAATAGCTATTTTACGCACTAATTTGGGACCCTAAAATGGGTATTTTCCAGATCAATCCCAAAAAGTTGCCATGACAACTTTTACTATGGTGGGTGGCATTGTAATTAAAATCCGAAGCTCACTATTTTTGAGAAATATTTGCTCTGATCACATTAATCATAGATAATAAGAGGTTTGAATGTGTTTTTTGGGAGTTAAATCAAACACACCTAGAATATTAAAAAAAAAGCTAAAAATGTTAAAATAACAACTTACACCACTCATATCCATTTTTTTAAAATTGTCTTTCGTTAGATTCTTTTGGGATTGGCATTAAATGAAATAAATAGGAAAGAAACAGTACATTTTAACCAAGTACAACCAAAAATTAAGATTTTTTTATTAAAAACGTAAATACAACTTAGGACACTCATTGCCACTTTTCCAAAACTTTGTTTTATTTGGTTCTCCTGGGATTTGCCCTATAAGAAATGAATGGGAAAAAATAATACAATGTAAACCAGACACACGCAAAAAAAAATTCAAGAAATTGATTAAAGACGAGATAATAGGTGTGTTTTATCTGAAATCGTCTGTCTCAGTTATTTTATAATTAAAAAAATATAAAGAATGTATTATGTTTTAATTGGAAAATAGGCGACAGAACTTGCAAAAATAAAATTCATGACCTTTTATATTCTAAAACTTTGTTCTGGAGACAAAGGGTGTTAAGTAAAGGTAAAGTAAAAAAAAAATGTTTTTTCAAATAACTCAAAAACCAATTTGCCAATTTTGATAAAACTTCGCGCATAATGCAGTTGCTTCACGTAACGATTTGGTAGAAAAACCATTTGCACCTAGTCCAATATATCTGAGTTCTATAACTAAACGTGTTAATCGAGAAATAAATGATTATGACACAAACATCGGTGAGAAAAAGACAAATGTAAAATTTGAGCTAAAAATCGAGCCAAAAGATGAGCGTGGGGTGATTAAACAGGATGGAGATGATTATACTTTATATAATGATATAAAACACATCCACCAAAGCATCCACCAAAGCATCCACCAAACGCATCCACCAATGCATCTACCAAAGCATCCACTGAACGCATCCACCAAAGCATCCACCAAGCGTAGCATAGCCAGTCTAACAGTTAAAATAGTGGATCAGTACGGTGATCTGGTCAATTTCCGTGGAGAAGTCAAGACGATAAGACTACACCTGAAGAGAAATGGTTCTTAGATTTCATAACCATTATCGCAAGAGTGCAAGAGCATCCCAATCATCAATCAGCAGCCCAATCATTTCACGAGTAATTCTCAAACCGTTAATAATGAAAAATCTTAAATATCTCTTGTATCTCGGTTATAAATTGCATAGCAGTCAACTTCATGGTAGTAGTAATGAATTCTAATAATATTTTGAACGTGTCCTCACATACTTACTGAAAGATTTTCAAGTTCAAGACATAAAAGGGGACTTCTATACTAAGACATGAAGGAGTGTTATGATGAACTCTAATGACCCCATTACTGCTAGAAGTCAAGCTGTTGATTTTCTACGTAGTACATTACGTTTTGATTTGTACCGTTCTACTCAAGAAATTCCGAAAAATGGTTATTCGTTTTGGTTGACTCCGCTGGATCTAGAAAAATATAAAAATGGAATTAAGTATTGCGACCTGTATATCGGTGAAATCATCTCCCTGGAAAAATTTTGTACTTTAATAAACAAGTGTGGTCTACATGAACAATTAATACAGCATGTTGCCATTTATTTGAGTGATGATCTTATTGAACAGTATATAGGTTATAATGAAGTAGATTAATATTGTAATTTATTTGAATAAAGTATTAATATAATGTAGTTCTTTTATTTCTACCACTGTGGTGATGTCATTTAACATCAAACTCGAAACTAGGCTTGTTTGTGAATGTACGTGGGAAAGGAAGCGGTGTCTAGTCGTTTTTAAATTCATATATAAACAAATATTTTATTATATAAACAAAATTTCTTTTATACCATGTTGCCTCATATAAAATTCCTGGAATCGAACTATGTAAAGATTACGATACCTAAAACAATATTTTATCATGTCTGCTCTTGAAGTGTCTGCATGAATCAATTTAAATTCTTCATTTCTTTGAAACACAAATAATAATACCTACTTATGAAATACCACGTAGATTAAATCGCTATGTAATAAGTTATTTATACTATGTTAAATTCATATGTGATATTTGGTAAAGCAAAGCGTACGTTTATCTCGATGGATAACAGCATTGAATGAGCATAGTGCATAATCGGCAGAAATTAGATTATATTTATTTATAAAACAAACATGGTATTTTATCAGTTCCGACTTCAGCATGTAATTTAATATGCCTATATTTATGTATTAATTTTTAGAATTCGATTCAAACCAATATTATAGGTACTCAAGTTAAAATTCAATAGAATATGTTTTAAATGAGTAATACGGTACTACATATTTGTTCTAATGCAGGAATAAGCCTGTTCAAACAAGTCTATGCTAAACATTTATTTCCTCGCACGCAAAATATATCAAGTGAGCAATTTTTTACCATGAATCGGAGTGCACCATCCCCCTACCGCTCCCCGAAGAGCGCCATTTTCTTTTTTATCAATTCCACCAATCAGCTTTATTTTTTACATCCTTTTAATATTAGATTACATCAATCATATGAATTCAGGTATATTAATGTTATATCATAAATCACATTCCGAAATCAACTCGAGAATCAACCTATCATTCTTAATTAATTAGATTACATCAATCATATGAATTCAGGTATATTAATGTCATATCACCACCTGAACTCAACACCCCCCTCGAGAAACAGGTACATACCTATCATTCTTAATTAATTAGATTACATCAATCATATGAATTCAGGTATATTAATGTCATATCACCACCTGAAATCAACACCCCCCCATCCACCCTCCTTCATCCGCATCACCCTCAGGAAGCCCCATCCCGCATTCTTTATCATAACAATCATAATTACTATTTTTTATTACCATACATCAACTACCACCCTCGAAATTCTTCTACACCCTCCGGACATTGACCAACACTTCTTCACCACCATTCCAAGAACTCTTCGACACCCTCGACACACCCCCATCATCTTTGGTCACTTCTTGATGGATACATGCCATCCGGAGCTCAGTGCTCTGATAGCGGGGGACCTACAGCCATCCGGAGCGCGGTGACCAGAGAGGTGGTCTGATAGAGGTGTTGACATTGACCATCCGGTCGAACCGAACATATGCAGACCGTCAACATCTGACATACACGTGTGACATCATTCGGAATCAATAACAAATAACAGTGCGACAGAGCCATCTCCGTCATGATATCTTTTAAAACTAAGGTATATAAACAAAATATTTGTCTTACAGTTATTTGTTTTGTATATATTCGTTCTGCGGCTTGAGGATAATTTGGGGGCATCTGCGGGGCCCTTATCGCCGCCACTGAGTATCAGGGAATATTTTTTTTTAATTGGCCATTCAGATTAGCGATGAGGGCGCTGCAAATTGTAAACAAATATGGAGGAAGACGAGTAAAAATGTTGCATTTCATATCATCTAGCAATATAGCATTCAACTGCCATAAATATAATAATAATAATAATAATAATAATAATAATAATAATAATAATAATAATAATAATAATAATTTAACTTTATTTAGCACATTGCTATTCCTTTACAGTTACAATATTATTCTTTACAATATAGAAATAATCCACTCAAACACATTTAGTACATACCCTTAATATACAACAAAAAGAGCACCTAATGTTCTACACCAACTATACAAAAATTCATGCATAAGTTCCTTTCAAAATTCTCTTAAATGTAGTTATATTTTGAATGAACTTAAATTCTTGACTAAGACTTTTATATTTCTTAATTCCCCTGCAGAAAATTGAGTTCTGCCCTGCACTTGTTCGATTCCTATGCAAAATGAAATTTTGTCTCCCTCTCGTATTGTGATCATGCACATTTTGAAATGTTTCCAACAAATTTTGTAAATACTTAGGTTCTTTCCCTAATTTAATTTTGTGAATAAAAACCAACACATTGAATTCCAGAAAGCTTTGTACATTTATCCAACCCAAAGCAGCCAACATGTCCCCAATCCCTGTGTATCTATTGCTACCCAGTATTATTCGCATTACCCGATTCTGCAATTTCTGTAAACGACCAATACCCCCTTGGCTAGCTAAATATAAAACAGTGCTACAATAACAAAAATGAGGCAATATTATAGGTAGTATTGTAAACAAGTTTACGAGACTTCATAGTTAAAAACCAACTAACCCTTCTGAGAACTCCAATTTTTTTAGCTATTTTTTTGCAATAATCAAAATCTAATAATTTAATAATCAATTTGTTTATTAAATTTTAAATCTGCGTCAATTATAACTCCTAGATATTTAATTTCATGAACTACTTCTACAGTTTCCATACCTATTTTAAATTCTAGTTGATTTGTGAAAAATATATCTATATGATTTCTTACCAATAATCATGCCTTTTGTTTTACAAACATTCAGTTTTAATTTATTTATTTGCATCCACTCATTTACCGTTTCTAATAATTCGTTTAATTTAATAACAAGACTCAGCATACATGTATCCGATAAATATATCACTGTATCGTCTGCAAATAAATGGTATTGAGCATTCTCCAAAATCATCGATATATCATTTATATATAAAATGAATAACAAGGGTTCAAGTATACTACCCTGTGGTATTCCGACGTTAATATTTAACTATCCAGACACATATTCTTCATACTTAACTTTTTGTCTTCTATTGTTCATATAATCCTTCAACCAGTTTAAAACCCTCCCCTTAAAACCTAATGCTTCCAGTTTTTGAAGTAGCTTACTTCGGTCAATAGTTTCGAAAGCCTGTTTTAAGTCCAAAAAAATCACAACTGTTACTCTCCCTTCATCAAGGGCTTCTTTCCAATCATTTATAACATATTGTAGGGCACTTTCACAGCTATGATTATCCCTGAATCCAGATTGAAAGTCACATATTAACCGGTTATCTGAAATGTATTCTAATATTTGTAAGTAAACAACTTTTTCTAATATTTTCTCAAATACAGGTAACATATTAATTGGTCTGAATTCTTCGGCTTTAATAATTTTAAGAACTTTCCGTAATAGAATAAATTGTAGATACCTTCAAAGAATCCGGAACTTGACTAGTTAACAATGAACAATTTATTATGTTAAGCAGTAGGTCACCCAATACATCAAAACACTCTTTATAGAAACCCATACTAATATCCTCAGGACTACTTTTGTTAGCCATTGACCAAATAATCTCTTTCAGCTTGCATCTGTCTAACAGTTTAAAATCATAGAAACTGCTATTACTGTTACAAAGAGGAAATTCCCTATGATTAATGGCTATACCCTGAATAATCGCTTCAACACTACTGATGAAAAATTTATTAAATTTTCCCACAATATCAATCAAATCATCCACTAACTCACCATTAAAATTGATTACCATAATATTAACTCTACTTTTTTTTCCCAGTTATATGTTTTAAAGTTTTCCACATCTCTTTTGAATTACCAACGCAATAATTTACTTTTTCTTGGTAGTATCTACATTTTTCCGTTCGTATTACGTTAACCACCTCATTTCTGTTTTTTTTTAAATAAATTTTCCACTCGTTTTGATTATTTGTTAATTTATATTGATTATACGACTCATCCCTTCTTTTAATTGCATCCACCACTGTATCACTAAACCACCCATTATATTTTCTATGAAGCACAATTTCTTTTTTGGCATATATGTATCAATAATATCTGTAATTCCCCTAGTAAAAGAGTTAAATTTTAGATTTAAGTCTTCAGTATGATATTTAAAAGTATTTGAATAACTGGCAATATCACCATGAAATTGCTTTACATCTTTTAACTTACTTCTAATAAATATTGTTTTTTCTGGTTCTTTTTTCCATAAATTGATCTTAATGCAACTATGATTACAAAAAATGTTGAGATCATCCAATACAAATATTTCAGTATTATAGAATATAGAATATAGTGACCTCATGTGCTAGTTAGGGTGAAATAAAGGATAAAAAGAGTGGTAAAAGCAGTTAAAAGTCCCATAAGTGCATAACATTAAAAGTTCGATTAATTTCAGCATTATTGTTTTCTACAGGATACCTATCTTTTATTTTCAAAAACAGAAAAATTTTACAAGTTACAAATGTCAATTCACGGAAAGCAGTTAGTTCAAGGTCAAGGAATCACGGATTCATAATGTGATTTTTGACGAATAACAGTTATATAACCGTGATATAATAACAGTGTTATTATATCACAATTTCAGCAATAAGATAAACTAGGCAACTTGCATTTAAAGAGGTGGTTCGCTAAAAATTTTTCTACAATTTATATTGTAATATTCTTTTATTCATTGTAGTCTATTTTTTACGAAGGCTTCTAAGGGACACCCTGTCTTTTACATTTCCTTTCCTAAAAATATGCGTTATAACGCAAAATTTTGCCTTATAACACAAAATTTTGTGTTATAAAGCAAAATTTTGTCTTATAGCTCAAAATTTTGCCTTATAACGCAATATTTTGTGATATAACACAAAATTTTATGAATTTACGTTTTTCAAATTTGCAGCGCGATCAGTTAAAAGTTAAAACACGAGGTGCCTGGAAGTGGTTAGTAATAGTTTGGTTGGTTGGAAAATTAGCAGCGATAATTTATTAAACAGCAGGTGCTTGCGAGTGGAAGTTGGCTTAGCAGTGTGGAGTGTGACACTTACTATCTAGGTAAGTAAAGCTTTAGTTAATGATATACAGGATATTTGATAATACGTGAATGTACACTGCAGGTTCATTCCTTATATTTTAAGGTACCCCTACAGCCCTCATTTTTAGAGCTAGAAAAAACTTTTTATATGAAAGATGCAGGATTTGTTCCTAACCTGCAGAATCCGCTATCAGATGAAACAAAGGAGCAGCGCAATATTAAGAAAAAATACAAAGTTTTGTTTTTTTAATGATATGCTCAATATGTTTACTCTTTTGAAATCAAGGCATTTTTGCGATTCCAACGATGTGCAATAGTTAAATGTTTGCTCCAATAACACACAAAACAAAAGTGTATATTTTTCCTAACTTTGCGATTTCCATTTGCGTCAGTTGATGACAGATTCTGACGATTTAGAAACCATCCTACAACTTTTGCATAAAATTTTTTTTATCTCAAAAAATGGCGGCTGTAGGGGTACCTCAAAATATAGTGTACAATAAAGCTTCGAAAGAATCTAAAATTTAGTGTGCTAAGAATTATTAAAGCATTAAACTAAAAATATAATATTAAAGATGGAGTTACAAAAATACACTGTGTATAAGCAGTGACATATATGCGTATATGTATGCATGAATTATTCTATTCTTGCTTACAGGTCACCGTAAAAATGAAACTAAGAGATCAACTTGTTGAAAAGTATTTCGCATTGGGATTACAACAAAAGGAAATCATCACACTTTTGATTAACATTCACGGCATAATAGTTGTTGTTGTTGTTGATAGGCGGCGCGGTTACCCGCAGCACTCAGGTCTTTCGACCCATTGTGCCTGCCGCTAGTTGGGAGTTATTGGAAGAGACCCGTGCTGTGCGCATAGGCCAACACCCGTTGTATGGGAAGCTCCCTAATGTCCTGAGGCAGAAGAAATGCTGCGCCCAGGTGCTTGTGTCTCTTGACCATGAGGTAGGCACAGCGACAGAGGATGTGAATGGAGTCCTCGTCATCGTGTCCGCAAAACCTGCACCTTGTAGTGTCACTAAGACCGATAGTGTTAAGGTGCTTGTTAAGATGTCCGTGACCTGTCAACAGTCCTGTGACAATCCTTATGCTGTTACGACTTAGCGCAAGTATTGATTGAGTTGCGTTCGACCAAGGCCCTTCAATTAAGAGCCTGGCTTGTCGCAGCCCAGTCACGTTTGACCATTCTTCCTTTGATCTTACCTTGATCCAGTTTCCAATGGACCTTGCTACATAACTAGGCGGAAGCCCCAGCACTGGTTCGGGCCCTGTAAACTGTATACTTGAGCCTCTCTTAGCCAGTGCATCGGCCTCCTCATTTCCTGTTATATTATGATGACCCGGTACCCAGGTCAATTTTACCTGGTTGTTTTGTCCCAATTGGGTCAGACCATTAACACACTCTAGGACCGTCCTGGAGGTGATCCTGTAGGAGATCAAGGCACGTAAAGCCGCCTGACTGTCGGTGCATATCTGGATATGCTGATTAGAATATCTCCTTTTGAGATTTTCCTGAACGCATGCAGAGATAGCAAACACTTCCGCCTGAAAGACCGTGGCATACTTTCCCAAGGAGAAGGATAGTCTCGCCCTCGGGCGCACGCCCCGGACTCCCGCCCCTGAGCCCTGGTCTGTCTTGGACCCATCCGTAAACCAGACGAGCCCATTCGAGACCTGAGCATCAGGATTTTCGAGCCAAGCTTCCCTGTCCGGTATCTCTACTGTGTAAGGTTTGAGAAACACATAAGTGGGAGATATCCTGTCACTGGGTGCGTCCAGTAGACTGTCTCCTCCCACAAGTTCCCCAAGAATACTTGTGTGTCCACCATCGTGGCTTTTACCTAGCCACCGCCCCCACTGCTTGACCCTATAAGAGGCCCTCCTTGCCTCTCCCTCAACCACTATATGCAGTTTAGGGAGAGACAGGAGAGCCTCCAGAGCCTCTGTGGGAGCCGTGCGTATCGCTCCTGTCGTGCTTACACACGCCAGGCGTTGTAGTTGATTTAGCCGTTGCTTGATGGTAACCCGCCGGACGGCTGGCCACCATACAATCGACGCGTATAGAAAGGAGGGTCTAATAACCGAGGTATAGAGCCATAAGGTGGCTCTCGGATTAAGCCCCCACATTTTTCCAAAGAGCCTCTACGGCATAATAGTACATCTTAAACGCATTTTAAACAAACAAAAAAATGTACAGACGTAAATATTTCTCAAGCCTTGAATGTGTTGCTAATTTTATTGAGGATCAATTGATGGCCTCTGATCAACTGCACAGATATCGCTGGATGCATTTGAAATGTATTCAGCAAACCTTACGGAATTTGTATTAGCGGTGCAGTTGACGGTTTTTCCCGGTGCATTATATGGCTGCATGCAGGACGTACATCCAGTGACCCCAAAGTAGTTGCGGGCTAATATGTAAATTCCTTCAAAGCTTTGGGAGGATTTCCAATGACAGTACGTTCTGATATGGGAACCGAAAATGGGGTTTGTGAAAAAAATGCAAAAAGCTTTGAGAGAATTATTTGTAACAGATGAGAACCACAAGCCTGCTTTTCTTTATGGTCGAAACACAGCAAATCAAAGGATTGGGTCCTGGTGGTGGTGGGTCCTGGTGGATAAATGACTTATACAATTCTGTTTCCTGGAGATAATCCAGGTAAATTTTATATTTTTATTCATATTATATTACAACCGAGTTCCATATTTCAGCAACAGAGTAAATATTATACCTACTTATCGTTACCTACACATATATATTTTTTCCACTACTAACCTTAGAAACATCCATTAGGTATTGACCTATTTTCAGGTTGATAAATCAGATTTCTTTGCCCCTTGTCGAAATGTCAAATATAATTGCCCTAGGTAAATAATCATTATTTACCTACGTCAATAATGAATTCTGACGGTAAATAATCATTATTTACCTAGGTCAATAATGAATTCTAATAGCTTCTGTCAAGTTTTTAAAATAGCTTCCTTTCTAGAGTGTACGCAGTAAACCTCCCAGAAGCGCTTAAAACTCCACAATTTAATTTCTCAGCGCGGAAAATTTCACATTTATCTATTTAGTTTTGAAATGTCTTTTATATGTGTAGATTTACCACAGACAACATATTGTTTTAAAAAGATAAAAATTTGAAATGAATGGCAGATACTAATACCAAAACTTCACTAGAAAACAAAAGACTATCAAAAAGTACATTAGTAATTTTTTTTACTACTAACATGAGAAAACCTTATTATTTACCTCATTTGTGTAATGAGAAGTAGTTCATTATTCACCTAGGTAAATAATAAATAATGAAAAATGACCTAGGTAAATAATGATTTTTTGATGTGGTTTTGTTCTTAAAATTACATTCAAAATGGCATTTCGATTGACATCTGGAACTTTTAGGCTACTTGACATTGCTATGAACTTCTGATAAGCTAGGGATGTGCAATTCCACTAGCTTAAGTTCATTGACATTAGCTCCGGTAGTTCAGACAGATTTATGATACTAGGGCGTAGTATTCGTAGGACTGCTTTGAAGGTTGACAATTTATTTGGGCACCAGGATAATTTTTAGATATAAGATAAAAGAAAACTATATAAAAGTTAGTTGAATACAATATAATCTATAAGCAAAGAGGATTACAATTAAATAATGAAGTTACTATTGAACAATAATAATTTAAAAATGATGTATAGTTACTAGAAATGAAAAAAAATTATGTGAAATTGAAATTTTAAGCTGGGCTCACTTTACAAAAATTTTATGAGGTTCGGGGTCACTCTGACAATCTCGTTCCTTCTCTATGAGGTCAGTACTCTCACCCTTAACCTGTGCTGATGATTGGATCCAGGTGGATTTGCCGTGGCCAAGTGGGGAAGGCTAGAGCTCTAGTCCAGATGACGGTCACGTACTGGCTAAGTCCAATCCTCTTATCTAGGGATCTGCAGGTGGTAAGCGTCCAGAGTTCTTTAGCAGGTTATAGATCTTACAGTCAGGTTACAGCAGGCTTGTCTCAGAAGAGTACATACAAAGAATTGTTTGTGTTAAGAGTGACCCAAAATTTACAAATATATAGATGAACGTTGACGGCTAGTGTAGCCAAGATTAAAAATTATAAATAAGTTCCTGAAGGGAATGTACCAGCAAATCTGGTTTGGTAAAATTCTCTGTGAATTCTCACAGGGAAAGTAATTAACAACTGAATACAAAACCTGGAAGGTGTCAACCTTTAGTGACCCTACCCAGAATGAAGCAAATAAAATTACCCAAAAAATTGCATTCAAAAGAACTGATTACAGGTCAGCCACTCGACAATTATTCTTAATAAAAACTCTAATCATTAATATTTAAAGATACAATAGTTCAGAAGGAACAAAAATAAATTAAACAAAAAAACCATCTATCGTCTGACCCAAAATTCCAAAAACAACTTTTTCATAACCGGTTAAACAAGGCAATATTATTACTCTAATTAGGTAAAAGAGAAAAATTATTTCATTAATATTTCAAAGAAAGAGTGACAAGTTATAAAAATTCTTATTGAGTTATTGTACAAATTTGTTGCCAAAGAACAATATCAATGAATTTACAAATATGAGGAAACTGTTCCAGTCTTCTAATCGGCGTGCATGTGAGTTATTAAAATCTCTACAAAGTAACAAATTACTTAACCTAGTGCAGAAATTACGATATTAGCAATTTTCTATAACTCCCAATCATATATTATAACTATAAGATAAGAGAAGATAAGATAAAGGAACTTAATTCCCAAACAGCACGTGGTATTGGATAGTAGCAATCCGATTCAAACAAAATGGAGGCAAGAAAACTCAAATTTATTGGTTTAAAAAAACTATATTTTCTATAATCTCCTGACAAGAGCACAGCTTCACTAATTTATAAAATAATATTGAAACTATATTCTCTTGTTTCGAATCGTACTACTTCTAATCATATAGGGTGACAAAAAAAGTCTCACTGACCACGCCTAAATAATTTACCTAAAATCCAGGTAAATCCTGATTATATATGAAATATAATTACTTAATAATAACAACAAATCGCTATGATCGTATTTTTGTACTAATAATTATAATCTCAACCAATAATGAAAGTGAATAAATTATATATATCAAATAAGTAAAATAACTCACATGTGCCTATACATAGTAGAAGCCTGGAAACATCTCTATCTGTTCCTTCTTAATTACACCGGCGAGTCTATTGGATTTTGGAGGGGCTACCGTTTACTAGCCAATCAGATCTCGATTTATATCAAGGTTATTATCAAATCGAGCTAGAACTTGCTCTAGACCTTGTACAGCCTTTACAACAGACAGAGGACAGTTTCAGATGACAAGACTACCTCAAGGTCTCAAAATTAGCCCAAGTGCATTTGCAAGAGCCATGACTATTGCCATGTCAGGTTTGAATTATGATAAATGTTTCTTATATTTGGACGACTTAATAGTTTTTGGAAATGCACTTGAAAATCACAATACAAATTTAATTAAAGTACTAAATAAGAAAAAACTATTAGAAAATGCTTCCACTAGAAGTTTTACTATAGTAGATGATAAAACACCCGTCCAACAGCAGCATTTAAAAGAACTACGTAGTAAGCTTGACACTCGCTTGGGAAACGGTGAAAGAGACTTGACAATTAGATTTGTCCACGGCTCGCCTAAAATGGTACCATTTCGTCGTTAGCTCTTCATCTACCTCTCGCCCCCATTTCTCCTCCGCTTATTTCACTGACTGGCTCTTTCTATATACTAATCTTGATTCTCTCCAAGCTAAATACAATGAACTTGTTTGTACCGTGCAATTACTTAAACCTGATATAATTCTTATAAGTGAAAGTTGGCTCAGACCCTCAATTCCTGACGTCCTAATTAATATCAATGGTTATACAATCTTTAGAGCCGACAGAGAAGTTCGAGTTGGTGGTGGCGTCTGTATATATATTATCTGTATTATATCTAACGATATAATTCAAAACTTTTCTGTACCTAACTATTGTTGATAAACTTGTTCCAAAAATCGCTAAACATACTGTATCCATTCATATTGTATGTGTATATCGTCCTGGCGATTCCCACATTGACGACAATGTTAATTTACTGGAAAAACTGGAAGAACTGTCTCTCCTTGAAAATACTATTATAACGGGTGATTTTAATTTTCCCGATATAACTTGGCCAATAACGCATGTTACTGATGCTATTAATGTAAAAAACCTGTTCATGAACTTTATACAATCCTCCAATTTAACACAACTAATAAATGAACCCACACGTTTTCGTATCCATAATGAACCATCAGTTCTCGATCTGATTTTCACTAACGATGAACAACTTATTTCCTCAATAGATGTTTCTTCTCCTATTGGAAAATCCGATAACGGCGTAATAACCGCCCACATTCAATTTAATATGCCATCCTTGCTAAAAAGCAAAAATTTTGCCACCTACGACGTAACGGACTTTGATAAGATAAACCATGATCTTTCACTTATCAATTGGGACAATCATCTGGGACAAAACTGTTTGTCAATGTGAAATAATGTTCACAGTATTGCAACCCGGTGCCTGTCTGAGCAGTAGTACATGACCAACTTTCTGCTACATCAAAATCTTATTCCTCACCAGAAACATGGATTTGTAAAAGGTCATTCAACCTTAACCAACCTTCTCCACTGCGTAAATGCTTGGACGAAAGCCCTTGATAATAAAAACTCAATAGATGTAATTTACCTTGATTTCTCTAGGGCTTTTGACAGGGTTCCGAAACATCGACTTCTATATAAACTAGAATATTTAGGCATCAGGGGTAACCTTAATATGTGGATCTCTGACTTCTTGAGTCATAGACAGTTTAAAGTTAGAGTTGGCCAAGAACATTCTGAAGTAAGGCCAGTAACAAGCGGAATTCCACAGGGTTCAGTTCTCGGCCCCTTGTTGTTTATTATCTATGCGAGTGACATTCAACTTCATATTTCCAGCTCCATTTCGTTCTACGCTGATGATACCAAAATATTTGCTGATCCCGTCACCGACTATCACAACCTTCAAGGTGACCTCGATTCCTTGCAACGATGGTGCTCTGACTGGCTCCTTCCGCTGAATGCAGATAAGTGTGTCATTCTTCATATCGGTAAAGACAATCCTAATTTACCATATTTTATAAATGGACGGTCCTTAAATTCAGTGACGTTACATAATGATCTCGGTGTCATAGTGAACACAAGCCTTACCTGGAGTGATCATATCGCCGCGGTATGCAAACGTGCAAATACCAGACTGTTTCTAATTAAAAAAACATTCTCAAAAGTGTCTTTCGAAACCTCCTGTAAACTTTACAAGTCGTATGTTCGCCCGATACTCGAATACGCTGGACCAGTGTGGTGTTTAGATCTAGCTCGTGACCAGAATATGCTGGAAAGAGTGCAACGTAGCGCAACAAGACTCTCGTTTGGTCCCGTAAGGCCGACTTACGAGGATAGACTGTCAATGGCTAATCTCATGACATTCCAGCAGCGACGTCTTCGTGGTGACTTAATTCTAACTTTTCGCATCATAAAATATAATTTTGGTGACTTAGCTTCGATTTTTCCGCTAAATTCTGATCATCGGCTTCGAGGACACCCCTTGAAACTCAAGAAAGAAAATTTCAAGACAAGGACCAGGCAGCATTTCCTGAGTAATAGAAACTTTGGAGTTTGGAACAACCTGCCAAATGATGTGATTAATGCGCAATCGGTGAACTTGTTCAAAAATAAAATTGACAATTACCTAATTGAATTTTTCAAAATTTTCGGAAAATTTTTAATTCCTGGATACATTTGAAATTAGTATCAAACGATAGCTTATAAAAAGTTAAGATAGGAATGTGCAAACCGTTTTGCTTGATCTCAAACCGTTTAGATTTTATAGGGTGTCAAAGTTGCAAAAATGTCAATATTCACCCGTCAATATTTCAAAAACAGTTTAAGTTAGGTATAGGGAAGGCTGATGAAAGTCCTACTAAAATCAAGGGTTTAGTTCGAAAAAGCAATAAAAAATATATATTTCCATTTAGAAAAACGAAGTTGGTACCTGTCCAGGAAAAACTGAACACCCTGAATATGTAAATATATTTTCATTTTGTGCAGCTTGGGATATTAGACAACCCTGTAGAAAAAAAAATTAAGTTATCTCTTTTATTAACCCAGATATTGGACTTACGCGCACTAGGTGGACACCTTGTATATTAGAAATATCCTGATTTCAATAAAAACAACAAATTTATTTTAAAAACTGACGCATCAGACAAAGCATTCGGTGCGGTACTATCAAATTCGAATGATAAACCAATTGCATATTTTAGTCGAACATTAAGTAGAGGGGAGCAAAATCATAGTACAATTGAACGAGAATTAGGGGCACTAACGTGAGCAGTAAAACGGGCAAGACCTTACCTATATAATAGAAGATTTGATATTATTACAGACCACAAACCTTTAATATACTTATTTGGAATGACAAATCCATCAAGTAGATTGACGAAATTTAGACTTCAACTCGAAGAATACAATTTCGATGTTCACTATATTAAAGGAAAAGATAATGTCACTGCTGACGCACTATCAAGAATAGAAATAACGTCGGAAGAACTTAAAAGTCTATCGCAAAAGTTGGACTCTAGCATTAACGTGATGACTAGAGGACAAGCAAAGAAAGTTGATAACAATTTTATAGGTTTTTCAGATAATTCACAGAACAAAAGGATTGATCACCCTGGTGTCGTGGAGATTTTGAAACCACCTGTAGAAGCTGTTGAGTTGCGAACAATAAATAAAACAAATTACAACAAATACGTACGTACACAAAATAAACAAAGTCACGACATTGACATTGCCATTGACATTGACATTAATCATAGTCATCGCAATGCAAATAATTACATTATGCTGAATAATTTAATATTTGATGAATTAAATAATATTATTTATATTTATTTATGTCAGAATACTCGATCATCGTTAGCATTAGGTGCAACGTTGAGGGATCTGAAAAGCATATGCAATAAGTATAGCATTCCGGAATTAGTAGTTATACGTAATAATAATAATGAGAAAATACTAAAAGAGTTATTAAAGACTCCAAGTGAAGTAAGAAACGCAGATTTAAAAATAAGTGTTCTTAGAGATGTACAGAGAATTAATAATAAAGAAACACAACAGTTGATAATTAATGATTTTCACATGTTATCAACAGGAGGGCATGCTGGTATAAATCGCATGTACAACAACATAAAGCGGTATTATTTTTGGTCAGGTATTCACAAAGACGTAGAGAATTTTGTTAAGCGTTGCGATGAATGTCAAAGATATAAACATTCTAATTTAACGAAACAACCGTTATGTATCACAACGACTGCCAAATCAGCATTCGAAAAAGTTTTTCTTGATTTAGTTGGACCATTACCACCAGATCACGAAAATAATCGGTATATTCTCACTATACAGTGTGATTTAAGTAAATTTGTAGAGTGTTATCCAATACCAAACAAAGAATCTGATACTGTGGCTCGAGTTTTTGTAGAAAAGTTCATCTTGCGTTACGGAATTTGCTAGGAAATCTTAACTAATCAAGGTGCGGAAGTGATGGCTGATATTTTTCGTAAAACTTGCGAATTATTAAAAATCAATCGATTAAATTCAACTGCTTACCATCATGAAACTCTGGGGGCATTAGAAAACACACATAAACACTTAGGTGCATTTCTGAGAATGCAGGTATCTACACAACCAGATACTTGGAGTTTTTGGGTACCTTATTGGTGTTTCGCGTTTAACAATACAGTACATACGCAAACCCGTTATACACCCTACGAGTTAGTGTTTGGGAAAGTAAGTAGGTAATTTACCATCAAATATCAACCAAACAATCAAACCATCTTACAGTTTTGGTGATTATCCAAACGAACTAAAATATATATTACAAGTTGCTTGTGACGACGCGAGAAATAACTTAATGTTATCAAAAAGCAATAGAAAAGAATGTTATGACAGAGGCAATATAGCTAAACTAATAGATTATAAAATCGGTGACAAAATTTTAGTAAAAAACGAAGCAAGTAGTAGTAAATTAGATCCAATTTTTAAAGGACCTTATGAAGTTTTAGGAAATAAATCACCTAATGTTTTAATAAAAATAGGAAATAAAAAAGTAGAAGTTCATAAAAATAGAACAAAGTTATATAATTCTTGGGTAGAATTGTAAACAAGTAGTATAGGTAGATTTAATTAGAATAAATATTAATTAAGGATGATAAACTGTGATATTAGATATAAGAGTAATTAATTAAAAAAAAAAAAATTGTAAAACAAAGAAAAAATGTAATTCGGTGAATTAATTTTTTTTTCTGTTTCCCTGGGAGGTGTAGTAATAAAGTATGTAATTTTAATAAGTAGAATGTAAACATAACATACATCACAATACAATATTATTTACACAACCCACTTAGCCAAATTGTAATGATTACTTAACATTTTGATGACTTGACATTAACCTCGTACCTATTAGAAATCCCACCTTACTTTGTAACACACTTTACTTTACCTGTTAAATCATATACCCAATAAAGAGAAGTTAACATCGAGAGTTCACCAAGCAAACATCGACTACTTCATTTAAATCCTTATATAATTTAATATGAAAACATGAAGATTCAGAGTTCAGCACACCAGAATGGCTGAATCAACCGTGGTATCCGGTTTTCAAGAAATTGCTAATAGGAGAAAAGTTAACTTTCAGACCTAGTAGATCCTTACTCTTATCTCCTTTTAGATCACCGCACCCAAATCACCGCCACCTTACCCTGGCTGCAGGGAGGCTGCCAGGCTGGCATTTCTGTCAAGACGAATACCAGATGAAGGAGTCCCATATATGCTGACATCAATATCTGAGAAGACTTTGAAACAGTATGACACAGATTATAAATCTTGGTGGAATTATTGTTCGGATAGGAAGGTAGATTCCTTCGGTTATCATCTCTCCGGTATTATGAAATTTTTCAAATCCCTCGTAGATAAAGGTTATTCATACAGTGCCATTAATACATACAGATCAGCGTTATCCCTGTTAATAGCCTTTCCAGATAGTCAGAAACATTTATTTAAACGTTTTTTCAAAGGGGTTTATAATGTCAAACCCCCCACACCTAAGTATGCATATACATGGGATCCTTCACCTGTTATCAATTTTTTGGAACACAAGTACCTACTGGCAGACCTGTCCTTAGAAATTCTTACGTATAAGATGGTAATGCTTATTGCCTAAACCTCAGTTCACAGATTACAGACTATTGCTTTGATTAGTTGAAAATATTCTAATTAAAAATGATGTAATTGAAATTCGTATCCCGGATAAAATTAAAACATCTAGTAAAGACAATCTCCAACCGGTACTTTGTTTTCCTTTTTTCAACGAAAAGCCTCAGCTTTGTGTCGCATCAACTATATGTCACTACTTACAACTAACGCAATCTTTAAGACCGCAATTGGAAAGCAGATTATCACTATAAAAAAAACCACATAAATCGGCTTCCTCCCAAACGATAGGTAGATGGTTAAAAAATGTGTTAAAATTAAGTGGAATTAATAGTGAGACATTCACAGGTTATAATACCCGTCATGCTGCTACATCGGCAGCATCGCGGTTGGGTATTAATATAGAGGTTATCCGGAAAACAGCGGGATGGACAAAAAATTCTCAAATGTTCAATAAGTTTTATAATAAACCAACTATTGATTCCACTTCCTTTGCAAGAGCAATTTTGTCCCTAGGAACTGAGAATAATATTGAATAGTGCTGATAATCTTTTTATTACTTCTATCAGAATGAATTCCTGATACTATCAATACTATGTTATAGGTATATTATAAATAGTATTTTTTTTTTGTGGGTTCTTTATTTTTGTACCATAGTTGACTATGGTTGGTTGTGTATTGTTCCAGGAGGTGTATTATGTCCCTTATTATTAATTATTATATTATTCATCGATCGACTTTTGTTTTTTATTTCAACAGCTAAGTGTAATGTGTAAAAATGTTCGGCATATGAGCGACGGATAATTATTAGATTGGTCGACTTATCTGAAGGAAGGACAATCTCCCTCATCTCCCCAATCACCTCAAGTACCCAACCCTACGATCTATTCATAACTGCACGCGACAATATAATGACGGTTTCAGTGCGTTGAGTTTCCAAATACGCCGATGTGAAGAAATGTTTGATTTCTTTCAACTTGTGAGTCATATCATAAAACAGTATAACTACAATGTGTAAAAAATGTTCGGCATATGAGCTAGGATAATTAAGATTGTCCTTCCTTCAGGTAAGTCGACCAATCTAATAATTATTTACTATAGAGAACACCTCGCCAATTTTCTTGAAATTTTGTCTACCCCCCTATTTTCGGGTGTGTTGAACACGAATCTGACAATATTTTCTTGTGGCCGGACTTAGTTTTTGAGAAAAAAATTAAACAAACTAGGGCACCTAGGAACATGAACAGTCATTTCGTTTTTGCACATCATTTAGGAGACACTACACTAAATATACTTTTCAATTACGTAAGTAAACGAAAGCTTAATTAGTACATAACATTTTTTCTTCAGTAATTTCATGAAAAACATTTATTTAACAAGGAATTTATATACATGGAACGATTATCAAAGCTGCGCGAGTATTCCAATTTTGAATCCGCCATTTTGATGTCTGAAAATTGGTGGGAAATTTAACAGTGTTAACCTAGCCTCTTCAATTAGATAGCAATAACAAATAAAAACCACAAAAAGCAGCAAGTAAAACTTTTGAGGCTAATAAAAATTCTAAATCGGTATAAGAAATGTTCAATATTTTATAGTTTAATTACAATTATTTGTGAAAAATAAAATATATCGTCACCAAACTTTCTTGTAAAATTGATGAAGGTACAAACAAAATATTTTTTTTACTACTGACATGAGAAAACGTCATTATTTACCCCATTCCTGTCATGAGAAATAGTTCATTATTTACCTAGGGAAATAATGAATTATTATTTACCTAGGTAAATAATATATTAATTTGATGTTGTGTTGTTCTTAAAATTACATTCAAAATGACATTTCGTTTGACATCTGGTATTTTTAGTATACTTGACATATCGAAATAATTGAAAAATGATACCCCATATTTTAGTGCTGTTGTCCTCTCATGTCAGTAGTAAAAAAAATACTATATATACTTCGGTTGAGAAGGCTATTATTTACCTCGAAACGTATATCCTTCGGCGCTACGCGCCTCAGGATATAAAATTTCGCGGTCAATAATAGCTCACTTCTCAACCTAGGTATATAATATACTATTGTGTACCTACCTATGTACCTTTTGTTCACATTATTTATGTAAAATACACCATTAGTCGTTTAGAAAAGTAAATATTTAAAATGCATTATGCACATAAAATTTAACTATCCTTTACCTTACTGTAACTATCCTGGCTTATTTTTTGTATTGTTTATGTTCGCAGTTTTCATAATTTACTATTATATTAGCTAGGAACTATGATTGCATGTCTCTTAAGACTTTCAATTCTTGTTATAAAATCCGAATTTACCTAGAATAATTACGAAAGTCCAATACTCAAATATTGTCACTCAGTCTATAAATCAAAGGAACACAATAATAAACACACAAACAGAATCAAACCGAAAGAATCACAATAAAATAAACCAACAAGACGCCAAAAATACAAAACAAACACTATTTGCCAAATTTACCCATACCACTGTTGCCGTGTTAGGAAGATTTGAACCATTGAATTTTTAGGTTAGAAAGAAAAAGACACTAGACTTCTAGGGTCTTGGTCAGTGTGACATCAAAATGGCGGCCCCCATGTTTCCACACAAAATTGGATACGCAGTCGTCTATAATCGTTCCATGTATATAAATTCCTTGTTATTTAAGCAATAATTGTTTTTATCTTCACGTATTATTATCCAATCCGCCATTTGCATTTTCAGCTGACAGTCGACGTCACGACGGAATTGTTGCCAAGTCTTCATGAATGTCGGATAAATAGTTAAGTCGTCGAGTGCCATAATAAATCTGATTTCAAAGTATGTATATAAAAATACATTAAAACTGCCTGAATAATAAAAAGATATTAAGTAAAATAAAAGCTAAATAAATGTAAAATCATGACAGATACGTAATTTTAGCTAAAATGGAAAAGTACTGGAAACATATTTTTGTAATAGAAAGAAAAAACTATTTGCACCTATGTTCATATGTGCAAATAGTTTTTTTCTTAATTTCGTTTTTGCACAACATTTAGGTAGGTAACCCTTTTTCTGATTTGCCGATTTTATTTACTATTTGTTTATTTGTCTGTGATATGAGATTTCATGTTACTGTTATGATTGGAATCTTTATTTATATGCTTATATTTATATATTTATGTGTTCAAAAGAGTTTTTATTTATTTGCATCTGTTGAAACATAATAACCTAATGTACATAAAAAAAATACTTTGCAAACTTCTTGTTTTGTTCCTTTTTCGTCCGTAAGAAAATAACGAAACGTTTTTAATCTACGCGAAACTTCACCATCTCCTACAGTTTTTCTTTTAACCCCCTCTTGTGATACATTATTGTACACAAAAGTATTTTTCTCAGTTTTGTCCAGTTTCCAATATTGTTCATTGATTGATGTTCGCCTTTCTGAATTAATCTTCTTTAAACAATTTTTCATACACATTGTGCTGCAGACATCTTTTAAATTATGAGCTCTAGCTATTTCTCCTAACTTAACTTTCTTTTTTTCTGCAAGTGGCATATTGTATTTTTTTTTTTTACGAATCTCCCCTTTTTTTTGTATATATTAACGTTTCCTGTGAGTATACTCTCTGTAAAATAGCGTCTATAATTTCCACAACAAATACATGATTTTCTTTTTTTATGATTTCCTGTTTTCTTTTGTTTGTATGATCACATATCTCAAACACATTTTCTAAAATAATTTGCACAATAATAATGTCTTTTACAAATATCGTAATTTCACTATTGGTTTCAGTATCTGCGGTAGATTCAAACAATACATCTTTGTTGCCTCTCTTTGGAAAATTCTCTTTATTGCTTTCATTTTCCATGTTATGCTGTCCATTATCGATAGGATTTAACAATATGTCGCCCAACACGATAATTTTCTTTTTTCCGGAATCCAACGACTTTCTTTTCGCTTCTGGCACAAAATCTTCATCATGCTCATCTGGTAAAGTTCTTCGCTTTCTAGAACACTGCCTATACTTATTTACTTTGGCTGCTAAATTTTTATTTAAGGCTAGAGTTAGTATCCTTTTCGACCGGTTCATCGTTCGGCCGTTATTCCTGTCATTTAAAAACAACTTGTATATATTATATATTTAGTAATACTAAAATCTAATGAACTTACCAAGTAATACACAATTATTCAGTACACTAACAAAGTCTATTATCGTTTTAACACTGTATCATAGAGACAGACAAAGGACACAAGTGACAAACTATTACCGAATTGTTTGAGGTTATGTTAGATACCTCTATGTTTGAGCACGCGAACTAACAGAATGTTAAAAGAATTTGTCGTATATGCAAGAATTGTTAGGTCTAATTGTCGTATCTGCTTTTTTAAATTGCAGTTACAACAAAAATGCTTAATAATTTCATATACGTTAAATTATATTAACATGAGGGCAGTTTTTGTAGATACGACATTAAATGTAAACAGTTGCGACATACCGTTGTAACAGAGTAATAAAATGAGCTGCGTTTGTATCAGATATGCCCTTGACCAAAAAAACGTAAATTTGAAAATACGACATGTGCAATTAGCACGGCAGTATACCTATTGTTTATTTTTATTTTTTTAAAGTACATAGTTTTTATTTACAGTAAAAGTTGTATTTTTATTTATTTTGTTTAGAGATACATATTTTATTTAATGAATATATTATAATTTATCTATTTTCTTATTTTCTAACTAACTAGCCTATCCTAAACTAAATTAACCTTTCCTGGCAAGAACATGTTCATACATTTACATTGGTCCTTGTAGAGCATATTTTTTTGATAGAACATAGATAATAATCGAAGAATAGACAGAATATAGATAATTTTGGATTAGAATATATACCTATAATCTATTCATTATATTTTTATAAAAAACTCTGCCCATTGGTATTTCACCAAAGTTGTATACAATAATCAATCTAATAATTCAGTTACTGCAGTAAATAATTGGAATATGTTTTTTTCCCAAATGAACATACCTATAATGAGCATGGGGAATAATTAAATTAATGTTAAATATTTAGTGCAGTCATTGAATTATTAAATTGATTATAGTATACAACTTTGGTGAAATACCAATGTGGGTAGTTTTTTATAAAAAATGTTTCAACGGATGGAAAAATAAACATTTGGTAACCAAAAAATATAAATAAATAAATATAAGCATATGCATTAAATAAATAAACATCCCAATAATAACAGTAACATAAAATCTCATATCACAGACAAATAAACGAATAATAAATAAAATCGGCAAATCAGGAGAAGGGCTAGCTAATTTGAATTTTACCAAATATAGAATACCTACTCTACGTTAAAGTTATATATGTATAAAGTGTTGATGTATTTTATCATTCTCTTACAAAAATATGTTTCATATACTTTTCCATCTTCGCTGAAATTATATATCTATAATGATTTTACCTTTTTGTAGCTTTATTTAATATCTTTTACTTATTCAGGCAGTTTAATGTATTTATGTATATCATATTATTATAGCACTTAACAACTCGACTATTTATCTGACATTCATGAAGATTTGGCAACAATGCCGTCATGACGTCGACTGTCAGCTGAAAATGCAAATATTGCAAATGGCGGATTGGATAATAGTACGTGAAGATAAAAGACAATTATTGCTTAAATAAATGTTTTTTCATGAAATCACTGAAAAACAATGTTATGTACTAATTAAGCTTTCATTTACTTACGTAATTGAAAGGTATATTTAGTGTATTGTGTCCTAAATAATGTGCAAAAACGAAATTAACTTCATCTTCATAGGTGTTATAGTTTGTTTAATTTTTTTCTCAAAAACTAAGCCCGACCGCAAGAAAATATTGTCAGATTCGTATTTAGCACATCCGAAAATAGGGGGGTAGACAAAATTTCAAGAAAATTGGCGAGGTGTTCTCTATAGTAAATAATTACCAAAAATTGAAAAGGTACTAAGCGAAAGCAAGAGCCACAGCTAGGATTACTGCTTGTTTATTGTTATTGTTACTTACCTTTGAAGTTACTATACTCATTCCTCAATAATATGTCTCAAAGCAAGTATATAACATAAACATAACCCCACTGTATCACACGCACACCTTTAACGCCAGAGTCCAGACTGCCAAGCAACACGTAACAGCCACGTGGCCAGGCCGCGCCAAGCCAAGAGGAACGATTTCGCGAGACGCGAACTTGCCAGATTTTTATTTTACAACTATTCCCTTCGTTACGCCAATTACGCCCTTCGTAACCTTCGTCTCAGATACCAGACCAACCAAACTACCACTAACCACTTCCAGGCACTTCGTGTTTTAACTTTTAACTGATCGCGCTGCAAATTTGAAAAACGTAAATTCTTAAAATTTTGTGTTATAACACAAAATTTTGTGTTTTAAGGGAAAATTTTGCGTTATAACGCATATTTTTAGGAAAGGAAATGTAAAAAAAACAGAGTGTCCCTTAGAAACCTTCGTAGTTTTATACAACTTTCATTTTAATTTTGTTTAAACTACATTTTAATTGCGTTAGTATAATACGCTGATGTTTGCTGAATCGTGCAAGACACATATGCATGCATTTATTCATTATATTACATTAAAAAAATGGATAAATCTTCCACTACACACATAAAATGTGTGTAGTGGAAGATTTGTAAACCAGTGAATAAGCTATATATTTCATAACGTTAACTGTATTGTAATGTAGTTAAAATGAAATAAAAATGAAAGTTTAATATCACCATAATAATTTTTATGTATTTAAAAATTATTCAATCGTAATTATTTTATTTTATTTCTTTTAGGTGCCAAAAATGGAAGGGGAATGAGATTATCTCAATTTGATCCTGATGATCCTATGAGTCGCAGTAGTGGAACAGTTCCGCAGACTTATAATAGCTTAGATAATCCTTCTAAACCCCCTATTAGTGTTAGCTCTCGAGTGTCAACTATATGTAACAATTACACAGAGAAAACGTTGCTACTTAGTTCAGACGAAGAAACTTAGTTTCTTCCTAACGGCTAAACATAACTTTACTACATATACTAGCTTTTATCATGTGTTACTTTAATTTACTTAAAATAATGAAATATTTAAACAATTTAAATTATATTGTAAATATTGGAGGAATATATACCTATTATCCAGTTTGTTGACCATGGGATGAGAATAATTATTCACAACCTTATTTCTTATAAGTAGTCTTAAACACAAATATTACAATACCGTTTCCTCTTACTACGTTACTTACTACGTTATTACTTGCGTTTCCTCTTTTCTAAATAATTCTAATAGCTTCATTTTTTGAAGTTGGAAAAAATTTAAGTTAGAAGTGTAATGTTGAGTTATACTGAGGACTGCTATATAAAATTTAAACATCAGCCTAAGATCACAGAGTAAGTAACAGAAATTAACAGTTATGCCATTGTGAATACATTTTGCTAGTGTTTAACCCCCATGATACAACTACACTGATATGGCTATGCGCATGGCGGCGTGGTCTATCGATTTAGTGTGACGTCAGTTATGAGGAAAAATTAAATAAAATACTTGTAAACAAAGATAACAAAATAAAATAAACGTTAATTATGGAATTATAATACACGATTCATACTGGGAAACTAAAATAGTTGATTAAACATCAATCTTTCTTATTTTAATTCAAACCGCATTCTTGTGTACCTACTGAATATAATTCTAACCTAAATTTTACAATTTGAAGAGATAATAAGAAGCACTACTGTAAATAAATACCACCTTTTAATATAAAAATAACAACTTGATAACCCTCGAGCCTCACAATTATAATAATACGGGAATACAATTGACAGACACGAAAATAATTATATCACTGACTGTAAGGTATTTGAATTTTCGCCATTTTTCCCTCACGAATGACGTCATGCGCAGAACAAACGAAATTTGGTCAAGTTATGAGCATATCAGTATAGTTGTATCATGTTTAACCCCTTGTATCACAAAGAAACTGACTGATTTGCAAAATAAAATTATCAAAAAGTATGGTGGTAGACAGATTTACAAAAACCGTCCAAGAAAAGTAAGTAGGTAATAAAAATGTGTACCTAATAATTGTGTAAATAACACCACATAGATATTAGAGAGTTTTTGAACCCCTTAAATTCTAGCACGTCGTTATCGTTATCGTTATTCTGCGCATGCGTAGTGCCAAAAATAGTACCATTTTCGATACTGCGCATGCTCAGAATAACCATAACGATAACGATAACGTAAATTTTAAGGGGTTCAAAAACTCTCTAATAACATAGGCAAGGGATTGGCGCAGTGTTGTCACAGGCTATTTTTTTATAGAGGTAGACTATAGTGATGGGGATAGTAGTTCATTTCAGAGAACTAGTTCTTGGGAACTACTGGCGCGAAGCGAAGTAGTCTTTAAATCTAGTTCGTGCGAACTACTTTTTAGATAGATATTAGGAAACGATCGGTCGGTCGGTAAACATTAGTATCCATTAGAGTTGCGACATTTTAAAAAAATTCAGGCCAGGCCAGATAAACCCACCAAACGTTTGGCCCAATTAAAGCCAGACCTCTTGACAATTATGGCCCGGCCAGGCCAGATTTGAGCCAGGCCCGACCAAGCCAGATTGAATTCGGCCCGGCCCGGCCAGACCAGGCCAGTAGTATGAAAGAGATTGGCCGTAAGTGGTCAGATAAATGAGTAAAACACCTCAAGTTACTATGAAATCAAATTCCTCATAGGAAGAACAAGATATATAGTATTTTAAAATTGTTATACAGCAAATCGGTTAGCCTAGGTTAGGTCGAAATCGGTCCGATCCGGCCCGAAACGGCCAGGCCAGGCCCGATCCGGCCAGGCCAGGCCCGACTCGGCCAGTCGAACCTGGCCAATTCAATTTCAGCCCGGCCCGGCCAGGTATTACAAAGCATCCGGCCAGGTCCAGCCCGGCCAGTAAAATATGCACATTTTCCCGGCCCGGCCAGGCCCGATTTCGGGCCGGGCCTGGCTTCTGGCCTCAAATCCCAACTCTAGTATCCATGCGACATGCGATCGTTTAGCATCGGCCGGCGGTCGCAAGATTTCGGCCAAGTAAACATATCGCCGGTCCAGGTATTAGGTATTGCGTTGGTACCAAGCTTATCGCTGGTATCAAGAAGTAGTTCGCGCGAACTACTTTGTTTGAGATCAGCGAACTAGTTCGTTTAGTTCTCTACAAAGAATAGTTCGTCTTAACTCGTTCGTTCGCGAACTACCCGTCACTAGTACACTACCCCAAAAGAGAGGGGTACAACTGGTGGGGGTAGGTTAATTAAAATTTTAAACTTAACAATTCGACATATTTTTTGCTTTAGAAGGTATATTTTATGAAACTGCACGTACGATACGTATGAATCTAATACGTACAATGAGGCACTAAAAAAAATCTATAAAATTGAACTAAAGAAAATAAGAATTTTATTTAGGGCTACTAGATGTCACTGATGCTGATCTCAGATGTCATTATAGGTTTATAATTTATAGAATATGTAGGTAAGTAGTAGGACTAGTAAGTACGTATTTTTGTTTTAGTTATGTTCACAGATTATAACGTTTACTTCCTGCCACCTGTAAAATTGCTATATGTATTAAACTGCTAATTGCATGTAGATAGTTATGGTTATGAATGCCACCCAAGCTGTAAGTGTACTTTTATTTATATAAATTGTTAAAGTCCTCAATTTTTAACACATTTTATTAAAAAAAAGAGAAATACAAAGGTAGGAGATTTCTTTTACATGTATAACGTTCTAAAGCTACCAAATGAATGAATTCGGTCAATACATGCTTACAAGCGGACAACTCATAGTTAATCTAATTTATTACTATTATGACATCTTGGCTAAAATATTACGCCGGGTGAGTCCATTTCCTTAACATTCGGCCATCCTGACCAGGGCTCGTCCCGAGCCTGACCACCCACAAATCCGCTTGCAGCAGTACCTAAACAAGAGAAAATATAACAGCAATGGTTATACAACCTTGAGCCATCGCCATGACTTTCATGTCTTATTACTTTTTTTTACTCTCATTTTAATCTATTTTTGCTTTCATTTACAAGTTAATCTACAACTACACTCTATTGCAGTTCCTTGTGGATCTCAACTTTCGAAAAACTTTATTCACTACTGGTCAGCTCAGAGGTCACAGTTAGCGTGTCCGGCAACAATCGTCCGGCTCAGAGGCTAAAGATGACGTGTCTGACGATAGTTCATTCAACCTTTTATTATTGTACAGCTCAGAGGCTACAGATAGCGTGTCTGCCAATTACCATTGCTCAGCTCAGAGGCTAGTGATAGCGTGTCTACGGCTTACCATTGCTCAGCTCAGAGGCTACCGATAGCGTGTCTGACAATTACCATTGCTCAGCTCAGAGCCTACTGATAGCGTGTCTAACAATAAAATCTGTTTGTTTTATTACTGTACAGCTCAGAGGTGTTATGTATTTTCACTTGTTGTTAGTTACTTTAATTAACATAAATTAAACTCAGTTTTTGTAGACGACAACTTTTTAATTATCTTATTAAATACGCAGAGCAGTTGCACTGTTGCACATACATTTCTTTTCTACGGACTATGGACTACCACTAAGTTACAGTACAGTTCAGTGGTTCAATGGTGGATATAATAAAGAGTAGAGTACACTACATTCTTCCCTCCAACTTAAAGTAAAACTTAATATTTATAAATCTAGTTTCTGCGGAGGTTTAACAATTCGACCTGATCGAGTATTAGTAGTGAACTTGGGAGTTTCAGATTGAACCATTTTTGGTGAATGAATGGACGAGTGATTTTGTTTAATAGGTCTTAATATTTCTTTACTTGTCTGTTCAACTTCTGGTACTTCCATGTTCTTGTTCGGTAATTCAGACACAATTGGGTTATTATTCATAACAGGAGTACATTTCTGGATAGGATCTAACATCTTATTACTAACATTGACATCAGGCGAGAGTAATAAAGGATTATTGGGTGGCACATTCTGTGAAAAATCATTAAAGTCTCTAATTGGTAAAGGTGTCTGTATATTCAAATCACTAAAATTATTTTGTGGGGAATTTCGAATATCATTAACATGAACATGTTTTATCTCATTATTAACTTGAACTAAATAAGTTGAGAATCAACTCTACCTTTACAACTTTACCTTTCTGCCAAACTTTTAAGGTCTTATTTTTAACATACACAGCTTGGTTCAAGGAATATAATTTAGTTTTTCGAAAACTGTCTGAATTAGAGTCGAAATCAGAACATTTTTATTCAAACAACGTTTTAGTAAGTCGAATCGAGTTCTCGGTCTTAATTTAAATATGCCTTCTGAAGGAGAAATACCCGTAACCGTTGAGGGTGTGTTTTTATGTGTAAATAGAAAAATGTATACTCTAGTTTTTAAGGAATATTGACTTATTTCCACTAATTTTTTTAACTCAAAAATAATGGCTAAACTTTCCCTCTCCAAATTTGAATACAATTTTTCTGTTTTTGAGAGGGTACCTACTTGATGCAAATAATACTGGTTTCTCCTCACCATTAATACGGTGACTCAAAAAAGTCCCTACCCCGTACCCACTAGCATCACACGTGACATAAATAGGTAAGGACGGGTTAAATGGTGTGAAGACATTTTCTGATGTAATAAATTTTTTACTTTTTTGAAAGGTGTTTTCGCATTCCTTCGTCCAATTAAATTCAACTCCAGATTTACATAGATTATAAAGTGGTTGGAGTGTACTTGATAACATCGGTACAAATTTACCATAATAATTTAACAGGCCTAAATACGATTTAAGCTGTGTTAAATTTTCTGGTGAAGGTGCTTTCTCTATACATTCGATTTTATATTTTGTTAGATGTATACCAAATTCATCAATTTGTGACCTAAAAATTCTATTGAGTTTTGATAGAAGTTACATTTTTTTCCATATATTTTGACATTATATTCTTTTAACCGTTGCATAACAGCCTTAACATTCTGGTGACATTCAGATAATGAAGACCCATAAATTAAGATGTCATCTAAATAGCATTTGACATTTGATAATTCGGATAAAATAGTTTCCATGACAGATTGTAAAATTCCGGGTGCGGAACTAATTCCGTATGTTAATGTGTTATATCGGAAAAGTCCCAAGTGAGTATTTATTGTAAAAAGTTCTTTAGAGGATTCACTAATTTCAAGCTGTTGAAACGCTCCCTTAAGGTCTTAAACTGTAAAAAATTTATTACTTTTTAGGCTTGCAAATATGTCATCTGCTAACGGTAATACACAGTATTCACTGTCGATCACTTTGTTGACAGATTTTTTAAAGTCTACACATATCCTAATGTCATTTGAATCTCTTTTTGGAACTATGACAATAGGACTTGCCCAATGACTATGATTTACTTTACTCAAAATTCCAGATTTTACCATTTTTAACAATTCCTCTTCGACTTTAGGTTTCAAAGAGTATGGCATCTCATAAGCACGATGAAAGATTGGTTTAACATCATCTTTTACTTTAATTTCTTCTTTAAACTTTTTTATACGACTATTTGAATCATTCCGAAAGTTACATGCAAACTGATTTTTGATTTTCAGGTACCGACGTACCTGAGACCACGTAAATTCCTTGACTATTGACTGATTTTGACTCTGCCAAGACACTTTTCCAATTTGGATTTATGATATTTAGCCAATTTCGACCCAACAGGGATGTAAATCTATTTATACTGTCTAATATAATCAAGGGTAATTTATAAATTTGTTCTTTATACCTAACTGTAACATCAATTTGACCTATTATTGATACATTTTCACCTGTAACTACCTTTAATTTAATATTAACTGGTGTTAACTCAATGCTAGGCGGAAGATATTCAAAAGTAAAAGCTTCGCCGAAACCTCCATTCAACCAGACAACACTTTGTCTGTTTCGTGCTCAAGGTGTATTGCCACCTACGCCTCCAGAAGCACACTTGTTCTTGAGTAGTGCAGCCTAGCAGGGCTTTATAGTTTGCTATTCTGCCGCTGGATGGGGACACTTATATCCTACCACCAGAGTGCTGACGGATTTCTCTAAGTGTCTTTGCTGCTTGTGGTTTCATTGTGCTTATCTCGTACTGACGAAGCCTAACATGCAGAAACTACGTAGTCTGCGAGTAGCATGATGACACCAGGGGCAGCACCGCTGTTCAGTGGTAGAGTCGCAAACGACAGTGCTTTTTGTAGGTGGCAATACACCTCGAGCACGACCCAGACAGAGTGTTGTCTGGTTGAATGGAGGTTTCGGCGAAGATTTTCATTTTGAATATCTTCCGCCTTCAGAAACACACTTATTCTCGAGTAGTGCAGCCTAGCCGGTCTTTTATAGTTTGCGATTCTGCCGCTGGATGGGGACACTTATATCCTACCAGCAGAGTGCTGACGGATTTCTCTAAGTGTCTTTGCTGCTTGTGGTTTCATTGTGCTTATCTCGTACTGACGAAGCCTAACAGACAGAAACTACGTAGTCTGCGAGTAGCATGATGACACCAGGGGCAGCACCGCTGTCCAGTGGTAGAGTCGCAAACGACAGTGCTTTCTGTAGGTGGCAATACACCTCGAGCACGACCCAGACAGAGTGTTGTCTGGTTGAATGGAGGTTTCGGCGAAGCTTTTCATTTTGTATATATATATATGTGAGTACAGAGTCATAGCTATCGGGGGTCGGGTATCTTCTGAAGCTCTCGGTTCGTCGTTGTCATCAATTTACGAGGATACTAGTTTTGTACTGATAAAATTATTATTACGGTTAGTTCCAGTAATTTTAATTCCGCTCGCTCATTTATGGAGATTCGCAATTATGCAAATTATGGACAAATTAGATATTTATATTGTATTGCGCTGATGTATGGGGTCAGTGTCGCGTGGCCTGTGTTAGTGAACAGTCGTGCTTGATCCCCAGACAAAAGTGAGGTTAGAGTAGTGGAAGTAAAACCTGTAATTTTTTACATACTTTTAACATTTTAAACAAGGGTCTAAGTGTCTTGGTGCTTTATAGACAAAATATTTTACTAACCAGTATGTTTTTCTGTTGGTGTTTACAGCGCATGATTTTTCTTTGATAAGGTAAGTTACTTTCTTGTTTGGTTCATCCTATATAGCTTCATTTTTTATACACCCTGTATACTAATATTTCCCGCTATTTTTTATTTTACTAACAGCCATGTTTTTTCTGTTTAAATATTGAAATTTACTGCGCATGATTTTTCTTTACCCGTTAGGTTACTTTATTCTTTGGCTCTTTCTATGTAGCATATCTTTTTGATATACCCTGTATACTAATATTTGTTTGAATTTCCCGCTATTTTTTATTTTACTGATAGCCATGTTGTTTCTGTTGAAATATTGACATTTAAAGCGTATGATTTTTCTTTACCCGATAGGTTACTTTCTTGTCTGGCCCACCCTATAACTAACTTTTTTTTAAACACCCTGTAACGAAGTTACTTTTTAGCCCGTAGTAATTTAAACAAGAATTAAATATGAACCGTTTTATTTGAACACACCGTATATAAGTTTGTAAATATTTTTATGAACAACTCATATTCAAGTAATGCCTAAATATTTTCCAGTATAGTGTTATTATTATAGTACATTTGTTAGTAGATAAGACTATAAACAATATACATTTATTCGATGGAAACCGGCCGAGATTCAAGAAATTCCAAACGTTGTTTTTACGCCGCCCGCAGTTTTTGTTCCTAGCGAAATACATGAATATTTTCGTGTTGTAGGTACCCTAAAATATTTATTTCATGCATTGGAACTGGATAATATTTGATTCATTTGCTATTTAAAAATACTTATGCAACCGCCACCTGAAATTTGATAAAGTCATATTATAATATATCTATTAAAGTATTTTATGACAAAGTTTGGAATACATAGCTCTCCGTATAGTCATGTTAGGACAATTAATTTGTTTATTAATGTTTATGCACTTTCCGGCAATAAATGTGTACCGAACTTGTTTAATTTACTAAGGGGAATATATCTGAGACATGTTTGATGTATTACTATACCGTATTTGCCCATTGTTACCGAATTAACTTAAATTAAATTAAGTTATATTGAATTTAATATTGTTTAATTATTAAAGATATGATTTCCGTTATAACCTGTATATAGTTTTGTTAATGATAAGTATTTAAATATGTTATTCTGTTAGGAACCGATATTTAAATGCAGGTTGATGCAGTAAGGCATAAAAGTTAAAGTACGTTACTAAATCTCATTAAAAAATGTTCTAACTACACATTAGATTCATATTAATCATTTGCCGATATTATAAATTAATTTAAAGTAAGCATTCCGCAAATTTAATAAAATTTGAGACCATATTTGGTCATGAAGCGAAATCCGCCGTTCTGATTGGTTGAGCCAGCGGCCGAGGACTATAAAAGACCGGCCGATTTTCGTTGAAAGGAGAGTGTTCCACCGATCTCCGAAGACGACAGTATTCCACCGACCGTTGAGAACAGAGTTCCAACGATATCCGAAGACAGTGTTTTACAGGACTCCGAAGCAACAGCTTGAGTAAGTTCCTATGGGTAGGCTTCCTCCCCTAATCCGAACCCTTTGGTAAATGCTGATGATACCTGTGATGTGCGTAGGCCTCCAGGAATATTTCTACAGCTAAACCTGTCCGATTCCCTTTGGTTACATGCTGATGATACCTGTGATGTGCGTAGGCCTCCAGGAATATTTCTACAGCTAAACCTGTCCGATTCCCTTTGGTTACATGCTGATGATACCTGTGATGTGCGTAGGCCTCCAGGAATATTTCTACAGCTAAACCTGTCCGATTCCCTTTGGTTACATGCTGATGATACCTGTGATGTGCGTAGGCCTCCAGGAATATTTCTACAGCTAAACCTGTCCGATTCCCTTTGGTTACATGCTGATGATACCTGTGATGTGCGTAGGCCTCCAGGAATATTTCTACAGCTAAACCTGTCTGATTCCCTTTGGTTATATGCTGATGATACCTGTGATGTGCGTAGGCCTCCAGGAATATTTCTACAGCTAAACCTGTCCGATTCCCTTTGGGTACATGCTGATGATACCTGTGATGTGCGTAGGCCTCCAGGAATACTTCTACAGCCATACCTGTCCCGAACCCTCCGATACATGCATGACGAATAACCTGTGATGTGCGTAGGCCTCCAGGAAGACTTCGACGTCTGTATCCTTCTTATCCGTCTCTCGTTGTTCCCTATTCACACAAAGCCGTGTACATAAATTTTAATAATTTGCTTAGTACCTGCACCGCTTCTTTTCTTAGACTGTGATTAAAGCTTTACTGTGACACTGCCGAAATAATATTTGAATGAAATGCATTACTGCTAATAACCTGGGTTTAATACATTGCATACCTGTATATAATATTGTTGCTTATTACCATTTGTTTATTTTGCTGATTTGCTACTTTTGCTACTTTATTTATTTTGCTATCCGCATTTTGTCGCAGCTTGGCTGTTTAATATTATTTTAATAAATCTTGTAGTAAGCCTCCGAAACCGACTTTTATTACCTAGATTTGAGAAACATTTGACCCTCTGGCATGTGCAGTTATGCACCTTCTCCATTGAAGCTACCCCGCCTTTACTCATAAGCGAGTAGAGTCCGCGTGGACCATTCACCACGTGAAACCTATGGATGTGTGGCGCCCGATGGCAAAAACCCGAGGATAAATCCGAAACCGAATTAAGAGAGTGTCACAAATTGGCACCCTCGAGTAGAGAGCGTCACAACCCTATAAACTATGAATTTGAATTTCCCTCTTTTATTTTATTGTCCGCCATGTTTTTTTCTGTTGGAATTAACTGCGCATGATTTTTCCTTTTATTACATCATACATTTTCTATAAATAAAATGATCTACTGCGCATGATTTTTTAGACCACTTTCTTATTTGCCTCACCCTATATGAGTAATTGTTCGAGACACTCTGTATACTACAAATTTGGATTTCTGTAAAAGTAAAATGCCCGATTTTGGTAACTTCCTGTCTATTATCTACGTATGCATACAACCTCGGTATTTTATCTAGTAACTAGCAGGTGTTAATATATATATATATATATATATATATATATATATATATATATATATATATATAGATATATATATATATATATATATATATATATATATATATATATATATATATTATAATATATATATATATATTATAATTTTTAACTACCTCACTTGTTTGTAATTCAATTAAATTTTTTTTTTTAACTCCTTTACTTGTGAGGGTTAAAATTATATTTGCTTCTCCTACTTTGTTTAAAAAAAACTATATCAATTGATTTTGTTTTAATTTCTTTATTTTATTGAGCTTTGTATAAATTATTTTAAATTAAAATGCCTCGATTTATTTAAATCATTTAATGAAAATTTAAATTTTGAAATTAATTTTATATTAATTAAATTTGCGTTTAATGTTGGGCGCCAATTATATTCTAGTTTATAGTAAATTTACGTAATTTTTAATTTTCTCAATTAATCAATTTCCATATTATACATAAGAAAACATTATGCTTACCTCCTTAATCTACAACTCCTTCTTTTCAGCTATTCACCTATATTCACTCTATTTTGTTTTTATTTTAAGTAATTTCAAAGTTATTTTATTTAATAATTTTCTTTTTAGAAATTGAATCTATTGAATTGTTTAATGAATTTAGAACAATTATTGACTCTTCTTCAGGTTGGGTTCATTACAAATATTTACTTAACTGTAATATTTTCAATTTAATATATTTTTTTTTATTTTAATTTTAAAAGTATCTTGTAAATTTGTTTTAGCAAATAAACATCTAGTTAAATTTAACAATCCTTATTTTATTATGATCAATTATAAACATATGTCCGTGGACAAACTCATCTATGAATTAATGTAATATGGGTTGCCTAACCTACTTGTTGTATGCAAATCTGGTATTAAAACTTTACATAACTGTACTAATACTCTATAAATTCTGCACCAGCAGGTTATGTTGCTTAACGAAACTAAAGTATTAATATTTATGAAAACTGTGATTAAGATTGTTCATATTAGTGTCACAATTCTGGATATTATTCTTCTTTCTGGATCTTTACTCTGGATCTCCTTTACGGTAAGTACTTATTTAGAATTCTGTCTATTTCAAGGCCTGACTTTATATCTAGATATTTTATAGCTATGTGTTTTAAATCGTATTATTAATGCATTAAATGAAAATATACTCTCAATATTTCTACTTGTAGATCTCTGCTATCATTTCTCCAGCTGTACCTTTATTTTAAGCAAGTCATTTGACAACAAACTTACTTCGAGGTTATCTTTTTATCCCTGCTTATCTCTCCATAAACTTTTAACACTTTCTCCTTCTAAATTTCTCATCAAAATTCCACTTTTATCTTGATTTTTCCAAAAAGGACGCCGTTTCGGTTTTCTCAAAATTTATTATCCCTATCTCTTAGCAACACTTTCAATTCATTCTTTTTCATGGAACTTCGATTTTACCCATGTCTTTAGTCACTCTTTTGCACTAATAGTCTTTTCTTAATCACTTCAATTCACTTTAAATTGTTTTTTAATACATTTTAAACTACTAAATTATTTCAATAACAAGTTTATATTAATTAATTTATTATTTAACTATCCTTATTTTCCAAAACAAATCCTTCATTGAATTTTAAAATACCTTCTCTTATCTAGTTACTTTCTGTCAACCTTTTATCTGAATATAATTTAAATGTCTTTAACTCTCAAAATTTAATATATGAATTTTAATAAATCATTGATAACTTTTCAATTACTTATTCATTCCTTTTGAAATTTAATAATCTTAATCTTTAATCTTTTCCGATTGAATATATGTCAATAGCTCTGGTTTTATTTTACTTTTTCTAAATGTACTGTGCCTAAATATTGTCATGTCTCAAATATTTTATCCTATTATTTACTTATTTTCTTATTTAAATTATTTTATTGGGTGAAATATTTAAATCTAAATTAGTTCTAATTACTATGCTACATTATTTATGCTTCAATATACAAATATTTCTATTTTGTATTAATTTAACATGTCAATCCTCTTTGCATTTAATAATATAATTATATTCATTTCATATGCATCAATTATATAAATTATCATTTTATATTCTTTCTATAACCATTCCAGAATGTCTTAAATTTCCCAAATTTTATTTTTGATAATTTGGAAATTTTAATTTTCGAATTTCAAAAATCAAATTTCGTTATTCAAGCTTTACTTATTCTTTATATTCATATAATTGATTAATATTATAAATTCCTATTATTCTATCATTCTCTGGGTCTTTAATCTCATAACTATTCAAACCACTTTTATTATTTATTTTAAATGGACCATGATAAGGTAACATTAACTTAGCACAGATTTTTCTATCTTTGTCTGATACTCTTAACTTTTGTACAATGACTAAATCTCCTTCTTGAAATTGTTTATGGTGTTTTTGTGTTCTGATTTGTCTTTGTTGATATTTTTGTGCAGCTCTGTGTAATCTTGTGTTTACTGTCTGTAATAATGTAATGTAGTCTGTATTTGTTTGTCTAATCCAAGGTCTGTCTGGTTGTATGTTTTTTAGTAATTGTATTGGGGCTTCTCCCGTTACATTATTTGGAATATTGTTAATATAATGCTGAATTTCTCCCAATTTTTCTTCCCATGAAATATGATCATGATTAACAAGTAATCGTAAATATTTGAGAATCTCTTTGATATATCTTTCTGCAGGATTTACATTAGGATGTCGTATGCTTGTATATTTTGGTGTAATGTTTGATTTTCTAAAATAATCTTGTATCTTCTCGTTTCGAAAATAAGTTGCATTATCCAAAATACAATTTTTAATTTCTCCATTCTCTTGTCTGTATTTAGTCAAAAGTCTTTTTACAGTTGTAGTATTTGTCCGTCTGCATGCGTATGTAGTCACAAATTTAGAAAAAACGTCTACTATTACAAAAATATGTTTGTTGCCTTGTCTACTAGTAATTAAGTTGGAACAAAAATCAATTGCTATTATGTCTCCAGGTTCGGTGGCTCTGATGGATCTAGGATATCCATTAAAATGTTTATTTTTTTCTTTAGCCAATTGACATAGTTTACACTTTGTTATTTCGTCCTTTGTTATGTTTTTGTCATGTCTGTTAAAATAATTTTCTCTAAATATTTTCCATGTCTTATTAATACCTATATGTCCATAATTTTGATGTAAATTTCTAATAATTTGTCGTGTATTCTCGTCTGTTATTACAAATAATTCGTCATTCCCTATCTGTTTTATGTACATGTTGTCTCTGTGAGTATAGTTTTCTGTTTGTCTACGTCTGTTAATTTTGTTTGATCATGTATTATGTTATGTTTTGAAAATATTCCCTCGTCTTGTTTTAAAATGTTAACTCCTACTTTTACCTTTTGTGTTGTGTCTGTATTGTCTCCGTCCATTCTTGTCAATGCGTCCGCTAATATGTTTTGTTTTCCTGGTATATGTTCAATTTTAAAGTCGTATTCTGTCAATAGTAATGCCCATCTATGTATGCGGCAGTTTGTATTGTAAATTTATTCCCTAATAAGTAAAATCTTAATTTAGAAATAGATACGATTATACTCAAAATTTCAAGTTCCGAAACGCTATAATTCTTTTCATGTGTCTTTGTCATCCTTGATATAAAATTTATAGGTATTTCTCTGTCTCCATGTTTTTGTAGTAGTACTCCAGCTATTCTCTGTGTTGATGCGTCAGTTCGTAGTATGAAAGGTTTATCATAGTCAGGGTGGTATATTTGTAAGTTTTTGGTCACTATATGTTTAATTTGTTTAAAAGTCTGTTCGTGTAATTCAGTCCAATTCCATCGTACGTTTTTCTTAAGTAGTTGTATAAGAAATGGGTATTAATTTATTATTTAACTATCCTTATTTTCCAAAACAAATCCTTCATTGTATTTTAAAATACCTTCTCTTATCTAGTTACTTTCTGTCAACCTTTTATCTGAATATAATTTAAATGTCTTTAACTCTCAAAATTTAATGATCTACCTTTCAAATGATGTGTCATGTAACCCTCCTTCCCTATTAAGATATTTGGGGGGGTTGCCCCCCCTCCCTAGGGGGGGTGAGACTGGAGCATCAAAAGTATGGGAAAAGATGTCCCCTTTTGATCAAAAATCGACCTGTCTCGGCGTTTTTCGAAAAAAAAATTTTCCTGAGAGTTATTCGCTCTGTTTCGTTTTCAAAAACCCACCCTGTATATAATCGCTGAATAGCCATAAATGACGGTCGCAATGAAGTCGCACAAGTCAATGAACTAGAAAAACAGATGTCAGAGCTTTATGATGAAATTACGTGTTACTTACTATATGATATAGTAGTATCAGTATAGTGATGGTGCAATAGTAGTCAAAACATGCTCCACCCCAGTTACATAACCTCAAATAGCTGTAAGTTCTTTTTTAATATCTTATCATTATTATTCTAGAAGAATGAGTAGAAGAAAAGCTTCTAATCCACCTTGTGAATGTTCCTGTCTGTGATGTCAGACCGGAAAATGCCTGGGCCTGTCTGTCTCTCTCTCTCTATCGCTACCTTTGCTACAATACATTTTCACTGACTACGTTCCTCCTTTTTGAATTTCTCACTATTTTTTAAATTTACTGATCACCATGTTTTTTCTGTGTAAATGTTGGAATCTACTGCGCATGATTTTTCTTTACCCGTTAGGTTACTTTCTTGTTTGGTTCATCCTATATAGCTTTATTTTTTATATACCCTGTATACTAATAACTCGTACTATTATTTATTTTACTGACAGCCATGTTTTTTCCGTTGGATTTTACTGCGCATGATTTTTCTTTACTCGTCAGATTACTTTATTGTTTGGCTCATTCTATATAGCATATCTTTTTGATACACCCTGTACATTAATATTTGAATTTCCCTCTTTTATTTTACTGATAGCCATGTTTTTTCTGTTTAAATATTGAAATTTACTGCGCATGATTTTTCTTTACCCGATAGGTTACTTTCTTGTCTGGCCCACCCTATAACTAACTTTTTTTTGGGACACCCTATATACTATGAATTTGAATTTCCCTGCGTTGGAATTTACTGCGCATGATTTGTTACTTAAACTTCTTCTTTCTTGTTTTGGTTCCCCCTGCTTTTAATTTGATACACTTTGGATACTAATATTTGAATTTCGCGCTATTTTTTACTGGCCACCATGTTTTTTTCTATAAACAGGACTGTTGCGCATGATTTTTTACTTAAACTTCTTCTTTCTTGTTTTGGTTCATCCTATATAGCTTTATTTTTTATACACCCTGTATATTAATAATTTGAATTTCTCGCTATTTTTTATTTTAGCGACCGCCATGTTTTTTCTGTTTAAATATTGAAATTTACTGCGCATGATTTTTCTATCCGAATTCATCACCAGTAACGACACGTCAGTTTTCTATACTCTGCTATTCTTGATACATCCTGTATAGTTTTTTAGTTTTGATACTCTCTGTATAGGATTACATAAAAAAAGGCTACCCTGCTAAGCTAGGCCAGGTTCGTCGGATCTAAATTCGATGATAGAAGGCCATAAGGACCACTTTAACTTGTAAAACACTTCTCATACAAGCGAGCCCCCCAATTGAAATTAAGCTCGTGATTACCTAAATTAGATCCTTTAAAAGGAATCTATTGCGCATGATTTTTTGTATCAGAAACCATCCCCAGTTACGTCACTGGTTTTTTTTTCTAGAAACTAGTTCGGTTTTTGCTGTGCATCGTGTATAACACATTTTTATTTTACAAATTAGTTTTTGATTCACTCTGTATACGAATGGAATGTTGGGCATGGTCATGGCGCGTGCCACGAATGGAATGTTGGCGCGTGCCACGAATGAAATGTTGGGCGTGGTTCTTTAATGTGTGCCGACAAAGGAGTGCCGCGTGGGTGTAATGACCTCAAGGTCAGGAAAAAGTTCCCAGGCTCAACCGCCCAACCACTACTACTAGCTATTTCGTTTTTAACTTTACAATACCAAAAAATCACAAGCACCATTAAATTATTATGTTAAACAGACCCAAATACGTGTTGTTTATTATAATACCTGCAATCAGCCTCCAAAAACTATGTTTTAAATAGGTTCAAATAATATTTTCATGCAGAGGGTGCAATTATTTTTGGAATCACCAATAAGTGATGGAGGTAGGTATCTTCTTAACTCCTACCATTATTATTACCCTTGCTGTTTATGAATCAGACTACCAAAAAAATAATTTTGAATAGACTAATATTATAGTGTGCGCAAATAAATACAAGTCGAGCATAGACAAAAAGAAATAACTTTATTTTCGATTACATGGAATTTTACAGTTAATTGTACTATTAACTAAATATTAAACTATTGTAAAAACATATAATCATATAATGCATATGGCAAAAAATACAGTTAGAAAAATGCAACGTGCGGTTATTATAGGTAGTCCCTTAGTTGGTTCCAAAAGACATCTTGCTCCCTTAAATTGCTATAGAAGATGTACAGGGTGTCCAAAATAAGATCCTCTATCCCCTTATCTCGGAAAGTATAAAAGGTAGAGAAAAAAGTTAAATACGAAAGTTTTTTGTTTTTACCTGAATTTTTCATTTTTATAACTTTCTTGAATACAGGTTGTTCAGTTTTTCTGATCCAGGCATCAACTTTCTTTATTTAAATGGGACACCCTATATTCAATTACGTTTTTGAACTCTCCTTAAAATTCTAGGTCGACATTGTTAAGAGTACCCTATACCTATCATTTACCGTTACGAAGATATTAGCATTTAAAGAAAAAAATCTTTAAAAAGCACCTGTTCAAAAAATCTCGGGAAAACAAATAAGACTGTAATGAAGTACATTATATTTCCCCGTTATAATAATTATTTTACCTGTCTATAAGTCACCCACACAACGCCGTAAATAAAAGAACTACACCCGACATAAAATGTTTTATTTCGACGTCTGAAGTAGAAGCCAAAGGCGCGCGCATCTTTTGTTGTCCACGCGAACATAGGAAATTTCACGCGCTAAAAGTTCAGTTGCTGAGCCGCCGTCCGAGAATCCAGCCGCACTAAGACATCACCACGAGTTCCTGTATACCGATTTGTACCACCAGTAAGTAAGAAATATTTTACAAGTCAGTAAAAGCAACAAGTGAAATTTTTCTAAGTATCAAAACAGATTGGGACTTGTGTATTTTTCGCCTACCTGATCAAATATTTTCAGAGTCCGTAAATTGGAAATAGTGAAATTTTGTAAAATATCAAAATAAATTGGGACTTAGACGATTTGTCAATTAAACCGAATATTCTTCAGAGTCCACAAGAACTTGGGGACTTGTGATTATTTCCAATTTAGTAGTGTACCAGTATAAAATATATAAAGTCCGAGATTTCACTTATGCGCATGTCCGAGGTATTTGTAAAGCCATATCCAGCTAACAGCGATTCAGACATTCAGTCTGTGACCACGCTGCATCGAAGTAAGACCTGTCCGCCTGCACCGCTGCTACCAGAAAGTGAGTAAACAATTACAAGTCAGTAAATTCGACCAAGTGAAATTTTTCTAAGTATAAAAATCATTTTATACTTTAACAAATTTTGTCGACAAATCGAATATTCTTCAGAGTCCACAAGACCGTGGGGACTTGTGATTATTTCAGATTTAGTAGTGTACAAGCATAAAATAGCCAAAGTCCGAAATTTCACTTCTGCGCATGTCCGAGGTTTTCATAGAACCATATCCAGCTAGCAGCAACTCAGACATTCAGTCTACCGCCGTCCAGCATACGAAGCAGTCCTGTCTACCAGCACCAGCTAGAAGTAAGTACCGCGCAAGTCTGGACACTTGGTAAAAATTCATCACCTGCTGTCTAGGTATCTAAAATTATTCTAAGTCGATTAGAATAAGGTAGCTAAAGTTTTCTAAGTGGAATAATTTGGTAAATATTTAAAGTCGATAATTTCACTTCTGCGCCTGTCCGAGTTTTCTCTGGTACCTTACCCAGCTGAGAACGACTCCGTTAGTCAGTCTGCAGCCGTCCAGCCTACGAGGAAGTCCTGTCTGCTACCGCTCCTACTACCAGAGAATAAGTGAGTAAATCTGTCAGAGTCCACAAGGTTTGCACTTAGTAGAATTTCACTACCTGCTGTCTACTACTTCGAAATATCTACTAAGTCCCTGACCACCGTTCTGCGCATGTCTAAGTCCAGTTAGACATCAAAAGGGAATAACAGCCGATACAGAGAGTAGTACCTGTCGACCGCCCGAACCGAGCAGACGTGCCGGCACCTGAGTGGAAGTGAGCTAAATCACCGAATAGGGCACTATTACTTGGCTATTGTATTTGTATACTCATTCTCTGCTCTCTTCTAGGGATCGTCGGTATACGATCGGTTCTTTGGGTTAAGCTGCTCTTTCAGACGTGCTCAATTGAATCGTTTCGTATCGGAAGCCCACTGTATTTATTTGTGTACTAATTCTCTGCTCTCTTCTAGGTATTCCTGGGATACAATCGATTCACTAGGTTAAGCTGCTCTTTCAGACATGCCGAACTGAATCGTGTCGTATCCGAAGCCCACTGTATTTATTTGTGTACTAATTCTCTGCTCTCTTCTAGGGATCGTCGGTATACGATCGGTTCTTTGGGTTAAGCTGCTCTTTCAGACGTGCTCAATTGAATCGTTTCGTATCGGAAGCTCACTGTATTTATTTGTGTACTAATTCTCTGCTCTCTTCCAGGGATCGTCGGTATATGATCGGTTCATTTGGGCTAAGCTGCTCTTTCAGACGTGCTCACTTGAATCGTGTCGTATCGGAAGCCTTGCTACTGTATGTATGTTTTAATCATAATTTCATTCCAGATTTCTTGCCATTGTTAATCATAACTTCATTCCAGATTTGTTAATCATAACTTCATTCCAGATTTATTAATCATAACTTCATTCCAGATTTCTTGCGATTATTAATCATAACTTCATTCCAGCTTTCTTGCCATTATTAACCATAGAGTATCATTCGTATTTGTAGACAATAGCCAAGTATTGACCATTGCTTTTAAATAACTGTAGCTTGTTGCTTGTTAATTATTTGATGCTTGCTTAGTAATAATTGCTTCCTCACCTGGTATCCACGCACGACCACCGCCCGTAACCGCACTAGTATTCATTACCCGCTGTAAATAATATCACGTAGCTTGTTGCCATCCCGTTAGTAGCTTGATCCCTGCTTAAGCTTGTTTATACCTGCCCAAGACCCATGTGTGCTTTAGAGAAGGATAGTATTTAGATTTATATATTTTAGGTCTCAGACAATATATGTATAAAAGGTTTACTGGTGTATTATTATTATCTGTTGTGTGAAGTCTAATTTTCCCTATCGACCGACCTGGCGTACCGTATCTTCACTGAAGCTACCTGAGTAGTGGTGTTCCTACACTGTAACCAGGAACTGGCGCCCGAGGCAAAATAAAAGAGAAACCGAACCTCGGGCACTAACGTGACACTTCCTACCTGTGCAAATCGGGAAGTATCCGTCACAAGACATCCAAAAAAAAGGTAAATAGGGTTTATTTCGTAGACAATTAGACTCAGAAATTACTTCTATGAATCGATTTTACCTGATTAATATACAGGGTGTTTTTGACAGATGGCTCAAACATGTATATATTAAAACTCCAGAAAATCGAAAATCTCGTATGGAACATGTCATGTACTAAAAGTTACATGAACCCTCAACAAAGGTAGAAGCAGAAATGAGCACAAAAATCCACAGAGAATATTTATATGTACCCTTCGACCAATCAGAGCGCTCCGTTTTGCCAGCGCGCAGTGGGTCTCTTGTGCGTCGCCCCAGCGATAACATACTTCACGCTTGACGTGCATCGACTTTTCACTCATCATTCATTCATTGATCAGCCTCTTGTTCGTCGTACCTGCGTCCCCATACACCAGTGCTACGTTCAACGACTTTTCGATCATTCATCATTCATCGACCAGCGACTGTACAAAGATCAGTCTCTCGTGCGTCGCTCAAGCGTTCACTTACTCCACGTTCATCGTTCATCGACTTTTCATCCATTTACATAATCCATTCATCACCATTCATCGCTACATATCATTTAATTAAATATAACAACCAGTGCAACGAATCTCCGACAAATCTACGATCATTTACTACGATATTCGACGATCTTAGTTAAAATTCTACGCTTCGCATCGCTCCGAATACCTACCTACCTCCATTCACCGAAATCCTACGATAAAAAGTGCTTTTTGTGTGCAAAAACCTCCAAGATATCCTTATATCCTGTTTCATTCCAACCACCCGTCAATTTCAGTGAACCCTGCAACCAGTGCTAGTGTTTCTGCCGATTAATAAGCTACGATACCTCTACTGCTCAAGAAATAATAAATATTTTAATAAAAACTCGTCTAAACTCTTCTCTTCGAATCGGTAGAAACCTAGACAGAAACGCAGCCATCAATAAGAACTGGACAACGCTGGACTTTCCTTGGTAAGAGTATTCCTTCCTTTCCTAATTCCGCAGCGACAGCCAAAGAGAGAGAGCAGGTGTTACCTGTTCCAGTACCTTTACCGGTCCTAATGAAGTACCTTTTCAGGGACACCTAACATGTATTTTATTCTCTTTAGATTTCCACGAGCCCAGGCATAAAACTACTATAATAAAAGTGTACTCTTGTGTAGAACAACCTACCTGAACACAATTACCCATATAAGTGCATTAATTTCCTATTTACCTATTTAGTTCATTCATACTTTCACTTTGCATACTTAACATTCATTTCTAGCATATATTAACGTAATTTCTCAGTCCACATACATTCATATATGTTTGTAGAGTCATTCTAACGAAAGGCCTACTTCGATATTTTACTTTTTCTCATTAGATAAATACTGACAGACCTTCAGTCATTCACTCCTAGCTTACTATTAGATAAAGAAGCTTAGGTAGAAAACCAATAAAGTGATCATATTCTATAACAGACCTTTAAAAGTCAAGGCAAAAGCCATAATACTCAATTTTCATACATTCTTGCGTGCTTTTGGGCCCCGTCAGGATCCAAAGCACAGGTAGGGTTACACAGGGTAACACCACAACCAGACTACGATCACGCCGTTCCCAGGGCGTCGTCTCGATCTTCCTAAGTGAAAGTCAGGCGTCTGGAACGTCGGGACGCCCGTCCAAGCACCCCTCAGGTGTACTAACCAACAGAACACGCAACTAAGCTTCGCTTATCATCTCATGCTCACAAAAACCATAAGAAAACCAAAAGAAGAAGCGAAGTGAGCGTGACATGGCGCCCAACGTGGGGCAAGACCATGTCAGCTTGAGTATAGTGTCAACATGTGCTATATTTTTTACGCTTTCAGCCAAACACACTCAGTCACCTGCCTTACCGTTCTGGATTGAACGAGCCTTACCCACGAGCCCCTGTTTGCATAATTTTTATTAATCTTGCAAAATTTGCACATATTTTAAAACATTGAATAATTTTTAACTTGCAAATATTTTATTTAAATTTTATTGAACATTTGAACCCCTTTCGCATATTCAAATATCATTTATTTCATTGGTATAAAACCTCGCAGTACCAAGGTAATTGCGAAGCGAAAACAAACATTACGTTTACATTTTCAACACATTTGCACACATTCATACAAAGTGTTATACGTCCACTGTTTGCCTGTCGACCACTACTACATTTGAGTATTTCGAACTCGCCAAACCCCCTGTATAAACTACCCCTGTCTCAGTGACACTAACAACCATCCCCTATCCATTTTAATTTCCTATTTTTCATCCTTTTAGTCATTTGCCATTTAATATGGATCCCCAAACAACAAACTCCCTTCCTTCTCCTCCCGAAGTTCCTAATCAAGGCTTGGGAGCCTCAACGCCGACGTCGTCCTTGGCACCCCAAGTTCCCACTAGCACAGCCCCTGTAAGTCCCATGGAAGAGGCGTTATTACGAATCACTAGGCAATTTACTGCCACTTTAAATGAACTCACTCATCGAATCACTGGCTCCACTCCGACTCGAACTCACACACCGCTGAGATACACGTTCTCCGGGTTCGAGTACGAAGATCCTGTGTGGTTTCTACAACATATGGACCATCATTTCGCCGCAAATCAAATAGACGCAGACTGCGATAAAATTGTCATTTTCGAAGGCCAGCTTAGAGGCGAAGCAAGACGATGGATCGAGCCGTACCGCTATACGCGTGAAAGTTACGACTCTATGAGAGTACGATTCCAAACACATTTTAGCGCGTGCCCTCGCATCGCTACTGCTGCTGCAAAATTATATGGAGAAAAACAAGGCCCGAATGAGAGTGTAGCCACTTTCATAAGTCGCAAACGAAATCTTTTCTTGAGAATTGATCCCACTTGTGAGGAAGAATTCCAAGCAAGCGTCATCCTTGACCAACTCAAACCAGAATTAAAATCCCGTTTACGTGCTAGAGTTTACGAGGACCTGGAACAACTCATCCTCATAGCAACCCAAGTCGAAGCAGACTTGAAGGAGGAACAACCTGGAGCCCAACACCAAACCCAACCCAAACTTCTAATCCACCATCCCCTCCTCGCACCTATCCCAAAAATTCTTATTCAAATCCCCCTCCGAGACGTACGGATACTTCAAACCAGAGACTTGAGATAACTAGACGGCGCTTAACTCATATAAGGTGTTGTCGGCACAGTATGCAACCCGCGCAGCACTGCGGGGCAACTCTGTGTCGGCCAGTTACTTGGTGACGCACAATGCGGATTATAAACGCAGATCTTGACGAAAACAAAGAATATATTGTCTTTGACGAAAAGTTTTTTTAGCTGTTGGGTGACGTAATTTTGTTCGATTAAGAAACGTATTTATTCTCCTGACTCGTGATTAGTTAGATAGTGATTAGAAAGATTTTTATTTTAAGGTTCGCTTTTTCGGAAATCAAGTTTTATTTTCGAGCAATAGGGGAAATAAGAGCAAATATTATATTTTCATTTTCTAATATTGTTTTAATATTTCCATTAGGAAAGCCTTAGTGGAGTTCAAAAGAAAATGCTTCTTCATCAAACTCGAACACCCGATAGAAAATATACACCTGACATTCGCAGGTTTGCATTGACGTTACATTTTTATTCAGACAGTGCATAATTATGTGCGCAAAACATTTAATAATTGTTTACCACACCCTTCCACTTTACGAAAATAGGTCTCTACTGTTGATGGTTCAGCCAGGTTTACTAACGAAGCCTTTCAAATTTTGACTGCAAAGGGCGGTGAATTTAAGGCCCAAAACAAGGTGCTGGTGTGTGGATTAATATATGATGAAATGTCAATTCGCAAATATGTTGAATGGACAGGCAAACGATATTTCGGCTACATAGATTTTGGTGATGATATAGAGAGTGATGTTTTACCTGGGGCGAAAGAAGCGCTAGTCTTTCTATTAGTAGCTCTAAATTGCCGATGGAAACTCCCTTTTGGTTATTTTTTACTTAATGATCTTAAAGCATCCGAGAAGGCTAACCTGATATTAGAATTTCTTAAACTTGTTGGCGAATGTGACAATATTAAAATATCGTCTCTCACATTTGATGGCACAGCAACAAATTTTTGCGTAGCATCACAATTAGGAGCAAAAAGAGTACATATTATACTTGATCCCTATCATATGGTAAAGCTGATCAGAAATACTCTTGCGGATTGGTATCTTCTGGCAGATGAAGATGGAAGACAAATTAAATGGGAATTTTTTAAAACGTTGGTCTGTTTACAACAAACTGAAGGTCTTCACGCTGCGAACAAATTAACCCAACAACATATTAATTTCAAACAAGAAATTATGAAAGTGAGATTAGCAGTGCGGATTTTTAGCATAAGTGTAGCAGATGCTTTGGATTTCTGCAATAAAGACCTTAACTTAAAATCTTTCACAGACTCTCAGGGCACTTCAAATTTTTGTCGAAAAATTAATGATATATTTGATGCTTTAAATTTCAGAAATTTGTTGTCCAACAGTAGTTTCGGAAAGCCATTAACCCTAGAAAATATTACTTCCTTCACAACGTTTTTTAAAAGTTCCATTCAATACATATCTACACTTCATACTCTTGATGGTCAAAATATTTTAACAACACGTAGAAAGACGGGTTTCAAAGGTCTCATTATATCTATGATAGGTATTCAGAATATGGTGGACGATCTGATAAAAACAAAACATTTAGATTACTTCTTGACATACAAAGTAAGTCAAGATCATATACTTAGAGATGTTTTTTTCAGCTATAAGATCACGAGGAGGTTATAATAACAACCCAACAGCTAAGCAGTTCGAGGGTGCCTACAAGAGACTATTGCTTAAAACAGAAATTTCATCATCTCTTTCCGCTAATTGTGTACAAATAGATAATACGTCCATTTTATCAATAAGTAGTGGATGTAGGAAAGAACAGCATCTTGATGATCTAGTTGATTTAATAGACAGTGAAGAAAATTATATAGAAAATGAAGACATACTAGATTTTCCAAATTGGTCTCTATATTTAACAGACATAATTAAGTACATTTCAGGTTTTGTTGCAAGAAAAATAGCTAAGTCTGTTAAATGTTCCATATGTGCAGATGCTGTATTCGCATCAGAGAGTCATTCAAAGCTTTTAACTAGAAAAAATCATGGAGGATTGTTGCACGCATCTAGTGATGTCATAAAAATTTGCCAAATTGATGAAAATGTGTTGAGATTTTTTATTCAACCCACACCACATCCCGTTGTAAACAAAATGGTTATCAGCGGTCTTAGAAAAATCAATAACAGTTACAACCCATTTGTATGTTTGAATAGCCATATATTAAATCAAGATCCGTTAAATAATCATATCTTACTACTTTAGTTTTAAAAGTTTATTTTACCATACGTATTCACCAACCACCAAAATACACATATAAATCAAATTAAGACTAGAGTAAGGCAAATGTATACCAATTTAGTTCAGTTCAAACACCAATAGATTTTGTTAAAACAGTTATATGTTGTTTTTTTGCTGCTAAAATCTACTGAATGCATGCATCAAAGTAAGTTGCTAGAGCGTACTTCTGCCCCGCAATGAACCGTCGGTTGCCTATCCTGTGTTGACAACAGGCGCTTATAGCAAAACCTACGTTACGCGCAGTCTAGTTATGTCAAGTCTCTGCTTCAAACAACTCTTCAAACTCCCGAAACCCTCCTAACCGTTCCAATCCTCCAAATTCTTCCAACAATACCCAATCCCGAAATACACACAACCCTCCTCAGTCCCAAACATCCCAAAATACCTTTTCAAAGCCTCCTACACCCTGTAAATACTGTGGAAATTGGCATTATCACAACCAATGTCCCCAGAACCCATATAGACAGCCAGTAACGCACCAAAGTGCGGAAACTAGTCAAAGCGCTTCACGCAACCCTCCCTCAACTAACAACCCCCAAAATAACGTTCGCCGAGACCCAAAAAACTCGACGGTGCGACGGGTGGACCAAGTGTCGGACACTCAAGTCGCCACGACGTCGACGATGTCCAACAGTGCTTCATCGACACAGTAAAATCCCTTTACCTACCCCCCTATTCCCAGAACCCCCTCCAATACCAGTCCCTATTCCCCAAACCACCCTCATCCCCATAGCAAACACAGGCGACAAAGATACCCATCTGCCACGCCTACGTGTCCAGATCAAGGATAGGCAATACACAGCCCTTATCGATACTGGAGCAGCGAGAAATCTGATCAACACAGAACTCGTATCCCCATCCACCATATCCCCCACGTCCACTAAATTCTCATTGGCATGTGGAGACACCCACATCACATCCCCAGGCGAAGTAGAATCACATTTCCAAATTAATAATTTAAATTACCATTAAATTTTTCATATTTTACCAAATCTAAAGGAGGATTTAATCCTAGGCACCCCATTTCTACAACAATACCATGCAGTCCTCGATTATCCAAGGCAGTGCCTACATTTAGGTACTGGCGTACGCAATACCCTGTATTGGCGCCAGGATAAGCAACGTGGACTTGACACACAAGCACTCCCGAACACATTGCACATTCCAGAGCCAATTAAATCGGAAATTGTCCCTTTACTACAAGCATATGCGGACGTATTCTCTGATCAGCTAACACCCTGTACAACGGCAACTACCAAGCATACCATTCGCCTACGCGAAAATAAAACAATCAACGTGCGACCGTACCCTACGTCCCCTGAAAAAAAGCGGATCTTGAACGAACAAGTACACGAGATGCTACAAAACGGCGTAATCGAACCCTGTCATTCAGAATATAATTCACCACCCGTGTTGGTGGAACGCCCAGGTAAAAACCAAGGTTTTGCATAGACTTTCGCAAGCTCAATGAAATATCAGAGGACGAGCCAACAATTCTGCCAAAAATCGCCGAGACCCTTAAGGACTTTGGCAATGCAATGTATTTCACTTCAATTGACCTTAAGTCAGGCTATTGGCAAATACCGCTAGAGGAAAGTTCGAAAAAGTACACAGCCTTCAGCACACTCGACGGGGCAACGTACCAATTCAGGGTACTACCCTTCGGTCTTCGATCAGCCCCGTGTACATTCCAGAACTTGATGTCTAGAGAGGTCCTCACCGGGTTTCTGCATCATTTTGTGCAAGTATTCCTGGACGACATCATCGTGTATAGTGATACACTAGAACAACACAAAATTCATCTCTCTCAGGTACTAGAACGCCTACGCATTCATAATCTTAAAATTTCAGGTGAAAAGTGTACGTTTGCAGCGAACGAACTTGATTACTTAGGATTTGTTATCCGCGGTAAAACTACCACTCCACAGGAGAAACATATTCTTGCCATAAATGCTTTCACACAGCCTCGTACAAAGAGACAATTGCAACAGTTTCTAGGTACATGTAACTGGATACGAGAATACGTACCACGCTTGTCAGAACTCACATTACCCCTCACACAGCTTTTACGCAAAACACCCCTTTTAAGTGGACCCCGGAAACACAGGTCGCGTTTGACAAAATCAAACACGCCGCATCGCAACCTTTGGTCCTGCATAGGTCAGACTTTACAAAAACTTTCATTTTGCAAACAGACGCCTCCGAAATAGGTCTAGGTGCAGTCCTGTATCAGGAAGGTAAGCAAGGTGAAAGGCACATAATTTCATACTCCAGCTGTACCCTATCTGAGGGTGAAAAACGCTATCACGTTCAAGAAGTTGAATGCCTCGGGATAATTACCGCCGTGAAAAGGTACTCCATATATCTCTCTGACAAACCCTTTATCCTCCGAACAGACAACCGAGCTCTCTTATGGTTGAGTCGACAGCGAGACAGCAAAACCAAACTGACGAGATGGTCCCTGCTGCTACAGGAATACTCTTTCAAGATCGAACACTGCCCAGGGAAGCACAACGAACTGGCAGACTTTTTAAGTCGAAACCCTGACAAAAGCATACCCTGAATACCCATAGACGAAGAGAGAATGTATCCTCCTGACCAACAGCACACAGAAACCATCGCCGTAGTAAGTCCTGCCGACTTAGACAAAGAATGCCGACGCGCACAACTCAAGCCGCGACCTCTGCAACGACTGCGCAGTAAATGGGAGCGAACACAGAGATATGGACCCGTCACACGCACCGAAGAACGATTCTTAAACGGATACACAGTAGAAGACCCTTGCATCTACAAAAAGGTGGACGACCACCCCAAATTCATAATACCCAAAAATGCACTAATCGAAGTAATACGACATTACCACGATGAAACGCATCCAGGGTCAAAAGAGACCACCAGAGCGATACAAGAGCGGTACTACCACCGAAACCTACGAAGATATGTCAACCACTACGTCAAAGATTGTATACCATGTGTACAGGTGAAAACGAGACAGGTACAACCTGCAGCTCCAATGCAAGCACACTCACCGCGCCACCCCTTTGAGATGCTCTCCGTAGACATCCTAGGACCGTACATCACCACCCCCCGCAAAAACAAATACATTTTGTTGGTAGAAGACGTATTTTCCAAATGGGTTGAAGCCACAGCACTTCCCGCAGTAACCGCCAAAGACGTAACCAAGTTCCTAGAAAACGAAATTTTCACAAGGTATGGATCACCTCGAAGGATAATAGCGGACAGCTCCTTGGTGTTCACAGGACGTGTGTTCACAACCTGGTGTCGAAGACATGACATAGAGACCACCTGCAGTGCCGTATATCACCAGAGAGCCAACCCTGACGAAAGGAGAGTCCAGGAACTCAAAAAAGTGTTACGAGCCCTGATGTTAGATGTCAAAGAACATCTCTGGGACAACAGACTACCTAAAGCCCTACATACCCTGAGAAACCGTCACAACGAAGCCACGAATACAACACCAGCCAAACTAATTCTAGGATACCACGTCCCTCCCGCTGGAAGCTGGAGAATACCTACCTACATTCAAGAACGAGATGTCCAGGTAGCCCGCGACGAGACAGTCGAGGAAGCACTCCGCCACTAGGCAGAGTACCAGCGTCGCTACACAAACGACGCCCAGCCACAGGTGAATTTTCAAGTCCAGGATAAAGTAATGGTACGAGCTTTCAGGCCACGCAAAGACGCCTTTCTCCCAGTATGGACAGGCCCATTAGAAGTCACGAAAAAGGTCACCGACACCATCTACGAGGTAAACCGAGACGGTGCACCCAACGTGCACGTGGACGACCTCCGGCCAGCGCCGCAAGGTACTGAAGACCTAGAGCTCGCCGAACGAGACAGCGAAGACGAATCCGACGAAGAAGACCCCGAGAACGAACCCGCAGACAACCCCCCAGCTGACACGGATATCGAAAGCCACCAAGAAGTCCCTCGGACTACACAGCCGCCTCAACAGAGCCGCTGTCCACAGCTAGGATCTTCCCAACGCCCAGATACTCCGCAGGTCTCTGGAGAACCCGAAGTGCCGAGTTCACACTGCCCCGCGCTCGCTCCGGATATTCCCAGTCGCTTGAAACCTCTGTCAACTTCAAACAGCCAACTTCTTTCACCTACCATACCTAATTCAAACTCCAAAGACATTGCCACCGATCGCGACGCGGATGACCCTACGAGAGGTCCCCCAAAGACTCAAACTAAAATTTCTGAAATTCCCACAGATTCCACAATGGTACCAGAACCAGAGCACGAGCAGCCACCAGGACTCGACTCCCAAACCATCGAGCCCAGGGCGCCGCCTCTCAACGTGGACCAAAACCAGCCACCACCCCCCTCAGCCGCAGATCCAAAGCCGAAACGACGTCGAAGACGCGTGCGACTGGTAATGCTAGACTGAATCTCCCCAAAAAACGAAAGAAACGCAACAGTGCGCGAGTGAAGTAACAGTGCTACGATAGCAAAAGGCCAAAAACTATTAATTTCTGGTACTTAAAGCAACTCAAACTTATATTTTCACATTTCCCCCTTGACAATTTCCATTGCCATAAATTATCACACCCGTGTAAACTACTTATTTGTATTCTACTTGTTAAATTTGAATTTTCTTTGTTATGTGTTTGAATTATATCCATTTTAGACCTAAGATAGCTAGTTTAGAGTTCAATTTCATGTCAGTTATGTCATAATTAACCTGTATATTGATCCCACAGACTTTTGAAAAAATTTGATATACAGGGTCTTCCCTGCATTTTGCCAATATTTGTAAAACTTAGAAATTAAGCTAGTTAGATAGGGAATTTTAACTTAGGACATTTTTAAACATTGTTAGGCATCCAATGCACACTTTCATATACCATATGTTCACCAAAATTGTTTCATTTTAAAAAAAAAAAAAAAATTCTTTATCAATAAAGGGAGCTACTTAAGCCCCCAAAAAGCACTTTCGAGGTCCGGGGAGTGTCATGTACTAAAAGTTGCATGAACCCTCAACAAAGGTAGAAGCAGAAATGAGCTCAAAAATCCACAGAGAATATTTATATGTACCCTTCGACCAATCAGAGCGCTCCGTTTTGTCAGCGCGCAGTGGGCGGAGCCTACTACTTCCAGACTTGTGGGTATAAAATGAGGACAAATTTTACACTCGAGATCAGTTAAAAAGCGAACTCAGATTCCACCCCTGCTAGTAGGTGATGAGAAATATGTAACAGACTCTGAAAAATCCCATATCCTTTCTACCCAATACCAAACCCAATTCACCACAAATTTCATCCCCCAGTGTACTCGAACCCTAGTCGACCACCATGCCGCTGATATACCGGCAGGTCGACTACCAACAACAGAAGACCCCGTATATTTCCGTCCATCCACAGTCCTTCATCACATAAAATCCCTCAACCCCAAGAAGGCTCCCGGGCTTGACAATATTCCTAGTTTCGCCCTAAAATTCCTACCCCTTAACACAATCCTTTTCCTCACCAAGGTATATAACTCTAGTCTTCGAGAAACACACTATCCTACTCCCTGGAAAACGCCAAACTTATTCCCATCCCTAAACCAAACAAGCCCGGAAATCAGCCGGCCAGCTACAGGCCAATAAGCCTTCTGCCCTCCCTATCCAAAGTATTTGATTCCATGATCCTGGAGGTAATGCTGGAGGTCCTGGATGATGACGATGTCATCAGTGACTTCCAGTATGGGTTTCGGAGAAACCACTCCACTTCCCAACAGCTCCTCAGAGTCTGTGAAATCATCACCACTAATAACAATCGAGGTCTGTTCACAGGGGTTGTCTCCCTAGACCTCGAGAAAGCCTTCGACAAAGTCTGGCATCCTGGACTACTATATAAACTCCATTTCGCGGGATATTCTGCGCGTATTATTAAGCTAATACAAGCCTACTTATCAAACCGCTCCTTTCGAGTAGTAGTCGAAGAGGAGAGCTCTCCTACAACCCCTATCCTATCCGGCGTCCCGCAGGGGTCGTCCCTAGGTCCCGTTTTATTCACCCTATACACCGACATCCCAGATCCCGAAGACCACAGAACTACCCTTGCGCTATACGCGGATGACACCGCTATAATAACCACTTCACATGACCACAACCTGCTTCACAGAATCCTACAGGACCAGACGAACGACCTAATCGACTATTACAGAGATTGGGGACTCTTAGTCAACCCCCAAAAAACCCAATACACCTATTTTACAAAAAAACGCCCTACCATTGCGCACACACTGAGAGTCAGTAATATGCCGGTGTACGTCACAGCCACTTTAACCTACTTGGGCCTGGTACTCGATAAGGGTCTCACCTTCTCTCAACAGGTCTCCAAGACGAAAGCTAAGGCATACCGGAGATTCAGTCAAATATCGATCATACTTAAAAACGGATCTCCTGACACATCCACACTCCTTTACAAATCCTACATCAGACCCATCCTTACATACGCCGCTCCCGTTTGGTATCCTTTAATCAGTCCCACACACAAACACACCCTTCAGGTAATACAGAACAAGTCCCTCAGATTAGCAAACAACCTCCCACTCGGTACACCCATCCCCATCCTACACAACATATCAGGCACCCCGACAATAGACGAATTCATAAACCTCAGACTTATTCCCAACTTCACACAGACGATTCGACACCATATAAATCCTTCCCTAACAGATCCCTTAACGGCCAAATTCGCCATCCGTCCTAGACATCCATCCCTTAACTTCTTTTACAACCCTTAAATTCCAAAATCCCAAAATACGACAATTCCAACAGTAAAATAAAAAACAATACAAAAACCCACCCCTAAACAAATCATCCCTTAAAAATTTTTTCCCCAAACTTATCCAAATATCATCCTACCCGAAATAATAAAAAATCCAAAAAACCACCCCTAACCAAAAACCACCCTTATTTTGTTAAACCTCCTAAATCGACCCAAAAACTATCCTACCCTAAACAATAAAAAATCCGCCATACCAATCCTTACAAACCACCCTTACATAACAAAAACCCAAATTCTAGCCCCAATATCCTTCATAAACAATAAAAAATCCATAGTCCACTACCCTGAAACCCACCCACCTCATCCCAGCACTACTCTACAATAGAAGCCATAGATGCACACACAATTGGAAACACAATACAACCTGAGGCAAGCACCAGAAGGTGGAGAGCCTCGTGGTACCGGCACTCACGCCAGTCCACCCATCGTTAGGACTCGAGATCAGTCTCTTGTGCGTCGCCCCAGTGATAACATACTTCACGCTTGACGTGCATCGACTTTTCACTCATCATTCATTCATCGATCAGCCTCTTGTTCGTCGTACCTGCGTCCCCATACACCAGTGCTACGTTCAACGACTTTTCGATCATTCATCATTCATCGACCAGCGACTGCACAAAGATCAGTCTCTCGTGCGTCGCTCAAGCGTTCACTTACTCCACGTTCATCGTTCATCGACTTTTCATCCATTTACATCATCCAATCATCACCATTCATCGCTACATATCATTTAATTAAATATAACAACCAGTGCAACGAATCTCCGACAAATCTACGATCATTTATTACGATATTCGACGATCTTAGTTAAAATTCTACGCTTCGCATCGCTCCGAATACCTACCTACCTCCATTCACCGAAATCCTACGATAAAAAGTGCTTTTTGTGTGCAAAAACCTCCAAGATATCCTTATATCCTGTTTCATTCCAACCACCCGTCAATTTCAGTGAACCCTGCAACCAGTGCTAGTGTTTCTGCCGATTAATAAGCTACGATACCGCTACTGCTCAAGAAATAATAAATATTTTAATAACAACTCGTCTAAACTCTTCTCTTCGAATCGGTAGAAACCTAGACAGAAACGCAGCCATCAATAAGAACTGGACAACGCTGGACTTTCCTTGGTAAGAGTATTTCTTCCTTTCCTAATTCCGCAGCGACAGCCAAAGAGAGAGAGCCGGCCTGTTACCTGTTCCAGTTTATACTTGTACCTTTACCGGTCCTAATGAAGTACCTTTTCAGGGACCCCTAACCTGTATTTTATTCTCTTTAGATTTCCACGAGCCCAGGCATAAAACTACTATAATAAAAATGTACTCTTGTGTAGAACAACCTATCTGAACATAATTACCCATATAAGTGCATTCATTTCCTATTTACCTATTTAGTTCATTCATACTTTCACTTTGCATACTTAACATTCATTTCTAGCATAGATTAACGTAATCTCTCAGTCCACATACATTCATACATGTTTGTAGAGTCATTCTAACGAAAGGCCTACTTAGATATTTTACTTTTTCTCATTATATAAAATAATTTTGCCATCAGCACGAATTCTCATTAGATAAATACTGACAGACCTTCAGTCATTCACTCCTAGCTTACTATTAGATAAAGAAGCTTAGGTAGAAAACCAATAAAGTGATCATATTCTATAACAGACCTTTAAAAGTCAAGGCAAAAGCCATAATACTCAATTTTCATACATTTTTGCGTGCTTTTGGGCCCCGTCAGGATCCAAAGCACAGGTAGGGTTACACAGGGTAACACCACAACCAAACTACGATCACGCCGTTCCCAGGGCGTCGTCTCGATCTTCCTAAGTGAAAGTCAGGCGTCTGGAGCGTCGGGACGCCCGTCCAAGCACCCCTCAGGTGTACTAACCAACAGAACACGCAACTAAGCTTCGCTTATCATCTCATGCTCACAAAAACCATAAGAAAACCAAAAGAAGAAGCGAAGTGAGCGTGACAAACACCATGTGTATTATTATACACACCCCACAAAAATTATCGCAACACAAAAAATTTGCTATTATTTTGATATTCGTTTTCTCTGGAACTAATTGTCCGATTTAATTGATTTTTTTTTTTGTAATGTAGGTTGATTCGTTAGCAATGTGACTGGTTTAGTTACATTCTCGAAAAAAATTATTTTGAATACATACAGGGTGAAACAAGTGTAACATGATTTGTCACAGAAGTATAGAACACCCTGTGGAGTTAATCAGTTATGGCAACATAGTAAAACTTAATAGGAGTTAAAGCGACTTCTTTTCTTAACATAATCGTCTTGGTTTCACATCGATATCTTAATAATTAAAGGAGATATTTCAAAATAAAGGGTTTAGTGTCATTTTAGTAAAAAAAAATCAAATAAACCTTAACAAACATTTACAGATTTTACGAAAACTTAGCAGACTCTGAAAACAAAATTTGAAATGTCATTCCTACAATCATTATTTCTAGAGAAATACGATTGTTACAGTTTCGTTAAAACTCTTTTAATTCGCGTGCTAAATTTAAAAAAAATGAATGCTGAACTTCGTTTAAACAGACATTTGTCAAATGAAGAGTCAGTAAGAGCAATTGCACTCGTTGAAGACGGACGAAGTCAAAGATATGTGACAAATGTAATAGGTGTTCAACCAAGTACCATTTCCAGATTAATCAGGCGTTATAGAGAAACAGGACAACATTCCAGAAGGCAAGGACAAGGGCGTAAAAAGGTAACTACAGCTGCAGATGATAGATTTCTAAGACTTTCGGCATTAAGAACTCGACATTGTACTGCTCGTATGCTTCAACGAGAAATTTTGGGAGCCAGACATGCAAACATTTCTTTACAAACTGTTAGAAACCGTCTTAGAGAAGTTAATTTACGTCCTATGGTTCCAGCCAAGGGACCACGTCTGACCAGGGAACATCGAGTTGCCCGCCTCCAATTTGCTAGGGAACACAGTAACTGGGGCCTAGAAGAATGGTCTAGTATACTGTTTACTGACGAATCAAGATTTTGTTTATATTCGCCAGATAGACGTATGCCAGTATACAGAAGGCCAGGTGAACGGCATATGCAGTGCAATTTTCGACAGATCGAAAATTTTGGAGGTGGATCGGTAATGGTGTGGGGAGGAATTTCTGTTAATGGGCGTACGGCACTGGTGCCTGTCAACAATGGCAGCATGACTGCCCAACGTTACATAACGGATATTTTAGTTCCTCATGTGATTCCATATGGACGCTTGTTGGGTAATAATTTTACCTTAATGCAACATAACGCACGTCCTCACGTTGCACGTATAGTAAGAGAATATCTTGAAAACAGTCATGTTGCTACAATGGACTGGCCTGCTCGCAGTCCAGACCTAAATCCAATTGAGCATGTAAGGAACTACATGTCATAGAAAATCAAGGAGGGTCAAATTCCCTGCCGAACATTAAATGAGCTCCAGAACAAACTTCAAGAGATTTGGAATGATATAGGGGAAGATTACATACACAGTCTGTTTGAAAGTCTACCATAGCGTATTCAAGCGGTAATTGAGGCTAGGGGGGAAATACCCGATACTGAAAATTGTTATTTTAATTTTATGACGTGTTTTATTGCTGTAAGGGTATACTGTTTTATTAAATTTGTTTAATGATGCACTTGTAATCGATTTTTTTTACTAAAATGACACTGAACCCTTTATTTTGAAATATCTCCTTTAATTATTGAGATATCGATGTGAAACCAAGACGATTATGTTAAGAAAAGAAGTCGCTTTAACTCCTATTAAGTTTTACTATGTTGCCATAACTGATTAACTCCACAGGGTGTTCTAAACTTCTGTGACAAATCATGTTACACTTGTTTCACCCTGTATGTATTCAAAATTATTTTTTTCGAGAATGTAACTAAACCAGTCACATTGCTAACGAATCAACCTACAATACAAAAAAAAAATCAATTAAATCGGACAATTAGTTCCAGAGAAAACGAATATCAAAATAATAGCAAATTTTTAGTGTTGCGATAATTTTTGTGGGGTGTGTATTTTTGGATTCTTTACTAAATTTTAACCTTACTCTATACAACGTTCCCTATTCTTATTTTGCTTAGTTTTCAAGATATTGACGAAAATGTTTGGTGCCTTATTTATAAGAGACACATTTTAGGCCCTGTCTTTCTTGGCCAATATTTAAATGGTCCCAGGTACCTTAGGTAAAATATCAGGAAATGGCATTCATTACAAACTTACATTTTACCTTTATTGGATGCCGAAGAAGATGCCAATGAGATCATCTATCAGATGGATGGAGTTCCATGCCACAATACTGCAGTTGTAAAGAATTTTATTAAGAACTATTTTGTGGAATGGATAGGGCCAAACGGGAATATCCCATGGCCGCCGAGGATCCCAGATTTAACTCCACTTGATAACTTTTTATGGGGTACATTGAAAACTTGAATTTATCAAATTCAGAGTAATAATGTTGATGATTTAAAAATTAAAATCAGGATGGAAATTGAAGCGCTCAATCAAAGTGATTGCGCTGTAAGAAAAGTAGCAGTTATATACACATCATGCATAGCTAAAAATTGAGGACATATAGGACACTTGATTTAATTTACTATTTTTATTGTTATTTGTTGATTATTGTTAGTTATTTGTGGTTCAAGTTACAAACATAGATTTGTTTATATTAGTTAATTAATGAAATAATTTAAAAAAATATTAGATTTAATAAAATAATATATTCTTAATCAGTATTAAGGCACACTTACTATAATATACCAAATAATAGTAGATATATTTTTAATAATAGCCGATATTGAACATTTTTTCCACATTTTCGTCAATATCTTGAAAACTAAGCAAAATAAGAATAGGGAATGTTATATAGAGTAAGGTTAAAATTTAATAGAGAATCCAAAAATATAATAATACACAGGGTGTTCCATAAGAGATTTGATATATTCTGGAATTTTAACATATACATGTTTAAGCCATCTGTCAAAAACACCCTGTATATTAATTAGGTAATATTGATCCATAGAAGTAATTTCTGAGTCTAATTGTCTACGAAATAAACACTATTTAGCTTTTATTTGGATGTCTTATTTGTTTTGCCGAGATTTTTTAGCAGGTGTTTTTTACAGATTTTTTTCTTTAAATGCTAATATCTTCGTAACGGTAAATGATAGGTATAGGGTACTCTTAACAATGTCAATCTAAAATTTTAAGGAGAGTTGAAAAACGTAATTGAAAATAGGGTGTCCCATTTAAAAAAAGAAAGTTGATGCCTGGATCAGAAAAACGGAACAAGCTGTATTCAAGAAAATTATAAAAATGAAAAATTCAGGTAAAAACAAAAAACTTTCGTATTTAACATTTTTCTCTATCTTTTATACTTTCTGAGATAAGGGGATAGAGGATCTTATTTTGGACACCCTGTACATTATTATGAATACATGCTTCAAACTACTATCACAATGGTGCCTCCAAAAATCCAAATTCTCTCATATAAATATTAATTTTAACATTGTTGTATATGTTTTATGAGGTTCTACCTTATTATTGAATACCTTACTAATAACCTTACTAATTAATAGGTTAATACAACAGCAACAATTAATAGGATGTTATAAATTTTTCAGATTACAGAATTATATGAATCCTAAAATAATAGGTACCTACTTAAGAATACTACCACTTAGAAAACGTTTATATCTAATTCGTCATATCAGCTGTCGTCTCACATTGATGCTAGTATTCTTAACCTCTCCTGATCTGCCAGTAGAAGAGAATATGTTTAGATAAATGTTTTATATATCGTCTAGGTTCCCCTTAACCCACTACTCTTTCATTGGCACAGCAGGAGAGTTGGCATTGAGAGTTACCAATGGCGACAGCCAATATAGTCAATTATCAACAATTGTTATGACGTTTAAATTGACAAATGTGAAAATAAGATTCAAACAGAAATAACGTTTGTTCTTGCGAAAATATCTCAGAAACGTTGTTGTCATGGTTCAGATTGGATCAAATTAATATTAAATTAAACGAAAAAATAAACACTATTAAATTAGATAGAATAAATAGAATAATCGTAGATTAATTAAATAGAATAATCGTAGATGTATAGTAGAACTAGTTCCAAATGAAGTAGGTACGTTTTCAAATTCAAAACTGTTTGTGACAATACTTTTTTGATCATCCGTTATTTATTGACTACTATACTTAAAAGTACCTACTTTCTTACATTCAAGTGTATGTATGCATATATTCTATTTAATCAACATTTTTAAAACTTAATCAAATTTAATCACTGTAGTAAAGATTTATATATAAATATAAATTTAAGAGCTACTGAATGTAGCTGACGTCAAACTAATTATGTTATCTTGGAATATGAAGTTGTAGATTAAGTGTGAATATGTTGCAGCTAACCTGCAACCTATATAGGTTATATACTATTCAATATATGTTCCATTATTTAATTTAGAAAACATTTTCTTAAGGAACCATATCGAGCACGTTTTAAAATAATTTTTATAGGGTTTAAAATACCTAAAATAGGGTATATATTATTACTATATATTTCTTTTCTTTTAAGTGAACATCTACACATTGTTACACATTTGAAAAATACATCAAATTCCCTTTATGAATAAACATATCCGCTATTTAATAAAAACAATCACTATACTTTCCGGTGAAAGTCCTAGGACGTTCTTATAATATTTTACAGATGGAGATAAAAATTTGAAGACTTTCATTGGGTTTAGTAAACTATATTTTGGAGTGGTAGTGGAGGCCGTTCTTCCTTACTAAGGCTAAGAAAATAACAATCCAAAATTTTTAAATGGTAACTCGTTTCGTATTGCACTTGAATTTAATGGTGATAGACATATAAATATTCTAGCCCATAAGGCAGGTCGCTACGAGGATCCGTTTGTTAGTTTTTAAGAAAAATGTTTTATCCAATAGGATAAACTTTCTAACAATAAATTAATACAAATAATTATTAATAAAACAAATAAATAAAACAAATTATTATTAGAGGAGAAGGTAATTATATTATCAGTTTTTTAGAGCAAGTTTCAAACTGACTGCCATCTTCAAAATTCCTTCTCAGCGTGATTTAGTTCATCTAGTGTTTAAGTGATCAGGAGATCATGGCGGCCACTTAATATCACCTCTCCTTTCCATTCCACTAAAGTGTGCCGTACTATCCTGTTAGAACCAAACATTATCAAATGCTTCACCAGGATAAAGCCACGGATATTATAGCCAGAACAATGAGATTTTTTAATAATTTTAGATATTATTATGTATTTCCATCAAAATTATTTCGAATGAAAAAGAATTGATCATATTAAGTTCAACCAGCCTAAACGTTAATCTTATGGAGAGTTTGTGCGTGGTATTCCATATTTTTACTTGTTTCAGTGGAAATATAAACTTAAGGGCAGAATTGTATTATTTTATTGTTAGAAAGTTTTTCGTATCAGATAAAATATTTTTCTTAATAACAAATGAACGAATGGCCGCAGTGACATCCGATTAGGGTCAGAATTTTTTTACTATCAATAAATTGAGGTGCAACATAACATGGGTTGAAAATTTTGAACTGGTACTCCTGGAAACCTTGGAAGGGAAGGGTCCACTACTACACCAAAATATAGTTTACTGCTAGTTCACTGTAGTCTTTTTTATGATTAAACCACCTGTAAAATAAATAAAGAGGAAACCAGAAGTATCCAAATTAAATATTTAAAGTATATAATATGCAATAAAATAAATATTTGATAAATAAATAAAATTTTATCAATGGTTTTTTGGAATATAGTGGAATATACAAAATTCTGTAATATTACAACTTGAGTGAAGTTACCCATAAAAGTTAGCCATAGAAATTACTATCTGTAGCGGTGAAATAAAAATAATTCTAGTGCTGTTCCCGGTCCCGGACAAGTCATTCTGGACGTCATAGGACGACAAAGGGCACTTCCTGTAACTAGGCAATCAAAGTTATTTATTATCTGGGGTTGGTAGTGTGGGTGGTAGCACTGAGAGAGTGGAGAAGGGAGTAGAGTAGAGTTGTAAGAATTGTGTTGTTTTGTTTTCTGTTGCTGATGGTAAAAAGAAGGTGTATAACTTGTTCAAAAATAAACTGTTCATTAAAAAGCTATACCTATACTGGTCGATAAAATAAAAAAAAATCTAGTGCCGCTCCCGGTCCCGGACAAGTCCTTCCAACTATATAGGACAATAAAGAGCACTTGCCTTGACCACCCAGCATAATTATTTTTTGAAAATTTCCCATAATTAATTGTTTACAGACTTAGCCATAGAAATTGACATCTCGATCGGTACAATAAAAAAATTCTAGTGCCGCCCGGTCCCGGACAAGTCGTTCTGACTATATAGGACGACAAAGGGCACTTCCCTTACAAGGTAGACTTACTTCAGGATGTGATCTTCAGCATGAGGGGCAGTGACCAGAGGATGTAGTTCGGAGTTCTGTCGCCAGGAGGCGCTGTTTAGGGGGAGGTGAGGTGCAAGGGGATGTGGTACGTGGGGATGATCTTCAGCGTGGTCGACAGTGACCAGAAGGTATAGTTCGGAGTTCTGATGCCCAGAAATTATAGGCGGCGCTGGTGTGAGAATGATTTATTACTTTATCCGAGAGTCGGCGAAATTCCAGGAAATTAGTCTAATAAATCTGTCAATTAAATGTTAACAACGAGTGATTTATTAATGTCGGAGATTTTTCTTAGAACCCTGACCATGAACATAAGCTGAGTCAGCAAGTTGAGATATGTCTGTATAACTCATCGAGAGAGTTACGTGATTCACAGCTCGAGGTTAGATTACATCATCACAATAGCAGTATTTTGTTTTAAAAGTGGCATTGGATGTCTGGATTTGATTATAGTATTTTATAAGTATATAAAGGTGTGTATTTATATATTGTAACTAAGAAATATGTATTTAACTATATGATTTCCCATGGTTTATCACACACAGGCACCTACCGACTTGTTTTAACAGGCTTATTCTCACATTGGAACAAATATGTAGTACCGTATTATTTATTTAAAACGCATTTCCTTCTATTGAATTTAAATTGGATATAATATCGATTTGCATCAAATGCTAAAAATTAATACATAAATATAGGCATATTAAATTACATGCTGAAGTCGGAACTGATAAAATACCATGTTTGTTTTATAAATAAATATAATCTAATTTATGTCGATTATGCATTATCTTTCAATGCTGTTCCCACCGAGATAAACGTACGTTTTGCTTTATCAAATATCCCGTATGAATTTAGTATAGTATAAATAACTTATTACATACAGAGCGATTTAATTTACGTGGTATTTCATAAGTAGGTATTATTATTTGTGTTGCAAAGAAATAAACAATTTAAATTGATTCATGTAGACACTTCAAGAGCAGACATGATAAATTATTGTTTTAGGTATCGTAATCTTTAGATAGTTCGATTCCAGGAATTTTATATGAGGCGGCATGGTATAAAGGAAATATTTTATTATATAAACAATATTTGTTTATATCTGAATTTAAAATGGTTAGACACCGCTTCCTTCCCACGTACAAGCAAATCTAAACTCGAGTTCGAGGTTAAAATGACATCACCACAGTGGCAGTAAATATGATAAATAAATATGATTGGTATGAATTATAATTAAACAAATCTAAGACGCTGCTAGTTTCGGGTTCTGGGAAGTAATCACGTGATCCATAGCTTATATTATTCAGAGTATGTACCTAACCAATCAGAGTACATCATCAAACTGAGCGAAATTCAAATATTAGTATACAGGGTGTATCAAATGAAAAGATATACAGGGTGAACCATCTTAAGGAAAAAACCAGCAGTGTTTATAGAGGTCTTTCGGTAGATGAGGCATGAGACAGACACTTAGAACCATGAGCTGGTATGGAATAGAAAACAGGTATTTGTCAAACAGGTATGGAACAGAAAACAGGTATTTGCAAACAGATATGAAACATAAACACCTGTGTAAGCAATAATAAATCTGTCAGTTAATATTAACAAATGACTATTGTAGTTTGACGCCTAAGATAACATTAATTTTAATGTCATTGTAGAAACTGCATTAAGTTGTCATCTGTAGGTAGATAGTAGAATGTAATGGTGAAAGGGATCTGTAATGCGGTTGGAGACGCTATCTGTAGGTGGTAGATCGTAATCAACTTAGTAATAGAAGGAAATTTGAAGACTATAATATTATTTTTAAATGACATATTATTATAAGAGAACAAAGTTGATTGATCTATAAAAATAATAATACTCCTTCTGTACGAGTTAATTCATAGTATTAAAAATAAACAAAAAATTCTATTGGATCTAATATTGATTATTGATATGGGAGATTAGGTATGTTTCGAGGTGGTTATGGATATCAAACTGTACATTTTAATAATGGTATCATCTTGAGATACTTCAAGTTGTTGGTAATACATATATACAGAAACTTTAGCTACGGAGATGATGTTCAGGTGTGTGGATGTTGGAGCTGGATATTGCTCGCTCAAAAATCAAGATGGCGGCTAGCTGTTGTTATGTATTAATAAATAATTAAAAATAGTAATTATCAATTAAGAATATTAAGTATGATCTGAAGGTATATGATTCTCGAGGGAGAGTTAGAGGGATGATGTGTACCATCATCCCTCTAACTCTCCCTCGAGAATCATATACCTTCAGATCATACTTAATATTCTTAATTGATAATTACTATTGTACATATATGAATTCATATATTGTACATATATGAATTATTGTGATTATATATTGGCACCTATTTTACAGAAAAAATAATCTAGGTTTCATGGATATGTAAAAATAAAATTTTAAGGTTACCATTGACTATTTATCATCTTAGACATGTGCATTGAGATTAATCTTAAACAGCGTTATGGTTCTTTGTACTAAAAACCACTATCACTTCCAGTCACCTTGTGTGTCGGTGAGATGTAATTTGGAACAATTGTTAGATGTAATCTGTTTGTAAATACATGTTGATACGTTTGGTGGATCCGTTTGGTTGATGCGTATGGTGTATCCGTTTGGTGGATGCGTTTGGTGGATCTGTTTGGTGGATCCTCCGATCAAATATGTATAGATAAGTAATTGCCTATTTGTCAGTATATAAAATAATGTGACCAAGAATAATAAAAAACATAACCTCAATTTCATGAAATTACCTGTCACAGTGCCCAACGGCATGGGCGGCTATGTTTTAAGGGGTGAAAATAATAATTATAAAACTAAAAGTACAAATTAAAATATTTTATTTTAGTAAATACAAAGTTTAAGATTTACATATTCAAGAACAACAATTTATACACATATGTGTATAATATTTACTACACTATTTATAATAGTATTTAATATTTACTATTAAAAAACAATTGTAAAATCATTGACGACCCCTCTCGCCATCGCCGATTCTACGTTTACACATGGCTACATACCGGTGTAAACCACGCCCATTGGTGACAGTCACAAAATCCCTAACAATTTAGGCGGTAAATTAAAATGGCATTTTTTGATTGGACCAAATGCTTGGGCACTAATGTAAACAAAAAGCCATTGTTTTAAATATTGTTGGTCACAAAACTTTGTTGCTATTATTTGTCTATATAATATTTGGTCGGATGGTGGATCCGTTTGGTGGATGCGTATGGTGGATCCATTTGGTTGATATGCTTGGTGGATACGCTTGGAGGATAATCATTGATGGGTCTAAAAGAATGTAGTGCAATCGATATTGTCTCATTGACCAAAATAATCTTAAAGGTTAACATGTATTCATGTCAAGTGTGTGAAAAAGTATTTTCCTGGTCTAGCGGCTTAAGGTGTCATAATAATAATGTTCATTCAAATAAATCATATATGTGTGATTTTTGTGGGAAAATGTTTAAAAGACATAATATATTAAAAAAACATATAATTAGAAAACATAAATCTGAACTTCCATCTAAGGAACTCGATCAAAAATACAGTGATGTATCAAGCAAACCCAAGTTGAATGCCTAGAGCTACAAGAACAGACAATAGAAAAACCATTTGCACCTATTACAATACACCTGGGATGATACAAACGAACTTGTAAATCGGCTAAGACTTTTAATAGTTTCTCAAGAAGCTTGAAATACTACTCATAGTAATGAAATCAACTTAATTATACAGGAACTTGTAACTGCGAAAATAATCGAGCCTCGTGACTAATTGTTAAATATATACACTGGTTAATAATTATTTTAATTTTTAAATGTACGCATATTTTTTATATATCCAATAAATGAAGTTATGCTGAATACAGCGTTTTCATTTCATGATTGTGAAGTGGGAGAGAGGTGGTAGGGGGGTTGAATGTGAAGCGATGAGAGAGCTGTGCAGCTGGCTAATTTCAGTCACTTGCTATTTGACAGTATATAATAACCGCTCGAACCGGTATCCGAGAACCGCTCGAACCGGTATCTGAGAACCGCTCGAACCGGTCGGTTCGAGCGGTTCGAGCGGTTGGAGAGAAGGAGGGATATTTGAAATTTGTAGAATCGGGGAATGGATTTATACAGATTGAAACTTTATTACATATATATACATATATACATATATTAAGTTGATTTCATTACTACGAGTAGTATTTCCAGCCTCTTGAGAAACTATTAAAAGTCTTAGCCGACTTATAAGTTCGTTTGTATCATCCCAGATGTATTGGAATAGGTGCAAATGGTTTTTTTATTGTATGTTCTTGTAGCTCTAGGCATTCAACTTGGGTTTGCTTGATACATCACTGTATTTTTGATCGAGTTCCTTAGATGGAAGTTCAGATTTATGTTTTCTAATTATATGTTTCTTTAATATATCATGTCTTTTAAACATTTTCCCACAAAAATCACACATATATGATTTATTTGAATGAACATTATTATTATGACACCTTAAGCCGCTAGACCAGGAAAATACTTTTTCACACACTTGACATGAATACATGTTAACCTTTAAGATTATTTTGGTCAATGAGACAATATCGATTGTACTACATTCTTTTAGACCCATCAATAATTATCCTCCAAGCGTATCCTCAAAGCGTATCCACCAAGCATATCAACCAAACGGATCCACCATACGCATCCACCAAACGGATCCACCAAACGTATCCACCAAACAGATTCACCAAACGCATCCACCAAACGGATCTACCATACGCATCCACCAAACGCATCCACCAAACGTATCAACATGTATTTACAAACATATTACATCTAACAATTGTTCCGACACACAAGGTGACTGGAAGTGATAGTGCCTTTTTAGTACAAAGAACCATAACGCTGTTTAAGATTAATCTCAATGCACATGTCTAAGATGATAAATAGTCAATGGTAACCTTAAAATTTTATTTTTACATATCCATGAAACCTAGATTATTTTTTCTGTAAAATAGGTGCCAATATATAATTTACAATAATTCATATATTGTACCATCATCCCTCTAACTCTCCCTCGAGAATCATATACCTTCAGATCATACTTAATATTCTTAATTGATAATTACTATTTTTAATTATTTATTAATACATAACAACAGCTAGCCGCCATCTTGATTTTTGAGCGAGCAACATCCAGCTCCAACATCCACACCTGAACATCATCTCCGTAGCCTAAAGTTTCTGTATATATGTATTACCAACAACTTGAAGTATCTCAAGATGATACCATTATTTAAATGTACAGTTTGATATCCATAACCACCTCGAAACATACCTAATCTCCCATATAAATAATCAATATTAGATCCAATAGAATTTTTGTTTATTTTTAATACTATAAATTAACTCGTACAGAAGGAGTATTATTATTTTTAATGATCAATCACCTTTGTTCTCTTATAATAGTATGTGTCATTTAAAAATAATATTATAGTCTTCAAATTTCCTTCTATTACTAAGTTGATTACGATCTACCACCTACAGATAGCGTCTCCAACCGCATTACAGATCCCTTTCACCATTACATTCTACTATCTACCTACAGATGACAGCTTAATGCAGTTTCTACAATGACATTAAAATTAATGTTATCTTAGGCGTCAAACTACAATAGTCATTTGTTAATATTAACTGACAGATTTATTATTGCTTACACAGGTGTTTATGTTTCATACCTGTTTTCTGTTCCTTACATGTTTGAAAAATACCTGTTTTTATTCCATACCAGCTCATGGTTCTAAGTGTCTGGCTCATGCCTCATCTACCGAAAGACCTCTATAAACACTGCTGGTTTTTTCCTTAAGATGGTTCACGCTGTATAGCTTTTAATTTGATACACCCTGTATACTAATATTTGAATTTTGCTCAGTTTGATGATGTACTCTGATTGGTTAGGTACATACTCTGAATAATATAAGCTATGGATCACGTGACTACTCCCTAGAATCTGAAACTAGCAGCGTGTTAGATTTGTTTAATTATAATTTATACCAATCATATTTATTTATCATATTTACTGCCACTGTGGTGATGTCATTTTAACCTCGAACTCGAGTCTAGACTTGCTTGTACGTGGGAAGGAAGCGGTGTCTAACCGTTTTAAATTCAGATATAAACAAATATTGTTTATATAATAAAATATTTCCTTTATACCATGCCGCCTCATATAAAATTCCTGGAATCGAACTATCTAAAGATTACGATACCTAAAACAATAATTTATCATGTCTGCTCTTGAAGTGTCTACATGAATCAATTTAAATTGTTTATTTCTTTGCAACACAAATAATAATACCTACTTATGAAATACCACGTAAATTAAATCGCTCTGTATGTAATAAGTTATTTATACTATACTAAATTCATACGGGATATTTGGTAAAGCAAAACGTACGTTTATCTTCGTGGGAACAGCATTGAAAGAGAATGCATAATCGACATAAATTAGATTATATTTATTTATAAAACAAACATGGTATTTTATCAGTTCCGGTAATTTAATATGCCTATATTTATGTATTAATTTTTAGCATCTGATGCAAATCGATATTATTATATCCAAGTTAAATTCAATAGAAGGAAATGCGTTTTAAATGTATAATACGGTAATACATATTTGTTCCAATGTGAGAATAAGCCTGTTAAAACAAGTCGGTAGGTGCCTGTGTGTGATAAAGCACGGGAAATCATATAGTTAAATACATATTTCATAGTTACAATATATAAATACACACCTTTATATACTTATAAAATATTATAATCAAATCCAGACATCAAATGCCACTTTTAAAAACAAAATACTGCTATTGTCATGATGTAATCTAACCTCGAGCTGTGAATCACGTTACTCTCTCGATGAGTTATACAGACATATCTCAACTTGCTGACTCAGCTTATGTTCATGGTCAGGGTTCTAAGAAAAATCTCCGACATTAATAAATCACTCGTTGTTAACATTTAATTGACAGATTTATTAAACTAATTTCCTGAAATTTCGCCGACTCTCGGAGAAGATAATAAATCATCCTCACACCAGCGCCGCCTGTAATTTCTGGGCATCAGAACTTTGAACTACACCTTCTCGTCACTGTCGACCACGCTGAAGATCATCCCCACGTACCACATCCCCTTGCACCTCACCTCCCCCTAACCCTTTCGAGACTAACGGGACAGTAAGTCCCAAGGCATATTTTATTTAGACTATTGGGAATAGTGATCCCAAATAGTAGATAATCCGGGCCGGTTCTAGAACGGAAGTGGGTAGGGGTAATCCAAGATGGCGTCTGATATCGTTGTCGGTTTGGGTAGTTAATTTTTGTATGAAGGTTGGTAGCACTGTATGTGAGCGTATGACTTAAAAAAGTTATTTTTTTTTTAATAATTAATTTATAAACATCAAGGATCTATTTTATATAACGTATTGTAATGATTATCTTAATGTAGATTCATAGACTTTAATAATTATAGAATTCATTATTTTTTATTTAAATAGTCCTCTACTCGTGTGTGACTACCTTAAGGATTTTATAGTGTACGACCTCCTTAATCTTTGAAGGTAGAAAGAAGATTAAATAATATGCTAATTTATTAACCGCGACCGCCTGAGACAGGTAGCCGGGCTGAAACTCCGAATGTATAATTATGATACTTAAATTTTGAAATGCAGAATGTAGAAAGGCGACCAGATAATATGCTAATGTAAGACCGCGAGCGCCTGAGGCAGGCAGGCAGCGAACATCGGAATATAATTAAGATACTTAATTTTGTTATTGAACAGTTTCGGCGATCTATAATTATACTTTTCCTTTTACGTACAAACTGCAGTCAATTACCAAGATGTATTATTAATGTACCAAGTTTAATCTAGGTTAAAGAGGCCGTGCTGTATGGGTATAAAAATAATTTATAGGAATTTACATTTTTAGCGACATTGCCCAACTTTATGAGGTTTCAAAAATTACTGTCCTAGATTTTCCAGTCATGAAATATTTATATTGAAATAAATAACATAATTATTTTACATTTTTTTATTAACTTTTATTCTTCAGGCAGTAAAGATTCATACTCGTCTTCTCTTACATATCTCTCATACAGATCTTCTTCTTCTTCTTGTTCTAGGGTATTGTCCTGGACACTGTAAGAATAAAAATAATAATCAGTTTATATGTGGACTATTTTGTATACAGGGAAGAATGAAAGAATCTATTAAACGAAACTTTACTTGGGGTTTTACTGAAAGCAATGTTCAAGCCTATCTTTGATTTTTCTTCAGTGCAGATTTAAAGAAAAAAATGTTTACCTTGCTGGTAATTCCTCTCCAATTTGCAAGCCAACTTCTTCTGTTCTCTGAATAGTCGCTTCGATCTGTTCCGGTAGGCTCCGCAAATCTTCTTGAGGTAACTGCAGACATTCTGAGATGCTGTAAGAATAAAAAAATAATAATAATCGGTTTATATGTAGATTGTATTGTATACAGAGACAAGGATTAAATAAAAGTCAGAATCGAGAAAATCTTTACTTGGAACTTACTGAAAGCAATATTCGAGCATTTTAAAAAATTACCTTGTTGTTTCCTCCGCGTCGACTTCCATTTGTTCAAAGCCGCAAAAACATATTTCTTCATTGCAACACGGGTGTTTTTCTCCCATGTCAATGTCAAAGCAATAATAACTGTTATTTTCAACTTGGTCGTCTTCTTGTACAGGTAGTTTAATAATAGTTAAGTGTTCCTATTAAAATACAGCCAAATCCCTTATTCTTAACGAAAAGTAATTGAAAAAATAACTTATAGTTACAGAAAATAAATAAATTACTGCTTCTCTTATGAAGAATCGTTAGGTACACAAAAATATTTATAATACTCTATAACTGATTTTAAACAATCCTACTTTTGAAAGATAAATTTTTATTAGTATTGCTTTTACGTTAAATCAGACAGAAATGGAAACTTTTAGATGTCGAGAATGATTACTATATATTAACATACCGATTCATAAAAGGCAGAAAAAAATACATATACACGGTGGGCCATTTTAATCTATGCACCTGAAAAATTCAGTAAGTTCGCATCCTATCAAAAAATCACCTTTATAAAAGTTGTAGGATACAAAGGGGGTCAAACAATAGTGGCCTTGAATTTGACCTTCAAGCTGACCTTCAAGGTCAAATCAAGGTCAACTTGAGTTTTTTAAATGGAAACCCCTATTTTTTACACCGGAATCGGAAAGGGCGGGAAATTTTACGTCCGAATATGCTCTCAGGTCATCTGACCTCGATGACCTCAAAGGTCAGATGAAGGTCATAAATACGAAATAATCGGATGGCTATGAAAAATCTTAGGTAGGGTATTGCCGAAAAAGTAAAGGTCATTATTTAAGTAATTTTTAACGAGAAATTCAAAGGTGCCCTTAAATTTGACCTTGGCAGTGACCTTCAAGGTCAAATCAAGGTCAACTTGAGTTTTTTAAATGGAAACCCCTATTTTTTACACCAGTATTTAACAAGCTCGACTAATAAATTTACAGAAAAATCATAAACATCTGAAAAGTAATACAAATTCTGTGTAGTGCACTATGATTAAATTTTAAAAATTTGAAACTCTAAAAGTGAAAAATTAATGTAACTACATTCGATATTTGTAAAACTTTAAAATCATTTTAATTTTATTTAAAATGAAACAACCAGAAGAAGTATACTTAAATCATTTTAAATAAAGCACTTTTAAAATCTGCGTCTGGGAAATCTGTGCGTGTCCCACAAATATTGAAGTTAGTTATTGCATCAAATGGATGTGTATGGTTTAACACTTTGAGATTGGAGTAAGAGCATATTGTAGAGAATTTTTATTAACATTTAAAAATTCATGACACGTCTGTCATACTAAAAAAATCTAATAATAAAGCTTGTGTTGCAGCGAGACTCTAAGTTGCACTTTTTCTGATAGACGACACCCTACGGATATAACGATACGCAACTTAACTGAAAGAGCTCGTGTTTAACATCTTGTTCATTAACGCGAATTCAGATTTAACGATTTATTTTCAGGCAAATGAAGGTGCCTTCGAACATTTATTTCCTGGCTAAATTCGAGAGAGGCAAAGAAACTTTTGCTGATCAAGCACCCCATCCTGAGAGGCAAGGGGACTCACGTTAATCAAGCATCCCAAAGGACACAAAACTTACTACGTCCACGTCAATGATTCTGGGTAACGCTAAAAGTAAGTGCAAGAAACAACAAAACTTTAGTTCAAGGTGTAATTCAAGGTCACCAGTATTTGACCTCATAAGCACCTTTTATTTTTTATTTGACCTTAAAGGTCATCGCCAAGGTCAAAATAAAGGTCACCACTGAATTTCACGTTAAAAATTACTTAAATAATGACCTTTACTTTTTCGGCAATACCCAACTTAAGATTTTTCATAGCCATCCGATTATTTCATATTTATGACCTTCATCTGACCTTTGAGGTCATCGAGGTCAGATGATCTGAGAGCATATTCGGACGTAAAATCTCCCACTCTTTCCGATTCCGGTGTAAAAAATAGCGGTTTCCATTTAAAAAACTCAAGTTGACCTTGATTTGACCTTGAAGGTCACTGCCAAGGTCAAAATAAAGGTCACCACTGAATTTCACGTTAAAAATTACTTAAATAATGACCTTTACTTTTTCGGCAATACCCTACCTAAGATTTTTCATAGCCATCCGATTATTTCGTATTTATGACCTTCATCTGACCTTTGAGGTCATCGAGGTCAGATGACCTGAGAGCATATTCGGACGTAAAATTTCCCGCCCTTTCCGATTCCGGTGTAAAAAATAGGGGTTTCCATTTAAAAAACTCAAGTTGACCTTGATTTGACCTTGAAGGTCAGCTTGAAGGTCAAATTCAAGGTCACTATTGTTTGACCCCCTTTGTATCCTACAACTTTTATAAAGGTCATTTTTTGATAGGATGCGAACTTACTGAGTTTTTCAGGTGCATAGATTAAAATGGCCCACCGTGTATATATATATATATATATATAGAAAGTACCTACTTACTTTTCGAAAAAATATGCACTTGGGCAGATTGGGGGGTATAACGGTTAGTCGAAACATTAAGACACTTAGGGCAAAACATTTTTGAATTAAATGTATTTTAAAATTCGCTTATATAATTTTTGTGCAGTGAAAGGAACCAAACTGATATGTCGTCTCAATATGGTTCACATTTTTCGGTCACAAGGACGTTTTTCATAGGTGGGAAAGTGATTGTTTTTATGTCACGGTATGGGGATTTACCTATAAAATAACCAAATTCGATATAGATAAAGTAAGTTATAACTGCAGTTAAGAATACCAGTATAGTACTCCATCAAGCTGTTTCAGGTAAGTTTATATTGTTTTTTACTATAAATTATCATTTGTTATTTGTTTTTATTAAAACTGTTCCATCATCTAACATGATTAAAAGCAATCAATATTATTGCATTCAAATTTAGCGTCATTTATTCTTGTAAGTACAGTTTTCAGAAAAAGATGTATCGTACAATTATAATTTCTTTCCTTATCAACTATTTCTTCGTTTTCGTGATACAGAGTCTTAAAGTTAATTTTTATAATTGAATGGAGCGACTACATCTGTAACGAAATTTTATATTTATAATAGATTTTAGAGAATAATAATAATAATAATATATTTGCCTCTCATTCAACATAAATCCCAGAAGTCTTGAGACTTGTGTGGAAGAGGGGGTGACATATTATTAAGCAGACTGCATTTACCTCTCAGGAACGACTTATTTTGTTAAGGCCTAACCACCATTCAGTGCATGAATGAGGTATTGAAATGTTAATTTCTTACATTAACATCAACTAGCAGTACTAGGCATACACTACCAAGTCACTTTTTATGCACCAGGTAATATGCAAGTAGAAATTTAATGAAAATTGTCCGGTGAATTGTATGATTAAAAAGTATTTTCGAAATTTTCATATACATGGTTACTCAGAACTAATTATTCTGTTTTTTTCTTTATTATAGAATGAACTTAAATGAAATTAACGGTATTACTTGTCTCCGTAGGAAAGATACCATAAAATTACAAGACCTGCCTAAGGATGTACCAGTGCCCATTCTAGGCATAAAAATAATCAAAACAAAGTTTGGTAAAGCAGTGTTGGCTGAACTTCAGGAAAATCTGGTTTTCTTACCAAAAAGAGCGCTCCTTGTTATTCAGAAGAATTTAGAACAATTTCAAGCTGAAAAGTATGTTTTAATATTTAAGGGTATGATAGAGTGTAATAAACCGAATGCTGCCATTAACTTCGAGATTCAACCTTATGATAAGTGAACAATATATATGTAGTACATACTCATAATTCTACATTCAGTACAGTCTGTACATTTATTTATATTAAGTATATATATATATATATATATATATATATAAAATCTCAAGTTTTTCAACAAAATTTAATAATGAATATATGTGAGCTAAGCGATCAAGTTATTACCAATTTTAATAAAGCTAAAAACATTTTAATTACTTCTCAAAACCTTGCTAGTAGAGAAAAGTGGCTTAAATCAATTAACAAACATTAACGTTTGCTCAACCGAGCTATAAAAAACTCTAATTCTATAGGGTTTACAAGAAAAATTAATACAAATATTGGTCATTTAAAGGCTATTAAAATTTTTAAAAAAAATATACATGTAGGAAGAGGGGTTGGAGGAAGGGAGAATAGAAGTTCTAGATTGCGTTTTGAGTATATTAACTCAGCATTTAAAAGTAGGTTGGTCTCAGGCTTAATTATAAACTTGAAACATAAAGATATACTGCAGTTTTTGAATGATTCATATTTTTTATTTAAAACGCGAATAAACAAAATTTTAAAAAACACCCAACAATAAAAGTTAATACGGTTTTCTGTGGTGAATTTATTAAAAGTAACGTTAATTCTGAAGTAATAGAATTTAAGTATTTAAACACAAAAAATTATGTGATTGATTTAGGTACAGATTTAAGCCTTTGGTTTAGAGAAAATGTAATTGATAAAATTTTAAATAAATTAGACGAATTTCAAGAACGTGACAACGGATTTGCACTACATAAAATTGTTAGTTTGGAAATAAATATAAATAAATTTGAAATGGGAAATGGAGGCACGTCTTTTATTAGACTACCTGAATACATTGAACGAAAAAAAGCTTGTGTAAATATTCAAAATTATGAGGATAATGCCTGTTTTGGTTGGTCAATAGTCTCTGCATTACACCCAGTTAATACTCAGGTTAATAGAACTAAATCTTATCCACATTATTCAAGTGTATTAAATATGACTGGAATTGAATTTCCAATGACAATACCGCAAATTGAAAAATTTGAAAAGCATAATGATATATCTGTAAATGTGTACATGCTTCAATTAATTGGAAAAAGATTTAATGTAGTGCTTGCGCGATTAACCAGTAGTAAATTGAAACAACATGTTAACTTATTAATGATACAAAGCGAATATTCTGATGAACAGGATCTTGCAGATAGTCATACAAATAAAGAAATAAAATATCACTTCTGCTGGATAAAAAATTTGAGTAGGCTTGTTTCTTGTCAATTATCATTAAAGGCACATAAAAAATACATCTGCGACAGATGTTTAAATTATTTTAGTAACGAAGAAAAATTAAATTTACATTCCATTGATTGTCAAAACATAAATAAATGTAAAGTATCATTTCCCAAAGAAAAAATATTAAGTTTTAAAAATTTCAAATACAAAGAGCCCATGCCTTTTGTTCTGTACTGTGACTTTGAATCACTGCTAGAACCATTTTCTGAAAATAGCAAATCTAAAACTGTAAAGTATCAAAAACATAAAGCCTTTAGTGCTGGATTTTATTTTAAATGCAAATATGATGATAATCTGTCTTATTATAACAGTTATAGAGGGTTAGATTGTATAGAGTGGTTTAAGCAACAATTAGAAAGTATTTTGATTTTCATTGAATCAAAATTAAAAAGTGTTGTCCCCATGAATTTTTCGGAACTGCAACAAGCTGAATTTTTAATATCCACTCACTGTCATATTTGTGAAAGACCATTCAAGTCAGACGATAAAAAGGTTCGTGATCATTGTCATTTCACTGGTAACTACAGAGGTCCAGCTCACAATGACTGTAATATAAATTTTAAAAAATCTTTTGTAGTGCCTGTTGTATGTCACAATTTCAGTAATTATGACGCACTTTTTTTGATTAAAGACTTAGCGAAAACTGGCAATATATCTTTACTCCCCATAAATAAGGAGAAATATATATCTTTTACTATGTTAAATTCTCAAGTAAAGTTGCTAATTAGGCAGAATTTAGAGAAATTCGATACTAGTGATTATCCCCTTAACAACAGATATAGGATACCATTATTAAATAAAAAATACCCGGTTTGATGAAAGATGAGTGCAGTGGTTGTATAATGACCCATTTTATAGGCCTTCGATCGAAAATGTATGCTTTGAGAATTGAAGGAAAAGATGAGATTAAAAAATCTAAAGGTGTTAAAAGCAATGTAGTTAAAAATTGTATAACTTTCGAGGATTATAAGAAATGTTTAGATAACGATGTTGAATTATATCGAAACCAAAGAAGTATTCAATCATATCTGCATAATGTTTATAGCGTTGAGCAAACGAAAATTGCTTTAAGCCCTTTTGATGATAAAAGATATTTGATGCGGGGTGTAACAGATACTTTATGCTGGGGTAATTATTCTATTATGTCTACATAATTATTATTATTATTATTAATATTATTTTATTATTATAAGATTATATGTATTTTAATGTATTATAAATTTATGATTTATTTATACGATAAACATTTTTACATTTTTATTAACTTGTTTTATTTGTTAGTAATAAATAATACAACTCTATAAGTAGGTATATACTAGTTTATTTATTTAGTTCAACAACTTACTTACTTAAATACATTTTTCTTTCTAAATCATTAAATACTTCATTTCTTTTATAATAAAAACATTCACAAATACAGTACTTTCGAATACAAAAAGGTGGACTATCACACAAGTTTAATATTACATTATCATTCTGATTCGAATCCATATCGTAATTTGTGTCACTTAGTACATTACTTGCTATATTCAAAAAGTTATTGTAAAAGTTTGCAAAATCTATACGATTCAACAATTCCATATTTGGTTGAATCAGACTATTATCAAGTTTTAAAATACATGAAACAGTAGCTTCAGACATGTAAAATGTACAAAAACCATTGGTCACCTTCAACATTTTAATATCCATATAAGGAGCTGTGCTAATGTTATAATGTGAAAACTCTATAGCATGTTGAATGTCTGCAGAAGCACCATGATAATTAAAGTAATCATTAATAAAATGATCCAAGTAAGTCATGAAATCCTTCCATTCTTCAGCATTAAAGGAAATATGATTTGTGCTGTTGTCACTCGTATTCATTAACATCCTAACAGCCGGCATGTAATTTCTGGCTGCACTAAATCCAGTTACTATCTTGTATATGGAGGTATTTATGGGAAAAGAACTTTCATTAATGTATTTATCCTCATTTTGTACATTTTTTCGATATTGTTCAGCTACTCTGTCAAGTTCTTGCCATATAATGGAGCCTTCTTCGGAAAAAGTTGGACTTGGACTGGGACTGATGGACGTCATATTTCACTACTTGCACACTAAAAGAGATCACTAAAGACTGATAAATTAACACAATATGGTTAAACATTTATACCGAAATGGATAATGACAGAGTTGAAATTCTAGTTTTCAACAGGCTTCCAACAATTCATGTATATTGTAAACAGATTACAGAGCGTTTTTTGAATTAATCCAGCTGTTGTGTGAAGCATCTAGCACCCAACCATTTTACATATTGTTTTTTACCACGTCTACGAAACACTCTTTTCACGAGGTACACATCTGGATGCTTCGTTTTCTGAAGCTCTTCTTTATAAAACCCTCCACTAATTGGTATACCACGAGTATCTTCCTGTAAATATGTGCCAGGATTAGTCATTCGTACATTTACATTTTTAAATAATTCAGTAGTCCAGTTGGGTCTGTATCCCTTCCGAAATGCTTCCCTGTATTTACTGATCCGTACATAATCTCCCACTTTAAATTTTGTACTACTTAAATCAACAGTCTTTATGTAGCTGTATGCTGTATTCAACAACTTTTTAGCATTTCTTGCATTAACTTGATTAGGCTTTAATCCAAGAGTTCTGTGCTTGGTATTGTTATACTTACTTACAATATCTTGTAGTATATCTACTTATAAGTGCCTTGAAGACTAAATTTCTTCCACATTAAATTCTTCAGTGTTCGATTTACTCGTTCTACCACACTAGCTTTTAAGTTGGAAAATGTGCTATAGTGATTAATTTTAAACTTCTTCATCAACACAGAAAAAGATTTATTGTAGAATTTCTTACCCAAGTCACTTTGACAGTTGAGTGGTATAGATTTCATTTGCAATAAAATTTTCTTCATGGCATCAGTTACATCGCTGGCAGTTTTTCTTTTAATAGGTTTTGCCCACAAGTATTTACTAAATACGTTTATTACAACAAGAATATATCGATATCCCTTGTTAATTTTTGCATATGGAATCATTTCAACTAAATCAGCCTGAATTAAATCGTTCCAATAAGGTCTTTAGCTTTAATACCAACACCGCTTTTATAAAATAGTTCACAATTAGGGGGCACGGTTTCTATGTTTTCAATAGTTCCAGATACTGGGAAGATATACTCATCCTTCTGATTTTCCAAACTATAATAACCCGGGAGTACAAGTGGTGCCTTTCCTACAACTTTTATTATGCATTTACTGTGATGTAAGGAAGGTTCACAAATGTAAAACGCAGCTGATTGCGGGAAAGATGTTAAAATTGGTGCCTGCGAACTAGTCAATGAAGATACGGATGAATAAGGAACAGATCGGCCCCTTAACATATGTCTGCCAAATTTATCTATGGGCATATTTAACAGCTTACACGTAAATGGTGTTTGTCTTGTATATCACCTTATTTTATAATTTTATCTTCTTTGAGTTCTTCAATAATCGAAACGATTTCATTTTGGTGAGCGTTATTTCCTGCACTCTGCGATGCCAGTAATAAACGTAACCTCTCTATTAATTCATTTGGATCATTGTAATACACATAATCGACTTTTTTATCAGATAAATTCAACAAACCACCGGTAGTAGTTGATCTCTTCGTGTGTTCTGATTGTGTTCTTCGTAGGGGTCTAGTTGGTCGGGAGGTTTCGCAAATGTTCTTGGAAGGGTACTTATAGTAGGTTTAATTATTCCCTTCTTTATCAAATATGGTTTAATTATTGTTCTATATTTTTCATTCTGTGAACCTTGGATTTGTCCTTTAGGATCGAAGTGTCTACGGTAAGCATGAGATCTGTTTAATATATCCATATAATTATCTAAATCTCCTTGCTTATATCCTACTGGTTGTTTTTTAAATAGTAATTCATACAGGCCAGGTGTTCCAGAGTATGGTTTTCCATCTACTTTAATATCTTTATCAACTATGTCAAGATCACTGTTCCCAATTCTTAGCTTTTCCGTAATAAAGTCATGTTTTACACCATATAACCTATCATTATCTTTCTCATCTCCACGTACTGATATATCTATATAATAACGTGGTAGAGGATCATAAGCCTCTAGGTATTCACTATAAGCTTGGATTTTGGACAGATCTTGAAGAAAAATTCTACTTTTTTCAACTTCTTTCTTTATCAATCTGCTCGTTACTGCTTAAGCTTTGATATTTTTCCCTGATGGACTGTCTGGTTTTAACCAGCTGTCTTGCTAACTGTTTATTCATTGCTATGATCTTACACAATGATTAAGAGTGATAAGAGTAAATATATTTATAATAAAATGGTATTAATCTGGTTGTTTGAGCGGTTAGGTGTGCTTTCGAATATCACAACACTTTTTATGGTAAAATGTACGCATCGAAGCCTCTCCTATATCGTCCACATCTTAAGGGGCAGTCCTTATCAATAACAAGAAACCCATATTTCTCTTTCCAACATTCACCACATATATCCTTAAATTGTTGAAGTGACATATCAACATTAACATGTTCATCATACACATGCTTTAAATTTGTTGCATCTTGTTTAAAAAGCACTATAAGGTTCGCATTATCTCGCACAAGCTGCTTCGGTATTTTAGAATACGTTTGTGTTATATAAAAGCAGTCAGTATCTTTGTGACGACCGAAACAAAAATGATCTCTCATAACACTTTGATTGCAGCAAACAACATCATCAAAAATTATAATGGAATTTGGTTTTATTTCGTTGGGTGGTACTACTTGAGAACTATCATCATATTCATAATATCCAATTTCCTTTAACGGTTGCAGTAACTGTCGCAAGTGTTCATATTTGGTTTGGTTCAACGTCTTGGAATATACGTAAATATTCTCAAATCTTAAGCCATTTGCATGTTCGATCAAACTCATCATTACATTTGTTTTGCCACAACCAGATGGACCAACTAGTAGACCTCTCTTGGGAGTCCCCAAAAAGTGGACCATGCTTTTTATAAGTATTCTCATCTGAAATTTCATCATGATTGATTATTGGCAGTAAAGTTTCTTGTTGTTCTATCTTCATTATGAAAGGAAGTCTGAACTACTTAATCACAAACCATACTATATATATATATATATATAGTATAGTATATATAGTATATATAGTATATATAGTAGTATAAATGAAAATTATTTTAGTTCTATAGAAGACCTGTACATGATATATAATGTTGATACACAATCCATCATTAGTTATTCATCATCAAAAGCGCGAGAAGAGCGGATCTGGGTTGATTAATATGCTTATAAATAAGCTTCTATTTGAACTCCATATTCCTGGATACCAATACTGTGGTCCAGGTACAAAGCTTGCAAAAAGACTTGCAAGAGGCGATCGTGGCATTAATCCACTGGACACAGCGTGTTTATCTCACGATACTGCTTACAGTAAGAGTTCCAATTTAGAAGATCGTCATACAGCCAGATCGTGAACTTGAACAACGTGCCTGGGAGAGAGTTAAGTCTAAAGACGCTAGTTACGGAGAAAAGGCCGCAGCGTGAGCTGTTACCAACGCCATGAAAGCAAAAACCAAACTAGGAATGGGTATCCGTAAGAAAAAACGGTCCGTTAAACGTAAAAGAGGAGGAGCTCTTCGCAAGAGTACTATAAGTTTTAATGAAGCAGTACGTCGAGCTCGAGGTGGTATTCGACGTAAACCGTCTAAAAGTCTGATTGATATGGCAAAACAGGCTCTGTCTGCTATAGGAACAAAAGAACTGACAGTACCGCGAAAACGAATCATACCACTACCTAAAACTGGTGGGTTTCTACCACTCATACCACTGTTTGCTGCATTAGGAGCTTTAGGTAGTCTTGGAGGTGGTGCAGCCGGTATTGCGAAAGCTGTTAATGATGCAAAAGCTGCAAGGGAAAAACTTGAGGAAGGTAAAAGACATAACTTGGCTATGGAACAAGCTACTGTTGGAAAAGGATTATATTTACAACCATATAAAAAAGGATTAGGGTTGTATCTAGAACCATATCAAAAAAACTTCCAATAAAGCTGCCTCATCATGCATTAACTAACCTAGATTTACTAAAGTTCGCTAAAAAGTTGTATATCCCATATTTTCGGGGGGTGTTTATGAAAGACAATCTACCCCCTAAAATAACAGAAAATGAATGTGGAATCGTTAACTTAGACATTTCATCTGGTCCCGGTACTCACTGGACGGCATATGCTAAGAAGAATAATGATATAGTATACTTTGACAGTTATGGGAACTTGAGACCACCAAATTCATTAACAAAGTATTTCCAAAGCGATGGCAGCTTGAATAAGATTAAATATAATCATGACAAGTTTCAACGAGATAATTCAGAGAACTGTGGTCATCTCTGTTTAAAGTTTTTATATAATGTATTCAACTAGAAAATTATGTTATTATAAATAAAGATGTTAATTCAACAACATGCCGTTTACTTTATCCCTTTCTGGAAATAGTTCTGTTTTAAGCGCAGATTTCAATCCACTCATTTATTTAGATGATAACTCTGAATATGTTATCGGTTTTGTTAATTTTGAAAGTTTCAATGTTATACCGAACATAGATGAGACAAATAATAAGTTTATTTATGAGAATACTACGTTAACGATTCCAGTAGGAGCATATGAAATTGATGATATAAATAACTACTTACAAAAGGCTGTTCAGTCTCCCGCTACCATTAATATTATACCTAATAGCAATACTTCTACTGTTAACATTTAATCAAATGTAGACATAGATTTTACATCAGATAACTCAATAGGTCGTCTCTTAGGATTTGACAAGAGAATTCTGAAAGCAAATAATTGGAATGAATCTGATTTTCCCGTAGAAATAATTACCGTCAACGCATTATGTATAGATTGCAACATTGCAGTTGGATCGTATTCAAATGGGCACCCAGTTCATATAATCCATCAGTTCTTCCCGGCAGTGGCACCTGGTTATAAAATAGTGGAATCACCACTCAACATTCTATATTTCCCTGTGAGCATCAAGACAATCAACAACTTGACAGTTAAAATCCTTGATCAGGACGGAAATCTTGTCAATTTTCGCAACGAAGTCATTTCAGTAAGACTACATCTGAAGAGACTCTAATATGGTAGTTCGTTACAATGTGAAGTACCCGCTATCCAGTGTGGTAACTAAACGTAATTATAAAAGGCGATCTATAACCAAACCTTCATTTAGTACAAATAAGAGCGCTCCTAGAGTAACACGTCGAAATTAATTGTTTCTTCGTTCCCTTGGTTTGGAAGTGTTAATATGATGGATATTTTAAATATACTGCAAGAACCCGTTGAAGACAACTCTATTGTTAATTTTGAGTATCATAATTATGAACCATTTGTGGTATCAAAATTTGACTATAATGATCAAATTAGGATACAAATTCAAGAATTGGATGCCTACATTCTACCGAGTGAAAGCGTATTGTATCTAGAGGGTAGTTTAACGAAAGAAGATGGCTCTCCAGCAACTAAATTAAAAATTATAAATAATGCGTTTGCATTTCTGTTTAGAGAAATTCGGTATGAGATGAATGGTATTGTTATTGATTCTAATAGAAATGTTGGGTTGACATCAACACTTAAGGGATATTTATCTTTTAACGAAAGCGAAAGCGTCAAATTTCAAAATTCTGGATGGTTTCCCAAAGTCAGTACATTGCCTGATACTAACAAATTTAATGTATGCATTCCACTCAAAATACTGATGGGTTTTTTCGAAGACTACCGTCGCATAGTTTTCTCGGTAAAGCAGGAGCTAATTCTCATTCGCAGTAGCAATGATTTTGGTGCAGTCACTGCTGTTGATGAAACGGAAAAACCTAAAATTACTATCGATAAGCTTTACTGGAGAGTACCTCATGTGTTGGTGGGATTACCACAAGAAATAGCTTTAAGCAAAATTTTAGAAAAAAATATTGAAATATCGGTTCCGTTTAGAAGTTGGGAGCTTATCGAAGATACTTCTGTTCCACAATCAACTAGCTATACTTGGCCGGTAAAAACCTCTACAAAGTTGGAAACACCTCGACATGTTATTGTTGCTTTTCAAACAGATAAAAAAGATAAAATAACTTCGAATATGAGCACGTTTGATGATTGTTCAGTGAAAAACGTGAGAGTATTCTTAAATTCAGAAAGATACCCTTACCATGATCTATTCCTACATTTCAAAGAGAATAAATACGCTACGCTGTACGAAATGTTCGCTAATTTTCGAACCTCATACTACGAAAAAGAGAATGAACCAATACTTACACCTTTAGAATTCAAGTCAATCTCACCCATAGCCCATATCGATTGTTCGCACCAAAAGACAGTTACACAGGCGTCTAGTATTGTTTTAAGAATCGAAGTAGAAACCGATGAGAAATTCCCAAAGGACACTACAGCATACTGCTTAATTTTGTATGATCGTTTATTCAAATATAATCCAATGACAAGAATTATAAAACAAATGTAACCTAAAAAGTGAGGTGAGAGATGGAAATGATAATATTAGTTGTACAGAGATATAAGTCTCAGTTTCAATTTACTCCTCAACCAAGATGCAATTCATTGTGGCTGATATACAAGGATTTAACCTACCCGATTTTCACCCGAAAGACGTATCCTTTATCTGCGGACAACGGACAGCTCATTACCTATTAAAACCTCCAGTGCAATTCAATACCTTAGATGGCAAGTTGAAGAAACAAATTAAATACTTGGAACGACATCATCATGGTCTAAAATACAACTCTGGTTATGTAAATTATGATATGTTGAATGATATATTAAGTGAGCATTTGTTGGATGGTAATACTTGTATTGTGTATGTAAAAGGACATCAGAAAGAGGAATTTCTTAGACAAAAATTATGTGATCTGGAATCCACAACAGCCGCACCAACCATTGTTAATGTGGAGAATTTAACAAATACACTTCAACCACCTCCTGTTTTTATTAAAGACGCTCCACATTGTTTTAATCATTGTAACTCTAAAAGTATGTGTAGCTTAAAAAATTGTATAGAGCTTTATCATTGGTTGTATTCCTGTTTACCCAAATAAAAAAAATTATAAATTTTCAAGATATTCCTTTCATTTAATCCCCTCCACCTTATACTTTAATGTAATTTTATTATTATTATTGTCTTTAATCTTGATGCGTGTTAGTATGCTTGCAAATCTAGAAATAAAAACATCCTTAAATAATAATAATTTTAAACTAAAATGTATAAAAATAATCAATTTATTGAAATTGTACCAAATTCCATACCAGAAGATGGTAGCTGAGAAAGCTCTGAAAAGACTGATAGTGAAGTAAATAAGGATATGTGTAAGTTATTTAAAATGAGGCTACAAGAACATATTAAACAGTTGGAAAAATTAAAAGAGGCTATAACGTTATATGAAGATCAGCAAGATATATTTAACAGATTTAAAAAACTTAATATCGAACCTAGAACGATGGATCTATGGGAACAAAACGTATTTAAAAATTTTGCCAGGTTTAACAATCCAAATGATTGTACAAAAGTTTACCATCAACATTCAACATAAATCAAGAAAATGTATATAAAATGTAGTAGTGTTCCAGTGAAAGTGACAATGTTAAGTTCAAATTTCATAATTCTGCAAGCGATATTGCAAAACGTGTTATACATCCAACGTCCACACAATACTCAAGAAGTGTTTGTGTGTTTCGATAACAATGGACAGAAAAATGAGAGCTGGCCATCAAATTGGAAAAGAATGATAGCGTATACAACTAATGATAATTTACCTACTCTTTCTGCAATAATGTTAAACCATACAATTCAATATAAATTAAAAATACGGTTTCAAAATAACACTGTGGGGGATACGGACTGGACGAAGTTGAATTGTGCATCTGCCACCACTCCAAAGCCGGTATTATTACCACCACGCTATCCCTCTGTTACTTTAAATAAATGCAGTGCAGGTTTGCTGTACTATATAACAGTTTGTTCGTCTCTCTTAATAATAAAGTGTGTAGTAAGACTTGTTCAGAAGAAAAGTTTAAAATTTGGATGGCATACGCAGAACAGCATTGGTCAAAGGCGGAAGATTTAAAAAGTGCAGTTAAACGTGTATATCAAGAAATTTCAGCATTAATATTTAGCGAACGACATGATTTAAATTACGATATACATTCTTTTCATATTGAAGATGATGAAACTCGTTACCAACAATGTCAGCAGACTATAGATAAGTACAATACGGCGTTGGATTCCTGTGACAAGTTTCTCGATGAGCGTATCAGCCTACATAAATTCTGCAGCAAAATGATTGAAGCAGACATGAAAGTTTTCCTGTATGATATTAAAATGTTTTTACCACATGAATATATTGTTGAATTTAGTCTTATAGATAATGATTAATATATGTATATGTATAATTCTGTGTGTTTTATTACAAACAGGTGACCTACATTATTATATATCATCAAAAATACGTTTAATTAAATACTTTGCTACCAAATTAATGAAAGGGGTTCTTTTAAAATTATTGTATTAACCTTCTACACAAGGTGTACGAGACCTCAATTTACTTAACCCTATAATTATGTTGTTATTTGCAATTGATGAAAGTAGTTCTTTTAAAATTAATGTATTAACCTTCTACACAAGGTATACGAGACCTCAATTTACTTAACCTTATAATTATGTTGTTATTAGCAATTAATGAAAGTAGTTCTTTTAAAATTATTGTATTAACCTTCTACACAAGGTATACGTAACCTCAATTTTCGTTGTTACAGTCCGAGGAGCCTCGGGTCATACGCCATGACAGCCAAAAAGACCTAAGCGACGTCATTTCCTCTCAAAGCCTCTGGTGACAGGAGTGCCACACACAAACACATACAGTGCTACCAACCTTCATACAAAAATTAACTACCCAAACCGACAACGATATCAGACGCCATCTTGGATTACCCTTACCCACTTCCGTTCTAGAACCGGCCCGGATTATCTACTCCAAATAAACGTATATAAACGCCAGTTCAGTCGTTTCAACGACCAAAGTAATCTAGCGTATGTTTGTTTACGAATAAAACGAGATAACCTCAAAGTTTTCGTACACGTGGTTGCACCTAGTGCGTTTATTTAGTGAATTTGGTATTTGTTTTTTGATTAATTATTTGCTGTGTACCGTGTGTAATCATGTAAGTACCCCTATTCTAGCACGCCTAGTGTTTGCACCATATAACGTTTTGGCTGAGTCAATACGGTAGGTTTTATTTTCGAGGGACATTATGTCCCAGCAGGCTACTTTGATGGGATGATTTATCCCAGTAGGCATAAAAATGGTTTTTCTTCTTTTCAGAATGAGCAAAAGAAAATTAACTAAAAAGGAGCTTGAAGAAATCGCTGAAAATTTGGACTTGTCAGAGACTGATACTGATCCTTATCATAACAGTGAGGATGAAGATTCAGACTGGGCTCCTTCGGGTTCCGAATCTGAACATGCATCTGAAGGCGATATGCAGACTTCAAGTTCCGATGATGGCGTTATCGAGCCTGAAGGTAACGAAGTTTTTCTCGATAGTTATCCAGATACAGTTAATTCCAACGTTCCAAACGCATCGACAATTCTTCAACCAGTGCCTACAACATTTTCTGGATCAGACAACATAATGTGAAATTCAGTGCCGCAGAACTATACCCCAAGGATTCAACTCCCCACTGCTAGGAATACAGAAATTCTTTTGAACTCTATAAATAGTCAGTCTACAGAAATTGATATTTTTCTGAAGTTATTTCCAAGAAGCTTGTACATATTTATATCGCAATGTACTAATGAGAGGTTAACCATTTTGGAAAAGAAAACTAAGAAAAAAGTTAAACAAACAGACTCTTCAGAAATTATGATGGTAACTGGTGTTATGATGGTAATGGCTTATAACACGCTTCCAAGTTTGAGTTGCTATTGGTCAAAGCATACCTCCATGGGTAATACTGCAATAAAAAATGCAATATCACGGGACCGTTATAAACTACTTATATCCAAATTATACTTCAATAGCCCTGAGAAACCAGCAGATTGTTCCAAGATTTATTATATCGAGGAGCTTCTGGAGTGTTTCAAACATACATATCAAAATGCAAGAACGGATTCGGTTTATCAGTCTATAGATGAAAGTATGGCGAAATTCAAGGGCAGATCGAGTCTAAAACAGTATTTGCCCTTGAAGCCCATCAAAAGTGGAATAAAGTTATGGGTAAGAAGCGACTCTCTTAGCGGTTATGTTTATGACCTCGATGTGTATAGTGGAAAGCAGGATGGGCAATCAGATGGAACAGTAGGGGAAAGGGTTGTTAGAAACTTACCAGCTCAATTACGAAAACTGATGTAATATGTTTCGACCGATTTTTTACATCTTTGACATTGATGAAAACCTTGCCATATGCTGCAGTAGGAACTTGTATTGGTACGCGAAAGAACATACCAAAGAGCCAGGGTAAATTAGAGAAGAATGAATCAACATTTCTATGCACAAATGACGGGATTACGTTTACTAGATGGCTCGATACCAAAGAAGTTTTGGCAATTAGCAACTGTCATGGGGATCAGCGTACATTTGTTGACCGAAAGCAAAAGAATGGCGACAAACTTGCTGTTGAATGCCCCGAGATCATCGCCTTCTACAACAAATATATGGGAGGGGTCGATTTGACCGATCATTTAGCTGGCCTATATGAATTTGACCGCAAGTCTACCAAGTGGTGGAAAAAAGTTTTTTACAAATTATTAATGATAACTGCTGTAAACTCTTTTATTATTTACAATGAAGTGAGACGTAAAAAGATTCCATTTTTGGAATTCTTGGTAGCCTTGGCAGAAAGTCTTATTGAACAAGGGAAAAGCAAAGCCGGGGTAAAGAGACGTTCAACTTCCGGAAGACCATCAAAGCGGCAAAAAACAATGTTGAATGTTGGTGACCACATGCCGATTGTCGAGCAGAAACGGAGAAGGTGCATAAGATGTTCACAAATGAAGATGGAGAAACGGACAAGAACTGTTTGCAGAGCATGTAGTGTGCCGTTATGCAATGACTGTTTCACCCCTTTTCATATGTAAAATCATGTAATATTTTGACTAAAATTATTTGTTCAACTTATTTTTGTGTGTTTTTTCAAAACTGGTGGGAAATATTGTCCCAACGTAATGGACTAATGGGACCATATGTCCCACTAAAGAAAAACTAAAATACGTTAAAAAAAAATTGACAAAATTACAAACATCACTAAAAGCCTCCCAATTTCAAAATGTGGAACCGCAAATCAAATAATAATCTTAACGAAAAAAATAAAAATACGTCTTGAAAGGGCTAAACAGCGCCCCCTAGAATATCCTGGCGACATAACTTCGAACTACATCCTCTGGTCACTGCCCCTCATGCTGAAGATCACACTCTTTAGCCGAAGACCGCACCAACATCCCCTATAGTGAGGTTAACCTGAGATTCTATCCTGAAGTTAGCTGCTGATGGTCGCTGCTGATGGATACATGCCATCTGGAGCTTGGTGACCTTGAAGTGAGCCAGGAATTGCTTTGCCTACCTACTTCCCTTGACCACCTAGCATAATTTTTTTTTCAAAATTTCCCATAAATAATTGTTCACAGACTTAGCCATAGAAATTACTATACTTCGTGCGAGCGCGGAGTTTAACAGGATCGTACTAAGGTTACAAATGGAAATATCAATAAATTATGACGCAATGTACATATTATTATTACCAAATGCCACGAATAAGTCAAGGATATAATATCTATATAAATTAAGAAAATACCTACGTAAAGGTGACAACTCTTACCTGACAATCCTTAGTGTTCAGAGAAGGTTTCGCTGGCAAATTGGCGGTTGTTATAACATATTATCACGTGTTTCTCTAAGTGTTCTGGAGTGAAACGGCGACGTCTATCACTCAGTATTAATTTGTGCAGGGAAAAAGTCCGTTCAACGTCTACTGAAGATAACGGGCAGTACGGAAAATGGTTGAGGCATGAACTGTACATTAGTATATTAGCTGGCAACTCCTGACAGGTCCCAGCTAACACTTTGCTTATGTTTTCCAAAATGGGATATCCTGTATTCCTTTTTAACACGTTTTGCATTTTTTCTTTTATTGCATTACCGACTGGACGTATATTACTGGCATCGCATATATTTTTCTGTACATCTTCCAATATGCGAAACTGTTCTTTTAACGGTAATCCATGTGTTTCCAATTTCGTGATTGCAGTAACTAAGAAACCATAGTGTTTATTAATGTAGTGTATGTCATCGCGAATACTTTGGTCCTTTAGTATGTCATGGAGTCTGTGTATGGCGCTGCTTTCATTTGGATTAAATCTACAAATAACATCTTTTATACCATCGAAATGTTTGGCATAATACCCTACGGCTTCTAACCAAGTACCCCATCTAGTTATAACTGGTTCAGGAGGCAGAGGTATGTCTGGTAGAACCTCCCTAAAAACATCCCTTCGTATAGGCGCCTTAATGAAAACCTTTTTGACGGTTGATATGAAAGTATTTACTAAAGGGAAACGTACCCTTATTTTCTCTGCTACCCGATTGAGTGCATGAGCAGCACATGTAAAATGAACCATTTTCTTATATTTTTGGGATAAAATCTGTCCTGCTTTTAACATGTATGCGGCTGCGTCACTTAACATGACAAGGACTTTATCTGAAGAATCTTGATCGGGCCACATATATTCAAAACAATCAATAACAAAACTTATAATGGTCTCATGATTGGTTTTGTCCAGCACCTTAGAAGCCAATAGGTGGCTATCACTAGCAATGTCACTTTTTAACGCACCAATTAAAAAGTTGGCGACCGAACGCCCACAAGCATCAGTTGCTTCGTCTATAATAAAATACACAAAATTGTCCGCAATGTCTTCACGAATTGATGTCACTACATCGTTGTAAACCCGATCGACATATCTTAATCTTAACGTGCTTTCATGTGGCAGTTTTCGGTCAGTATATTTTTCTAAAAACGTACGTAATTTAGGGTTCTCTAGTTTGCTTAACGGAATATTACTTGCAAGAAAGGCTTCTGTAAGTTCATAGAAAAATTCCGAGTTATCAGCGCTGGATGAGGCATGGCTCTTCAAATGTCTATTCACTTTAGTTTTGTCAGAAGAATTTATAATGCGATCACACACAGTACAAAACAAGTCACTTTCTTTAATGCGTATGTCCTTGTAATATTCAGGATCACTGTCAAACCACATTTGTAATACTTCACGTCTATTTCTTCTCTCCTTTGGCATCTTACTTGATTTACTTCTCTCATTAATAGTTATTGATAATAATATTAGTAAACGTTTATAGTATACACGGCGAATACGAGCACGCTAGAACGTAAAAGACGTAAAAGAGAAATTTATTTATGCGTCACCGACCGATTATTACAACGTTCCGTAAATAACTAAAAGTTATTTACGGACTGTCAGTCAGCTGGCAAGGCCAGTGACCTGAGTACGACTCTGTTAGACTCCGCGCTTTACGAAGTATAGAAATTATTACACTGGTCGATAAAATAAAAAAATTCTAGTGCCGCTCCCGGTCCTGGACTAGTCGTTCCAACTATATAGGACAATAAAGCGCACTTCCCATCATCATCCAGCATAATTTTTTTTTCAAAATTTCCCATAAATAATTGTCCACAGACTTAGCCATAGAAATTACTTTACTGGTCGATAAAATAAAAAAAAATTCTAGTGCTGCCCCCGGTCCCGGACAAATCGTTCCAACTATATAGTGCGATAAACGGCACCTCCCTCGACCACCCAGTATATATTTTTTTTAAATTTCTCATAAATAATTGATCACAGACTTAGCCATGGAAATTACTATACTGGTCGATAAAATAAAAAAAAATCTAGTGCCGCTTCCGGTGCCGGACAAGTCGTTCCAACTATGTAGGACGATAAAGGGCACTTCCCTTGACCACCCAACATATTTTTTTTTATAAATTTCCCATAAATAATTGTCCACAGACTTAGCCATAGAAATTACTTTACTGGTCGATAAAATTAAAAAAATTCTAGTGCCGCCTCTGGCCCCGGACAAGTCGTTCCAACTATATAGGACGATAAAGGGCACTTCCCTTGACTTGAGTGTGGGTGGTAGCACTGAGAGAGTGGAGAGGGGAGTAGAGTAGAGTTGTAAGAATCGTGTTGTTTTGTTTTCTGTTGCTGATGGTAAAAAGAAGGTGTATAACTTGTTCAAAAATAAACTGTTCATTAAAAAGCTATACCTACAAAATATTATTTCATTGCTGATACCAGTACCAGTCCTGTCGCTTCCTATTGATAATACTTCCCTTGACCACCCAGCTTATGTTTTTTCAAAATTTCCCATAAATAATTGCTCACAGACTTAGCCATAGAAATTACTATACTAGTGCCGCCCCCGGTACCGGACAAGTCGTTCCAACTATATAGGACGATAAAGGGCACTTCCCTTGACCACTCAGCATAATTTTTTTTTCAAAATTTCCAATAAATAATTGTCCACAGACTTAGCCATAGAAACTACTATAGTGGTCGATAAAATTAAAAAAAATCTAGTGCCGCCCCCGGTCCCGGACAAGTCGTTCCAACTATATAGGACGATAAAGGGCACTTCCCTTGACCACGCAGCATATTTTTTTTTTCAAAATTTCCCATAAATAATTGCTCACAGACTTAGCCATAGAAACTACTATACTGGTCGATAAAATAAAAAAAATTCCATTGCCGCTTCCGGTCCCGGACAAGTCGTTCCAACTATATACGACGATAAAGAGCACTAACCCTTGATCACCCAGCATAATTTTTTTTCAAAATTACTAGACTAGAATTTTTTTAATTTTATCGACCAGTAAAGTAATTTATATGGTTAAGTCTGTGGACAATTATTTATGGGAAATTTAAAAAACAAAATTATGCTGGGTGGTCAAGGAAAGTGCCCTTTATCGTCCTATATAGTTGGAACGACTTGTCCGGGACCGGGGGCGGCACTAGAAATTTTTTAATTTTATCGACCAGTATAGTAATTTCTATGGCTAAGTCTGTGAACAATTATTTATGGGAAATTTTGAAAAAAAATTATGCTGGGTGATCAAGAGAAGTGCCCTTTATTGTCCTATATAGTTGGAACGACTTGCCCGGGACCGGGAGCGACACTAGAATTTTTTTTATTTTATCGACCAGTATAGTAATTTCTATGGCTAAGTCTGTGAACAATTATTTATGGGAAATTTTGGAAAAAAAATTATGCTGGGTGGTCAAGGAAAGTGCCCTTTATCGTCCTATATAGTTGGAACGACTTGTCCGGGACCGGGAGCGGCAATGGAATTTTTTTTATTTTATCGACCAGTATAGTAGTTTCTATGGCTAAGTCTGTGAACAATTATTTATGGGAAATTTTGAAAAAAAAATTATGCTGGGTGGTCAAGGGAAGTGCCCTTTATCGTCCTATATAGTTGGAACGACTTGTCCGGGACCGGGAGCGGCACTACAATTTTTTTTATTTTATCGACCAGTATAGTAATTTCTATGGCTAAGTCTGTGAACAATTATTTACGGGAAATTTAAAAAAAAAATTATGCTGGGTGGTCAAGGGAAGTGCCCTTTATCGTCCTATATAGTTGGAACGACTTGTCCGGGACCGGGAGCGGCACTACAATTTTTTTTATTTTATCGACCAGTATAGGAATTTCTATGGCTAAGTCTGTGAACAGTTATTTATGGGAAATTTTGAAAAAAAAATTATGCTGGGTGATCAAGGGAAGTGCCCTTTACTGTTCTATATAGTTGGAACAACTTGTCCGGGACCGGGAGCGGCACTAGATTTTTTTTTATTTTATCGACCAGCATAGTAGTTTCTATGGCTAAGTCTGTGAACACCTATTTATGGGAAATTTTGAAAAAAAATTATGCTGGGTGGTCAAGGGAAGTGCCCTTTATCGTCCTATATAGTTAGAACGACTTCTCCGGGACCGGGAGCGGCACTACAATTTTTTTTATTTTATCGACCAGTATAGTAATTTCTATGGCTAAGTCTGTGAACAATTATTAATGGGAAATTTTGAAAAAAAAAAATGATGCTGGGTGGTCAAGAGAAGTGCCCGTTATCGTCCTATATAGTTGGAACGACTTGTCCGGGACCGGGGGCGGCACTAGAATTATTTTTATTTCACCGCTACCGATAGTAATTTCTATGGCTAACTTTTATGGGTAACTTCACTCAAGTAATATTACAAATCATATTTTGAATTTTGTCTAAACAAAATTATTATATTAAAATTTAAAATAAATTAAACATTTAACTAGCTTTTTTCTAAACTTTTCAAGATGATCCTCAACTTGTCGTCAGTAGAATGTATGTATGATAAATATTTGGTTAGATTTACATTTTTAATTCATAATGTCGTCACATGCACTGGTTACTATGTTATTAATAATTTTCCACAGATTCATATATCACCATTAATTTTAATAAAAGCACTTTTTTACCTGATTTTTCTTCTTTTTGTACAATTTTAGTCTGTGTTCAATCAACCCGGTGGCCGTTGTCCTATACGAGTACATGTTTTACTAATGTAGACCTGATTTTTTTGTCAGATTGACATTTTTAATTCAAATTTTCATCACATATGCACTGATGACCATGATATTATTAATTTTCCACTGGTATCATCCTTCTCGAGTAGAGGAAGCCACGTTTGATCCATGAATATTGTTTCTAACGAGATACAATTATCACTATTAAGTTTAATAAAAGCACATTCTTTTAATTTGCTTTTAACTGATATTTATTTTTGTAAAACTTTAGCCCATGTCCAATCAACTCGCTGAGCATGATCTCATACATGTTTTACTAATGTAGACCTATTAACTTGGTAATAGGCCAGTCATTTAAGACATCGTAGGTCGCAAAAATTGCAGTGTTCTGATTTTTTGGAATGTTGTTAGGATAGGTACCAGTAGTGTACAACCAAGTTTGCAGCTTCGAAAGACCTGTACTAACTGCGTGTTGCTCGAAAAACATTTTTTTTTTCGGACTTTTTTCAGTTTTTGGTTTATAACTTCTAAATGGTGCATCCTACGGGAAAAGTTCTGTACAATTTTAAAGTAGACAAAATTTACTACAATTTGAGTACAACCGCAGGTCCATAGGTCTAAAAGGTCCCGAGATACAGCACTTCAAAAATTGGCCATTTTTCCCAAAAAGTTCGAAATTGTTGTTTTAGCTGTCTTCCAAGCCGAGAATCAGCTAAAATACTCAGCCTACATGGAAAGTCATAGAAAATGAAGTTGTAGAGCAGTTATTTAGCTTTAATTTAAGTATAAGCGGAGCACTGTAGGGCCAATAGTTCCCTTGTTATCAGGAAATAACAAAAAATGAAGGAAAATGGGATTTTTCAAGAAATGGAGTCTGACGAATTGCAGGACCTTTGTAAAGAATAAGAAAGACATAACTCAGTGGAAAATGGTGTTATATCATGCAAAATGAAATTGAGTTCAATTAATAATAACGTATAAATTTATCAAAATTATATCAAAATTGTATAAAAAATATTTTGTAGTTTGGGGGACCTTGGACGTGAAATGTTGAACGTGAAGTGATGGTGGAACCTCAGCTGACTCCTGCTACAGAAATACAGAACAGAATGTAAATTAGTATTTATTGCGTAATCAATTTTATAATAAATTACAACGAAGGATATGTAATATTAGGCTTACCTTTACGCACTTAGCGGGACAGTCGTGTTCTTTTGGAAGGCCCAGGTTCGTCAGACGGCTTTTTTTGGGGCTCCGGAGACTCCTCTGTTGTCTGATTAGATCTACTAGTAGATACTAGTGGTAAAGGGTCGTCGACGTTATCTTCTTCATCCGACTCGGCCGTGGCTAAGGGAGGAGTATTCAGGCAGGTCTTCCCCTGACAAATTTTGCAGAGAGCAGAGCATTTCAATCTTGCTCTCTGGCAGGAGCCGCTCCCTCCTCCGCACCCTTTCTGGCACCTACAGGACAGAAACTTCAGCAGGGTTAGCGGCGCTTATTCCTTGGTTGAAGTCACCGGTGTCAACCCCTGCTGGCTTCTTGTCCACCCCCAGTTGGTGGGCTCTAATCCCTACCACGTCTACACCTGGTGGTAGGTTCTGTAGGAATGTTGGGCAACAGTCTCTTCGGTTGGGGGCAGACGAGCGTGGTGGACTTTGGCGTTGGCAGCAGATCGGACAAAAAATATCCCATAACGCAGGAAGTGGAGAGAGTCGTCTTCTCTCTGTAAAATTTGTCAGGGGAAGGCCTATCTGAATACTCCTCCCTTAGCCATGGCCGAGTCGGATGAAGAAAGTGACGTCGACGACCCTTTACCACTAGTATCTAGTAGTAGATCTAATCAGACAACAGAGGAGTCTCCGGAGTCCCAAGAAGAGCCGTCTGACGAACCTGGGCCTTCCAAAAGAACACGACTGTCTGGCTAAAGCTTCGGTTTCGTAGGAAGCGGTGCCGTCTTTTAACGGCCGACAAAATGCGGTGGGTGACGTCACAAGAAACGGTTTTATGATAAGGAAAATAGTTTTAAAATTATAAAATTACTTCACAGCTATACAAAAGACACTGCAAAAAAACATTAATGAACTGATTCGTGCCATATGACCCACAGCTTCAAATGAGACGGTTTTTTATGAAGTTACCCACCGTATTTTGACGGCCGTTAAAAGACAGCACCGTTTTCTAGGAAACCGAAGCTTAAGTGGGAAAAGGTAACCCTAATATGACATATCCTTCGTTGTAATTTATTATAAAATTGATTACGCAATTAATGCTAATTTACATTGTGTTCTGTATTTCTGTCGCAGGAGTCAACTAAGGTGCCACCATCACTTTAAGTTCAACATTTCACGTCCAGGTTCCCCCAAACTACCAAAATATTTTTTATACCATTTTGAGATAATTTTGATAAATTTATACGTTATTATTAATTGAACTCAATTTCATTTTGCATGATATAAAACCATTTTCCACTGAGTTATGTCGTTCTTATCCTTTACAAAAGTCCTGCAATTCGTCAGACTCCATTTCTTGAAAAATCCCATTTTCCTTCATTTTTTGTTATTTCCTGATCACAAGGGAACTATTGGCCCTGCAGTGCTCCGCTTATACTTAAATTAAGGCTAAATAACTGCTCTACAACTTCATTTCCCATTACGTTCCTCGTAGGCTGAGTATTTTAGCCGATATTCGACTCGGAAAACGGCTAAAACAACAATTTCGAACTTTTTGGGAAAAATGGCCAATTTTTGAAGTGCTGTATCTCGGGACCTTTTAGACCTATGGACCTGCGGTTGTACTCAAATTGTAGAAAATTTTGTCTGCTTTAAAATTATACAGAACGACTTTTCCCGTAGGATGCACCATTTAGAAGTTATAAACCAAAAACTGAAAAAAGTCCGAAAAAAAATGTTTTTCGAGCACCACGCAGTTAGCACAGGTCTTTCGAAGCTGCAAACTTGGTTGTACACTACTGGTACCTATCCTAACAACATTCCAAAAAATCAGAACTCTGCAATTTTTTGCTACCCAACGCGATTTTTGTGTCTACGGTGACTGGCCTATAATTCTTAACATAATTTTTATGTAATATTTACCAAAATATAAAAATTATGTTAAGGATTACCAACTTGATATGGCCATATTAGTAAAACATGTATGGGACAACGGTCACCAGGTTGAGTGGACACAGGCTATAATTTTATAAAAGTAATAAAATCAATTAAAATAAAATTAAAAGAAAGTGCTTTTATTAAACTTAATGGTGATAACTGTATCTTGTCAGAAACAGTACTCTTGGATCAAATGTGGCTTCCTCTATTCCAGAAGGATGTTACCAGTGGAAAACTAATAATAACATACCTAGTGATCAGTGCATGTGATAACATTTTGAATTAAAAATGTCATTCTGACAAACTTTTTATCATACAAACCTTGTACTGACGACGAGTTAAGGATCAGCCTGAAACGTTTAGGAAAAAAACTAGTCAAGTGTTAATTTTTTTTAAATTTTGTTATAATATTATTTTATTTAGACATAATTTAAAATATGATTTGTAATATTATAGAATTTTGTATAAAACTTAAAAACCACTGATGACATTTAGTTAATTTATCAAATATTTATTTAATTGCATATTATAGAGGGTGATTGATTAAGGCCGGCCACCGGCTGTGTATGGGAAACTATTGGTCCTACAGGTTCGGGAAAAAAATTCTCATAATAAAAGTGGCCATGAAAATATCATTAAAAATATTTTTATCTTCCGTAAATCTCCGCAAGAGGGCGCAACTGATCATGAAATTTTTAAAATTGACTTTAAATGAAAAAATGCCTTATTAACCTGGATATATTTTTTATCAGTTTTAATCGTTAGTCCATTTCCTAAAACTTGTTTAGTGACATTTTTCATTTTCTCGATAAATAAAGGGGTGGGAGCAGTTTTTGTTTTTAATTTGAAAAAATGCTGTATTTTCGGATCGCTTTAACGGATTTTCTTGCAATTGGGTTTTTTTAAAAGAGAATACCTTACAGATTTAATAAATGTTTTAGTGATTGCAAAAAGTTTGTTAATAAAGGTACAAAATGGCGATATGTTGAAACCTAACCTATTTTTTAATTTTTCTTGGAAATTTTAAATGGAACGATATACTTTTTTCCACGTCATTATGACCAACATTTAGTTAAAATAACACTGGTCAAAACCGCATCTCGATATCTCAAACCGTTTAGGAAATATTTTGATTTTCGTATTGTACCCAAAGAAGGAGAATACATTTTCATTTACCTCCGTATCATTTCGAAACAAAACGTATATTTATTTGCTGTTTTAGTAATTTGATATTTTACATAAACCCTTCACACTTTACCCAGGCTTAGGAAGAATTACAAGTAATTAAAATTAAAAAAAGTATTGCCCCGACGGGTATCGAACTCTCAACCTTTAGCACATGCAAGCAATGAATACATTGTTGCTTAAACGAAAAGTATGATTTTTTATCGATCTAAATAATTAAAATTGGCTTTATTATTTAATTCGAATTTAATTAGGTGCCTCATTAATATTTTCATCCTCAAAAGTTCCCCTATAACAATGATCAATGTTAGTCATGAAATTCAAAATAAGAAACAAAAAATGCTTAAATTAATGACAGGTCTATTACAGTTTATTTTCTCTTTCTCAGAAAGTTTACGTATTAAAATTAGTTATAAAGTTAATCTAAAATTATTTAATAATGTCACAACACCAGAAGATATGAAACAAAAAATTCGTGTGCCTATAAGAAATTTATCAGGTGCCGAAATTGAAGCAACGGTACAATCTACGAGAGAAAGACTTAATTTGTGCATCGCCAATGATGGTAAACATTTTGAACATCTTTAATTTTTGCTTTTTTGTCCTCATAGACGCTGGCAAATTTGTTGTAGTTATTGTTATACCTTATTGCTTTTCGTTTAGGTTTGTGTCATTGCTGTTTGGCCATTGGCCTTTAAACACGCGCCAATTATTATTTCACGTACTATTTGGACCAGTCCTAAGCCTGGATAAAGTGTGAAGGGAAGCCGGTTTTTGTAAAATAATACAAATTACTAAAACAGCAAATAAATATACGTTTTGTTTCGAAATGACACGGGGGTAAATGAAAATGTATTCTCCTTCTTTGGGTACAATACGAAAATCTAAATATTTCCTAAACGGTTTGAGATATCAAGATGCGGTTTTGACCAGTGTTATTTTAACTAAATGTTGGTCATAATGACGTGGAAAAAAGTATATCGTTCCATTTAAAATTTCCAAGAAAAATTAAAAAATAGGTTAGGTTTCAACATATCGCCATTTTGAACCTTTATTAACCAACTTTTTGCAATCACTAAAACATTTATTAAATCTGTAAGGTATTCTCTTTTAAAAAAACCCAATTGCAAGAAAATCCGTTGAAGCTATCAGAAAATACAGCATTTTTTCAAATTAAAAACAAAAACTGCTCCCGCCCATTTATTTATTGAGGAAATGAAAAATGTCACTAAACAAGTTTTAGGAAATGGACTAACGATTAAAACTGATAAAAAATATATCCAGGTTAATAAGGCATTTTTTCATTTAAAGTCAATTTTAAAAATTTCATGATTAGTTGCGCCCTCTTGCGGAGATTTACAGAAGATACAAATATTTTTAATGATATTTTCATGGCCACTTTTATTATGAGAATTTTTTTCCCGAACCTGTAGAACCAATAGTTTCCCATATACAGCCGGTGGCCGGCCTTAATTAATCACCCTGTACAGTGGTTTGTTGGGGAAAACTTTAGAAGCTTGCCTTGATACGACACTACATATTTAATTTGATTACTTCTTTTTATTTTACAGGTTGTGTAATCTCAAAAAAGACTACCATGAATCATGAAAATGCACCACAAATAAGTTACAGACAATATAATATAGTTTACTAGTTGTATTTAAAAAAATATCTGATGCTAATTAATTGTAAAACTATGAAAATTTATCCATAAAAATGGATCCATCGCGGATTTCAGCAAATACTGGATTTCTTGCACCACATAATTTAAAATCATTGCATTCATTTTTAAGTCTGGTTAAGTACCATTGATGATTTTGTCACTATTTTTCATAATTAACAGTACCTTTATTACATTTGCTAAAAAAAGTTCAAAAATGGAATGGGGCGAAAAAGAAAAGCAAAGGTTCGACGAAATTAAAATGTTATTTCTTAATGTCACCATGTTGACTCATCTAGATATTAATTGTAAATACTATATTTGATTTGAAAGGTTATGGACGGTTATTATAGATTGACCGAGATGGCAATCAGAATAATATTACTTTCTTCAGTAGAGTATTGCAACCGGTAGAACTAAGTTATAGTATCACAGAAAAAGAGGCACTTGGGGTCCTAGAAGCCCTACGCCATTGGCGCATTTTTTTTACTTAACAAACCTTTAACAGTTTTATGCGATCACAAGGCATTAGCGTTCATGAAAATTTGCAGATTGTTGAATTCACGGTTGACGCGTTTGTTTTTATATTTGCAAGAATATGATTTCCAAAATATTTATTGTAAGGGCTCCGAAAATATCCGGTTGAACGTAGTTTATCGGTGGAATATACAGAATCAGATAACATTATATTAGATGCTTTAGGAAGTAGCTTAATCTTGGTACTACCGGGTGGGGTACAATAATTGTGCCTCGGCTGTTCTTTTTTAAGCATAATTTTGAGACAAATTATAAATAGTACTTTAGCGCTTAAGACATTGTAAAAGAAACTATTACGGGGCATATTTTGAAGTTATTGTTCAAAACCAATTAATTTATTATTATAAAATTCATAAAAAGTGGGACGGTGTACACGGGTGCCCCGCGCGGTAATCTACGTCTAACTTATATTTGCCGGTTTAGCACTTCAGGCATGCAGGTTAAGTGAAATATCTGCATTGACAACTCAATATAACCTAAAATTCAGTATTTGTTTGAGTTTAGAGTGTTGTAAAACGGATGCGCTAATAAAATTCTAATTTATACCGATATGACTTTGAAAATACTTAACCCTAAAACTATCACAAAAGAAGAAATGTTGATGTTGATGTTTACGGATGAAGATGATTGTGAATTTCTATTAAAACTCGATGAAGATGAACATTACAGTGATAATGAACCAGAAAATATGGAGGAAATAGATGATTTATTAGTGTGGGACTAGTATCTATTAGTGTGAGGGAAAATTTTATCCCCCAGATTTACCTCAAGGCGCTGCAGATGCGTTACAGAAAGATGTTACAAATAATAGTGCCACAGGAAGATGCTACATGTGCGAGGAAAAAAAGATAGAAAATCCCGCAATGCTTGTTTCAAGTGTAATCGTTTTGTCTGTTTAGCTCATTCCGTAAAAAAGATAATATGTATTAAATGCAAGTCTGATTGATGAATTTATTTCTTTCTAGTCTTTAATTTAATGTTATTAAAGTTATCAAACATATTTGATTTTTCATTTATAATGATTGCGGAACATGTCAAATACGTTTAAACCTAATATTATGATGGGGTATGTACCCCACCTGGTAGTTTCTGTTCAGATCTTAGCGTGGTAGTAGTAGGAGGGTTAAGCCAGGTTATTCAATGTCAATTAAATAATATAAAGGAGGATTAGAAAAATTAGTCTGTCCAAAATAATGAATTAATTTATTAAGCATCAAATACCTTTCAGGGTATCCAAGTGGTTTGCTGCTTTTCAGAATAAACTGTTCAGTAAGAGTAAGTAAAAATGATCCGTTGTGCAAAGAATTTCCAAAATTTCATATTCTCAATTTGGTTAAACAGAAGCATGAAGATAATGGGCAATTCGGCAGGACAAAATGTTTTAATTATTTAAAGCACATGCTGAAAACAACTACTCCACGGACAATGTGGCCCGACTGGCATTGCATTACATCGGCATCTCCATAGGAGTCGCCACATCGTTCATCGAGACCAACTACCAGACACTGACCGGTTTCACGCTTATTTTGCGGTTATCAGAGTGCCATAGGTAGTGGACTCGATGAACGATGCTGCGACGTGATTGCCGAATGGGCATCGTGAATGTTAGTAGTGGTGAGAAACACACCGTAGTGCCCCCTTTGGGCCTTTGCTACTGCATCCAATTTCTTACATCTTTACAAAATACAAAATAAAATCCCAAACAACATTGTGAAAATATTCTCAATTCGATTGTGAAATTTCTCATAAAATCATGCCATGGTTTGTGGCGCCTTCAAGCGAATGTAGGCTGGCTGCATATTGTTTGAAGGTGTGTTTTACCAGCTGTACGTGTTTCAGCTTTTTGTGTGCCCTTCAATTTATATATTTTGAACTGAAAGTTTTACAATTTCTATAATGCTGATTATGTTAGATATATCTGGATATAATACTGTATTATTTTATATGGAGGAAAAGTGATAATTTTCATGGCGCACTCGTGTTTGCCATGAAAAGTAACTTCCTGCAAATAAAATATGCTTTTTTTCTTCAAATGTCGCCAAATTTATGCAAGAAGTTATACAAGACTTATCTATTTTCAATTGAACTTAAGTGGGTTTGCAAGGAGGTTTGGACCGGTGAATAGGGTACGGGTTGTTTCTATAGTACCTAATGCAGCATAAAGCTTTCAATTTTTTTAAGGTTACGTTGAAATAGGTAGTCTAGGGTATTGGTAAGCAATTTTTGACTAATTTCAATCAAATAATGAAAACTTCGGTACTAAATTAGTGATTTTTAGAAATCCAGTAGATTTGAATTGTTGATGCTTAATGTGTTGTATGTTTCTATGATACGTTTCCGTCCGGCGGCGGCGGGAAAGTGAAAAGTAATCCTTCGGCAGAGAAAAAATGAAACTTCGCGGCCGACTACCCAGTCGAGCACTGACGTTTGAAGAAAAAAATTGTTACTGCTTGTAAAAATACATTTTCATTTCTAGTTAGTGAATTCGACTGGAACTACATTTGTAACTTACAAGGTAACTCTTAATATTGCTATATCATTTTAATTTATTGGTTCCGCAACCGAAAAGTTTTAATAACATCTTTAAAAATAAACCTATCTATATAAAATTTGATAAAAGGAATTAGCATACCAAACTTAATTTTGTTCAATTGAATAGAAATTGTTCGCAATCGACTTCTGTAAATTTAGTGCCCTACTTTAAAGAATTTTGTGTTAGTCTGTGACAAAAAATTATTCTTGAAACATTTTGATTATGCATTAATAACGAAGATATCAGTACTAATTGTAGATAATGCTGATCATGACAAAATTAAATACTAATAATTCATTATTTTAGTTTTGCACATTTGTTATTTAACAATCGAAACAAATATAACAACTACAATGAGAACAAGAAAAGAAACAAAAACATAAAAACTTTAAAAACTAACAAATTTGCTCTAAATTACATATTCAACAGAAATCTTCCTTGGCCTACATAGAAAAAATTAATTATCGGGTTGTTGTATTTAAGCTTTCTATTGCTGAATTTATTAAGAATAAAACTGCATCACCCGTATACAGGGTCCTCTCCTGAGCATATTGGTCTCTTATCTTGTCTCAGTTAATATTTGAAATAAAATTACGGAAATAAATAAGAATGTTGAGTTATTTTCATAAGAGAGTATAAAATATTTAATGTCTACTAAACGTCTTCTTTCTAACTTATATGATTCAGAGAATCAGAGTAATCCTGTGTCTGAATTTATTTCGATTATGTTACCTTAAACAATAGTGAAAATAACAAAACTTATCAATAATAATTATCGATATCAAGATTATGATCAGATTAACTGTGGATATCTTTGTTTACAGTTTCTTTATAAAAAATATATTACTGGGTGATTGCATCAATCATTGTTTACAATACTGGCGCTTAAAGGTCGCACCTCTACAGTATCTATTGACTTTGCGCCGCCACTTCATTTCGATCCTAAACCCTAGTACGGTCTAACTCTTCTCAGTTTTCACTTACCTTTTCACTTGCCTTTACGAGGATAACGATAAAAATAAGGAAGAAGTTATTGAATTTGACGCCGGTGCCTATGAAATTCTGGACATTAAAGCGTACATTAGAAACCACTTAAATATATCGAAGAAACCACAGAACCTTCTGGATGAAATATTTTCATTGAAACCGAATAATAATACGATCAAGTGTGAAATATTTAGTAATAAATAGGTACTCCTTCGACTTTAAACCAAAAGATTATTGTTAAGATATTGGGATTCTCCGGAAAGCAATTACTAGAGACAAATAGTACACAACTTAATCTTCCCGTCAATATTACAAAAGTAAGAACTATTCACGTAGATTGCAATATCACTTCTGGAGTCTTCTATAACGAGACTCTCCCATACCATATACGAATTTGCAATTTCCGCGAATTCAGTTTTTGCCATCTAGGCGGCTACAGCCCCTGCAGATGCACCCTGCTACCTAAAGTCTTCGGCTTCAGCCCCTACGACAATGACCAGCAGCTGCCCGAAGGTGCCCCAGTAGCTGTCCGAAAGTGCCGCTTCTACACGAATAGTGACACATTTCGAGTTGTGTCGTTGTTGCTGCGAAAATGCCACTTCCGGCGCAGAATGCCTCCAGTATATCTACTTACATGTGTATTCTAATGGGACGAGTATATCGAAATATAATATTTGTATAACTGTACTGGATCAGAACTTTGAACTTGTCAACTTCAAAGGTGAAGAAATAATAGTTCGATTAGAGATACAGAAGCTTACGTAACATGGTACTGGTTATCGACCACCAACAACAGCAGTCATCATATAAAATTGATATACCTACAGCAGTATTGCCGAAAACTGGCTACAATACAGCCGCTGTTACTACAAATTAAAGCCTTTCACGACGTCGAGTATTTGTTTCTTAGAAACACGGATAAGATGTTGTCAAATCAAATGTTCAATGAAAGGTAAAATCTGACGATTCCATAGAGAAAGTGGAATGGCGAACGTATATTACCGACAATATATCCTTCCGAAATAATGATGTAATTGAAATTGTCATGAATCAATAAACAGTTTTTGTTGCTACCTACGACAGTCAATTACTTGTGCGTGGAAAAATAATAAAGTGTGGTGACGGAGATGTTTCCTTTGTAAATAATGCTCCAGTTTTCATGTTTTTTTCCGTAACATATGTAACGGGGGTGGGTCTAATGAAATGGAAATTACCTAAGAGTGTGGTATAGTGAGTACTGTTCGTGGTTATCTCTGTTATTCACTTGAAGATTCCAAACATTTGGCCATAACATGGAATTATGCGAATGGGGCGACATTGAACACTGATGGTACTTTCAGTTTTCTAATTCCATTAAAACATATTTTTAACATCATCAATGATTATCGTGCTGTAATATGTGGAATGCAGACTTTTACATTTACAAGAGCCACTAATAATGCCAATTGCTCTTTGATACGTGATACCGCTGTTCACGCAACTACTACAGCAAAATTAGATATTCAAAATGTGGAATTTAAAATTAAGAGAGGATACCCGGAAAGCTGTATAAAAGAAAGATTCTTACAAGGTATTGAGGCAAATCATCCAATCGTCATGCTGTATAGACTGTGGAAAGTACAAGTAAAAACACTACCTGAAAGGCTACAATAGATGCCGGGGCTGTAAAAACTACATCTAACGTTGAAAGTACAAGGTATGCCATTGTGTGCATCTAGACGGAAAAACAAGACACTGCCAAAAAGGATCCCACACATTTTGATCATATAGATATCACCAGCATTAAACTGTCATTGAATGAGGACAGTTTCCCACAGAAAGGATGCGCCTAAATTTGAGAAAAATGACTACAATGAGGCACATTATAAGTACACTGAATTCTATACGAGCTATATGAATTGCCACGAGAAGCATCCTCTATTAGATTATGATAAATTCAAGAAATGTGCGTTATTTTTGTCTTTGATTGCTCAAGACGAGATGAAAATTAAAGACCATCTACTGTGGACGTGAGACTCGAAAAAGAAGCCTGCGAAGGTTTGTCCGAAACTTATTTACCCGAGCTTACTTCATCATTATACACGATTGTATTATGAAATACCTCCCTCTCAACAATATTGTAAATAGTCTTAAAGCTTAATTTGGTATAGTCTTCATTAGTTTTAATCAAGAATCAATACATCGATCAAGATGCAGTGTCTGGCAGTGGACATGCAGAGTTTTAATCTACCTGATTTTCATGCTAAAGAAATATCATTTATCTGCGGCGAATTAATTATTAAAACCGACAGTGTCAATCAACGCCTTAGACCCGGTTGCGAAAAGACAAGTTAAATATTTAAAACAATCTCATCATAGCCTAAAATACGATGTAGGTTACATACATTTCGGTGTGTTGAATGATATATTGAAGAATCACCTGATTGATAGAAATACCTTTAAGGTACACCTGACATGACATCAGAAAGAGGAATTTCTCAAATGAAAGCTTTGTGAATTGAATCCCACATCAGCTCCGATTATAATTAACGTTCAGAATTTGGCATGTGGTATAGGGGTAATTTGTCTCTGTGGCCACCCAGATTTCCGAAATTAACTGTCTTACATTTTTACTTATGGGGCAGAATAAAAGAAAGATTTCACGGGCTGAAATTGCAACTGCTGAATAGTTTTTCTACAAAAAACTAATAATTGCATTTTGCAAGACGGAGGTTATTTTGAACATTTATAAAAAGTCTGTTTATTGTTTCTGTATCAAGTTTTTTATGGTTTAATCAATAATGTTATTGCGGTTAATGCTAATATGTCTCGGAAGTCAAGATTATACAGTGAGGTTCAAAACTCTGGAACGCCCCAAATAACTTTCAAAATATTGTTGTTTTGCAAAGACGCTCAGACACGTCAATTTTTGATTCTACTTTTCTATATTTTTGAGGTATTGATTTATTTGTACAGTGACGTATCACCGAGGTGCAAAAAAATTTTTTTTTTAAATGGCAACCCTAATTTTTTATTCGGAATTCATGAAAAACACATTTTTTTACGTATCTTTGACTAAAACTTTACAGAAAAAAAACCTTTATAGGGTTACAGAAGACATTTTTCGATATAAATGCAATGCAATTTATTGAAACAAAATATCAAAAATTAGGTTACTTACAATAATATTACAATTAAATCAAATGCTCAAATTGTTGTCCATTGACTGCCTGACAATGAGCTAAACGAAAGATGAATTCATTTTGAACATTATTGATAAAATCAGGCGGAATGTCTTCTATTACTTGCTGAATTCTGTTTTTTAATTCATCAATATTTTCTGGCCTACTCTCATACACTAGACCTTTAACGTAGCCCCATAAAAAATAATCGAGTGGGGTCAGGTCTGGGGAGCGAGCAGGCCACTCTATTGCACCACGTCGACCTATCCACCTATTAGGAAAAACTTCATTTAGGTAAGTACGAACAGGAAGAGCATAGTGAGGTGGAGCTCCATCTTGCTAAAACCATATCTGGTCATCAATTGAATTTTGATCATTCGCATTTGGAAATAAACCAATTAAAGTCGGGAATAACTCCATTCTTAGGAATTCCAAATATCTTTCCCCATTTAAATTTCCATAAAAAAGTATGGTCCCAAAATTCTGTTTTTTACTATTCCCGCCCAAACATTAACTTTTCTAGGGAATTGCGTGTGAGATTCCTGCATTCACCGTGGGTTCTGTGTTACCCAATAGCGGCAATTTTGTCTGTTGACGGACCCATTAAGACAAAAAGTGGCCTCATTAGAAAAAATAATATTTTTTACTGAGATGGTATTGTTATTGCAACGTTCCTGCATGATTTCACAAAATTGTACTCTACGATCAAAATCGTCTTCTGAAAGCTCATGAACCAGTGTTACCTTGTACGGATGATATTTATGTTTAAGTAAAATCCTGCGAACAGAACTTTTACTTATGTCCATGGTTGCGGCAACTTGGCGGGTACAAACATGGGGATTTTCTTGAACTAATAATAAAACGTCAAGTTGAGTATTTTCACCAATCTTGGTACGACCTGTTCTTGGTAAATCACGAGCGTGACCATATTCTCTGTATTTACTAATAATTTTACTCACTGTTCAATTGGTAGTCGATCTTGATGAGTATTATTAAACAGCTCACACACTTCTGTTGCAGTTCTCCTTCTATCCCCGTAACCAACCATCATAAGTATCTGAATCCTTTCTTTCTCCGAAACAGACATTATTAGATGAATAATACGAGATAAACAATAAAATAATAACAATGAAATACCAAAATTATGGATTTAAATTTTGCTACGTGTTAAACAAATTAAAATTTTGACATTAGATGAAGCAATGATATTGTTTGGTTTCAATAAATTCCAGAACCTACACGGTTTAAATTTAGAGAACATTTGTAGGTTTTTTATCTGTAAATTGCATTTATATCGAAAAATTTTTTCTGTAAAGTTTTAGTCAAAGATACGTAAAAAAATGTGTTTTTCATGAATTCCAAATAAAAAATTATGGTTGCCATTTAAAAAAAAATTTTTTTTGCACCTCAGTGATACGTCACTGTACAAATAAATCAATACCTCAAAAATACAGAAAAGTAGAATACAAAAATTGACGTGTTTGAGCGTTTTTGCAAAAAAACAATATTTTGAAAGTAATTTGGGGCGTTCCAGAGTTTTGAACCTCCTGTATATATATATATATATATATATATATATATATATATATATACACGGTGGGCCATTTTAATCTATGCACCTGAAAAACTCAGTAAGTTCGCATCCTATCAAAAAATGACCTTTATAAAAGTTGTAGGATACAAAGGGGGTCAAACAATAGTGACCTTGAATTTGACCTTCAAGCTGACCTTCAAGGTCAAATCAAGGTCAACTTGAGTTTTTTAAATGGAAACCCCTATTTTTTACACCGGAATCGGAAAGGGCGGGAAATTTTACGTCCGAATATGCTCTCAGATCATCTGACCTCGATGACCTCAAAGGTCAGGTGAAGGTCATAAATACGAAATAATTGGGTAGCTGTCAACATTCTTATGTAAGGTGTTGTCGAAAAAATGAAGATCATAATTTAAGTAATTTTTAACGAGAAATTCAGTGTTGACCTTTATTTTGACCTTGGCGATAACTTTCAAGGTTATTTCAAGGTAAAATTTCTTTTTTAGATGAAAACACTTTATTTTGACATAAAAATCGAATGAGCGCGAAATTTTACGTTTAGATAATGTTTTTTTCGGTGAGGTCCTGATTACCCCATGCGGACATAATGGGGTAAAACGAAATCCAGGTTGAAAAACCCGTTAAATTTTGCATCCTGTCAAAAAATGACTTCTACAAAAAATGAAGGGTGCATATGAGTTCAAATAATGGACCTTGAATTAGACCTTGAACTTACGTGTTGTTGTTTCTTGGATTTACTTTTAGCGTTACCCAGAAACAACGACGTGGATGTAGGTAAAGACCTACCGTAGACTGGCTAAATTCGAGAGAGGCAAAGAAACTTTTGCTGATCAAGCACCCCATCCTGAGAGGCAAGGGGACTCACGTTAATCAAGCATCCCAAAGGACACAAAACTTACTACGTCCACGTCAATGATTCTGGGTAACGCTAAAAGTAAGTGCAAGAAACAACAAAACTTTAGTTCAAGGTGTAATTCAAGGTCACCAGTATTTGACCTCATAAGCACCTTTTATTTTTTATTTGACCTTAAAGGTCATCGCCAAGGTCAAAATAAAGGTCACCACTGAATTTCACGTTAAAAATTACTTAAATAATGACCTTTACTTTTTCGGCAATACCCTACCTAAGATTTTTCATAGCCATCCGATTATTTCGTATTTATGACCTTCATCTGACCTTTGAGGTCATCGAGGTCAGATGACCTGAGAGCATATTCGGACGTAAAATTTCCCGCCCTTTCCGATTCCGGTGTAAAAAATAGGGGTTTCCATTTAAAAAACTCAAGTTGACCTTGATTTGACCTTGAAGGTCAGCTTTAAGGTCAAATTCAAGGTCACTATTGTTTGACCCCCTTTGTATCCTACAACTTTTATAAAGGTCATTTTTTGATAGGATGCGAACTTACTGAGTTTTTCAGGTGCATAGATTAAAATGGCCCACCGTATATATATATATATATATATATATATATATATATATATAAATACGTATATGTACATATCACAAAAAATACACCTCAAGAAAACTACACTACCAGAAAATCAGTTTTGTTGTTAAACGGTGGAGGATGTGAAAAATTGTATGTAATTTTTTTGTGTGAAGAAAGACATGAAATTACCCATAACTACGTCACTGGTTATTTATAAAAGCTGATTTTTTATTTCATATCTACTAAAATATAAATGCATAGGTACCATTGTTAAAAATATCTCAACCGGTTTAGAAAATAAAGCTTTTAAATTGTTTTTTTATTTTGAAAACCCTGCAGCTCGAAAACGGTGACCCTATGGTTATTTAATAAAATTACCTTAATTTTAGCGATTTTAACAAATTTTAAAATGTAGGCACATTAAACTGTGGTTCCAAGTGCTTAAAATATTTATTTGGAATATTGATTTGTTTATAAAAATATAAGGCTTTAATGTGCAGAACTATGAATCGATGTATATAGATTAACAATATGCGTTAATAAGTCATTGAGCATGAAGAATAAATCGTTATAACGATTAAGGTACTTTAATACTTTAATAAAAAGCTTCGATTTAAGATTTAAGGTACTTACTTTAAAATATTGCGCTTACATATGATTGTTCGATGTTTAGAATTATATAGGTACATCTAATTTAGATATCAGTACATATTATATTTAAAAATAATAAAATCATTCAAATTAGTCTGAAAATCCATTTTTCGAAACAGTTACTTTTAGCGATTTTTCTTGAGTTAGTAGTAATTCTCCCCTTTTATATCTGCTCCTCGTACACTTTTTTTTTGAATTGGTATTCTGCAATTTATTAATGCTGCTACTTTTGCGTATCTCTCCTTTTGGCTCTGTTGTGGGTTGAAGTAATGGAGATGTAGCTCTCGGAGAATCTTCTCCACTCTCAAAACTGTCTGAATATCTTGGAGTTCTTTCTTTTGTTTTTAAACCCAGCTCCAGTTTTCTCAGAGACCTGAAATAAAATTAGAAAATTGTTTTGTTATTGTAATTGTCACCTGTTAATTGTGTTAGATAAAATTAATATTCTGTTCTACACATACACAGGTGTCACATACAAATCATAAATGGGTCATAATAATACTTCTACTCTTGAACCAAGAATTTAATACGACGCACTCATTTAATAATGAGTGGAATCGAGATTTCAGTCATCTATTTATTCGATGTATTCCGGATTCTTTTAATGTAGTAATTAGTCCCTTCTACGTTACCATTAAATACCCAAATTGTAAGAGCCTAATGATTTATTTTATAATTACAAGATTGCACACTGCCACCAAAATCTTTTTTTCTAGTAATTATAAATTAGAGCAATTGGTGTGAAATTATTTTAATTAAACATTTTATACTCATTTTAGGTTTTATCTTAATTCGAAATGATATAATTTTAGAATATTTTATTTAAAAATATATCTTCAATAATTATTAATGGTGAGAGCTGAAACCGTTTGTATCAAGAAAAGATTAAAAATCTGATTAAATATATTATCATAGATATTAACACGTTATTCATAAACCGGGTATTCGAAAAAGATGCTATAGCTATATATATATACCGGGTTTCCCATTTCATTTGACTAATGGCAATTAACATGGGCTATTACATTTCATTGAATTTTATATTCCCAGGGCACACTATGAGAAATATTGCCAACGGAATCGATAGTACTGAGTGTCAAACACTTCAGATTACCAAAATACTAAAGCGAAATGCTTTTTTAATTAAAATATCAATAAAAATTCGTTTTAAGTTAACAGATGTAGTTTACATAAGGTTTTAAGAAACGTCATGTTACGTCAACGATTGGACTAGTTGGTTGAGCGTCCGTCTTTCAAACTCAACCGCATAATTTTGCAGGTTCAAATCCCGCCAGAGACAACTTTTTTTTATTTTACTTTTTCATTAATTACAAATTATTAGTGTTTACTTATCCGAATAAATATAGTTCATTGTCAATACCTAGTTATTATTTTTGAAAGTCACAATATTTATTTATCAGCAAAAAAATAAAACATGTTTTAATTGGTTCGTTTCAGAGACTTGGTTCGTTTCCTTTATCTTTAGCTAAAGCTACTATCTTACAAAATAAGTAATCAATAAGCAACATATGTTTTATTTATTACATGCACTGTGCTTTTACTAATAGTGTAGGTACTTATCTCTGCTAATAGTTACTACATATTATACCTCAATCTGGATATTGAGTTAAACAGTTACAGAGAAACTGTTTCCGTGTGTCCGTGTAATGTCGTGAATTAGTAATAGTTTGTTTTAATGAAAAACTATCATTCTAAAATTATGAGTTTTTTCAACATATTTTATAAAAACTCATAATTTTAGAATTAGTTTTTTATTAAAAAAAACCGTATTACTAATTCATGACAGTTCCTCTGTAACTGTTTTAACTCAATATCCAGATTGGGGTATAATATGTAGTAACTATTAGCAGAGATAAGTACACTATTAGTAAAAGCACAGTGCATGTAATAAATAAAACATATGTTGTTTATTGATTACTTATTTTATAAGATAGTAGCTTTAGCTAAAGATAAAGGAAACGAACCAATTTAAACATGTTTTATTTTTTTGCTGATAAGTAAATATTGTGACTTTCAAAAATAATAACTAGGTATTGACAATAAACTATATTTATTCGAATAAGTAAACACTAATAATTTGTAATTAATGAAAAAGTAAAATAAAAAAAAGTTGTCTCTGGCGGGATTTGAACCTGCAAAATTGTGGGGTTCAGTTTGAAAGACGGACGCTCAACCAACTAGTCCAATGGTTAACGTAACATGACGTTTCTTAAAACCTTATGTAAACTACATCTATTAACTTAAAGCGAATTCTTATTGATATTTTAATTAAAAAAGCATTTCGCTTTAGTATTTTGGTAATCAGAGGTGTTTAACAGTCATTACTATCGATTCCGTTAGCAATATTTCTCATAGTGTGCCCTGGGAATATAAAATTCAATGAAATGTAATAGCCCATGTTAATTGCTATTAGTCAAATGAAATGGGAAGCCCATATATATATATATATATATATATATATATATATATATATATATATATATATATATATATATATATATAGATGATTAATTATTAGTTTGGTTACATTTATTAGTTAATTCGTTATGCGTTAGAAGTGTTATTAGATATTCCAAAAACCAGTTTTCGGATATATACTGGTTTTCAAATAATAAAATGATCGGTTTTGACGAATATTCATATATCCGGTTTTTAACGGATTAACCTGCTTCACATTCCTCCATTTTTTGCCAGCACTATTTAAAAATTGTGCTAATTAAAAATGTGTTTAATTGTTTTTCTGAATAGGCTATTGAAAATGTCGCCTCTTTAAGAGGACTCTCCAAATACAAGTAGTCAACTCCACTGCTTCCATATTCCGCTCATTGAGGAGCGCATACATCGAACATCATAACAATCATAACTAGTGTAACGAAGTCACTATTTTTCGATGATAATATTAGCCAGATTTAGGTTAATTTGTTTATTTTTATTATGTGACCGTTACCATCCAATAGAACAATATTGATAAGTTATTTTATTGTTACAAACCGTCTACTTAGTTTAGAATAATTTCAGTCAAATTTAACTATTGCAGTGTCATGTATTTATTTTGAGGTTCACCCTGTATATAAAAATACATTTAAGTTTTCTGGTAAAGTTTAAATATTTCGTAGTTGCAGTTAGCAATAAACAATACATACAGCCTTATTCAGAACTCATCTGAAAAACTTTGAGGATATGTGCATCCTTAAATAAGAAATCGATATCACCAAAAAAATTGTAATAAAAGTAATTAGGATTTCCCGTAAACAATGTTTAAAGTTATACCATTATAAAGGACTACGTAGCTGGGCAACTGTACTGCAACGACATCGGATATACCACATTCCGACAAAAAACAGTAAACAAGTTTTTTGTACCTGGAACGCTTATCTATCTTTAAGTTTATTTTAAAGTAAAAACGCTGCAAATCTTTTTTGCGCCGGGTGCGCCGGTTTCTTTCGTGCTAGCTAGTTTGCATTGTCAGTCCTAAGGTCACTCCATTACAGTGGACCAGTATCCAGCGGCGTGCAATGAAAATTTTTTAAATAGTTTTCAGACCCCGCCAAAAAAATTTCTTTTTACACTACCACATTTCTACATGTATGTTGAACATCCTCAAATTTTATTTTGGATAGGTTCTGAATAACCCTGTATATTCATTTATTAAATAAGCCTATCTACCGAAATTCCAGACCGCTGTTTTTATAGTTTCACCGAGTTTTTGTCACCGCCGCTAAATGTGTAAGACGCCGAGTTCTAGGTACCTTAAAATTATGTTTAATGTATTGGAGATTTAAAATATTTTATTTAAATAGCAATTAAAAATACTTATGCAATCGATATGTGCTATTGGCTGTACTTTTGAGGTAGCACATTTAATAATGAATGATATTGTAAAGTTTGAGCTAGATAACTCTTCCCGAAACTGCACAACTGCACACTTATTTGATTCACTGCCCGTTATGCATTTGTAGATTTAAACATTTATTTCTACTAAAGGAAATATGTTTATAAAAGGTTATTTTTTTTTTTTGACCGTGTTAGCCAGTATTGGTGGTATTTATGTTATGTATAGAATTGCATTTATGAGAATAACTATAGGATGCAACTAGATTTAAATTATTGAATTGTTATTTGATAGTTGAGTATTAGAGACTACCCTGTATATGGTTTTATGTTCATATTGTAAATTAATTAGTGAATTATATTTATATTTTTACTGTTTTCGAGAAAATATATTAAGCAGATGACTTAAATCCGTAACTGTGATTGGCTAAGTCAGGCTCGATCAGGACATAAAAGCCATGGTATCACTAGTTTGGGTCTCTTTTGTGCTCCGAAATTCAACATCGGCATTAGTAAAAATTATTAGATCTTATTAGTGAGTTATGAAAGTGGCCGATAGCAGGAGTAAGTTACATTGTTTTACCGCATTGCTTATTGCCTATTGTTGCTATTAACGGTTATTATTAACTGCTTAGTAATATTTGCTACCGAATATAATTACTTTCATTAATTAGATTGATAATTTATTCATCAACCGTTTTATTAGTAATATTTGATACCGAATATAATTACTTTGATTAATTAGATTGATAATTTATTCATCCACCGTTTTATTAGTAATATTTGATACCGAATATAATTATTACTTTGATTAATTAGATTACTAACTTATTCACCAACCGTTTTATTATTACCTTTTTAGTAATAATAGCTACCGAATCTAATTGATTATTGTTTAAGTTTGTGGTTAGTTGACTGGTTTACTGTTATTTGCTTAATAATAATTTTATTGCCTGTATATCTGCCGCTGCATTGTTTCCTGCTCACAGTAATTAGTAGTACCTATTTGTATTTCCGCCTGTATATTAATATTTAATTGCTTTGACTATTTACCTCTGCTGCCTCCCTTGTTTAACAAATATATGGCTATTGATATTTTATACAGGTTTATTTTTGCTGTGTTATTTACCGACCGATTTATTTAAAGTATAAATAAATAGTTTAGGCCTTGGAAGTGTGCGACTTTTATTACTTAGGTTAAGAAACATTGACCCTCTGGCACGTGCATTTATGCACCTTCTCCATTGAAGCTACCCAGCCTTTACTCATAAGCGAGTAGAGTCCGTGTGCACCTTCCACCACACTAAACCAGTGGACGGTGGCGCCCGATGGCAAAAACCCGAGCATAAAACCCGAAACCCAAATAAGAGCGTCACACTAGGAGTGTAAAAGTACCATTGTAAAAATCGCATCAAAAGGTATGCAAATTAAGTGGCTTAATATGGAGCCAATAACAAGATCTATTACGACCTGATCATATTTGAACAAGTGACAGAATAAAGTTATATTCTCAATATGACAGTTTTTTTTTGAAATAAAAAGTATTTTTAAAATTTATTTAATAAATAAATCGTGGCTTTTAGGTGACCGTTTCCAGTACCTAAAAGTTCCAATTTCAGACCGTCTTTTTTGTGCAGAAATCATAAAGATTTTACATAAAAGTAATTGAAAAGTCTAAAGTTAGAGTTAGATGTTTTGAATATTTTAATTCCCCCTAAAATATATTTTTATTATATAAGGGTGAACTTTTGTTAGATTTTCGACGATAAAATATGAACTTTCTATGATTAATTCCATATATTTATACATTATATTAAGTTAATAAAACTTCTTGGTATCACAATATCGGTTTATTAAAGAAATAATACCAGAAATATTAATTACACCTTCCTGTTCTGTGTTTTCTGCTTCGCCATGACACCCTGCCAATTCCCTCCTACGGTCGACGCTTCGCACCCATATATATAATACTACTATATCGCGTATTTCCTATGTTAGCCCATAAGCGCTTTCTCCGAAAACATTAAAGAACAAAAGATATAGTGCTATACTGTTCCAGAGACTCTTTGTTCGATTTGCGCATGCGCAGATTTTGTCGATATCCATGGTTACGGAAGCTGACACATTGTTTATAGGTTGACAGATTTTCCAACTTTCAACTTTTTTTAAAAGAATTCGGTAGACAGAGATGCAGTATTTATGCTGCATGCTTATTGGATGTCGCGAAATTTGTGCGCATGCGCATTTTTGACTAAGGTACTCTCGAAAGGATAGAGATTGTATGTCGGCGCCGTGATGTTTTCGGAATTTTTGGGCCACTACCCGCGATATAGTAGTATTATATATATGTTCGCACCATTCTATCCGCGACACTAGCGCCGGAAGTTCTGAAAATGACACCTCGTGTTTGACACCCCGCGAAAATTAAAATGCGGACTCCTCGATATATTGCAGTGCGGTATGTGTTGTTGGTTCCCGCCATCCAGGCGGAACCAACACCACGTCGATTACGTTTGGATTGGATAACATTCGGCCATCCTGAAAAATAATTAATGTCCCCATTAATAATTGTCAGTCACCCCAAGCAATTCACCTCAGGTTGTCTGCATTCTACACCTTACATGCACTAACTACTACTACTAAGCACGGTTAAGATTCAAGTATATCAAGCAAGTCGTCATCATTCATACACCTCTCGTCTCCAACACCTGGCAAGGATAAAATTGGGAGTTCTGGTGCAGCAGTGCTCTTGTAACGCCTCAGCGAATCTGCCGGCACACAGAACTGCCTATTCTTGTACTCTCGAATTCCCTTTACTGCTGTAATGGTGTAACGGTCATTGCCATTCACCTTGGCAATTTTGTAGGGACCGGTGAAGCGTCTAGTCATCTTGTTATTAATACCCTGCGTGGCAGTAAACGTTGTGCCACCGCGCCACAATATCAGGTCACCTTTTGAATATTCCGTAGCGGGCTTTCGCTTCTTGTTGGAAGTACTGCTCATTTTAAGTGCTTGTTCATCTAGACGCCTCTTAGCCCTCTGACGCCTCATTTGCACCGGCTCCATGGTATCTACTTCACCAGTACCAATTACAACATCCTTCAGACTCCTCCGAGTGTCGACACCTCGTGTAACTCTCCCTCGAGTGACACCTCGTGTGACTCTCCCTCGGGTGATACCTCGCGTAACACTTTTCTTGCCATTAGTTTTATTATTCGACATCACCAAGCTTGGATCGATCCGGTCACCACGGTTGATACCTCTCGGCACCTCACGTAGGGACTCAGACCCCTCTCGAACACCTTCAGACACCTCCCGAATACCTTCAGACACCTCCCGAACACCTTCAGGCACCTCCCGAATACCTTCAGACTCCATTGGTCTACGACGCCTCGTAACCAACTCAGGCTGCAGATCTCCATGCACCGCTCCACCAGTAAAGGCAAACATTAGATCAACAGGAGTTTTAGTTGAAGCGTTCACCGTGTTATTAATGGCCCAACTTACTTGTGGTAACACTTCGTCCCATGACACCTCATTATCTACACTTTCCATTATTGCCTCTGTCACCGTGCGATTGACTCTCTCAACTTGCCCATTAGCTCTGGGGCTAGCAATAACATTCCTGAGATTGCGAACACCTTGCATCTCTACAAATTCCTTAAACATTCTGCAGTCAAAGGTCTTACCCCTGTCGCTGATTATCCTGGTGGGGCAACCAAACGTTCCAAATATCTCTCTTAGTTTACTGATAGTCTCAGCCGCCGCCACAGTTCGTACCGGGTGTAAAATAAGAAACTTAGTAAATGCATCAATGATAATAAGTAAATAAGCATTACCTCTGTTGCTTCGTACAAACGGTCCCAAATGATCTATGTGAACCGTGTGGAATGGCTTGGCAACGTTCTCAATAATTGGATGTAGCATCCCCTCGCCTTTTCCATAAACACCTTTACTAAATGCGCACTGCATACAGGCAGAAACGTACTTGTGTATTTGACGCCTCATCTTTGGGAACCAGTACGTTCGTTTCACCAAGGACAGACACCTCTCAAATCCGGGATGCCCCACATCATCATGACACCTTCTCAATAGGTTGAATGTCACAATGGGTGGTACATATAGTCTATCACCTTCGAGGGTTTTCCGGTATAACCTCCTCTTCTTCACCTTGAAGTCAGCCTTTGTCTGCTGATCTGCCACACCGGCTGCTAAAGCAGCATAGATCTTTTGAACGCCTTTGTCTTTGTGCTGGACTGTGAGAAACCAATCCTCTTCCTCTAATATGATAGCAACATTAATTGGGTTTCGACTCAGGGCATCAACATGCTGCATACGAGTCCCAGGACGATATTCTATTGAAAACTCCAAGTCTTGGATACTCAGCCACCATCTCGCTACACGCGGGACCATATCTTTTTTCTCGAAGATTGCCCTTAGCACTACACAGTCAGTCACCAGTTTAAATGGAACACCTTCCAGGTAAACTCTGCACCTTTTGATCATTTCCATAGCAGCTAATGTCTCAAGGTCATAGCTATGGTACAGTTGCTCAGCTGGGGTGGTTACACGGCTGTAATACATACCTGGTTTCAATGCATCATCTGACTGTCGCTGTATCAGAATTCCACCCAGCCTAGTTTACTGGCATTTCCACTCCTGCCAAGAACTCAATCGATCTACCTGGCCCCAAAACCAACGTCGCGCCTCGCCCTCCATCAGCATGTGGATCAGCAACACCTTTTCATCGTCGTCCCACCCGTGCACCTTGGAGATCTGCTCGACAAATGCCATCCACTCCTGAGCATTGTCGCATGTACTTCCCAACTCTGCGTTGATGTCATCAGGGTTGAACGTGGGTACAACCGAACGGGCTTTACTTACATCCAATCTACTGAGCTTAACACCTCGTGCTTCGTCGCTGGACGCTGACGATGTAGTTCGAATTCTGCTGCCTGTCGACAGAGGGACCTGACACCTCACGAATTTCACTCCGTGCATCGTGGCAAACAACAAACAACGTAGAATCGGCACTGTAGGCCTGATTCCAACTCCGCCTCAAGCTGTTGCCTCCTCTGACGCTCTACACTTAGTTTTTCTCGCAGGCTAGCCACGGACACCTCCTTATCGGCTAGCAGCTGCTCTCGTAAAGCCACCTCTTCACTAGATAATCCTATTTCGAGTGTACATCACCTGACTCACTAGACTCTTCAGTTGTAATCGGTTTTTTTCTGTGAACGCCTTCGCACACCGCCATCACGTCTTGACGCCATTTTTCTACACTCCGGATCTCAGGATGCACTAACTAAAAATCACGTATTTCACAGATCACACACTATAGGCTTTTGTGAATCTATCCCACTTCTGAGTTATTAAGTTAATAAAACTCCTTGGTATCACAATATCGGTTTATTAAAGAAATAACACCAGAAATATGAATTACACCTTTCTGTTTTGTGTTCTGTACTTCGCCATGACCCCCAGTCAATCCCCTCCTAACGGTCGACGCTTCGCACCATTCTATCCGCTACACTAGCGCCGGAAGCTCTGAAAATGACACATTGTGTTTGACACCTCGCGAAAATTCAAATGCGGACTCCTCGATATATTACAGTGCGGTATGTGTTGTTGGTTGCCGCCTTCCAGGCGGAACCAACACCACGTCGATTACGTTTGAATAACAATTGGTATGACATTTTTAATGGTAAATTTGAAACAAATAGATCTTATTTTTATCTAACAAGTTAATGTTTGGTAACAAAATTTTAATCATTTTGTTCCCTTTTATATTAATATCAAAAATCCTTAGATTTTATCCCTGAATACCAGCAACCCATAATGCTCCATCTTGTATTGTGTTGTCTACATCTAAAGTGTTTCTGATTGGTTACTTTTATGAAGTGAGACATTTTTAACGAAAAATCGACAGTCGGTCTTCAGATAGGTACAAGCAAGTTTGATCATTTTAAACTCATTGGAAGCACATGTTTAAATTTAATTTTTCTATTATTAATCTTTAATTATTATCACGATTGTTATGATCGGTGTTCCGATATAATAGATTATCTGTAATAATCGCATTAATCGATATTATAGTATATTTTTGTTGTTGTCACGAGATATGTGATAATAAATTTCTTTACACGTGGTGTAAATTTTCTGCCGAATTTTTATTTTTGCAGAGTTGTTAAGACACTGGCCTAATCTTCCACACGACTCTATTATCTCGTAAACCATCAGATTCCATGCGGAACGTCTTAGGACATCTTTCAGGTGGATTCACGACGTTGAAGCCGAAATTTGTATACAGGTGAGTACATTTAATTTTCTTAATAAATTGAATCTGATTAAAGAAAATTGTACCCTGTATGCAAAAGTCGGTTCCCTCTGATGAGCCTGGGTGGATTGGTGCGTTGGTATATATAACCATAGGGTTATTTTTATATATACTATAGTTTCTGTCTGATGATTACAGAATCTATTATATCCAGGAATTTTATTTTTGATTACTGGCTGGTATTCTAGACCGTCTCAAATTCATTTATTTCTATTTCATTTACTTGATATTGTTAATTTTGCATTTAAAATCTCATGTATGAATTATAAATTTTCACGTTTTATGCTCACTAGTTTTTTTTTGTGTAGCACAGTTACGAATTTTGTTACTGCAATTTTGGTAATTTTTATTGTAGCATATAGTAACGGTCATAAGTTACTTTCTTCTATTATAATTTTTATATACTGTCCTTCAGACATAGTTAGTGTACTATTTGATTGTTTACAAAATTCCAATTCCTGGATCATTTTTTTGTACAACTCTGGGACTGGGCTAATCATACAATCTGTTACATGTACCTATTTCCACCTTTGGAGCCACTACCTGAAACCTAGCTACGTGGGATTTAATTACATCGATCCATCCAACCACAGCAAGTCTAGCTGGACGTGGACTTGGACAGGAGTTCAGGATTAATCTAGGAGAGGCTAGTGGGTGAGATAACTCCATAAGTAGGCCGAAGACTGGTGAACCCAGCCCAGTAAAATCTTGTTGCTGTAAAATTTTGTTAAACGCCTTCAGGCGGTAGAGTTTTTGAATTTAACGTAAATTTGTTTGTAAATACAATTTTTAATATATACTTTTATCTTAACTTAATTTGTTTGTTCTTACATTCACGCATTCACAACTTCATATATTTTTTTCTCGTTTAAATTACCTGGTGCCCAAATTTTTATAAAGTAAGCTTAACAGTAAAATCCATTCCCCGCCTTGAGCCCAGAGCTAACCGGAGCTATGACCCTTAACCTTTAGGGAAGAAGCTAATAATTCCCGAGGTTCAGTGCAGTTTACAACATCATTTAAAAACACATGTTTAACCTTTAGTTCTATATTGGAGATGGTTAATTCACCGATTGTATCCCGTGATACCTAAAAGCAATTGTTATCGCTTCGAGCTCTAATTAATCGCAATACATGTTTACCAAAGAGGATTCTCTTGTAATCTTGAAAGAACTCAGGTAAATGCCATAGAGGAATTCTTAAATGGAATGTTGATTTTATTGGATCGTATGTAATCAATTGTCTTTCAGGGTAATTCCAGCCTTCAATACTAAGAGAGCTATCGTCTTTTTCGTAACACAAGTTTTCCATTTATTAGACCTAGATCCTTTTATTAGTCCTAGATCTCGTACTTCATCTAGTACCTTTCCGTGTAATTCATAAGTTATGGAATCGAATAAAAACGCTCTGCCATTATTGGTTAATTTATTTGTACCTGTACCAGCGGAATTCTTTGTTAAAGTTCCTTCAATTAGTATAGCAGCTTAACTCATCAACAACAATAAATCTTGTTGATAAATAGCAGTTTCTATTTATAATCTATATACATTACACGTGTTTACTCTTTTTATAGAGAAATTCCAAACACAAATGTCTACAATTTATAGTATTATACGTCTGATAAGGACCAGGATTATATTTAATTTTATATTTAGAACCAAAATACCTACAAAATAACTAATTCTATTGGTGGCTTCAATGATCCAAAGCTATCAAAGTATAAAATGGAATTTTCTTGTATGTTACCCAATGAGTACCTGGACTCTTTACGCAGTCTAAGTTAAGGATGGCGCTCTCACATCTTCGCGATGTAGTTGAGGGTAGAGTCCCGCATAAAAATACATCTGAAATGTGAATTTTTAACTTTTTTAACATATTTGAATAGATCTATGTCGGAGAGTGCTCTGTTGGGTAGCTTCACTGGTAGTTTTTTGTTGTTTTTTCAAATATAAACCGTATCCCTTTTTATAAAGTTTCATGTAGAGTCCAGAGCTTTATTCCTACAGCCACATCCTCCATAGCTCTATTATGTCTTTTAGTCTCATCCAATATTTTCTGAGAGTTTTTAGCATCTATGACTGTCTTGGCAACTGCTCCCCCTAATAATGCATCTAAAGCACTTAAACCTGCAAAGACCGGAATGGGGGTAAAATTCCGGTCTTTGGCAGTGGTAAAATACGAGGGGTATTGATTTTCTTCCGACCTCCGGCAATTCGCACTGCTTTAACACCCACTGCGACATCCTTCTTTACATCATGACTTGCATGTTTTTTTTAGCACTTTAGATATATTCGTTAGCATAGTATTGCGGAATGGGATTTTTTACAGCAACGTTTACGACTACGGCTGCGCTTGTTGTTAACTCCCATACATAGCCTTCGTTTAACCTTCATGGCGTTGGCGATAGCCCAGGTTATCTCTATTTGTCTCCTAATCTGGCGTCTTCTAAATTAGAATTTTTACTATAAGCTATATTGTGTGCCTGACAAGATTTATCAAGAGGGTTTATACCAGGGTCACCGCGAGCTAACCTTTTATGTAATTTGGTACCAGATCCGCAGTACTGATAACCGGAAAATCTAATTCGAAAGGTAACTTGTTGATCAGAGTGTTGACAACACCTTCGCCTCTTACGTTTTTCCTTGGTGCCATCTACATTAAAACTGATACATGAGATTGAAATGTCTATATAAGTATTTGTATATCTAAAGAGACATGAGTTCATAATGCGCGTTCAAAGGCAAAAGGTGTCTCTTCCTGTGGAGAATTTAGATGAATTAATAAAACATTATTTTGAAGGTGGAGGTCAAGACGAATATAAGAAACATGCCGATTTATTTCCCAGCACGCTAAGAACTATTATACGTGGACCTAGTGGAGTTGGTAAAACGAATATCCTACTGAATCTATTATTCGACTCTAACGGTCTGTGGTTTTATTATAAACTAAATATTAATTATTGGAAGATGTGTTGAAGAAGGTGAAAGGCGTCGGCTATTTTCCATACGCAAGTATCGAGGATATCATTGATCCCTCCGAAGCTAAAACTAATTTCCTATTTATATTCGATGATGTGGCTTGCGATAAACATGATGAAATAAGGGCATATTTCAGTATGGGTAGACATCAACTTATAGACTGCTTCTATCTCTGTCAAACTTATACTTGTGTACTCGAGCATCTCATTCGAGATATCTGCGAGATAATTCTATTCAAGCAGTATAAAATGAATTTCCGACATGTTTTTGATGATCACGTGACCCCCCGACATGACCTTTGAACAGTTTGATAATATGTGCTGTGAATGTTGGAAAAACAAGAACGGGGTGATGGTTATCGTAAATACGGGTTCGATTTACATACGGGATAAGTATATGATTTTGGGAAATTAAATTAGTATTAGTTCAACACTAAACTAATGTAGACCTGTTCCATACCTGTTTGCAAATACCTGTCTTCTGTTCCTTACCTATTTGCAAATACCTGTTTTCTGTTCAACAACAACAACAACAACAATAAAGTCCACTAAGATAACATTCGAAAGGTATAAGCAGGTCAAAGAAAGGCAACCATATTACTTGTAGAAATATAGAGCACTTAAAGAAAAAATTAAAAAAGCGTCAGTCTATCAGAAGGAAATATTTAGTGTTAAAATTGAGAAAAGCTGAGGAAGATGAAACTATTCATCGAATATTGAAATCCGTTATCGATCCATTAAAAGAACTCAAATCTGTAAATTCCCCATCAGTAAAGGATGATAGTAAAATATTTTTTCAGCCAGTACCAAAAGAAGAAGAAAAAAACGTATTGAAAATATATATGAAACTACAAGTACGATTGTTTTAAATGAATACATTAAACAGTATCATCCTCTAGCTGGAAGTCACGTAAAGGGGGTCTATAATGGAAGTAATGACCATGATGAAACCTGTGAGTCAGATTTAGTGATAAAATGAATAAATTGTACATTGGTAGTATTATGGTACTACATATTGGTTCCAATGCGGAAATAAGTATCAGTAATAAAATGTATGGACGAAAACGGGGCTTATACCAACTGCTATTTATAAAAAAACCAAAAGATTATGATGAACAATATTTAGCTGATTATAAGGAAGTTCTAGAAGCTAGTTAGTAGTGCACATAAAAGAAATTGTGATTCCTCGAGTGAGTTCAATGGAACTTGATATTCTAAATATAAACACATAATAAAATTATTTAAGGGTCTGAAATCTACTTAGTCTCATAGCGGATTAGGTATAAGTAATATGGTTTACACCGAAAAACCCATTGAATATATTTATTGGGATGATGTGAACGAGCTTGTAGATAGTGTCACGAAATTCCTCTTAACAATTCACAGTAATGCCCTTCGGTTTGAAAAATGCGCCTTCGACGTTTCAAAATTTGATGGTTCGGGAAGTACTTGCTGGATATATAAACAACTTCGTACATGTATATCTAGATGACATAATCATATACAGTGACACCCTGGACCAACATAAGGCACATCTGGCCATGGTGTTCGAAAGACTACGATTACACAACTTGAAAGTCTCTACAGAGAAATGTATCGTCGCAGAGAGACTTGGATTACCTGGGGTACCACATAACGGACCAGACTACCCGGCCTCAAGACAAACATCTGCAATCTCTACAAGAGTATCCAGTACCCAATACCAGGAAGCAACTACAAGCCTTTCTAAGACTATTGAACTGGGTACGTGAATACATACCGAACGCAGCCAAACTAGTCAATCCTCTAACTGACTTGCTAAGGAAAGATCAGAGATACAAATGGACCCATCAACATCAAGAGGCATTCGACGCCCTCAAGCAAGCAGTCACAGAACCTCTACAGCTAAGTCGGCCGGACTATACCAAACAATTTATACTCCAGACAGACGCTTCCACAACTGGCCTAGCCGCCGTACTATATCAAGAAGTAGACGGCACTAAGAAAATCATATCATATCACAGTAGTGCTTTAAATTCTTCAGAAAAGAAGCTGCACATCAATGAGCTCGAAGTACTCGCCGTACTCTCAGCTATCAAGAAGTACAAGAATATTCTACAAGACCAACATTTCATACTACGCACAGACAGTAAAGCCCTAGAATGGCTCAACAAGTGCCAAGATACAAAAGCCAAACTGACACGCTGGTCGCTGTTACTGCAAGAGTACAGTTACACAGTTACTGACGCACTATCAGAGGATCGCATATATTATCCTATCAATAACATCACACTACTTGACTTTCATGAAGAAATCAAACAGGGTGAAACCCAAGATCAAGACCTCCAAGCCCTCATAATCAGACGACAAGCCATGGACCAACTGGACCTGACGAATAAAGAGCGTCGGGAGCTACAGGGGTACACGGTCAAAGAAAATAATTTGTACAAAGTCACCCGAAGGAGATCGACTGGTAGTACCTTCAGCCCTGATCGAACGAACGATCTACCACCATCACGACACGCCTGAATATGCACATCCAGGTTATCTGGAAACTGTCAACCAGATAAGCCGACGGTATCACTTTCCAAACATGTCACAGAAGGTGCAGGATTATGTCCGTAAGTGTCTAATCTGTGCAACCATCAAGCCACAGAGATTACAGCCTAGAGCTCCTCTACGACCAAGAACACCTACTGAACCTTTCGAAGTTATAAGTATTGACATACTTGGTCCATACCACGAAACCACTAGAAAAAACAAATACATCATCGTCGCAACTGATACATTTACCAAATGGGTAGAAGCCAAAGCTTATCCATTCGTCGAAGCCCAACAGATCATCCAATTCTTAGAGACCGAGGTATTCGCCAGATATGGATATCCTCGAGTCATCATATCCGACAATGCCAGGATCTTCCAAGGGCAACGATACCTGGACTTGTGCAGACAGCACCAAATCCAAGCATACTATTCTCCAGTATATCATCAAAGGGCTAATCCCGTCGAAAGACAAGTCTAAGAATTAACAAAGGTTCTCAGAGCACTCCTGCATAACCAGCAACGTCGCCACAACTGGAACCTCCAGATACATCGAGCCTTACACATCCTAAGAGGCAGGAAGAACTCCGCCACTGGATTATCTCCTGCAGAAGCACTCCTAGGATACCCGCTCCCAAGAGAGGGAGAATGGGAAATCCCAGAATACCTAGACGAACGAAGGCGACGAATCCCAAGACCGACTCGAATGCAAAACATTCAACGAAGACAACTTCAATTCACAAGACAAAACTACGACGAAAACAGGCCGACCCAGGTCACCTTTCACGCGGGACAAAGAGAAATGACACGTGAGGGTGCTCCACTCAAGAGCGAGTTCGAGAACACCTGGTCAGGTCCACACACAGTCACGACCCAGCTCTCGCCCGAGGTGTACGAGGTGGACAAGAATGGGAGAACCACCAGAATCCACGTAGACGATATTAGGCCTGCACCAGAAGGCAATATCGTTCCTCTCGAAGAGCCGAGAGGACCAGGAGGTAATCCAGCAGGTAATCCACCACCCAACACTGAGGCGAACTCTCCAGTGGACGAGCCACGTGCAGGACCATCGGGGGAAATCATAGGGCCACCTATGATGAGTCGGGGTCGACGGGTAAGATTTGCAATCAGAGACCCATCACCAGAACCCATTATTCATCAACCTCCTGAAGAAGAAAGGACTTCTAAATCAGTGAAGTGTTGTGTTTACCTACAGAACGCTCTAAGAGATGACAGTTACTTTAGATGTATGTATATTAACTTAGATTAAGATATGTAATCCCTAGTAATTAAGAAGCATTTATAACTATTGTTCTAAAGAATAGCCGTAAGTTAACTTAGTTAAGATCTTAGTTTAGTTAAGTTATCTTCACACATGCAGTTAAGTTATTATACCAGAAGTTTATTTTTTAAGTTCAACCATTGTTCAAAACTAGACGTTCTAACATTGTCAATTTTTTGTAAACTCACATTCAGAAAAGTTCAATAAATCAAACAGACGCGGCGAAAATATCCGATCCTACGCCTTTTTCCAGGGGGGCGTGTCACGAAATTCCCTTTAGAAATCAAAATTTCGCGAAAAGGATAAAAAGATTCGAAAACTAGAGGTCTGAAAACCCCAAAATTAAAATTTACAGCTTGCAAATCGGTTAACAAACTCCGAAGTAGACATCTCAGAAATTAGGTATGAGCTGCGAGTCTATTTCATAAAATCAAATAAAAAAATAATAAAATAACTTTTTCAAAATTCAACTAATCAATTCGAAACTTCGCATACACTAATAACTTTAAATACTGAACACGTTGGTACTTTTAATTTTCCCGGATCTTTTCTAGAAGCCCGGATATTGAATGTAAACAACAAAGCTCCACCCACTTTTCTAATTTAATTCATAACTTTCAAACCCTTAATCCGATTTACTTCAAACTTGCACAGATCATACTTCAACTAATTTTCTATCCAACAGTGAAATCCATATCAATCCCATATTCATAGCTTTTCCCGTCTCCGAGTTACAAGCACTCATTCCTAAAATGCACAAGCCACGCCCACAAACTAATTATGCTAATTACTCCGTAACCGCTGCACCTAGCGCAACGGGACAAAGTTCAGCGTACTCAGGAGACGATGCCCGATCTTTCAATACTAATATCATTACCCAAATCACAGTAATTCCGCAAACTTTAAAATAGCTTCTAGAACGATCGCCGTCGCTTCGAGAATTGTTCTGGACATGCCATCGAAAAACATCAATTATCTCCACTTCTAATTATCCGATCAAAATCGTACTTGTACTCATCGATAGGTCATTTCATCCCATATCGCACCCCTAACTTTCAATTTCTAATATTATCGCAAAAGCCCACAAATTAACAATTTCTATCTTCGAAAAATCGCGAAATTCTAGAAATCGAATTTCGCGAAACTCCAAAAAGTATATAAGCCGACACACAGCGGCCCCGAGAGAACAGTTAGAGGTACGATATCCTAGTGCTTCCAAAGCTTCTCCAAAGTGTTTCAAAGTGTCCTAGTGAGTGCGGGCTGCGTCTGAAATGCATAAGTCGGCTACTTTAAGAGAGAAGTGGCGTGTAGTGACAAGTGCCTCAGTGGTCAACTGTCTCCTAGTGAACCGCGTCGTGTAATACCCGTCTGTCCGCGTTAAGAGTGACGTGAGACATCTTCAAAAGGCCTCGATATCTACGTTAGTGTCGTTGTGCCTCACTCGCATCCATCACCAAGCAAGCTGCCTACGAAGAAGGTATCCAGAACACAGGCTACGTACGGATATTTTCGCCAGTTCTTTTATACAATTGTAAGTTCGAGTTTCATTTACCCTTCCTATCTACCTGCATTAGTGAATAGCACCTTTTGTACAGGGCGTTCTCTAATAAGCAGTCATTTATACAATTATCATTCAAATACTAGCATAATCAAACTTCTTTTACAATTCTACATTAAACTACTCACTGCCCATACACAGGGTGTTATCCAGCCTCTATCCAAGTGCGTATACGGGGTGTTGGATCAAATCAAACCACATAATAAATACTTTAACTGTACTTTCATACTAAACAACGTATTTTATCAATAGTACTCAGTGCCTACTTGAGTCTAGGTACCTGTTGTGCTCACCCCTTATACTCATTACTCGAAACCGAACATAAGGTGTCGCTACAAGAATAGATCCGTGTCTTCAGGTCCCAAATACTTACATTAAATATAAATAATTGTCCACGTGATAGATTGGCTGGGACTTTGAACATTCCAGTCATTCTCGCTAGCTACCCCATTACTAGTGACAATAACCAATAGAAGCGACCACAAGAAGATCACGTGACAATAGGCTGAAACTTTTGAATGCATCAAAGGCTGCAGTAAAAACCGATTTTCACAATAATGAAATTTTAGCTATTATTAATGAATTGCGAGAAGCTGGAATAATCGATTAATATACGATGTATGTTGTACCCTATATCATTTTCATGATGAGTCTTGATAAGTTTTGACGGTCAGGTCAGCTCAGGTGAAATCAGTAGCTCACAGCTATTGTCTTCATTATATCGTCGAGGTTTCATTTTTACCACAGATGGAAACATTGATATCGAGAATTTAAAATTGTTTAATGTTCAGCCCCCACTGAGGGTGGCGATGCTGTAAATAGATAGGCATATAACCACTATCACGATGGAGTTTAACAGCTTTATAAATAATACCTCTATTCGTTTAGATAAACTGAAAACACTTATAACTGACACTAAAAAATCTATTACCAAATTGAAAATGAAAGTTCAAGACGTAGAAACATTAAATGCTGATGTAACCACCGCTATGCAATCGAATATTACCTCTCTGTTTAGCACAGTAAAAGATATTGAGAAGGAGATTAATAAATTCAATGAATCTAACAACTTGGTACATACCCCCCCAGATGGAATAAATTATTATAAAAGCGTCTACTGATTTGCTATAACTTCATTTATTCCAATTACATCGATTCAGCTACCACGTACCTAGGATGAAGAATTCACATGAAAAAATTCAATTGGTTAACGAACGAAATTCACGAAAAAATATTAAGCGCAGGCGCACAGTAATAATTCGTATGGGTTAAACCTATAAATAACAAGAGCGGATCTGAAGTTACACAAGCATTGGACGCTATTTTTAGGGAGAGCAGGAGATCCTGTACTAATTTGAATACAGATCAGGGAACCGAATTTTATGATGTACACTTTCAAAACCTGATGAACAAATATAAAGTTAACCACTACAGCACATATACAATGCAAAAAGCCGCTATAGTTGAGAGGGTCATAAGAACATTGAAAGATACAAGTGTTTTAGTTTAATCGAGTCGTACAGGTGGATAGATATACTTTCAGAGATCGTTAAAAAATATGACAATCAATACAACATATTTACTGGAAGATCTGAAAGGTAGATCTATTAGTGGGGGATTCTATGAAGAGGAACTACAGAAAACGAAAACTCCCGATGTGTACCTCGTTGAAAAGGTGTTACGAACGCATGCGAAAAAATTTTACGTAAAGTGGCTAAGTTCTGATGCATCGCATAACAGCTGGATTGATTCAGATAACATCTTATAATATGTTCGTCGATTTATATGTATGTAATGGAAAATATGTTACACCCCCTCCCCTCTCAAGAATTTGAAATTATATTATCTCTTATGGCTGGAGCACACAGATTGAGGAAAGAGGGACCTTTTAGAATGTTTACAGTACAGCTTCCCCTGAACTTATGCAGCAGGGTAAGGTATAAAAGATGACATCAGAGTGCTTAGTCATTAGTCTTTGTGAGTTGAACGAGTGAGCTTCAAACATGTCATCCAGTTCGCAATCCCCATCCTGTTTATCGGAGGATTCCGGTTATTTGGAAGAAGTTGACGATTTCAGTCATTGGGATGAAATTGATAGAATTTGTGAAATGTATCAAGAGGCAATTCGTAAGGAGAAACGCTTATGCAGTAATCATGTCTAATTTTAAAATAATCACCGGACTTAGTGCTGTAATAGGTTTTGTTCCCTCCGTGAGAAAGTTATTGAAGGTGAGATTTCTTTAATAAGAGCAGACTGGGAAACGTTTATCACTTACCTCTATCAATTTATAGCATAATACTAAATACTGAAGAGGAATTGGAAGAGCCGATGGGATTTCAGTTTTCTAATTATAAACTATCAAAATCCTCATTTATTGGTGATAAAATGTTAAAATTAACTGATGGTTCTTGTATATTTTATTTATCTAGATATACTGTTATAACGACAAATATTAGAGATTGTAAAAGTTAAAGGTAAAAAAAAATTAATTTTATACTTACACCAGCTTTAAGACTTTCTAGCAGGGGTGAGCAGAGTGAAGCATTAAGGGTTGATTATTAGCTGCTAAACTTGGGCGCCATTAATCGATCCTTTTTTGGTTAAATTAAGTAAAATATACGTTCCTATCTAAGTGAAGACAATTACAAAAAAACACTTGGATAGAACAAAGTTAATTTTTAATATAATGATATCAGATCATTTACGGACAGTTTATAAACACAATATGAATATCGAAAAAACTTATATGAAAATCGTACAACAGACCCTCTCAGATTCACATAAATGAGGGATTAGTATTTATTAATAAATACTCACAAAAGTATGGTTCACAAAGAGTTTGATTCAAATATCTCAAATATTTTAATCAAGGGCCCTTATTAATTTTCTAGAACACAAAAATGGGAAATGTACTTACATAAAGGTAACGCTGGTTCAGGAAACATTAACGTTGGTCATACGTAATGAATATAAGCACCATCAAAAACATACTGGAACGACTTTATTCACCAATAACTCTATTAGCGATTCGTAATTTGTTAGCTAATAATAATTAGATTTCCATAGAGATTTTTTATCATTTTTACACTTTCAAAATCAGTCCTGATTAATTCACAGGTCTTACCGATATATCGCTTCATTCGCCATTTTTTTTTCTTCCTCCCTCTAGAAGGTTCGTTTCTTTTCAATCCTACATCACGCATAAGTTAACGTACTTTCCCCGAGATGGAGACACTATATTGTTTAGAACATAGATCTGTGATAGTGCGTATAAACAGATATAGAGAACATACAAATAAATTGAAGTCATTATTATAAATAATTAAAGTAGGTACACATAATAAATATAAACCTTTGAATACATTGTTGTTTTTTCAACAAAAAGGTAAAATGTAAAGAGCTAGATGATAAATAGTAATTTATATTAACTAAGAAAGGGTATTTTCTTTTTTTTTTAAAAACGGGACCGTTACACTGTACGTGATATTGCAACTATTAATGAACTTGTATTATCTCATATGGATTTATTAGATGAACATTATGAAAATTTCTATAATGACTTTTTAGATAGTGCTGTTAAAAGTGAGGTTAAACATGAAATTCCTTCTTATGTTACACTATTCAAATTATGTGATATTTATATGTGATATTTTTTTAATTTTATATTATTCATACGCACTGTATGCGTGAATGTTTATTTCATTATTGAGATAAGGTTATAAATGACTTGGATAAAAAAATGTATTTGTAACAAGTACTTAAATAAAGTATTAATATAATCTAGTTTTTCTTTTTTATTTCTAGGTAAGGTTTGAAATACAAAAACATAACGTTAAATATCATACATATTTATTACTTATAATTGCAATACAATAATGAATAAATTTTTTGACTATGTACAGAATATACTCAAATAGAAAATACAAAAGATATAAAATACATAAATACGGTTAAAAAGAGATTTCTTTAGTGATAAAATTAAGGTGTATTGCTTTGATCGTAGCCCTATGAAGTGAGTCATTATTTTCCCGTTGTTTTTATCCTTCATTAAACCCGGTACTTTTTTATTTACTCGAGGAATATTCCACCTGTTGTCTTGGGCATAATCGTTAGTGTCAAATCGGTAAATGCCTTTTTTAATTACCTCTTCATACATATCATTACACAAGCTAATAATTCAAACTATCGGTATCGGTGTACAAGAGTTTACATATTTCAAGGGGGAATTTTTCTAGCATATAGTCGTAATGAAATTCGTATACACATGTTTTTGAAATATCAAGTATGGTCATACCTGTGTACAAAGGTTTGTTGAATACGATGCTGGTTTTTTAAACTTTAATGAGAGTATTGCTAAAGATTGACCTGTTTTTGAAATTTAGACTGGAAATTAAATTTTTAGCCCCATACCTGACCTCCCATTTATTTACAAGTTTCACGATTCTATGTTTTCGGACATTCTGCATTGTTTTCCCAAAGACTGCATTCATAATTAATTTTAACGGGGTCTTTTCAAATTCCGTAATGGCTTGAGCCCTTAATAATGTGTGTAAGTCGATGTAGGGTTTCACCATTGGGATTGATTAAACGCCAAGACCTTCTGAATGCCTGTTAATTTTAATCCATGTTGTAAAGCTAGTTTCAAATTCTTGTAGTGTATAATATAATTCATTTTATCGCAACAAGTGATCATTAATTTGGAAAATTTAAAATTTGGTGGATTACGATGTTCCGGATAGAAACAATCCGGTAAATCTCGGTGTAGGCCATGCAATGATTCGTGGTGCTCAAGGTCAACTTGCAATATATACCCTACATCAGCATCATCACAGATACTAGTGACGTCAATGTTGTAATCGACCCACTTGAAGCCTCTATATAGTAAATATTGACTAATCGCCCACCCATATAAGTTGTTAAAGTCAGAGTATAAAATATAGGTAGATGGTTTACTAGAGTCATATTCAACCATATATTTATTATTAGCCTCAGAGAACCGATTGCAACATTGACTGACACCACCTTTAATGGCTCGCTCGATAAACATTAAAATGTCCACATCTTGAATGCTTTCCAGCTTATACAACTTGTATGTTCAAATATACAGGATATTTGAACATACAGTCCCAAGTATAGCCAGGCATTGTGTAATAGTACCCCGGGTGTAGGCCGTATGTCTTGTGGCACGTCTCGCGAAAGGTTTCGAAAATACAAGTTAGCAGCATAATATCTGTTTTCATATATAAATCATTGTATTCCCCCAAATTTTGAATGTAAAATTTTTCCCACACAAGTTTTGCATGTGCATAATCTGTTTCTTCAATGTTTTTATCATTAAGTTTATTGTAGAAATGTTTAATGTCCGGTAGTTGCGTTTCGTCTAGTCTTTCCATACTGTCTATGTAGTCGTAAAAGAATACCCCCTTTCATGTCAATAATTTAAATTGTTTATCATCTAAATTGGGAAATTCGTTTCTGAGATTTTCAAAGTTGTCTGTCGTTGGGGTAATCGATAGATTGGAAGCGAGTGCGTCTAATGAGAAACCCATGAACCGTAGGGAGTGTATAAATCTGAATTTTAAATTGGCGTCATTATCAAAAATTGTAAAACTAATATATTTTCTATTATTTTCAGGTAATAATGTAATGTGATTTTTCTGTGCCAAGTCACGTACTGTGTATACGTACGTGTATCGTACCCCCTAGGTTGTGAAACACCGCTGGAATTACGAAAGAATTTCTATAATTTAAATTGCATTTATTGTGAGCAAAACCTCTAAAATTCCCAGTCAGGTGGCAAACATCCCTTATCAACTTTATCTGTTTCCCTGAATGCCTCCTCACAAATATGGTAAATTTTTCTGGCATCCCGTAAACTAACTTCTACGTTCATGGGCTCCACATGTTTTAACTTTGAAGAGACAAATTTTGCAACAGTTCCAGTTCATTTTCAATTTTCAATTTCCAGTTCATTAGCAAACCAAGACATACAGTCAGCACCTCTATTACTCTTGTAATAAGAACAGTTGTTGTCATAATTACATTTGAAATAATACCCGGCACTGTATGCTATATGTTTTTGGCATCGAGCGGTTTTTGTTGTTGTGTCCCCATAATCATTAAAAGGTTGAAGCAATGACTCAAAATCTGCATAAATAATAAATGGTACCTTTTCCTTGTTAACGAAATTTTTAAATTTAATATGCTGTTCTCTAGAAAATTCAATTTTGCAATCATTGAGTTTTTCTCAATACACTACCAATCATGATCATTTAACTTGTCTTGTGAACTAAAATAATTTAAACATTTATTACAAAATTTTTTTTATGAGTTTGAGTAATTGGTATGTGTGAGTTTTTAGAAAGCTGATAATTTAGTCAAGAATCTGAGGTGCTGAATTCGACCACCTCTATACAAATCGCGAACATCCACCTGAAAAACATGAAATCCTATGTAAAATGACCTGCCGATTCGAATTTTTTGTTCGCCCTTTGATGCAGAATTGCCAAATGTGTCAAAATATAACATTTTTAAAAAAACTGAAAATTTTCATTGAAATAATATTTTTTGCAAACTAGTACATAACTTTGTTAGCTGACGTCCGATCGTTATGAATTTTGGATATAATATTTTTCAATACTTCCCCGGCATAGTGCCGTAACAATAGGAAATTTAGAAGGTCATATAAAACCTAAGTAATTTTTTTTCGCTAGATGACATAAAATATCGTCATTTTACAGCGTAAAATGGTGAGTCCAGAAAACTTTTTTATCTTTAGAGATAAATAACTAGTATAAGTGAGAAAAATGTTGCCAATAGAGCAAGGAAACTTTTTTACTTGAACTTTTTTTTTTCATACGACGTTTAACGTAAAGACGACGTAAAAACCGAACTAAATAGAATCGGCGCGTGACATCTCTTGGAGTATTGCCTGTGTTAGATGCGTTACAGGGAATAAAGCGATCAGTGTGTCAAAGAGAGCAAACACCACTACCTTCTTCATACGCGCAACAAAGATGACGCGCATTACTAAATTATCATGGATGTAAATCGATTGGTAAGAACAATAATTTTGTAGATTAGATAGAATAATAGATTAATAGATTTGTTATTTACTCTTTGGACACAGATGTTTTTATTTTTCATTTGTTATTCTAATTTTGAAAAGATAAAAAGCTCGTCAAAAAATTGTTCAAGTATTTTATGTTTTAAGTTAATAATTATTATCCCTGTACGAACCCTCCTCTTAAATGCAGACATTAGATCTTCCCATCTCACTCTATCACTACGTCTTTCCTTTATTGATCACCCCTTCTTACGTATAATTTATTTTTTCTATTAATTTTTTAATGCTTTTTAAAAGACAAATGTTTGCGTGCAATTTCATCAATACACCTATAGATAAATCCCCTCTACGAATGGCCTTAATGCAGAGTCTAATATGAGATTTCACCTGGTTTTTCCAAATTTCTCTCCTTGGGTGTGCTATCAGCTCTTAACCACTTTTCCAATTCCTGGAACTTCCTCACAACTTCATCACTAAGAGGCTGTAATTCCCTCTGAGTCCATTGTGTAGCGTCAAGAGATGTTTCTCTCGCTGTGTTGAGGAAGGAACTTAAGACTGGTTTTGCTACAGATTTCCTTTATATCATTCCTTACGACTGTTATTGTTAGTCTAAAAATAAAAACCGAATAATTAATAACAAGAGTAGGTAAGGCGACGGTTGAGACAGACAGTGTGACGTTACACTGGCGCCAACTTCAGGGTGGTCGGTAAGTATACGATCGCCATTACCGGCCGAGTACAGGTTCTGGCATCTGGTGCCAACTGCAGGGTGATCAGTAAGTATACGATCTGCATTATCGGCCGAGTACAGGTGCTGGCAGCTGGCGCCAACTTCAGGGTCCCTATTTAGCAGGGGTACGAACCAGTAACTTTTCGGAGGCCCTATCCACAGAACACCATTCACAGAATAGACATTCTCGATCAACGAACATGAGTTCCATGGTTCCTACCCGGTTCCGCGATTATTAGGTAGGTAATAACATCAAATCTATTAGGTTCTAACACCTTCTTCAGACACAATTGTAGGGGTCCCGTTCTGTTATTGCGGTCCTTGCGGGTTCTCGCGGGTCACAACGCGTTTATCCCGCCAGCACTTCATCAAATATAATAAAAAATAGGTTATATGTATATTAATATGTAAGGCATGTGATTAATATCTGAAGAAATTCTAACCAATTATATAATGATATTCAGAGTATGTACCTAACCAATTAGATTATATGTAGTATTCAGAGTATGTATCTAGCCAACCAGAGCTTAGTATCGAAATAGAGGGAAATTTAAATATTAGTGTACAGGGTGTGTCAAAAAGATATGCTATATAGAATGAGCCAAACAATAAAATAACCTAACGGGTAAAGAAAAATCATGCGCAGTAAATTTCAATATTTAAACAGAAAAACATGGCTGTCACTAAAATAAAAAGTAAGGGAAATTCAAATATTATTGTACTGGGTGTATCAAAAAGATATGCTATATAGAATGAACCAAACAATAAAGTAACTTAACGGGTAAAGAAAAATCATGCGCAATAAATTTCTGTATTAAATAGAAAAAACATGGCTGTCAGTAAAATAAAAAAATAGCGAGAAATTTAAATTATTAGTGTACAGGGTGTATAAAAAACTATAGCTATATAGGATGAACCAAACAAACGGGTAAAGAACAATAATGCGCAGTACATTTCAATATTTAAAAAGACATGGCGGTCAGTAAAATAAAAAATAGTACGAAATATTAGTATACGGAGTGTATCAAATTAAAATCACGATGAAACAAGAAAGTAACCTAACAAAAAAAGGTCTAAAAGACATGTCGCAGGGCTTCTTAAAATCAGTGGGCGCTCTCTCGACGCTATATGTGCCGTGACTGATGGCGTTCTATATATATATATATATATATTTATATAGAACGCCATCAATATACAGGGTCCTGCACCACAGCTCCCTTCTTTTGTAGCTCATGAACCGGTGCCTTTATAAATTTCGTTCAAATTTGACTGCAAACTATTCGTAGAGAGGCACATTTTGAAAATATTTTCAAATATACAGGGTGCTCTAAAAACATGTACTATACTAAAGTTATGTTTTTTTTAATGGAACACCCTGTATATTTTTTCATTTTTGGATTCTACAGAAAATTCTAAACACATTTCATGTAGGATGTCCTATACCTATCTTCAACATTTTTTTGAAATATTGACAGGTGAATATTGACATTTTTGCAACTTTGACACCCTGTAAAATCTAAGCGGTTTGAGATAAAGCAAAACGGTTTCCATATTCCTATCTTAACTTTTCATAAGCTATCGTTTGGTACTAATTTCAAATTTATACAGGAATAAAAAATTTTAAAAATTTTCAGAAAATTTGAAATTTTTGGATAATTCTGAAATTAGTACCAAACGATAACTTATGAAAAGTTAAGATAGGAATGTGCAAACCGTTTTGCTTGATCTCAAACCGCTTAGATTTTACAGGATGTCAAAGTTGCAAAAATGTCAATATTCACCTGTCAATATTTCAAAAACAGTTGAAGATAGGTATAGGACATCCTAAATGAAATGTGTTTAGAATTTCAGGTAGAATCCAAAAATGCAAAAATATATAGTGTGTTCCGTTTAAAAAAACATAACTTTAGTATGGTACATGTTTTTAGAGCACCCTGTATATTTGAAAATATTTTCAAAATGTGCCTCTCTACGAATAGTTTGCAGTCAAATTTGAACGAAATTTATAAAGGCACCGGTTCATGAGCTACAAAAGAAGGGAGCTGTGGTGCAGGACCCTGTATATATATATATATATATGCAGGCACCGCGGCACCTCTCTGCGCTCCCGATAATCAAACCATAAGCTCATGCCCAAGCGGCTCTCTAGCATCGAGAGTGCGCCCACTGATTTTAAGAAGCCCTGCGACATGTCTTTTAGTCCTTTTTTTGTTAGGTGTTACTTTCTTGTTTCATCGTGCTTTTAATTAGATACACCCCGTATACTAATATTTCGTACTATTTTTTATTTTACTGACCGCCATGCCTGTTTAAATATTGAAATTTACTGCGCATTATTTTTCTTTACCCGTTTGTTTTTCATCCTATATAGCTATATTTTTTTTACGCCCTGTATACTAATAATTTGAATTTCCCGATATTTTTTATTTTACTGACAGCCATGTTTTTTTCTGTTTAAATACTGAAATTTACTGCACATGATTTTTCTTTACCCGTTAAGTTACTTTATTGTTTGGCTCATTTAAATAGCATATTTTTTTGATACTCCCTGAACAGTAGTATTTGAATTTCCCTCTACTTTTTATTTTACTGACAGCCATGTTTTTCTGGTTAAATATTGAAATTTACTGCGCATGATTTTTTTTTTACCCGTTAGGTTACTTTGATTTGGCTCATTCTATATAGCATATCTTTTTGATACACCCTGTACACTAATATTTGAATTTCCGTCTATTTCGATACTAAGCTCTGATTGGCTACGTACATACTCTGAATACTATAATCTGATTGGTTAGAATTGCTTCAGATATTAATCATACACCTTATATATTAATATACATATAACCGATTCTTTATTATATTTGATGAAGTGCTGGTGGGGTAAACGCAAAGTTGGGACTCGCGAAGACCGCAGTAACAGAACAGGACCCCTATAATTGTGTCTGAAGAAGGTGTTAGAACCTAATAGATTTGAGGTTATTACCTAATAATCACGGAACCGGGTGGGAACCACGGAACTCATGTTCGTTGATCGACAATGTCTATTCTGTGAATGGTGTTCTGTGGATAGGGCCTCCAAAAAGTTACTGGTTGGTATCCTTGCTAAATAGGGACCCTGAAGTTGGCGCCAGATGTCAGCACCTGTACTCGGCCGGTAATGCAGATCGTATACTTACCGACCACCCTGAAGTTGCCGCCAGTGTGACGTCACATTGTCTATCCCAACCGTCGCCTTACCTACTAACAAGTTTCTTTAAATTATAAAATAATTAAAAAAATAAAAACCTAATAATTAATAACAAGTTTAAAAAATAAAAATCAAATAATTAATAACAAATTTCTTCAAATAATGTAATAATTAAAAAATAAAAAATACTTTTTATTAAATTATAAATATCAAAGAGTGTAGAATATTAACCTTGGATTAGAATTTGAAGTGGTACGGGTAATTCACTCAGCTTAACCACTTACTTCTTTTCTAAAAAAGTTACACATTGTTTAGCTTTGTTATAAATCCATTAAAATATGTTTTTCCTATACTCTAAGTTCACTTATAAAGATAAATAAATGTGCTTACATTATTTTCCAATATTATTACAATGGGGTGTGGCACGGGTAATTCAACAGCTTAACCACTTGCTTCGTTTCTAAAAAAGTAACATACTGTTTAGCTTTGTTACAAATCCATCTAAAATTATTTTTTCCTATACTCTAAGTTCAGTTATAAAGTTAAATAAATGTACTTACATTATTTTCCAATAATAATATTGCAAGGCAAAAACTATAAAAATATATTGTAGACACTGAATCAGATACTTTGAAGCACTAACTCAAATATGATGCAGAAGCGAGGCCTTGAATTTCTTTTTATACTGCCAGCTGCGGTAGAGTCATACGCAGGTGTTTAGCATTTTTAAACAAGTTGAGACTTGGTTGAACCTAATATCACGGTGTCAAACGTTGTGAAATAATTATACATTCTTCTAGTTGAAGATGAGTCATAAACAGTTGTTATTATAGGAATTAAAATATTTATTTGTTTATATTAACTGACAGATTTATTAATTTCTTATCGCGTCGACAAAGAAGCCGCCATCAATAAATCATACTCTGGTACATTAAAGTCAGGTATTTAAGTTTTCTCTGATAAGGTAATAAATCTTCCACATACCAGCGCCGTCTATAATTTTCGGGCGTCAGAACTTAGAACTACAGCCTCTGGTCACTTTCCACCACGATGAAAGTCATCCCCTTTAGCCGAAGACCTCACCAACATTCCCTATAACGAGGTTAATCTAAGATCCTATCCTGAGACCCCTAATCTGTGAACGCTGCGGATGGACACATGCAGAGCTGAGGGGACCTACAGCCACCCGGAGCTCGGTGACCAGACAAGTGGATCTGATAGCGGCTTTGGTTACCTACCTACTAAATTTATATCCGCCAAGGGTTGAACTTAATACCCTTAATTGGATATTTGAGACATATACATAGTGCTTGTCTACTATGATTTAGTTTCATCTACTCCGGATTTATCTATGTAAAATTCTCCCAGGTATGTCTGTATAAAAAATACATATTCATACGTGGTTCTAACTTTTCATTTTTTATTTCAGCTGCTGTATTGCTATCTGTGTTGACCCGCTTCTCGTAATCTTGTATAGTATACTTATTTAAATAAAACCCTACTTATTCAAGAGGTGAGTTAAAGTTAACTTTTTGTTATTTTAAATTAGTTTAATGGAATTTCTATTCCAGGGTTTTAAGTTATTTTAGGTGTGAGTTTTATGGTAACTCCATATTATCGTTTTATAACTTCAGTATCCTGCTGATTATCATATTTAGAAGAACATATAGTAGTTCTTAGTTTTCTGCCTAAAGACGATTATTTCGATATGAACTCTATATACATATGGTTTACAAATTAAATACAGAGTATACCTGTTTTTTTGCACATGAAGATGGACATCTAAGTTAGGAATAGCTTATTAATAATATGGTGTAGATATGGTTCTGAGATTTTATGAATACTACTTGTTTTTTGTCCGCTGAAGATGTTATCTGAATGAATTCAAGTTAGTTATCAGCACTACCGACCACTGTCTCAAACTTATGTTTTAATGGTTATCACGGGATGATCAGATAAGCTTTAGATATTGTTTGGTTAATTGTTTAATAATTATTATAAATACATGAACTTCACTCTCTTAAAACTGAGAAAACATTTTAAAATGATCTAGATTCTTGATTTCCCTAGAGAGATCAATTGTAACTCGATATACAAGTAAAACCGTCTGCTGGTACACTTATATTGTTGTCCTACAGTGATCATTAAATAGGCCATATAATTTATTTGTTTTGTTGTCGAAACAGTTACTTTGTTTTCTTTCAGTTAACTAGGGTTATTTTCTGATTGGTTAATATCATCAACAGGTTCTTCACTTACCTGTACCAATTCAACAAAGATGAAGTGGCGCCCATTAATAAAGGACTTGTTGTTTCTTAATAAATACACGACTAACAAAATTGAACCTGCGACCCATGCTCTACACAGGCGAACAGCTGCCGTCCGCTGTGTTATATAATATCTCACAAGAGAACAGAGATTTACGTAGCAATACGGTTTGACAAAAAGCACAATAGTTGGATTTCTAGTGATAACATAGCAAATTTATTTTTTAACTTATAAAATAATTTTTAGGTAAATTTATATGTAGGATTATTAATTTTAGGAAAATAAAAATGTTCAATATAAAATTGTTTTATTTATAAATCACTATCATAATTAAACAATTCGACTTACATGAAAATTATTTTATTTATCCGATGACCATCAAAATCAACATTTACAAATACACTAGGTATGTATTTTGCATTATTTAAGCTTTTAAAATGTTTAGGCAGTTGGCTGGAAAGACATTTTCTGTTGGGCTCCATGCTTTCTGCCCCAGATTTAATACATTTCGAGTACTACGTACTCATCGTCGGTAGCTTAATACTAATAGAGTATTAAGTATTAAGCTACCGACGATGAGTACATAGTACTCGAAATGTACATTTAGCAACGCTAAACAAAATGTCTTCACATTTATTAATAAAAAGAAATGAAAGTCGATAGACTTTTCTTCAAAGGTGTATCGACTTTTATCTCTTCTTACTTCGCCCCATACACCACTACTATTTTATCTCTTCTTAACATTACTAATTTCCATAATAAGGTCAGAGGTTATCATCCATTTATATAATTTGCGTAATTTATTTAACAAATTAATAACTATACTATGAATTTATTTACCCCCTATACACTTATGTTCTCCTATTATCTAACACTAAATTAAATCTTCCAAAAGGGCCTTACTAAGCGAGGTTTGACTAACTGTGTGACACCTTCATCCCCTACAAGCCAATTTGTATACGAAAAACCGGTGATGTCATTAGCTTTGTGCCAAAGGAGCCGTACCCGGTTAAGCTAGACTAGGCACGGATGAGAGCCTCATAGAGTCTAAATCGAAAAGTCCACAAGGGAAGACGGTAAGAACCCTTTGACAGGAAGTATTAACGGTAATATATAAAGACATTCACCTTATTTTTACTACCCTAAATACAGCGACATCTGTAGAAACCGAGCGGAAAAACATCGGAACTATACCTTCTAGTCATTGATGAGCCACTTCTCCAGGTCAAGCTACTACAACCTTTGTTGGACTTCTTTAATCTTTGGTTACTTCAGATGGACACATGCCATTGAAGTGTCATAGGAATCCCATACCTATATTACTTCCAAGACTAGAATTTCTCTAAGAAAAATAATACAAACCGCATTGGAATTGGATAATGGTCAATTAATATTGTACAATTATTATATTTATTTAATGTATAATGTATAATTTAATCATCTCCAGATGATGGCAACTTGATTGGCGAAACGCACGTCGAGTGCAGAATAGTGTTTTGTTGTTATGTGGAAAACTAAGTCAGTATTATAATTATATTGGTTATTTAAAGAGCTGTTTCAGAATATCTAAAACCTAAAACTCACATAAATGAAAAAAGAGATATGTGTTTCTAAATAAAATGTAAAAATACATATTTTTTAAGATAAATAGCGGGTGGCTAAAGGTAAGTGTCCAATTAGATTATTTCAGATACCACTTGGATTTAAATTTTGAAATTTGGTACTCTGGCGTTTTTGGGTATGCTCTCTTTTAATAAAATAATGGCGTCCCTGTAACTCTTCCGGTTATCCGGAACATTACGTGAACTTTGTTATTTTAAATGGAACACCCTATATATTATTGCATATTTTGGATTCTACATTAAATTTTACTTTCATCAAATTTCCATATTCCTAAAGTTAACCGTTTTTGAGATATTTAATTTTGTTTAAAAAAATAATAAAAATCAGTAGGTACGTGTGTCGTGTGTCTTTTACACATAAAATAATAAAAATCAGTATGTACGTGTGATCGGTGGCGGGTAATAAGAGGAAAAATCATGTGCAGTAAATTCGAATATTTACACACAAAAAATTGACCGTCAGTAAAATAAAAAGAATAACAGGAAATTCAAATATTAGTATACAGAGTGTTTCGAAAAATTAATGGTATTGGGTGAGCCATATAGGAAAGTAACCTAACGGGTAAAGAAAAATCATGCCCAGTAGATAGTTTTGTTTATAGAAAAAATGGATGATGTAATAAGAAGAAAAATCATGCGCAGTAAATTCGAATATTTATACAAAAAAAGAACAAGGCGGTCTCAGTAAAATTAAAAAAAAAAATAACAGGAAATTCAAATATTAGTATACACAGTGTTTCGAAAAATTAATGGTATAGGATGAACCGAACAGGAAACTAATCTAACTGGTAAAAAAAATCATGCGCAGTAAAATCGAATATTACACAAAAAACATGGCGGTCAGTAAAATTTAAAAAATAATAGGAAATTCAAATATTAGTATAGAAAGTGTCTCGAAAAATTAATGGTATAGGGTGAGCCAAACAAGGAAGTAACCTAACGGGTACGAAAAATCATGCGTGGTGAATCGTCTTGTTTACAGAAAAATATTGAAAAACATTAAACAAGTTAAAAAAACTGCTGTAGAGGTGCGGTAGTGTAAAGACGTGTGTACTCCGCCCCAGTTACATAATCTCAAACAGTCCTAAGTTCTTTTTTAAATATTTTATTTTATCACTGCTGTGCCAATAACTATACATTACTACTACTGTATTGTTGTACAAATGGACTGTAAACTGAATCACTTATAAATTTTAATTATTTTCCACCCAAACGAATATATTTGAGACTGACCCGCAGGGTAACCTATCATCATCATACCGCAGGGTATGAAATCAAAACCAAAGTTGAAGGAAAGCACTTAACCTGGTAATTCTTCCAAATGAAGTGTCGACTGTATGGCCAGACTCTTCTAAACAATGTGACACTTGCCTATTTTCTCAACCCTTATAAATAAGTATCTGAATCACGAAAAACTCGCAATCGACTCAAACTTGCCCCTCGTGAGGCAACTCGGACTTGGATGCCAACCTCTTTCGGTGCCAAATATTATGTCGCCAAAAACCCCACTGTGCTACTTTCTGCATTTTAAATTCAAAATAAAAGATCCCTACAATCAGATTCTCAAATAATTTATGTTCGTACCCATTACCGAATATACAGCCTGTTAAGGGTTTAACTGCCATTATTTCAACATAAGATAGATTAATCACAAATGAACAAAAATGTTGTATATTACATAAGCGTAACTTAAACAGTTTTTAAAATACGTTGAGTAATAACATCAAAGAATTTTGTTACAATTTGGCAACAGTGTCGAATACACTGGACCTTTCTTGAACAGCTGGGAGTTTAGCTGGCCAGCGCGCGTGGCAACTTGTTTTTTAAGTGGATGACAAAAATCCAAATGTAAACAATAACAGTGGTGAATAATTAAGTGAAGACATTTAGATGATAATTATCTGTATTTTGGATTTAATTTTTAAATAGGATCGTACAATAATTAATGAATATTGAATTTTTAAATACGAAGATAGTTTTGTAATTGTTTTATTTTAGTAATTTGTAAAGGTTTAAAACAGGAACATAACTTTAATAGATTATATGAATTTGAAAAATATGCAACAAATACATCTAAGAAGACAGGCCGCACAATTATTCATATACATAATAAGTATTAAAAACAAGAATGTAGACACTCGCCGAACATCAAAATACAGTCGTTTTTTAATACATAACTAGGTACACAATAAACTACAGCAAATGTTCAAAATGTCCACTGTTGTTTTCAATACATGCACGACATCTGCGAATCCAAGTTTCACAATTCCCCATAAATTATTAACATATGGCGATACTCCTGTGTTAAACATTTTAATAATGACTTTTTAGAACGACAAACCAATTAGTGGTAAGACAAACACGTTCCGACTACTAACAGATACGAATTTCAAACACCAACTTGTTTAATCACTATCACTGGTACCCGGCAGCTAGTCAAATGCTAGTTACGATTTATTTGCGCTGTTCTCATTGCGCGATAAGTAATTTATCGAATTTTATTGATCAAGAAAAAAGTTATTCTACTAAAACTAAGAGTAACTAAATAAATTCATAGAAGTTGTAAAAATTCAATTTCATAATATTTTATGCAGATAATTACTTACAGATTCCGTAAATAACTGAAGTTTTGCACGTTAAATCGGATATTTTGATAATTTTTTTCTCGAAAATGGTTGAGTTTTGGACCCATGTTATATAGGGTTTTTTTGTTTGTTTTGATGTATATTATCGCCTGTTAAAATAATGGCAGTCAAACTTCTAACATCCTGTATATAAAAAAATTTAATTTACACAAAACAAAAAAAAAACAGTAATTCTTTACTAAACAACTACAATACCATACCATTTTTTCAAATCATTAAATTCTTATATTTGGTACGCAACAAGCTCTGTTTTAGTGCAAACTAGTTGTTGTTGTTGTTGGAAGGCGGCGCGGTTACCCGCAGCACTCAGGTCTTTCGACCCATTATGCCTGCCGCTAGTCGAGAGTTATTGGAAGAGACCTGTGCTATGCGCTAGTTGTAGTGTTTTTATGGCTGATTTTGATTATTTATAATCATAGTACAGTTTTATATATTTTATATGAACTTATGTTTATTACAATATACTACAGTTAGTTATCCTATCATGCTTTTGTGATGCTTAAAAATTTTGAAATATCGTGTTTGGCTATTAAATCCTTTTATTTGATAAGTAACAAGCCCTGTTCTGATACCCGGAAGTAGTCTGACTGTTGTGTTTTTATGATTGATTTTGCTGGATAAACTTTTTGATTGTTGGGTCACATGGATTACTTGATTTAAAGAATACCTATATGATTGCATTTTTTAGATATTATGCAGATCTCCGTGAGGAGCAAATCTGATTATTTCACATTTTTTTTCTGTATCTTGCATGATTTCTGAGTTATAACCTGAGTTATTAATTATTTCTAAAATGCTGGAAGTAGATAGTTTTCGTAAACCCTGGTAAATATACCAACATTTTATAATTTACGACTTCCCTCGTATAAATTTGCCCTCTAACTGTATGTTATCAAATATATACCGGTATAACATCCTGCTCATACTGCTATCGAATTTCCTGTACTGTCCGTGTGGTTTCTTGGGTCTTTCATTTATGTGCCAGAACTTGTGCAAAGAAGATATACCTACTTTATGGGATTTGGTATTTAAATATTCATATTTAAAATCTGATTGATCGAATATTATATTTTAGTATCTATTATATTGAAGAGTACCTGAGGGAAGGTACTGGTTACTAAATTTTATATTACAATAAGTACATTATTTTGTCTTTATTTTTTTTTTAATATTTGTTTACCTACTTCTTTAAACCCAGCTATACTATACTATTACTAACTGCTTATGGTGTTACTATTATAAGAATATGACTGTTGGCATCGTTTCAGATATTTTGAGTGAGTATATATATATTATTTTATATAATTTTATATTATTTTTTTCTCTTGACAATAATCTATTAGGTCTGTTGATACAGAGTATATGCCTAGTATACAGGGTGCTTCAAATTCGATGCAATACATGCTAACCTCGGAAACGGTAAGAGATGCGAAGTCGGTTAAATGGAGGCAAAGTTGCGTATTCAGGGGGGCAACATAATGGTGAAAAGAAATCAAGGCTAACTTGATTAGTTTTCGAAATATTTTGAAAACACCGAAAATTTACATTTTCGTTTTTATTTTTTTGCGGGCCTATTTGATGAGGCATTCAAAAATAAAGAACACTTTTCTATAGCAACTTTTTGCCCTTTATCGAATGGTGTTAGCGAATTTTCCGCAAAAAGTTTCGTTTCTCGGAAACGATTTTGTAAATATGGACCTGGAATTTGTTTTCAATTTTTTGGAAGCATTTTTGTAACTTGATAAAATACCACCATAAAAGAAACCAGATTTAAACGTTTTGTCTAAGAAAAATCCATCATTAGTATTTTTGTTTCGACTTTTGTTAATTCTAGATATTGAATAATATTTTTGAGGTTTCATTTTTATTTACGATAAATAAACAAAAGCTAATAATAAAACAACGAATAAACAACTATAAACTTTTATGTAATTAACTAAACAATGAAGAAAACAACAAAATATGTTAAAACTATAAAAACCCTAAAGCGTATGTTCAAATAATCCTCTGTCATTATTCATGCAGAGGCGTATTCGTCTTTTTAAGTTTTGAATAGATCTTTCGCTTTCCCTTGCAGATATTGCATTCAGAACACGAATAGGAGCATTTCTCAAATCCTCAATGTTATTATATTGATTCTTATATAAAACATTTTTAGTTCTTCCCCATCTAATGGGGATAAATCAGAAGCTCTTGCTGGCCATTCTATAGCACCATGATTTCCAATCCATCTGTTTGGAAATGTTTCATTTAAGTAGTTGCGCACAATTCCTGAATTATGAGGAGGGGCTCCATCTTGTTGAAACCAAATCAGTTGTAAGTCTTCGAGCGGCAAGTCGTCTAAATAATCTAATAACTGATTTCTTAAAAAATTGAGGTATAATGGACCATTTAAAGTTTCTTCATAAATAGATGACCACAGTAAACGATTTTTATACATCCCACCCAGATATTAAATCCAAAATGATTTTGATTTCGTATTTGTCTAACCTCGTTAGGATTATTAATTGACCAATAGTGTTTATTGTTTCTATTGACATTCCACAATTGGTAATTCTAGTTTCGTCAGACCAGATACTTTTCGATAGGAAGTCATTATCTTCAAGCAATTTTTCATTGAGCCAGTTGCACCATACTAATCTTCTATCTGTATCACCTCCTTGCAAAGACTGACTTACATGTAGTTTGTAAGCCTTGTATCTATTTGATTTTAATATTCTCCATACTCGTGTTCGAGATAAATTTAATTCGTTAGCAATTTCTCTTGTGGACTTTGCGAAAAGCGAAATTTACTGCAATATCTGATTAAGAATGCCTTGTTGCCTTTCTGGACTTATTCTGTTTCCATATTTTTGTTTGGATTTTGTAAATGAACCTTCCTCCACCAATGTTCTATCTAATCTTGAAAATATGTAAGGATTGGGTTGCGGGCATTCCGGATATAATTGGAAGTATCTCTCGGATGCTAAAACTGAATTACAGTGCGACTGGTAAAACACTTTCACTAAATCGCATTTTCATAGATTGCTGAAAGCCATTTTTAAGTACCGATAATGCTCGACACAACATTGAAATGTGTTTGTCATAGAAACGTCAAAATGACAATCAATTTAGTTGTATCTAGGCACACTCAGTTGCCTAGATACAACTAAATCTAAGAGGACCACGGGAAATTATTAATGATGGATTTTTCTTAGACAAAACGTTTAAATCTGGTTCCTTTTATGGTGGCATTCTATCAAGTTACAAAAATGTTTCCAAAAAATTGAAAAAAATTCCAGGTCCGTATTTAAAAAAAAATTAAGTTAATGTTGGTTTCCAGGAAATGAAACGTTTTGCGGAAAATTCGCCAACACCATTCGATAAGGGGCAAAAGGTTGCTATAGAAAAGTGCTCTTTATTTTTGAATACCTCATCAAATAGGCCCGCAAAAAAATAAAAACGAAAATCGAAATTTTCTGTTTTTTCAAAATATTTCGAAAACTAATCAAGTTAGCCTTTCTTTTCACCATTATGTTGGCCCCCTGAATACGCAACTTTGTCTCCATTTAACCGACTTCGCATCTCTTACCGTTTCCGAGATCCCCATGTATCGCATCGAATTTGAAGCACCCTGTATATGTCAGTCTGACTTATAAAAGCTATAATTTTTTCAAGTTAAAATTCACATTATAGACTAGTTCTATAGATTTATAGATTTTTATTCCCTATACTTAATATACCTACTGTCTTATGTAATAATTAACCTTAATTTAGGTGTAATTTGGTTTATACTTGCTATAAACTGTACCTTAGGCACTCAGAAGGCAAGGTTCTGATTCGATGCTACATACAACTCACTAAGTTTATTCTTGTAGAAGAAAAAGATCAATTAATACAATTTTATGTTTCCACCATAATTTTATTTATAAAGTGCGGTGTGGGAAAGTATATATTTTTTACCTATATATAACCTGTATTTTTCTGTGGCAATTGAAACTTCCTTAGGTTTTCTCGTCAACCTTAATTTTTTTGGCGTTTGATTGCAGCGTTGCCAAATTATCATATTTTTAAGATTTTTTTTAACAAAATCAACCGTTTATTTAAAGTTGCATATTTACTTCTTCGGACCTTTGTTTTTGGTAAAAATTTAAGTCTACTTTATACCAAGCTAGTGTTAGAATTCAGATTTCTTATACAGGTTGTTCACAATTATTACCTTCTGAGGTTCTACAATTTCAAATGAATTTTTGGCAATTTTTTTTAAATAGAACACCCTGTATTTTATGAAAGATCGCAGTAGTGTTTTCAATTATCTTTATTTTGATACCAATAAGTATTCTTAACCTACCTTTATTTCTGGTAGTTTTTAAAATATAGCGAATTAAAGGATATACTGATAACTTCTGGTCAGGTGAATGGTAAGAAATATAGGTATATATATATATACCTATATTTCTTACCATTCACCTGACCAGAAGTTGGATATAAATTTTATGGGATATCTTTTAAACTGGTGTGCTTCAGGAAGGGGTAGTCTACACTGAAAACCAAATAATTTACATCTCAATAATGTTAGTAAATGAGAGAAAAGATTAGATGTAGAGATGAATCATATTTTGTCAGTGGGCGTAAAGCCAACTTGCAGATAATGAAGAATTTTTCAAATATGTGTCAATTTTAAAATGTGCCTCCCTCACCCTCATTGACGTTCCCCCAATACGATTTTTTGCCCGGATTATGATAAAGCGATAGCAGAGAAGGGAATACTAAATGGACACACTGTATATATATATATATATATATATATATATATATATATATATATATAATATATATATATATTTAGATAAACTTCTTTTTTTTTGGCTCACCCATTAACTTTTTCGAAACACTCTGTACCTACGTGTGGTGACCTCGGCGATTTCCTGTGTATTATTCACATGACATATGCATTAGAGTTGGGATTTGAGGCCAGAAGCCCGGCCAGGCCAAGCCCGGCCCGAAGTCGGGCCTGGCCGGGCCGGGAAAATCTGCATATTTTACTGGCCGGGCTGGACTTGGCCGGATGCTTTGTAATACCTGGCCGGGCCGGGCTGAAATTGAAGTGGCCAGGCCCGACTGGCCGAGTCGGGCCCGGCCTGGCCGGGCCGGTTCGGGCCTGGCCTGGCCGGATCGGGCCTGGTCTGGCCGGATCGAGCCTGGCCTGGCCGAATCGGGCCTGGGCTGGCCTGGCCGTTTTGGGCCGGATCGAACCGATTTCGACTTAACCTAGGCTAACCAGTTTGCTGTATAACAATTTTAAAATACTATATCTTGTTCTTCCTATGAGGAATTTGATTTCATAATAACTTGAGGTGTTTCACCCATTTATCTGACCACTTACGGCCAATCTCACTCATACTACTTAAAATTTAAGGTGTCCCAAAATGGAAAAATTATACTTAACAATAAGTATTACTCTGATATTTAAGCACATCTAAAAATTCTTACACCGACTTAGAATTCGATGCAGAATTTAAAAATGAAATATTTGAAAAAATAAAGTTGATGGTCGTAACTTCTTTTTGGACTACCCTGTATACATGAATTGACCATAAAATAATCGCATTAAAAAATAAAAATCCACAAGTCCGAGTGTTTTTCCAAAAAACACACCGCTGAATTTTAAATGAATTTAGACATCACTTCTGAGACTCATTGTACATACATACAGAGTGAGTTTTATGTATGGAACGCCTCAATTATCTCGGAAACGGCTTGCCCGATTTTTATGAATTTTGGTTTATAAGGGTTTTGTAATATGGCCGATATTATTGTGGCATTTACATTGTTGTCAGATCTTTCGTTTTTCCGGAAATATACTGAAATTTGTTATTTCAAATGGATCACCCTATATATTTTTTTGTTTTTGAAATCTCTAAGAAATTTAGAATATTTTTCATGTAATGTTCCCTATACCTAATTGTCATAATTTCGGAGTTACAGCTACATTTGCAATATCTCCGCCGAAGTTAAAATATTACATCAGGGCGGCTATCTCTGCGACAAAAACAATTTTGACGTTTTAATAAACTATTATTGTTGGTGTTTATTGAAAGTTACAATGGACCGTTTATCTGAGAAAGAACGAATTGAGATTTTAATGATATTAGGATATGGTGATGTGCGTAGAAGTCAACAGGAAACGTGTAATATCTTTAATAATTTATATCCTAATAGAAATCCCATAGGATCTTTTGAAAACATAAAGTAAAGGCGGTTACAGCTGATGCTCAAAATGTTGTCCGTTTACTTCCATACAAGAAGCCATGCGATGTTTAAAACTTTGCAGTACATTTTGTAACATTCCTGACTGCTCAATTCTTCTTATCTCTGTGGTAATCCTATCTTTTAATTCCTGAATATTGGCAGGTTTGGTTTTATAAACAATATTTTTTAAGTGACCCCACAGGAAATAGTCTAAAGGATTCATGTCGGGTGATCGCGGGGGCCATTCGATAAAACCACGCCTTCCAATCCATCTTCTGGGAAACACATCGTTTAGGTATTGCCTCACGTCACGCGCATAGTGAGGTGGAGCTCCATCTTGTTGCACCCAAATATTGTTATTTGGGACATTGTTATTGTCTGAAAGTTTCAAATAATAAAATTTCTAAATTAACAGGCAATTGAGAATACTTACTTAGATTTGGAAATAACCGAGCCAACTCAGGTATAATATTATTCTGTAATAAATTTAAATACGCCGGACCATTTAAGTTTCCTTCAATGAAAAAAGGACCAATTATTTTGTCGCCTATTATTCCAGCCCATACATTAATCTTTTGTGGAAATTGGGTGTGGGATTCTCTCATCCAACGAGGATTGTTACGTGACCAGTATCTGCAATTATGCCGATTTACGTTTCCATCAATACAAAAAGTGGCCTCATCGGAAAACATAACATTATTTAAAAAATTTGGATTATTTTGATCGTAACATTTTTCCATCATTGTGTCGGCAAACTCTTCACGTCTATCGAAATCATCATCTGACAACTCTTGAACCAATCTTACTTTGTAAGGATGGAATTTATTGGCATGTAAAATTTTCATTATGGATGTTTGAGAAATATCAACTTCCCTGGATATTTGTCTAGTACTCAAGTGTGGATCTTCTTCTAACATAACACAAACATCTAAAGATTTGTCTTCAGTTGTTGCAGTTTTTATACGCCCTGATTTCGGTAAATCTTTTATGGCTCCAGTTTGGTTAAACTTTTTTAACAACTTACTCACAGTAGATCTTGTTATGGGATTTCTATTAGGATATATTCTTATTATTATTAATAAGAATAATAAGTTATTCTTGAAATGGGCATACAGATCCCCATAATTAAATCGTTCCCAAAACCTAGATGGAACTTTCAAAAAGCAGACTGGACCTCTTTCAAAGCAGACCTAGACAAGTGCCTTGGTTGGATCCCACCTGTAGCCGCCAATTATAACAGATTCGTCGGTGCAATTATTTCTACTGCTAAGAAACACATCCCGAGGGGCTTCCGCAAAGAGTATATACCGGGATGGTCTGAGCAAAGCGAACAACTTTATCAGGATTTCGTTGATAGTGGTGACCCAGAGATAGCTGATGATCTTCTGAGTTCTCTTGACGCGGCTCGAAGACTAAAATGGATAGAGACCACCACAAATATTGACTTTAAGCACTCGAGCCGTAAAGCCTGGAATCTTCTAAAAAAGCTTGGTGCCAGTCAACCGGTCACCCAAAACCAATCTCCAGTCACAGCGGACAACATAGCTACCCGAATAGTTGACCTGTCAAGAGCTCCTCAAGACCGCCAGCATACAAAAATAATAAAACGCGAACTAAAGGCGTTAAAACAGTCAAGCTCAGAGTTACCCGAGCTCTCTGGAGAATTTAGTGTCGATGAGGTGTGTGCAGCGACTCTCAGTCTAAAAGTAGGAAAAGCTCCGGGATTTGATGGCGTCCACAATGAGTTTCTCATCAACTGTGGCCCCTATGCTAGACAGTGGTTAACAAAATTTTTCACTGACATTCTAAACACTAGTAGACTGCCTAATGAATTTAAAAGAGCAAAAATAATTGCCGTACTAAAACCTGGAAAGCCAAATTCTCGAGCCGACAGCTATAGACCAATCTCTCTTCTTAGCTCCTGCTACAAATTCTTGGAAAGACTTATACTGAATAGAATCCAAGACAAATTACTTGCGAACACCCCAATCGAACAAGCTGGATTTAGACCAGGCAGAAGCTGCACGGACCAAGTGATGAGTCTGACGACATTCATTGAATCAGGATACCAGGAATACCTCAAAACCACGGCTGTGTTCATAGACTTAACAGCTGCCTATGATACAGTCTGGAGAGAAGGTCTGCTCTATAAATTCCTGAGTGTGATCCCCAGTAGAAAGCTTGGCGGTCTCTTGAACAACATGCTCTCTGATCGAAAATTCCAAGTGATCATGAATAGCAAAGCCAGCAAACAGAGAATTCTAAATAATGGCCTTCCTCAGGGCTCCGTAATTGCTCCTGCCCTATTTAATCTGTACATTGCTGATCTTCCCGCAACAACTGCTCATAAATTTGCGTACGCCGATGATCTGGCTATAGCTGTGAAACTTAAATCTCGTGATATAGCAGAGAGAATATTGGAAAGAGATCTCGAAGCTCTGGATATCTACTATAGAAAATGGAGACTAGTTCCAAGTCCCAGCAAAACAGAGTGTTCTTTCTTCCACTTAAATAATAAACAGGCCAACCATGAGCCTGAAATATTCTGGAAAGGTGAACGCCTTAGGTATAACCCGAATCCAAAATACCTGGGTATTACATTGGATAGAACGCTCTCTTTTAAAAAACACCTAGAGAACACGGCTGCGAAAATTCAAACGAGGAATAATATTCTGGAAAAGTTATGCGGAACTTCATGGGGGGCAACTGCCGAAACTCTGCGATGCTCGGCAATGGGTCTCGTCTTTAGCGCGGCTGAATATGGGGCTCCGGTTTGGATGAGCAGCCACCATGTTCCTAAAGTGGATGTGCAACTCAACAGGAGCATGCGAATCATAACGGGATGCATAAAATCTACTCCAACTTATTGGCTCCCAACTCTCAGTCACATTATGCCGCCACATATCCGCCGAAGAGAGGCTCTTCTACGAGAATACAAGAAAATAATGGATAACCCAGAGCTGCCTATCCATGGCTATATACCCACTGCTTGCCTAACCAGATTAAAATCCAGACACCCGCCAATCAAGACCGCTCAGGCACTGCATGTAAGTGATTTCAGGGGTCTCCAGGAATGGGAAGCAGGCTGGAGGGAGGATGCCCCCCCAGACGCACTCGATTATATAAACATCCAAAAAAAGCCTGCGGGATTCGACTTGCCTCGCAATGTATGGAGGACGGCAAACAGAATTAGAACGGGACACGGTGTCTGCGCAGATATGCTGTATAGGTGGAATAAACAACCCTCGCGCAACTGTGAATGTGGAGCAACCTATCAAACAATAAAACATATATATCAAGACTGCACACTTACGGCTTACCAGGGACCAATTACGGATATATATTCTCTCCCTCCGACAGCGATTGAATGGATAATGAACTTACCTGTTAGTTTGTGATGGATGTTTGTGGACTTGTTATTTACAATTGCTTTGCTTTTATCTTTTCCTCTATGTATTCTTACATTTATTTTGTGTGTTGTTAATGTTTTTAGTTTTAATTTTACATACCATGTGTATTATTATCATACCATGTATACTATTGCCATACGCTAAATAAATAAATATTAGGATATAAATTATTAAAGATATTACACGTTTCCTGTTGACTTCTACGCACATCACCATATCCTAATATCATTAAAATCTCAATTCATTCTTTCTCAGATAAACGGTCCATTGTAACTTTCAATAAACACCAACAATAATAGTTTATTAAAACGTCAAAATTGTTTTTGTCGCAGAGATAGCCGCCCTGATGTAATATTTTAACTTCGGCGGAGATATTGCAAATGTAGCTGTAACTCCGAAATTATGGCAATTAGGTATAGGGAACATTACATGAAAAATATTCTAAATTTCTTAGAGATTTCAAAAACAAAAAAATATATAGGGTGATCCATTTGAAATAACAAATTTCAGTATATTTCCGGAAAAACGAAAGATCTGACAACAATGTAAATGCCACAATAATATCGGCCATATTACAAAACCCTTATAAACCAAAATTCATAAAAATCGGGCAAGCCGTTTCCGAGATAATTGAGGCGTTCCATACATAAAACTCACTCTGTATAATATCTTATACTACTATATATATATTACAAGTGTTAAATGTAAAACATTATGTTTGTGTTTAAGTTGTTGAACAAATTTGTTTTCGGAGTTTGTATTTTATTTGATAATGAAATAAAAAATTATTCTATGAAGGTTGTTTTGCTCTATTTTGTGAGACATTTGAACGTTTCATTGAGACATAAAAGAGTTAATAAATTTATGAATTGTCATACCTGTTGTCAATGTCAAGTAGGCAGGATTTCTGGTATCGCCAAATGTGGCTTAGGCAGACTGGGTTGAATTTGGGCGGACCGATTCTGGCTAAACTTGCCTTGATAGAGCCGGGCTGGATCAGATTCGATTTGAGCTTCGATTCGACTGGCTTGGTCGGGTCTGGCCTGGTCTGGCTGGGCCGGATCTGGCCTGGTCTGGCCGAGCCGGGTCTGGCTTGGTCTGGCCGGGCCGGGTCTGGCCTGGCCTGGTCTGGCCGGGCCGAATTCAATCTGGCTTGGTCGGGCCTGGCTCAAATCTGGCCTGGCCGGGCCATAATTGTAAGAGGTCTGGCTTTAATTGGGCCAAACGTTCGGTGGGTTTATCTGGCCTGGCCTGGCCTGGCCTATACTCTGTCGGGCCGGGCCTGGCCTGGCCTGAATTTTTTTTAAAAGTCGCAACTCTAATATGCATATACCCAAAAAAATTCTTATTTAATTATACCTATGTACATTTATATACGTAATACATTTAAATACATTTAAACATACGTATATTGGTAATAAGAACGACTAGGGAAATACGTCATGAATTTCTGGCTAGTAAGTTGCAGCGTGTTTTTCAATATCACGTAATAGCTTTTCTATCTGTTGTGACTTTAAAGGATCTAATTTAAAACATTTCTTTGTTTGTTAGTACTCTTCATATGCTTTAGCATTGACATTATTTATTTATAAGTTATATATTTATCGATATGTTATCAAGTAGCTGACAGGGGTTAATTTGTAAATTGCTGAATTGCAATAAACGGTCAATAGTTAAAGACATGTTAATGAACTGAAAAACAGGTGGCTTTATGATTAAATTACGTGTTTTATAGCGAGTAAAAACATGCATATGTATACAAAACTATGAAAATATCCGAGCTTTCGTTGCTTTAGTTTATATGGTAGTATCAGTAAGGTGAAGGTACAGTAGTGTGAAGACGTGTGTACTCCACCCTCGTTACATAACCTCAAACAGTCGTAAGTTCTTTTTTAATATTTTATCATTACTTTTCTACGTCGTAAATTACATCAAAACTATGATTTAGTAATTCACCAGGGATATCATTATATCATAAGCTGTAATTCATCTCGTTATTAGCAATTTTTTAACTTAATGTTTTTTAATAATGCCATCTTGCTGAGGACTATGTAAAATAGTAGTGATGGGATCGCTCGAGTGAAAAATAATCGATCATTCGATTATTGAAATCATCGAGATATTTCGAGTGGTTACGAAATCATTCGAACGATTTTTCCGTGCGAGCGATAGGTTGTTTCGTTGTATTTGTGTATGTTACTGAGATTGAGATTTTATACTACACATGACACATGTATAATAAATAATAAATAAATATTGTAAATTAGCATTACACCTTTAGAGCCTCGATTTTAATAATGGCCTATCCTATATCTAATACCAATCTAAGGAATTTCCGAACATGTTGAAATGTTTTCCCTGAAAATAATTTATAGTCAACCTTGTAATTATTGAGTACTGCGCCCGCCGATCCGTTTTTGTTTGTCGTATGTTATGTCACTTATGTCTCACTTCGAGTGAAATGTCTTACCACAATGCCGAATGCCGGCCGAATCATCAATCGTCAACGTCAATCTCAATGTAACATGTAATGAACGGCGATCGCTCGAATGACGAGTGCCAGCCAGAGACAACAGCGTTGTTTTCAAACCAGGAATGTGACGTCATCACTCGGAAGAAAATCACTCGAGCGATCATTCGATTATTAATTTCACTCAAGTGACGATTTTTCGATTGTCAGAATCATTCGATTATGCCCATCACTATAAAATAGAGCTGGGTCGCTCATGAACAGCTCGCACGAATGTGCGGTACATATCAGTGTGCCGTGAGCGAACGACTCGCAACGAAAGAGCTCATCGTTCATTCCGCCATTTACACAGCACACAAACAATACCTACAAATATGAACAAACCACGGATTTCTTAAAATAAACTAGATAGCTAATACATACTAGTGGGGGTAACTAAAAATAACAACAGGCGGCCGCCATACTGTGCTAACTTCTAGGTATTTTATGAACGAAATGATAGTGACACTATTGAGTTACCAGCACTGCTTTTATATTCTCTTTCTGTTTTGTGGTTTATAAATGAAGTTTTGTGTGCAAGGTGCAAGTTATTTATTTCTTAATCTGAAGAAAAAACATGCAATATGCAATTTCATCATTTCATCCATTTGGTCGAAGTATTCAATGTTGAAGGTTGCGATAAAAGTCTAAAAACGTAGATATCTGTTATCTGAAGAGTCAATCGAAAGGATACAAGGTGAAAAAGGCTGCAGTTTTGGAAAGAGTGCAAATTGAAGAATTTTTTACTAAATCTTGTGATAAAGAATATTTTATGATTAAGGTAATAACTCTTAACTTTTTAGACAATATGTAGGGTAAATGTGTATAAGAGCACGCATATGTATATGAGTACGCACCAACATATTTTATTATATATCGCCATCTATTAACTGGTTCAATGGTAGGTTACATTCCGAATTTCCTATTATAATATGGTCAAGTCAGAATCTGCTTTATCGACATAGTTTTAGCAATATGGCCGTTTAAAACTTTCCTCTATTTGCACTGTAGTTTTGCCTGTTTCAATTTTAGTGTTTTTACAAGGTAAAAAATTTATATATTTATTAATAATTTGTTTTATAGTAATCACGTATGTTATAAATATCATTTTCTGATCACATAAACGTTAAAATATAAGTTTTGTAGAGAAAAATAACTTAAAAACATATTTATTACTTGTATGTATAAGAGTACGCAATGGACACCGCATAAGAGTGCGCATTGCGTTCTCTTATGCATGTAGTCGTTTAGTGTTGAAGGTGCTAGTATTGTTTCTGTTTTTAGTTGCTAAATCTGTCATAATGAGTAGATACAAGAGGAAAAGTGAAAGAAAGTTGATATTCACGGAAGAAAAATTACAAGATATAAAACGAAAAATTGACGCTGGCTATAGTAAAAGAGGCAAAGGAAATGGGGATAAATGAGTCAACGTTAAGAAAAAGACTTAAGTATGGAAACGTTCCAAAGTCATTGGGGCGATTAAGCAGTGATATTCCAGAATATCTAGAAGTCGAGTTAGCACAACAAGTTCGAGATTTGGATAAAATGTTTTATGGTATTACGAAGAAAAACTTGCAAATAGCTGCTTATACATTTGCTGAAGCAAATAATATTCAACACCGATTTAGTAAGGATAAAAAAATGGTGGGTGAGTCCTGGGTAAAAGGATTTTGTAAACGACACAATATATCTCTCCGACAGCCAGAAAAATGTTCTATGGCTCGAATTATGGGATTTAACAAAGTTCAAGCAGCTAGATTTTATGAAAACCTTAAAAGTCTTTACGAGCGAAGGCAGTATTCCCCAAGTTCAACTTTTAATATGGATAAGACAGGTTTATCAAAGGTACCTAATAAGTTGTCCAAGATATTAGCTAGCAAAGGCAAGAAACTCGTAGGAAAAGTGGCTAGTGCAGATCGAGGACAACTTGTAACAGCTGTGTGTTGCATGAGTGCCACTGCTACATACGTTCCTCCAGCAATGGTTTTTCCGAGGAAGAGAATGAAGGATGAGCTATTTTTAAATGCGCCAGCTGGCACTTTAAAAATGATATCAGAGTCGGGATATATTAATACCGACTTGTTTTGTCAATGGTTGATGCATTTTAAGAATTTTACAAAACCCAGTCTCGAAAACCCAACACTTTTGATTTTAGATAATCATAGCTCTCACCGCGATTTACAAGCTATAAAATTTTTCCGCGAAAACTATATTGATTTATTATCTCTACCTCCTCATTCTAGTCAAAAGATGCAACCTTTAGACGTCGGATTTTTTGGTCCTTTAAATACTACATATAGTAGAGAATGTGACAAGTGGATGATAAGTAATCCAGGCAAAGTAATAACGCAAATGCAAGTTGCTGGATTATTTATTATTTCGTAGAGTTATGTTGCCAATATTCAGAAGCTGAAAATTCATTTAAGGCTACTGGAATATATCCATACAATTCTGATAAATTTCAAGATAATGATTTTGCTCCATCCCTTGTAACAAACATGCCTATAAATAGCCACGTGAATGAAAACTCTCTGGATACTATGGGAACAGGCTGATATATCTTTAAACTGCCAACGTAGTGATGATGAGTCTAGATATGTCATTCCCTTGCACGTAACACCACCTTTAGATTTAAACAATATTGGTATTGAGTGTGAAGATGGTGTAATAATTTCAAATATTTCACACGTAACTGAAGAAGGTGTACCAAATCTCTCACTGTCTATTTCAGATATTTTACCTTTACCAAAAATTAAAGAAAAACCTAATCGGCGCCAAACAAAATCTCAAAAATCAGAAATTCTTTCTAGTACCCCATTCAAAGATGAGCTCGAAGCACTTGCCGAAACCAAGAAAGAACTAGAAAAGAAGAAAGAAGCAGCTAAAAGAAAATTAGAATCTACATGTTCACGCTCTGAAACGATCCGCAAACAGCAAAAGAAGAAAAAACAAAATAATGATGAAAATGTGATTTGTCCAGGATGTGGAGGTTTATATTCAACATCGAACGAGGATTGGATTATGTGCTTCAAATGTAATCAGTGGTGGCATGAATCTTGTACAACCTATGTGACTGGACAATTTCTTTGTTTTAATTGTGAAGAATAGAAGGCGTTTTTTTGTTACTACTTGCTCTATTTTTTGCTTATTTTATTTTTGTTAATGTCTACGCATACTTTAGTTCTTATAATTTATTTCTATACATATTTAATTAATTATGTATACCTATTTTACTATTGTATACTAATTTAAATATGTATGTGAGTTATATTAAATAAATATTTTGTTTTAATTTGCAATACTTTACATATTTCATTTTATATAAACCCAGAAAATAATAATATAATATGCGCACTCTTAAACATATATATATATATATATATATATATATATATATATATATATATATATATATATTGTTAGAAACACTTTCAATTTTACTTATTTATTAAAAAAAACTTAACTGTTATAAATAAAATTATTAATTGTGGTAGTACATAAGGTTCCACGACCGTGGTTCAGCATAATCTGTCCCGCTTCTCTTCGATGCCGTCCACCCAAAACGTCGCCGTGCCATATTTTATAAACATTGACGGCCTAACCAAAACATTGGTCTTACATTCGGCCATCCTGCTCAGGGCACGACCTCGGGACCAATCATCGGAGAATTCCCTGTAAAACAGAGTTTCCAACAGTATCTCTTATCTCATTTAATTTAATTATTGTCATTATTTTAGTTTTTTTTTACTTTATCTCTTATTTCTTTTGGAATACTTAGCTCAGAGGCCATCGCTATTTAGTAAGCATGGCTTGCACCCTCTGGTACACAGCTCAGCGGCTTTCGCTAAATAGTAGGCATGTCTAGCAAACTTTCAAAATATCTTTTGCTCAGCTCAGAGGCCATCGCTATTTAGTAAGCATGTCTTGCACCTTCTGGTACACAGCTCAGCGGCTTTCGCTAAATAGTAGGCATGTCTAGCAACCTCTCAAAATTTCAAAATATCTTTTGCTCAGCTCAGAGGCCATCGCTATTTAGTAAGCATGTCTTGCACCTTCTGGAACACAGCTCAGCGGCTTTCGCTAAATAGTAGGCATGTCTAGCAACCTCTCAACTTTTCAAAATATCTTTTGCTCAACTCAGAGGCCATCGCTATTTAGTAAGCATGTCTTGCACCTTCTGGTACACAGCTCAGCGGCTTTCGCTAAATAGTAGGCATGTCTAGCAACCTCTCAAAATTTCAAAATATCTTTTGCTCAGCTCAGAGGCCATCGCTATTTAGTAAGCATGGCTTCCACCTTCTGGTACACAGCTTAGCGGCTTTCGCTAAATAGTAGGCATGTCTAGCAACCTCTCAAAATTTCAAAATAAAATAATTTTGTTTCTAAGACTTACATTATTCGGACTTCTGCACCTTAAATAATTTTAGTCGATCGCTAGCCACCACCCCTCTGAAGCGCCTTCTGTCTTTGGAAAGGGATTGCACTCTGTAGCGATCGTTGCCCAAAATGTGTGTTATCTCTACAGGTCCGATGTACTTTTGGACTAATTTACCACTGGTGATTCCTTTAACCATGGGAGTTCTTTCCACCATCACCATATGTCCTACTTTAAACTGATGCGCAGGCACTCTATTTTTATCATAACACTTCTTCATATTTTTCGAATATTTTTCAATGTTTTTCAAAGCCTTGTCGTGTAGTAGTTGAATATTTGCGAGTCTATCTGTCTGATTAGTACTAAGTAACAATAGCACCGCCAAAACCTTTCATTGTTATCTTTTTACTTGTGTCAATTGGTAACTTAAGAGATATTGCTTTGTTTAATGTCATTATATTACAAGCGCTCCCAAAATCAACATAAGCTTTAATGTCTTCCTTGTTTACTTTTGCTAACACATGATACTTCGCGTCGTCCAACGCTATAGTATTAATTTGTGACGATTTAATATTGTTTGATTTTAAACGATAACAAGTTTCCTTTTCATGGCCTGTTCGCTTACAAAACGTGCATTTCTTTACATTAGAGTTATCCTGTTTATTTTGATAACATGCCGCTGCCTTATGACCCACTTTGTGGCAAATAAAACAGCGTTCAAATCTTTCTCTGGGTTTATCAGGGTTACGACGTTCATAACGAGTGTTTTGTTTTCCTCCGCAGAAAGTGCTACAGTCAGCTTCTACCAAAAATGTAAGCAGCTGTTCTGTGCTTTTACACCCGGCCGCTCGAGCACTGGCCCGCAATAAATTATTGTTCAGGGTCGCAATGATGACATCCGTAATGACCGCGTCAGCTAAGTCACAATGTTTTCCTAAACGGAGCTTTGAATAATAAAATGAAATAACGTCTTGATCATGTTGACGTTCTCTATTAACAAATTCTTTCAACTTTTCAGCAACACCTTTGTTATCAGGAAAAGCACGAATTAATCGTTCTTTCCATTCCGCCCAACTGCAATTTATGTCTGTTTGGCACTCATACCATGATTTTGCATTTCCGGCCAGTTTGGCTATCATACAGAAAATTTTAGCGCGATCGTCCCATGAATATAATTCACCAACAGAGTCTATTTTATTTAACCATTGCTGAACTGTCATAGTTTCCGCAGACGCGTTAAACTCGGGCACTAATTCAAAGCGTCCAACATACCGCTGTGCTATATAGTCAGGTATATTTGATTGTCGATAAGAAGGTCCGGCAATAGCTGGCGACGATTCTGGTAAAATTACAGGTGTTCTCGGCAAAGTTGGTGTCAGAGAACGCACTTCGGAAGGGCTTAGATTAGAATTTTTAATTATAGCTTCTAAATCACGAATTCTTCGTTTCAAATCATTCACAACTGGACTACGACTCCTTGAATGACTTTTGTGTTTATTCCTAGAAGACTTTTTATTACGAATACCACGATCCATTTTTGTGACAAAATTAATATAACACAACGAGTTAGTCTTATGATGTTAGGGCAATATTGGCAAACAAAACAATTACTAATGAAAGTAACAATGTCAATGTTCACTATAGACAGATAGACTTAAAAATGTAATGGCTAATTTACGACTCACCAAATTGTCAATCAAGTTCAACTACCTTCCTTTCCCGGCAAGCACTCTACACCATATTTTTTTAAAATCACTAAAAGAATGGTTATCACTTCAACATTTGTATCTCACCTCACTACAGTGGTGCCTTTTTTAAACTGTGTTTAATTTCACTTTTTTTTTTTAAACTCTGGTTAAGGCCCTTTTGGGCATCCCACTTCTGAATTGTTAGAAACACTTTCAATTTTACTTATTTATTAAAAAAAACTTAACTGTTATAAATAAAATTATTAATTGTGGTAGTACATAAGGTTCCACGACCGTGGCTCAGCATAATCTGTCCCGCTTCTCTCCGATGCCGTCCACCCAAAACGTCGCCGTGCCATATTTTATAAACATTGACGGCCTAACCAAAACATTGCTCTTACACTATATATATATATATATATATATATATATATATATATATATATATATATATATATATATATATATATATATATATATATGTGTGGGTACTCATACACACATAAATGTATAAGAGCGCGCACTTGGAGGTTCACAAGAAAACTAAAATATAATATTTTTAATTAATAATATACATTCATACTGATTGAAAATGTGTTATATAACAACTACTTTCAAATTGATATGTAAAAAACAATATTTGTTTATATAAATAAAGTATTGATTTCATTATATACACTAAGTGCGTAGGTACTCTTATGCTCATCTACCCTATTAATAATACTTTGAATCATTTTAGGTTGCGCTAATAATAGGAGTCTCTGGTGCTTGTCGATGCTACAAATTGACGAATTTGAAAATCACTGATGTATAGGACACTGGCGCGTATCTAATTGTTTCGATACCAGATACCAAGACCGGCATTTCACGAAAGTTTACAATTATAAATGAAGGATTTTCTATCAACGACGTAGAGATGTGTAGAAAATATATTTCCCTACGACCAAAGAACTTATCACAAAACAGATTCTTTTTACATTATAAGAATCAAAAATGTACTTCTCAGTCTGTTGGACTCAACACATTGGCAAAAGCTCCATCAAAAGTTGCATCGTTTCTGAACTTGGCAAACGCGGAAGCTTATATTGGCCACTATATGAGGGTGCACTTCAATAATTTTATTGGGAAATAAAGGTGCCGACTTTACACCCATCAAGCGGCATGGTGGGTAGAAGAGCCCTGCTGTGGCAGAGAGCTATATTGAAGACTCCGTATCTAACAAACTTGGTATTGCAAGGAAAATCCAAGGTTCTTCTCGTTCAAGTCATTCCTCAGGAGAGGAGACATCCAAAATTTGTTCCAAGGAGCAACTACAAGCTTCCTATTAACGGAAACGAAGTGAAATATGAAAAAGCGATGAACGAAATGTCTATTAATATAAATGTTAATGTTAATTTTAATAAGTAAATTAAATTTGGTTGATTTAAGTTTATATTTTTTTATTATTTCAGTAGTGGATAATAGGTTACTTTATATGCTTTATAAGTGTGAATAAAACTCCTATTATAATGTGTTTGTGTGTATAAATTATATTTTAAATGTGTTTTTATTAAATGCATACCATAATCATAATGATTTTGAGTTTTGAAGTTGTTAATGTTATCTTCTAGAAAAGCAGTTATTACCATATTGTGTATTATAAACTTCATGTAATTTTATAATAAAACTCATTAACCTATCCCAATTCATTCAGAATATTTAATATATCTTAACAGTGTAAAGTATAAATTTGACTAACAACTACTTGACATTACTAATTGTATAATGTCATTCAGTTAAAAAATATTTTTTTAGTGCCGTTTTTACTGATAAGACGTGCAGCTACTTTCATCGTGGCTTTTTATATATGAAGCTCCAGCCACAATTAAAATAACTACAAACATATGTCTAATTCTTCGATAAATACCTACCTTATATCGATACCTTTTTGCCAAACTATCGTAAGTGACATTTTCCATGAAAATGACTATGGATCTATCGTAAGTATAATATGCAAATCCACATCTTGGCAGAGGTAGATAGATCCATAAATATGTAAGCGTATTTAAATGTTTGACGGTTAAATAACTGCATACATTTTATCGTAAGTGACAGAAATATAATAGGCAGAGTGGCAGAATTGTCGTAATAAGTAGCCTAAGGTAAAATTTAGTGAGTGATTTACGATATTTTGGCAAAAAGGTATCGATATTAGAATTCCTCAAAACAATATACAAAACTGATTCTAACTAATTTTTATACTGCAATCAGACAAGGTTCAAATACTTGGTTGACAAACCATGTTACTTTTAAGTTTTTTGGGTTAGTTACTAAATTATGTTTAGACAAGTAACTATTATGAACCAGTTATAATTCCGGCTAATGTATAATTTATTTAAAAAATGAAGTTGTAACAGGAGAAATAAAGAGTGTCGTCAATGAATTTAATATACATAGGTACCTACCAGACATACCATTGGAAGATTTGTACATGTAGGGAGTGTCTTTACAAGCACATAAATTTCGACTTTGTCGAAAATAATTTCAAGTCAAATTAAAAAGAGATGATTCCAATTATTTGAAATGCACTATAAATAGAAAAAAATTATGTGTACCTTTGCTGCACAAATATAACTCTTGAGTTCAGTCCTGTCAATTACTCGTCATATCTAATGCACAAATAATACAATTTAATCTTTGATATAACCCTATATTAAGTTAACTTTTTAGACCCGCTGCTAAAGTATTTTTATTACAACAGTGTACATATTTTATACCCATATCCATCCATATAAGTAATATTTAGTTAGTCATATGCCCATATCTCTCCAAACTATTTTCAAAATTTCCCTCTGTAAATACCTCAACATCATTAACTGAAAACTAGCCAATGGAATGTTAGCACAGTATGGCGACCACCTTACAGTTGACAAAATGATAGTAAGGAATCAGCCATCCAGTTTATTTTAAGAAATCCGTGGAGCAAACATACGAATGCGATGTTTGATTGAACAATAATTTAGGAATAAACGAGTTAATACAAATAATGTAATACCTAGTAAAAATACTTAAATGTTTACTTACATTTATATTCGCTTTACTACAACTATGTAAACAAGGCTGAAACTAACCATTCTGATAAAAACTAAACATCAAAAGTTTGCAAATTACAAGTTTAAAACTCGGCTATCCTCTTGTGTACAACGTACATCATCCTTGAATGCCGCCAGCCTTCAAAGAGCGGCAAGGCAAGAGCGAGCGACTTGAACGACACGATGAACCAAACTTATGATCGAATGCTACAGTGACAGTGCCATGACCACGTCGCTCAAATGAACAACTCGCTCTGAGCGACTCATTTGAATGAGCTGTGCCGCACGTGCCGGCACGCTGGAAATGAATGGGCAACCCAGCTCTAATGTAAAAAGGCCGCAATACGATTCATAGAACGTGATTCAGTATCCTACTCCGATGTCTTTAAGTTCTCTCTACAACAGAATGTGTCATCATCTAAAGGAGTCAGGTAAATCCTGACGAGCGTTCCAATTGCTGACTGTCCAATTAGAAGAATAAGTAGAAGAAAAGCTCCTAATCCACGCTCGTATTTTTTTAATAATTATTGTTTCTATGGCAGCCATATTTTTCTGTCAAGAAGACGATTTACTGCGCATGATTTTTTTACCCGATAGGTTACATTCTTGTCTGGCTCTCCTTATACATAAAATAATTTAATTTCCTGTTATTTTTTTTAATATCACTGACCATCATATTTTTTGTGTAAATATTCTAATTTACTGCCTATGATTTTTCCTATTTTTACATCATACATGTTTTTCTGTAAACAAGACGATTTCCTGCGCATGATTTTTCTTTACCTGTTAGGTTACTTTCTTGTCTGACTCACCCTATACCATTAATTTTTCGAGACACTTTGTATATTAATATTTCCTGTTATTTTTCTTTAATTTTACTGACAGGCATGTTTTTTTGTGTAAATATTCGAATTTACTGCGCATGATTTTTCCTCTTATTACATCATACATTTTTTCTATAAACAAAACGATCTACTGCGCATGATTTTTCTTTATCTGTTACGAGACTTACCAGACCAGACTTTCTTGTCTGGCTCACCCTATACCATAATTTCTTCCAGACACTATACTAAAATATGAATTTCCTGTTATTTTTTTAAATGTTACTGACCGCCATGTTTTTTATGTAAATTTTCGAATCTACTACGCATGATTTTTCTTTACCGGTTAGGTTACTTTCCTGTTTGGCTCATCCTATACCATTAATTTTTCGAAACACTGTATATTATTTATTTATATTTATTAATATTTGAATTTCCTGTTATTTTTTTTAAATTTTACTGACCGCCATGTTTTTTCTGTAAATATTCGAATTTACTGCTCATGATTTTCCTCTGATTACATCATACATTTTTCTATAAGCAAAACTATCTACTGCGCATGAGATTCCTTTACCAATTAGGTTCCTTTCCTATCTGGCTCACCCAATACCATTAATTTTTCGAAATACTCTATATGCCAATATTTGAATTTTCTGTCATTTTTTTTATTTTACTGACGGCCATCTTTTGTTTTGTGTAAATATTCGAATTTACTGCACATGATTTTCCCTCTTATTACATCATATGTTTTTTTCTATAAACAAAACGATCTACTGCGGATAACTTTTTACTTACTTTCCTGGCTCACCCTGTATAGCTTTTATTTTTGATACACCCTGTATACTACGAATTTGAATTTCCCGCTACCGATCAGCCACCTGAAGTTGATACCTCCCCGCCGGTAATGCAGATGGTATGCAGATCGTATACTAATGTAGAGTCCAAAAATGCAACAATATACAGGGTTTCCCATTTTAAAAAATTAAGTTTTTATGGCTTGCAGTTGACTTAACTTGGTATTAAATTTTCACCACCCCCCTGTAAGAGATTCAGCAATCGTGAAGGTTCGATTATAAAGTTTATGAATTTAACGCTCACCTCTGTGAATATTGCCGCTCTATCTTTCTTAAATAAAAAAGTGTTAACTAGGTACCAATTTTTGATTTTTTTTTTAATAAAATTAAATACCTATCTCTAAAACTTTTGGAATAGGGAAACTTGATGAAAGTGACATTAAAATTTAATGTAGAATTAAAAAATGCAATAATATACGGAGTGTTGCATTTAAATTAACAAAGTTGACGTCAACTTCCGGTTTAACCGGAAGAGCTACAGGGACGCCATTAGTTTATTTGAAGAGAGTATACCCAAAAATCTCGGAGCAACAAATTTCATAATTTAAATCCAAGTGGTCGCTGAAATAATATAATGGGACACTTACTTTTAGCAGCCATCCGGTATATATGTGAATATATTACCTGATCTGATGACTTATTGCTCGCAATCTGCCAAGTTTTTGATTAGAAAAGTTGATTTTGCTACCAGGACAGCTTGTGGCTACTTCAGAATTTACGCCTTCTACATCCTAAAATTGTAAAAATCATGTACCTACATTTCTAAATTATTTTATCAAATATTGTGTCATTACAAATGAATGTAGTTTACTCAATTTTAATATAATTGATTAAATTAATACTAAATGAAAATTGACCCACAACTGAAAATTGATTAGCAATTATCTACTAATATAAATATTGTAGATAACATTAATGATTGGTACCCAGACAAACAAAACGTAATAATTACTTACACTATACCTACAAACTATAATTGTTTCCTGTATAGCGTGCTTGGTCAAATTTTTATATAGTTGTAATTTGCCAGATTGTTTTAGTTTAGTTAACCCAAGGACACTTACAATTTTCTGCCGGCTAGCAGTTGTCTGGCTGGGTCGGAATTCTTGATTTGCAATATTCTTATTTACTTGTTTTTTTTTTTTTTTTTTTTTTAAAATGTAAAATTTGAAAAGTTTATAGTTGTTAAAATTCACATTATTTATTTGTCTAAAAGACTTTACCGGGGGCACCACTGTACTTTAATCGTAAAGAAAATTTAAGGTGTATTGTGAAAGATACAGAAAACAATACGTAACATTAGCTCACCAAAAATGCACCTGAAAAATCTGTCGGAGAGGAAAATCAAACAGTTACTTGAGTAAATGATTTTTATCTCATAAAGATGTTGATTAATTTTTTATCATTATGTTAATTACAACAAGATAGCAATTGGTTGAATTGAGTATGTATTATAATAAAAAAAAGTTTCTAATAGCTTGATTTACATGTAACAAAAATCAATTGTTAGATAATTACCTCTGGTACCATTGGTGTACATAGAAAAGTACTTAGTATTAATTTAAAAGCTACACCAAATTTTACATTGAATTTCGGAATCCTTATTCCTGAAAATTTATCTTTTTGTAGTAATTTATACCTGTCCTTTAAGGATTGGTGATTAAAATGATGTAAATATACAATATACAACTTTCAAGCATACAAGATACAACATCCAAAAATACAACCTGGATTATACCACTTGCTGTCTACTTATAACTGCTATAGGTACTGCGGTTCTGGTCCACTTCAAAAACTCAAGGCTCAATCCTCCAAAATAGGAAGGGAAAGGGAAATGCAATTCAGGTCTACTGCATCCAATTAAAACCAATAAAAATTGTTGTAGGGTCATCCAGCAATTTCAGCATACTGCAGTCGCAATTCAAAATCATGCTTCAAATAAACCATGGATGATCAACCCAATCAGATTAACTCCAACAAAAATTATATACCATCAAATGGATAGATACAACCAATAAATGCTATCACAAGTATGGTTTTATCTTCAAATGGATAAATTCCATAAAGAATATATATCATCACAAACCTACAATTACGTGAAATTGTTAAAAAATTATCAAATAAAGTTGAATTAGATGAAACTTACCCTTTAATTCAAAAAGGGTTTGCCATGTGCTTTTAACGAAGAAGATTTAAAATGGAGGCTGAAACGTACAACACGTGTGCCTTCCTCGATGCTTGCAACGTAAAAGAAAGTTAAACGGAACCCAACGTTTCCAGAAAGCAATTTTTGAAAAAACTATTCTGAAGCGCATGTCTGTTTACGAGTTCGAAGCCTATGGGTCATGGTAATGGCAAAAATATAAATCTTGTGGAAGAAGAAGAATTTTTCTATTCGCACTGCCTTTTGACATTTCAGATTATAAACCTTGCAAAAGTTTATCTATGGTTTATGGTGATCTTAAATAAAATTTATTTTAACTAGACAACTAATTGTTTAAAAAATGTGGAAACTGTAGAAAATAACTACTACATGGAGACATGGAGAGAGTAAGGTGACTTACCACAAACAGGGAGATCTGGTGAAAACTGAAGTTTTAGTGAAGTGAAAGTGTTGCAAAAAGGACAATTTTAAGTGAAAATTGTGATTTAGTCTCTGTGAAATGTAATGCCAATATGTCTAATGCATGTTAAGTAGTTTTTTTTTTATGCATGATTGCTTGTTAATAGTTAAAAATAAAAAATTTATATTTGAAACGTTTTGTTTACCAACCCTTATTTGTTTAGTTGAACCATGCAACCAACAATACAGTATTTGAGTCTTTCTGGTTGTATTTTTATAATATCTAGGGGGACTTCCAACATAAATTAATTTAATAAATATCTAATATCAGCAGTAAGCAATTTCAATTGCTACACACCCTTCACCAACCAAAAAAATATGACCTCAGGTTATATTTTTGATAAATTTAAATTTGAGAAAAGTTTAAAAATCATTACTCCTTTTATAGAATTTCTATATTAAATCTAATGTTAGTAATTTCCTAATCTAAGCCATCCTAAAATTTATAATCTAAATTCTATAATTGACTTTATCAAAACTTACTCACAAGTATCATAATTGACTACAATTATTTGCAGTATTCTTAAACTTCTAAAATTCAATTAAACTATTTTAATTAGCTTAATCTCAAAAACTATGGATATAACACTTCCACAATAATAATGTAAAGGCCATCAGCTTGTTACAGGGGATGTACTGAAAGTACAAAATCTATTATATACAAAAATGGTAAGAAAGTAAACGAACTTGCTACCAAAATTAGACATGTCATCGTACTAAACGTACTCATACTGACAAAAAGAGAAGGATACGAAGAAACTTTTACCTTGACAAATTCACGTGCCCTTCCTGACGAAAGACAATAACCCACTAGTCCATACCTAACCAAGAGCTCGTGACACTATCTGAAGATGTTAAGCGACAGGTCACGTTCTAAGTTGCTCTACCTCAAGACGCTTGAGGTGCCTCGTGCAAAGAACCTACCAAAATGGTCCAAGATCTCAGCAGAAATTTATAATAGGTGACTGTACCCCGAAAAGAAACACAGGTAAACCGTCAAGAAAAAGGAAAAGAAACCATAAAATTTAGGAATACTCCAGGGACATGGTTTACTATCCCACCAGCGATAAAGGGGCTGACACACTGAAACACTACTAAGAGCGAAAAAAAACATGCGACGGGTTTGTTCCCATATGTGGCTCGACATGCAATCTCTCGGAGCGGCAGGTATATGAGAGCTGAGGTAGATTGTGGGATGCAAACCAGCCAGAGTATCCAGCCTCGACTGAATAGTCTATTACCAATCTGCAGCACCACCTACCCTTCTTAAACACCCTACTATTAAAAGCAGCCCTCCGATGACGAGCATGTCCCAATCACAAACGAGCCCCTCTGCTACAACAAAGGGTCCTTTTTGAGGATTTATACCTCACGCAGGTTTAATTCCACGGTGGCATAATTCATAACCCACTACCACAGGGCTTTACAATTAAAATATGAGAAGTACCGATGTACTATACTAGAACTACATACTAATTATAACTACAGGGAATATATGAACACAAGGAACACGTGTTTAAAGAAAAATTGTTCGAAGAAAAATTTGTTGCAACTATTAGTTTTTGGTTCGAAACCAAAAAAATAGGTACGTACTGGGTAGTACATCTAACTATGCGAAAATATAGTTTCCTACTATATATCGACACAAATAACACTTTAAAGTGACCATTGCAATACTCTTGCATAAAAATATGAGAAACTCATAGTAATATGAAACGAACTATACCCATGTTACATTTTCTATTGGTAAAAGTAGAATGTTTTACAAAATAAACTAAGTAGGTAGATATCTAGGTAGCAGAAAAATTTTACTCTGATAAATCAGAATTCGATCCTAGATAGGGTTTTAATTGACTAATGTGCCAAGATCCTACATCATTACCTTGTATGTCGTCGAGTTCATATACTAATCGAGATTTCACGTTACGTACTTTACAGAGTACATATCTAGGTGCTAGTTTGGCTGAAAACTGCTTCGTAGCATCTGATAGAACATGATTCCGTTTCCAGACCTTATCACCTACATTAAAAATAATATTCCGCCTACGTAAATTATATTGTTTAGAATTTCGTTGATACATTGTATTCAACATATCTTGTACTTTTTTATACAAATCTGAAAAATTAGCTAGATTTTCTGCATAGTGATCTGCGTATCCAGGTTCTAAATTAAAATCTACGTTATCTATATGTTCACCATAAAAATCACCCGATATTGGAATTTTTCGTCCAAAATTTAAGAATGCAGGGCTATACCCAACCACGTGATGATGAGATACTCTCATAGCATGAGCTATTTCATAAATATCCTTGTCCCAATTTTTATGATTGGTGATGAAGCAACGAATCGATGTTAATAAAGTTCTTATCGAACGTTCAGCTGCATTATGCTGTGGATGATATCTAGCATTATATAAAATCTTTTGAACTTTATACTTTTTAGCTAGTTCTTTAAATTCCTTTCCGGTAAATTGAGAACCGTTGTCACACACTAAGAATTGACTTACTCCATACACTAAAAATACTTCATTTTCTATATATGAAACTAACGCTTTAGCAGTAGCAGCACGTATTGGCTTTACCAAGACATATTTTGTGAAATAGTCAGTAACGATTATTGCATAACTATTGCCTCGTGGTGAACGTGGATACGGACCAAGAAAATCTATAAAAATACATTGAAAAGGTGTGGTAATTTTTCTTTCTGTTCCCATTAATCCCATAGGTGCGGAGTTTGGCATTTTTTGACTATGACAAATATCACAATTCCTAATATACTTTAAAACATCTTTTCTTATTTTAGGCCAATAAAAATCTTCAGTTATTTTGTTTAAGGTTTTGTAAAAACCGAAATGTCCCGATGTGGGAATGTCATGACATTGACTAATTACTGACTTACGTTGTGAAAGTGGAACAACTAATTTCCATTCTGATATATTAGATTTTAAAGGAATGTTTTTAGGAAGAAATTTATAAATGTAATTATCTTTTACGGTCCAGTGTGGATAATTTTCAGGGTGGCTATTAATTTTATCTCTTAATTTTAAATACCAAGGTTCCAAATCATCAAGCAAAACTCCTAACACATTTACTTCCATAGGGAGTGGTGACCTAGACAAAGCATCTGGAACAACATTTAGTTTACCCTTACGGTGAATTATATCAAAGTCAAACTGTTGTAATTGAGCTGCCCATCTGGCGAGTACACCAGTTGGTTCTTTTAATTTTTGAAACCACAACAGACTGTAGTGATCTGTTATGACAGTAAAATGAATTCCTTCGATGAACGGTCTGAATTTAGTTATTCCAAAATAAACAGCGCCAAGCTCTCTCTGATAAGTTGACCAGTTTCGTTCAGTACGCGATAGACTGCGGCTTGCAAAAGCAATTACTTTTTCTTCTCCGTTTTGTACTTGTGTAAGTACAGCGCCTAAACCAGTAGCACTAGCATCGCACTGTATAGAAAATTTTTCATTAAAGTCAGGAGATGTTAAAATTGGAGCGGAAATTAAAGCTTGCTTGATGTTTTGAAAAGCTTGTTCGGCTTGATCATTCCATTTAATAGGAAGTTTTTTACCGCGACCCTTTAATAGGTCGTTTAAAGCTGAAACGGTTGATGAAAAATCTTTTATAAATCTTCTGTACCATGAAGCCATGCCAAGAAAACGTTTGACCTCAGAACTATTTTGCGGTCTGGGATAGTTTACCATAGCCTCAACTTTATCTGGATTAGTCCTTAACCCATCCTTATCCACAACGAAACCAAGATAATTTAAAGATTCACGGAAAAAGTTACATTTGCCATAGTTTATAGTCAGATTAGCTGATTTAAGACGAGAAAGTACCTCATTTAACAAATTTAGGTGGTCTTCAAATGTTTCTGATACTAAAATAACGTCATCTAAATAAGTAAAAGCTGAAGGCTCTAATTCTGGACCTAGAACTCTATCCATCAATCTCTGTTGTGCTTGGGCACTATTAGATAAACCAAAAGGTACTACACAAAAATGAAATAAGCCCCTTCCGGGTACACTAAAAGCGGTTTTTTCTTTACTGTCTTCTGACAAAGGTATTTGCCAGAAAGCACTTTTCAAATCTATACTCGAAACAAACTTGGCCCCTTTCAACATATTCAGTATTTGATCAACTCTAGGAAGTGGATAGGAATCTTTTTTAGTGACTGCATTCAATTTTCTACCATCAAAACAAAAGCGATATGTCCCGTCTGATTTTTTTACTAATAAAACAGGTGAACTCCAACTACTAAAAGATGGTTCTATTACCTTTAACTTTAACATTTCATCTAACTGTGAATTTAATTCTTTTAATAGATATGGTGATAGTTGATATTGTCTTTGTTTACAAGGTATCGCGTCCCCTGTGTCAATATGTTGAATTAGTTTATTGGTTCTACCTAATTTATTTTCAGGTGACAATTGTTTGAATTTAGCTAATATGTTCTCTATTTGAATTCTTTTATCTTCGGTGAAGGAAACTGTATTTCGAAGGCCTTGATCACTAATATTTTTAAATGTTTTAACATCTATCACATTTACATTGATATTTGTTCTTGGATCACTAATTTCCCAAGTGTTGTTTTTAAAATTTAGACAAAGATTAAATAATCTGCAAAAATCACTACCTAGGATCAATGAATGGTTTAGTGATGGAACTACTAATACCTCTAACAATTTACACTCCTTATTTAAACAAATTGGTAATGAAACTGAGCCGGATATGATTTGTTTTTGACCATCTGCTGTAGTTACAAATTTCGTTTGAACTGGTTGACTGTTTAATTTGAATTTATTTAAAATGTGTTCACCTTCGGATCCAATAACCGATTTATTTGCTCCTGAATCAAGTAAGGCTACTAGTTCCTTATCATAGACATTAATAGCTATATATGGACGATTATCGTGAGCTCGCTCAACAAAGACTGGTAAAGTTTCTGGTACAGTATTATTTAATTTATTATACTCATCTTGTACAATAAAATTATCATGACTATTTAAATAAAAATTTTTAACTTTGTTTAACCAAGATTGCCATTCGGTTTGAGATGTTAAAATCTTAGATTTAAAATTATTAAAATAGGGATGAAAAGCAAAATTTTTACCACGAGAATTTAAATGATTAAATTTAGAATTAAAAACAATTTTAGACGGAATAAAACGTACGGCCTTATTTACATGTGGCAAACAGTGGCCAAAATTATTTGCCTTTATTATTAGTTTTTTGAACACTTTCTGCAGTTTCGAGATATGACGTCAGGATTTCCGCACTTGAAACAAAATATCTTACGTTTTTCTCTGCATACCTGGTATCTATGATTTGGTTTATTGCAGTTCCAACAAGTGACAGTGGAAACATTAAAATTTCTACGAAATTGACATGTTCTACCCGTAGATGTGCTTGCTAATGTAGTACTAGATTGCGTTAAATATGCCAAATCAGTTTGTAAAACACTCGTACTTTTTGGAGGGGGAATATAATTATTTTTTATGCGATCTGCTTCATCCAACTTTCTACAAATAGTACACAACTCATCGGTGTTCTTTACATCAACTAAAGCTATTCTCGACGTATAGCGTGGTAAAATTCGTTCTTTAATAATTTTAAGTTTTGTAACTTCTGCTGGAGGACGAGATAGTCTATCGAAGTATGACTCCATCGTAGCAACATATAAAAGGATTGATTCTTTGTTACCCTGTGTTCGTTTTTTGATTTCGTCCCACAGGTCATCATCAAAACCGTCCGATAAAAAGTCACGCTTCAATAAACGTACTAGACCTTCCCAATCAGTAGCTAGTTTTTTACGTTGAATATTTCGAAACCAAAGTTTAGCTGGACCTTCGAAAAGATCAGCTGCTGACTCAAATAACTCTACATTACTTACATTACGAGTCACCGATAACTCTTGTACTCTCTCTAAAAAGGTATGTACACTCATATTTTGTGTATCATATTTTAAATCCCATTTATAAACAGGTACTGACTTTCTATTATTTTGGTTGGATGAACCAGGCATCTGTTTAGGAACATAAGAGGTGCTTACATTTATGTCAACGAGAGGTGAAATTTCTGATTGTTGAATTTTTTCTCTGAGATCTGCGTCATATAATATACAAGTGGAATGAGAATCGTCTTTAAAGTCTTTTATTTCTTTATTTTCTCCAGATGGCATTCGTAAAATTCTATTATAAACATGTATTAGACGAGTTTCAATACGCTTATACATAGAATCAGAAGCAGGTCCCTCAAATTCATCAATGAGATTTTTTATTGACTGTAAAATTTCTACAATTAAGTTTTGTTCAACATTAAAATCAAACTCAGAATCTACTAACTCCGTCTCTCGTTTACGTTCGGACTCTAATAATCTATTTAATATTTTCCGTTTAGCTGCAGCGTCTTTTCTACCCGCGTTTACACCTCTTATACGTAATTCATAGTTCAATTCCTCACTCAGGAGATAAACTGGTTTCATATTACTAGATTCCATTTTACTAGGATTTAACCAAATTAATTAAAGAATTCCAGCATGCAACAGCACAATCAAGTACAATAAAAACGCAAGAAAAAGGTATGTGCTCAAACCTATATATTCAAAGTTCTAGTGAATCCAGGCTGTTATTATGAATTTTAATTTCTCTCTCCGCAGATGTAAGGTAAATCTGTGGTGGCTACTATATATAAATTATTTAAATTTTAATAAGATTAAATAAAACAATAAATATACCATTGCAAATCGGGCCCTTGACGTTGGTGCGTCACTTTTGTATAGCGTGCTTGGTCAAATTTTTATATAGTTGTAATTTGCCAGATTGTTTTAGTTTAGTTAACCCAAGGACACTTACAATTTTCTGCCGGCTAGCAGTTGTCTGGCTGGGTCGGAATTCTTGATTTGCAATATTCTTATTTACTTGTTTTTTTTTTTTTTTTTTTTTTAAAATGTAAAATTTGAAAAGTTTATAGTTGTTAAAATTCACATTATTTATTTGTCTAAAAGACTTTACCGGGGGCACCACTGTACTTTAATCGTAAAGAAAATTTAAGGTGTATTGTGAAAGATACAGAAAACAATACGTAACATTAGCTCACCAAAAATGCACCTGAAAAATCTGTCGGAGAGGAAAATCAAACAGTTACTTGAGTAAATGATTTTTATCTCATAAAGATGTTGATTAATTTTTTATCATTATGTTAATTACAACAAGATAGCAATTGGTTGAATTGAGTATGTATTATAATAAAAAAAAGTTTCTAATAGCTTGATTTACATGTAACAAAAATCAATTGTTAGATAATTACCTCTGGTACCATTGGTGTACATAGAAAAGTACTTAGTATTAATTTAAAAGCTACACCAAATTTTACATTGAATTTCGGAATCCTTATTCCTGAAAATTTATCTTTTTGTAGTAATTTATACCTGTCCTTTAAGGATTGGTGATTAAAATGATGTAAATATACAATATACAACTTTCAAGCATACAAGATACAACATCCAAAAATACAACCTGGATTATACCACTTGCTGTCTACTTATAACTGCTATAGGTACTGCGGTTCTGGTCCACTTCAAAAACTCAAGGCTCAATCCTCCAAAATAGGAAGGGAAAGGGAAATGCAATTCAGGTCTACTGCATCCAATTAAAACCAATAAAAATTGTTGTAGGGTCATCCAGCAATTTCAGCATACTGCAGTCGCAATTCAAAATCATGCTTCAAATAAACCATGGATGATCAACCCAATCAGATTAACTCCAACAAAAATTATATACCATCAAATGGATAGATACAACCAATAAATGCTATCACAAGTATGGTTTTATCTTCAAATGGATAAATTCCATAAAGAATATATATCATCACAAACCTACAATTACGTGAAATTGTTAAAAAATTATCAAATAAAGTTGAATTAGATGAAACTTACCCTTTAATTCAAAAAGGGTTTGCCATGTGCTTTTAACGAAGAAGATTTAAAATGGAGGCTGAAACGTACAACACGTGTGCCTTCCTCGATGCTTGCAACGTAAAAGAAAGTTAAACGGAACCCAACGTTTCCAGAAAGCAATTTTTGAAAAAACTATTCTGAAGCGCATGTCTGTTTACGAGTTCGAAGCCTATGGGTCATGGTAATGGCAAAAATATAAATCTTGTGGAAGAAGAAGAATTTTTCTATTCGCACTGCCTTTTGACATTTCAGATTATAAACCTTGCAAAAGTTTATCTATGGTTTATGGTGATCTTAAATAAAATTTATTTTAACTAGACAACTAATTGTTTAAAAAATGTGGAAACTGTAGAAAATAACTACTACATGGAGACATGGAGAGAGTAAGGTGACTTACCACAAACAGGGAGATCTGGTGAAAACTGAAGTTTTAGTGAAGTGAAAGTGTTGCAAAAAGGACAATTTTAAGTGAAAATTGTGATTTAGTCTCTGTGAAATGTAATGCCAATATGTCTAATGCATGTTAAGTAGTTTTTTTTTTATGCATGATTGCTTGTTAATAGTTAAAAATAAAAAATTTATATTTGAAACGTTTTGTTTACCAACCCTTATTTGTTTAGTTGAACCATGCAACCAACAATACAGTATTTGAGTCTTTCTGGTTGTATTTTTATAATATCTAGGGGGACTTCCAACATAAATTAATTTAATAAATATCTAATATCAGCAGTAAGCAATTTCAATTGCTACACCTGTCTGTTGTCAATGTTTTTTAAAATTTTTATTTAAAATAAACATTGAGACATAAATAAACGTACCTACTAAAAGCAAATTCTATTAATAATATTTGTAATTTTTAATCCATCCATAAAGTAGCTGTAATAAAAATGTATTCAATGTTAAATAATATATAAAAATCCAGTAAACGCGACTAGCATGGCCGAACTAGAATAGTTCGAGAACTAGCCGTTCTCGTAACTAGTAGACTTCGTTGGATAGTAGTTAGTAAAAAGTTACAAGAATTTCTTTTTTCTTCAAGCGTATAATAAATACTTACATTATACAGGGATACCCATAATAGACTACCTATGTTGATATTGAAATAAATTCTATATGAGATAAGTCAGTACGTTTTTCTTTATACAGTTATCTTCTATGGCCTTTGGGATTTTAATCAATATGTTATTAATCGAGTAGGCGCCTGTCGCAAAACTAGGATAAAATTGTTTTCGTAAAACGTCGTCATTTTTCTACTACATTAGTTAATTGTCATTATTAGGTTTTAACACATAATTTAACGTTTAGTTTTATTCCCCATGGATTATTCAGTTCAACACCGAGTGTTTTGCTTAGAAACTTACATAAGAATTAACTCAATAGAAGAAGTAAGGCGTGGATTCCGTCGTCAATTTAACAACAACAATAAGGGTGATGCTCCAAACCGTAAGACTGTTATGTCATGGATTCACCACTGGCGTGAAAATGGTTCTGTGCCAAATTTAAAGAAACCTGGACGTCGAAGAACAATTTGTACTCCTGAAACTATTGAGCGAGTCAGAATTGCGTTCAACGAGAAGTCCCACAAGGTCTGCTAATAGGCAATCCCTTATTTTTGGAATATCAAACGGAAGCCTACATCGAATTTTTCACAAGGACTTAAAATTTCATCCATACAAATACCAAATGGCGCAACATCTTAGTTATCAAGATCTTTTTATGAGAGACGAGGAAAATTTTTATTTGAATGGCATGGTTAATAAACAGAATTTTAGGTATTGGTCAGTCAAAAATCCTCTAGAAATCTTTATAAACAATCTCCATAATCCAAAAGTTATTGTTTGGTGTGCGGTAGGATCATTTGGCATTATTGGTCCATATTTTTTTGAAGATGAAAATAACCGTCCTCTAACAGTGACGTCCGAGCGTTACGTAAATATGCTAGAGACGTTTTTTATTACTGAATTAGAAAGGAAGGGATTACTAAATAATGCGTTTTTATTCCAGCAAGATGGAGCAACACCACAAATCGATAGAAAATCTATGAGAGATCTGCGAGAAGTGTTTAATGGGCGACTCATTTCACGATTTGGGGATTTAAATTGGCCTTCGAGGTTTCCGGAGTTAACTGCACCTGACTTTTTTCTGTGGGGCTATTTAAAGGCAAAGGTTTTTGCAACTCGTCCACAAAACATCCAAGAGCTCAAAGTGCGAATTGCTGAAGAAGTCCGGCGAATAGATCAGGTTTTGCTTCATCGTGTCATGAATCATTTCTTGTCCAATCTTGAAAAGTGCATTGAAGTCGATGGCGGTTACTTAAAGGACGTAATTTTTAGAAGTTAGGATAAGCTGTATGTTCCAGTAAATCCCAAAGAGTAGATTGTAATTAAGTGTAATAAAAGGTTTGTTCTTTTAAGTTTCAACAAGTTTATTGAGCTATTAAAATGGGTCTATTAAGGGGAACCCTATATTATTGTAGGACGTACTCTAGAAACAGCCTATTGTTTTACTATTGAAGAAATATCAGTGAAGAATATCATTGTTTTATTAGAATAAAAAAGTAAAGGTATAACCATAACAAGTGATTAATAAAGACAGTCTTGTAGCTATGTGTTCTCAGAAGTGTCAGTTTAAAATTAAATGTCACGTCGATGGTTTTTTTTACAAGCATAAATGTCTGAAGAAATACAGTTTTAGTTTGAACGCTTGAAGAAAACATAGTAGGTATATACCACTGGGAGTATAAAGCTCACTATGTGTTTCGCCCAGTTTACACAGCCTTGGCGAACGTCTCGGCTCTGTAAGCTTCTGGGCTCAACAAATAATGTTCACCTTCTACTCCTATTAACATATACTATTATAATGGCACAAATAATTACTTTTAACATCCCTTATCTATTTATTACTCAATAAATATTAAAAGACTTTTTTAATGTTTTTATAGCTAATGATCCATTTAACATAAACTATGGAAGCATTTTGTTTTAAGTGGAACGGAAAACATTGATTACAATTTATTTGAAGGAGATGCCGAAAACATCTACTCCACGGCCAATATGCCCCGACTGGCGTTGCATTACATCGGCATCTCCATAGGAGTCGCCACATCGTTCACCGAGACCAAATACCAGACACGGACCGGTTTCGCGCTTATTTTATGCTCATCAGAGTGCCATAGGTAGTGGACTCGATGAACGATGTTGCTACGTGATTGCCTAATGGGCATCGTGAATGTTAGTAGTGGTGAGAAACACGCCGTAGTGACCTCTTTGGGTCTGTGCTACTATCTGTCTGACAATTATTGTCAAATTGACAGACAGATAACGACCTGCTCTTCCGCAGGTCACTGCTGTAATGGCACCTGCGGAAAAGCAGGGCATTATCTGTCTATCAATTTGACAATAATTGTCAGACAGATAGTAGCACAGACCCAAAGAGGGCACTACGGTGTGTTTCTCACCACTACTAACCTTGATTACAATATTAGATACTACAGTAATGGTAACAAAACAGTAACATACATTACATGTGTTGTCGGATGATTCTATGTGTGACCTATATTTTTCGTTCACCCATGTCACAGGTGATGACCATCTTATTGTCTCAGGGCTTGGGTTAGAAGACGAAAGTTTTTTTTCTTTAGTAGAGGTAATACTATCAGAACTTGAAGACGAACTAATTACTTGAGATCTAGTAACTCTGCGTTTAGGACTAAGTTTTCTAGGTGGAGGAACTTTATGCAGCTTTTCTTTGTTAGGCACATCTAATAGGTTGTGTATATCTGCAAAGTGATGTGATTTTGTAGGACTAGGTGTTTTACAGTTTCTTAATAACTTCTTCTCACGTTTTCTTCCTAATTTCTTGTGCTGTATATTACTTGTTGTGTTTACTTTGTCACAACTAGGAAAATCGTAAAGCCCATCTGAATCGGTAAAAGGTAATATATCTTTATTTCTTCCATAAAATTGAGGCGAAAACCTTCCCATACCTGTAGTCCGATCACTTAATGGACTTTCACTACGTGAACTTATTGGACTTAAAAGTTTTTCGTATCCTGAAGAATTGCATTGCAATATAATAGAAGGCAACTGAAGAGAATTCTTATTGTTTGCGTTTGAGAGTAAAAAGCGTTCTACAGTATCCTCAAAATTGATACATTTGACGGTTGGCCGGGGTGCAATAGCTATGTCTAATAAAGTTTTAGAAATATCACTTTCATTAACTATAAAAGTATCTAGTTCTTTGGCACTTTTTAACTCACCGTCTTCAATTTTTTCATCAATATGATCTGTACCTATCCCTTCATCATTGGATCCAAAAAGAGGATCATCTGATTGAGTTTCAGAATCAGACTGTCCTCTTCTAGTTTGTGAAATTTTCTCTGTATTATTAGAGTCGCATGAATTAGAACCAAGTTTTATAGCAGCTGCCAAAGATTGTCTTCTTTGATCTCCAGCTGGTCCAGGGAGTCCTTGATCTTCAATTTCGGAAGAACATAAGGGATTACTAGAACAGCACCTTGAAGGTCCTGGACTGGCCATGGAACTATAACCTGAAGAACTTAAATTCGACTCGGATGCAGTGTGATCCCCACGACCATTAATAGAAAAGGGGCTGAGAAAAGTCATTCCAGTAGAGGTTACACCTAGGTGGCTAGTCGATTTTACAGCAGGGGAAATTGATTCTGTATCAGATTCAACTTCGTTTAAATTGCAAGTAACTGTAATCATTGGAGGAGCATATGGTAAATCCAAAGACGTGGGTTTCTCAAAATCCTTATACATTTTTTTAGATGTTTCAGGAATAGGAAATCGGAAACAAGGTTCATTTTCCGATTTATGAGGTGAAGGTGAACTAAGAAATAGAACTGATGAATACGGAGAGTGTGTGGGTGAAGGTGTTTGAACAGTTAAAGTTGGTATAACAAGCGGTGGAGGCTCTACTTTTATTTTTATAAATTCCTTGATTTCTGAGGGTTGGCCAAAAGGTGCCGGTCGAGTCTGAAAATATAGTACCTGCTGTAGTTATCCAAGGAATAGGTAACACTACACATAATGGCATAATATATTAAAATCTAATTTTTGACGATGGTTTCTTCTATAATAAAGTAATATAGGCTGATATAATAAATCGGTAATAGTGCTGATGGTTAATTAAAGATTTTTTATTCAATTGATATGGGGTAAATATAATATACAGATTTATATTTATTCATATCATATCGAAAATAACGAAACTGAAGGTCTATATAATCACTCATAATGACTATCGGTAGTACTGGTGGTTTACTTAGCGACAAGTCAGGTTATTATGTACATTATATTATTGAAAACATGTAATTACATTATTAGATTGTACTTCTTTGTAGACATAGAAAGAAACCAATGACCCTATTAATATGAGAAAGTACTTACTTTCAATTTGAATAATGAAGACTGTTGCATCGCAGCAGCTTCTTCCAATATCAATCCATCTTCTGCGTGAGGGTCTATAGCAAAATCAGAGCAGTGTATTTCATCATCGTCAGCATCAGTAATACTAATGGCTATATTAGAAATTTCTACTGAAATTCGGTCATCGCTCATATCTGCATCTTCCAGTGATGATATTACGTTGGGTCTCATTATAGGTGTTAGAGCAGGAGATGGACTGCGTGAGGGTAGAGGTGTGGGCAATTCTCTAATAGGTGAAAGGCACTTATTGATTGTGCTCGGTATTTCTAACAAAATGGTAGGTGGATATAATAAATTACCACTACTGCATGAAGATTTATGTGCACTCAGGGAATCCAGAACTGGAACTTCAATAATGTCTTGATTACAAACATGATGCTGCGTTATAGGACTTTCTGGACCTCCACTTGAAAATGACATGGATGTGTGGATTGAAGAACTTGATATTTCATCATCGCCTACAATATCATCCTGCGGACTAGAGGCTGTGGGTGTTGTAGAAGGAGATACTTTCAAAGATGTAGCATCTGCTGAACTCGATGAAAAATTTCGGAACATAGCTAGAACGGAATCGGCACTGGCTGGTTTTTGATTGCCATTTGGAAGTCTAGTGTTGCGTCTGTTGATAAGGAGATCTGAAATACTTGAACTCAAAAGACTGGGAATAGCAAGGTCAGAGCTAGTGAGTGAGTCACTACCTTGATTACTAGAAGTGCTGTTTGGAGATCTAATATCATCGCCAGGCGAGGGAAGTGCGCTAGATGGTCGAGCAAACATACATCCCAATTTATTACCTTCCATAATGCCAAGCTCCATTTCTGATCCGCAACTCATTTCGGCTGAAACTTTATTAAGTAAACGTGCAAATGTTACTTTCTTTTCTAACTTTGGATCATTCAGTGCACTTTGAGCAGAATTTTCTCCAAACTTAATTTCAGTAGTTTTAATTACGCCTGGCTGCAATTCTGCTGAACTATTTATTTTTATATCTGTCAACTGGATTAGTTCACCTAAATTTATTTTCTTTGAATTTTTATTTGCAGGATATATCAATTGCTGTAAAATTTGCTTCTTTTCTATGTTTTTCTTGGTAGGTGTTGAAGTATTTCTTTTCCTTTTAGGCGATGGGGTACCTATATAACAACATAAATAAATAATTTTAATAAAATATATAATGTCGCATTATATTTTAAAGCGACAGACATACACTTCTTTATTCCTATAATGATGTATGAGTCAACTACTTATTGAGTTATTTTAAAAAATATTTAAAAGGAAAATATGCAAAATACGTGTAGTTTGGTCCATATTTTGTTTGAGTTTTTAGATAAAGTTTGAGAAAAAATATATTAAAAATATTAGTGTTGTGGCTGGATTTTATTTTGTTCGTTTTATAACGAGTTTGAAAGTATGGTTCTTGATAACTTATCATATTCTCATTTCACTTTCACGTAATTATCCTTATGATAGACTTTTGCAGGTCCAAACTATTATAGTTTTCAACTATACCGAATATTTTGTAGAACTTACAAACAAAAATGTTGAATGCATAGTAAGAAATGAGGTACTTCTGTAACTGTTCTTCCATAACTTTACATAAATTACCTATTTGTTTGTTTTTCAAAAGAGGGTTATGGGGCTTTATTTAGCCTACTCTCTGTATCCATATACAGGTATAAATAATTAGTTTTACCTTTTAGACTCACTTCTGGGCTAGAAAAACATCAATAATATTTTATTTATTTTCTTTAATATAATTATAATTTCAGTATTAGCATAAATTTAAAAATTCTTTTGTATTTATTTGCATCACTCTAGCATTCGGGTTAATATATTCAATGAACTTATGACATATTAAAGCAAAATGACATTAAAATAAAAACCAAAGAAACTGCAAAAACGAGTTCCCCGTTTTTTTTGTCCAATAACACATTTAATAGAACATTAAATATAGAACTTCAGTTTTTAGGATAAGTATAAAAATATATACCTGCTATGCCTGGACGTATAAATAAAGGTAAATAATTGACCATATAAATCCATTTTCAAGGAGATTAATCAAATAATTGAAACAAATACACAGAATTAATGAAAGACAGATTTAAATTACTTATTTTATTTAATTATATTTTATTATGTGTTCTATTTTGTTCACATAAATCATAACATTTTATTCAAAAACTTATATATATACAAGAAAGAACCACCTCAACGATATTCTAAGTATAACTTTATCCGTGGTATATACTTGCTTTGTAGAACCGGCCCTAAATAGTAGCTACTTTAGACTAAACATATTTGGTCATATATAATTCATGAGATGATCTGTGGTATTTCTTTAAGAACCAAAGTAAACCTGAAACCGTAAAGAGACCGTACGCTGTTGTCTACATCTTGGGTCACTTAATTTGCTATTAATTTTTATATTTGAAAGACGATCCACTTAGCCCCGGTTTCTAAAGAGCTTAGCTTTAAATAATAAGTAATAATGCCGTTTACAAATCAAGAAAAATGTGATATGATTGAAATTTATTATAAATCTTACAAAAATTCAACCAGATCTGAACAAACATATTTTGAAATATACCCAGAAAGGCCACAACCACTTAGAATGACATTTTCGAAACTGCACAGACAATTGACAGAAAACGGTAGTTTTGAACATTAACAGTATTTACAGGAGAATACATAATAATAGTCCAAATTATGTTATTGAATGTTGAAATTTGGTTTTATATGGTAACACAAGTTGTACCGTATAATTAAATTTAAAATAATGATAACAAAGTAATTTATAATAATAACAGAAATATTTTTGTCTGCGGAATCTAAAATTAAAATTTTCTTAAATTAAACTGTATGTTGAAACAAGCCACCATTAAAGCGAAGCTCTTTAAACGTCAAATTGTATTGACAATTAAAATTGTTTTATAACAAATGTCATCAGCCCAAAGCATACTAGATTCAATCGCCTTAAAAGTTATTTCTGGTATTTGAGCAAAAAGAATAATTAAAACTATAAAGTATCATACATCATTGGAATCAGAATAAAAAATCCTATCGTTTTTCGTAAGAAACATTATGGGTCCCTATTTAAAAAAATAAAGTTGAAGATGGTCCTGATCGGACGAAACGCCTTAACGGAAATTTTGTACTACCACGTTATAGAGCATTAAAAGTGGTAATGAAATAGTCTTGTCAGTTTTTTGATATCGTCTCAAATAAAGCTAAAAAAAATTAAAAACGAAAACTCAAAATTTTGGTTTTTTTGAAATAACTCAAAAACGAATGTAGATATTTTGGATTTCTTGACGGCATATTATTGGTCACAAAATTACGCAACTTTGCCCCAATTTAACCGTTTTCGTATCTCTTACCGTTTCCGAGATCCCAATAGTGAGCCTCGAATTTCGCCCACCCTGTATACGTATACATACATGTCTATATCATGTCTATATATTGTTACCGTCACATTTGAAAAGGAAAGTTGCAGCTCTTGTACAGCTAAGTATCTATCAAGACACCTTCTGTATACATAGGTACATAATTTACAACAACCCTTATAAAAATCTTGAAAAGTAGGATTAAAATATGTAAAATCCTAGTGTTTAAAGAACATTCATAGTTTTTATTATTTAAAATAGAGTACCTACCCAAATTAAAAGTATAAAGAAACAGTATGTAACTTATCTAATTTATCATATTTAACATTTTTACATTAAAATTGTTCCAGTAATTTAAAATTACAATATAGACTACTTTTAAATCTTTGGTTTATTTAATTTAAACCCCTAATAGTTTTATAATTATGGATATATTAAACCAACCGCTAATTAATTATAGTTTCTTAATATTTTATTTTTTAAAAAGTTTTATTATTGGTATTATTGGTTTTATTATCCGACGACTTTTTTTACTTCTATTATTTAACGTCGGTCTATTTCCGCGACTAAGGCCAATCACCGACGCCAGGACACGAGCAACCCCCAACCTATAAATTTTGCCAAACACCCCACTTCTGTAGCACGGAAGGGGTCTTTTACTTGCCTATCGTTTCATAGACAAAAGATCTCTGACTTTACATTCTATCCTAGGGATAATATGTATTTCTACACATATTTCGCCTAAATTTGCATAACTTCTGTGAATTTATCCACGTACATGCCATTAGAAGATGCCAGCAGGCACCGCGGGTCTTCTTTGCATGGTTGCCAATTTAAGTACCAACGTGGTGAACATTGCTTGGTGCTCATATCGATAACATGAACGCCAAGTCGTCACCACGGCCTGCCCCTATCCGAAGACTTAAAACAACATTATAAGAAATCAAAGTTAACTAGATTGTTATTTTTTTGAAAGAACTGAAAGTTATTGAGTTCATTCATTATTTTAGTCTTTGTATTTAAAGGAATACTGGAAAAAAGGCACTTCAAAGCAACTTTTTCTTTTTATAAAAAATCTTGTGCCAATAAGTAATTTTTTTATTGAATGCGTAAGCCATCATGAACTTATTATCGAGTTAATAGAGCAACATTGTCATTAAACTATAAACTAAAGTTGAATAGGTAAAAATTTTCAGATAAGTTCTCTTTTCAATATTTCCTAATAAATAAAATAAAAAGAGAGTTCCAACGCTAATATTATACGTTTAAAAGGAAATACAATAAAACACATTAATAATGTAAGTACTTGTAAGACCTTTATAAATTATTCATAGGAAATGTTGATTAAACGCCTTTTTTCCACGATTTTTAAACGTAAATGTAAAACATTTATACAATGATATTTCATACCGTACATTTACTCACTTATTATGACAAAATGCCTATTTTTACAAGTACAAATTCTTATTCTTGAAATATGCAAATCTCCCACTTCGTGTAGACTATAATAAAATAATATTCGGTGTATTTTTAATTTTCTTATTGCCACCCCTTAAAACATGCGCACCTATGGGGTTCGGAACTATAACAAGAAATTTTATGAAATTGAGGTTGTGTTTTTCTTTTTGTTATTATCGAAACAAACATTTTATATATGACCAAATAAATAGGTTATTGTTTATACATATTTTATCGGAAGCCTGAGCTCTGTCTGTACTGTACTAACTACAACTGTTTACAATTTTGAAATTATTTTATAAAAATATACTTGTTTTAATTCAGTCCGCAGTATTTCAGAAAATTACCGTTACTTGACCAATATGACTGTCCTTTATGAAACACTAGAAACGCAAGACTTCTCCAATTAAAGTAACTCCATATCTTACCGTTAATGTGTTTCTTGATGTGTTTTAATAATGGTGAAGATATTCCGCTGGTTAATTTTATTTGTATTTCATTAAGTAGTTGTTTTTTATACTTTTTGTGGTATTAAAAATAACATGTATTTTATATTTATGTAAGTATGTATCTACTTGTTTATACAGTGCTTTCGAAAAATAACGAATAAATTCATTATTTTAGAAATTGAGAAGTTTTCGAAAAAATCCCCTGACACGTCGATTTTGTTTTTAAAAAAGGCACTTTTTGACATACGACCCATATTTGTGACGTCATCGTTGTTCGAGATATGACATCATCGACAATTTTTTTAAATAGCAACCCCTAATTTTGACCACGCCATTTGAAAGAGCGTATCATTCTATATACGCATCATGAAAAATTATGGTGTTACATAGCAAAAATTTCAAGAAAATAATGTTTGAAGATCTTAAAATTTAATTTTCACAATACTGACAATGATAATGATTATGAAAAAAAAACGACTAAATTAAATGTTCAAATTGTGCACCTTTTAATAAATCGATATTAATTAAAAGCCAGGAATTTATTAATCGTCTTGGCTACTGTCAGACAGCCAACGGTGCACAATTTGAACATTTAATTTAGTCGATTTTTTACATAATCATTATCATTGTCAGTATTGGGAAAATTAAATTTTAAGATTTTCAATTTATTACTTCTTAAAAATAATATTATTTTAATATTATTTTTAATACCACCTTTCAATAAATCGATATTTATTAAAAGCCACGAATTTATTAATCGTCTTGGCTACTGTCAGGCAGCCAACGGTGCACAATTTGAATATTTAATTTAGTCGATTTTTTACATAATCATTATCATTGTCAGTATTGTGAAAATTAAATTTTAAGATATTCAAACATTATTTTCTTGAAATTTTTGTTATGTAACACCATAATTTTTCATGATGCGTATGTAGAATGATACGCTCTTTCAAATGGCGTGGTCAAAATTGGGGGTTGCTATTTAAAAAAATTGTCGATGACGTCATATCTCGAACAACGATGACGTCACAAATATGGGTCGTATGTCAAAAAGTGCCTTTTTTAAAAAGAAAATCGACGTGTCAAGGGATTTTTTCGAAAACTTCTCAATTTCTAAAATAATGAATTTATTCGTTAAAGCACTGTATATAAAAATGCAGGAACAAACTCTGTTTTTGTAGCCGGCATCATCACACTACCAATGTATAAATTTCAGATAAGTATTTAAAATGTCCCAAATATGTAAATTAACACTCATATAAATCTTCACTACATAGTAAATATAAAGCGAACAAAATAAAATTTCTCACAATAATCATACCTCCGCTATTTGTTTATAGAAACAAGTTTTATAAATTGTATATATGCTTATTCTTAAAATTAATTTGTAGGTCCTTTTTAATTCACTTTCAATAGATTTCCTTAGAAACTAGTTAACAACTCAAATAGTAGTAACCATCAACAACATGAAGTATTTTCATTTCTAATAAAATAAATAGGAAATATTGCATTGACTATACAATAACATCAATAAATTACAGGAAAAATATGTGTAGCTATTTTTTCGTTTAGGCCAAGGAGTTGATTTTAACAGAAATTACCAGACCTCAAACCGAATTTAACAAAATTATTATTTTTTACATAGAAATTGTTATTAAAAATATGATAAATTGTCATACAAATAATGTACTTAGCTAGTATAGCCGGATACATTTTTAGAAAAATTCAAATTTAGCTAGTTTCAAAGATATTTGAAAATATCAATTTGCCTGTTCTCCTTATATCTGGTAATTTGTTATATTTTTTTATCAGTTCCCAGACATCAACATTTGTGAACATATCATCTGACAGACAGTAATTTTCCCTATAATTGCACAGTTTTGTAGATGATAATTATATTTAAATAATTAATTCTTTCTTGAAATAATAGATAAGAAATGATTTTACGCAATTCTTCATACTCGTATTTAAATGATAAATTCAGTCTGATATATAGGTCTTATACATGTGTAGTATATGTACAGTAGCTGTAAACAGTGTGCGACAACAAAAAAGAAAATAATATAAATTACTATAATGTGCAACCTACCAGCCAGTCGCATTAGAGTAGAGGGAAAGGGGTGTTTAACAAACATAGAGAAAGACAAAGACAGAATAAATAGTGAACAAATACATATGACATAGTGTTTTGACAATCATTATACTTGTGGCACTTGGCCTTACGTCTAAGGGAAGATTTTAGCAAATCGTCCAAACTAAAAGTTCGGGCTGTAGCTGGAACATAACCACTGGCGTGTGGACTGGTCAGGCTAAGAATGGATGGCTTTCGAATACCCAGACGGCCAAACAGTGAGCGAGGCGCTCCTGGACCGGGACTTGGCGATATCGTAACCGCCGTCGCTCCTGCAACTGCAGCTAGCGGTTCTCTCACAGAGGCACTTCTTAGGGAGGAAACTGTTTAAAAGGAAATATTAATATAAAATCTAATAATACTGAACATCTTATTTAATTTCATATTTCTATATATAAAACCAGTTCAGTAGATAAGGAAGACGGGTTCCAAAGCGGAAGTGACGTCACAGCGAGCTGGATGGCCAGCTGCCATCGACTAGATTACGGAGCCGTTGGTCATTGTCATCAGGGTGAAGAACCAGACTTCTTGTAGCATTGCCGCATGTTCTTGAAGCATCCCCGCAGGTGTAGGTGCCACAGGGGCTTCAGAAGAGCACCCCAAGAGTATGTGACGTAGGTTCGTCAAGATGGCAGACTGATGTCACGAGCCACGCCCAAGGTAGTATCTCAGGCGGTCAGGAGAAGGCGCGGCAGTCTGGCGGCAAATTCAAATATCTGAGAAATTAGCGGGTAAATTCAAACGCAGTAAAAGCAAGAGCTGCTCTCATAGACGCAAATTCCAATGCACAATGACGTAACTGATGTGAATGCGGATAGAAAAAACATGCGCAGTAGGTAATCCTACGACTAGGTCTGCCATCGCAAGATGGCAGACCCACGCCACGCCCAAGAACTTAAAATCCTTATAACTCGTAAACGCGTGCGAATATCTAAAAAACAATTGAAAAATCTCCCCCTCGCCCCTGGTTCTGATTGGTAGCCTTCTATCAATAGAAAAAAGTCCCAAGATCGCATGTCAAAAAACAAAAAAAAATAACTCTGCTGATGTCACATGCCCCGTCCAAGAACTTAAAATCGTTATAACTTGTAAACGCGTGCGAATATTGAAAAATCTCCCCCGCGCCCCGCAGTTCTGATTGGTAGTCTCCTATGTTAAAAAACAAAAAAGTATATATTTATATATATATCAAGTGACTCGTAGCGACATCCGTGATATTAATTTCAAACTATTTTCAGTCTAATAGCGAAGGTATAAGAGATGTCAAACGTCCGACATTGGCGGGTAAATTTAAAATCATGAGTCAAGAGCATGATGCTAAATTCAACAAAAATTAAATAGCCTTATTCTACGTGACGGTTAGCCTTATTTACGTGATGGTTAGCCTTATTTACGTGACTGCTGGCCTTATTTTACGTGACGGCTAACCTTATTTACGTGACGGTTACCCTTATTTCAAACTGACCCTACATCAGTCCCGTTAGCTGAAAACCCCTGTCTGCGTACCAAGACTTAAAAATTTGTAGCAAACATATTTATTAATAATATGAGCCTAATAAACTATTCTAGCAGAGGATAAGAATACCCGAGCACAGCGGTTACTTGATAAAAAATACGAATAAATGTAGTAATTAAAGTTCTTATATAATTTCAAGGTTAAAACTTTTCAAATATATTAATACTTATAAGTTATTACACCATATGGCGCAATATTGTATAAATCGGTGATCTGCCGTCACAATGATATAAGGCATAAAGTATAACAAAAAGCTGTTAATAATTTTTACCCCACCCCAATTTTCAAAAGAGTATAAAATCAGTATTTACAAAGTGAAAACACAATTCTATCTCCTACACAGTGGAGTAAGCGGTGTTAAAAATATAGATTTTACTGATAAAATCTTGCGCATGATGTTAGTATATCTAAAGGCACAACAACTTACAGGGTGTAACTTTGTATAGATTAATCTGTGTTACAATGATTTCAGCCTAATTTCCAATTATAATTAAAAGCAATGCGCAATCATCTATTTGTCCTTATGTATACAAAATCCCTCTACTACAAATATTGTAGCAATTAGACAGAGGCAAAGAAAGACAGAGAGATAGAGAGAGAAAAAGAGAGAGTTAAAACAGTCGTGTTCTTACTCGCCCACTTTGATGAGAAATCTTTACCATACTTAACAGCTGTTACTTCAAAACTATAAAGGGAAAATTGACTTTTATTAAAAGTTCTAAATTATTAATATTATTTACGTTTATAAAATAATATAAAATATTTCACTTATAGAAAAATATAGCTCTTATAGAACAGATATATTATTAAAAAACACTCAGCGTGAATTAGGAGTTTTTCTTCTATTTATTCTTCTAATAGTTGGATAGGAAACAATTTGGACGCCCGTACGTATATACCTGACTCTTTATGACGACTGCCTCCTTTGTACAGAGGCCTTAGCGACATTGGACACGGTACAAAAACCCATGGAGAGTCGTGTTGTACGAGCCGTATTGTGACCTTTTTACATGGTCCTCAGCGAGGTGACACACCGCCAACTATTGAAAAACATGAAGGTAAAAAATAGTAATGACGCGGCCAATTTTGTCTAATCATATCTACTAAATCTAAATGAAGTACTAAATCATAATTTTAAGGAATTTGTATTTAAACGAGATATAAACTGCACCTACTAGACCACCTACCGTGGTATGTGGCATCGAATAGGAACTTTGCCATTTGAGTGCCTCAAGGTACAGTTTGTAACAATCATAAACAAAATTACACCTAAATCAAAGTTAGTATCCCTGGTATATATTAAGTATTGTGAATAAAGACCTATATATCCAAAGATCTAGACTATAAAATGTAAAGTTTTATTTTATTAAGTCAGCATATGGCTCTAACCTAATAGATTTGTTAAGTGAAAACAATATTATGTAATATTAAAATTGAAATAAAGACACTTACCCAAAATATCTGAAAGGACGCCAACAGTTACAATAGTAGCACCAAAATGAGCAGTGCTGTACAGTTATTTTTACATAGGTAACCAAGCAGTTTCTACCAGTTATTCGTTACTAAAAAAATTATAAAGAAAGCAATTTATTCTAATATAAAACGTAAAAAAATCAGTACCTTCTTTTCATTTACTCCAATGTAATAGACACTAAAATATTATATTCGATAAACCATATCATGAATATTTAAATACCAAAGCACGTTTTCTCTCCACAAGTACATACACATAAATGAAAGAATCCACAACTGGACAGGAAATGCGGTAGCAGTGCATTTATTCTAATACAATACACAATGGTCTTCCTATATTTGTTAATACAATAGATAATGGTCTTCATTGTACGAATAAACAAAGCAAACGATAAGATAAAAATAAAGTACAATAACACGAGATATGTAAAATGTGATAAGATTTATTCACGGAAGCCGCATTTTCCAGCAATTAATTATCATCACTCGCAGCACACGTGGTATTTTTAATACAATAGACAATGGTCTTCCCTTGTACGAATAAACAAAGCAATGGATAAGATAAAATAAAGATGCGTCAGCGGGACGCTAATATAACTAGTTCTATAATAACAGGAAATAATATGTAAAAACGCGATAAGATTTATTGCCATCTGACTATTAGTAGAACTAGTTTCTACAACCTGTTATTGTATTGGATTTACCCCATCCCTTACGATTGATTTGGATTGTGTTGCGAAAACTACCCAGAGGTGGCGTCTTAGGACTTGCGTGCGCAAGGCTTACCTATTGTGCCAAATACTCAGGTCTTCGCATTCGTAGGTATGCTCACTTATATTGCACTGATGAGATCATAAAAAGGTCGAAACCGGTCTGCAATTAGTGGCATCCTACGATGTGTGGTCTGAATGTTTCCTCGTAGTTTTCGTTGCAATCCGAATCATTGTAGTTTCGATTCTAACTGTGTTTATAATAATAATAATAATAATAGTAATAATAATAATAATAATAATAATAATAATAATAATAATAATAATAATAATAATATCTCTACCCCTCATTCTAATCACAAGGATTAGCCCGAAAGTCTGAGACTTGTGTGGGAGAAGTGGCGGCATATTATTATTTCGCGGTCCGCATTTGCGCCAAATTCGGGCAATTTTGCGTTTTAGACCAAAATACGGTAAATCTTGCTTTGTAATTCAGCGCTCGGCGCGGCATATAGCCAGGAGAATAGCTGTTTTGGCTTGATTTGTTTTAGTCCTTATTTTTAGTATAAGGCGTTTGCAGATGGAGGATGATCTTAATGACGTCCTTACTATTCGTAGTTATTTGCTATAAGATTTATTTGCTGAAGCCGCGTTTTTTGGAATATTAATTATTATCACTCGCTGCAAACGTGCATGGTACGGCTTTGTTATCATGTGACGCAGAGAGTTCTTATAAATAGTTAAATCGCTGTTGAAATATCAGTTTAGCACACAATCGTGTAGCAGTAGTTACATCATGCTCAGCATTGTTAATAGTACAAAGTAGTTTACTAAGTGTGACATAATCAACGCTAGTAAAAGTGTATAATACTCAACGCTGGTAGTATTAAAGCAACATAGCAACATAGCAACAAAGCAACATAGACATCTTCAACGCATTAGAGTGAGTAATTATTATTATTATTTAGATATTAAAATTTTTTTCATCAAAGGCCTTATTATTATCCTTATTATCATTTAGAAATTAATAAATTTGTATATCAAAGACCTTATTATTATACCAGATTTTTTTCTATTTTATTTGTAGAATGGATCTACATGAAATTAATTCCATAGCAAATCTTCGCAGCAAAGCAACAATAAAACTTTAGGACATTTCCTGTCCAGTTGTGAATTCTTTCATTTATGTGTATGTACTTGTGGATAGAAAACGTGCTTTGGTATTTAGATTTCATAATATGGTTTATCGAATATAATATTTTAGTGTCTATTACATACTGATTTTTTTACATTTTATATTACAATAAATTGCTTTATTTATAATTTTTGTAGTAACGAATAACTGGTAGAAACTATTTGGTTATCTATGTAAAATTAACTATACTTTACTGCTCACTTTGGTGCTACTATTGTGACCGTTGGCGTCCTTTCAGATATTTTGGGTAAGTGTATTTTTAAATTTTAATATTACATATTATCCTGTTGTTTTCTCTTGACAAATCTATTAGGTTAGAGTATATGCTGATTTAATATATCAGTTTGACCTATAAAAGCAATAATTTTTTCAAGGTAAAAATTTACATTTTATAGTCTAGATCTATACAGACCCACCCAGTCTAGACCCTATATAGATAGGTCTTTATTCCCAATACTTAATATATACCGGTGATACTAACTTTGATTTAGGTGTAATTTTGTTTATGCTTGTTATAACCTGTGCCTTGAGGCACTCAAATGGCAAAGTTACGATTCGATGCCACATACCACGGTAAGTGGTCTAGTAGGTGCAGTTTATATCTCGTTTAAATACAAATTCATCAAAATTATGGTTTAGTACTTCATTTAGATTTAGTAAATATGATTAGATAAAATTCGCTGCGTCATTACTATTTTTTAACTTCATGTTTTTCAATAGTTGGTTTTGTGCCACCTCGCTGAGGACTATGTAAAAAGGTCACAACACGACTCTTCATGAGTTTTTGTACCGTCCGACGTCGTAAAGGCAACAGGGGGTAAATATAGAGGGTTAATACAAAGGGCGCAGTCGAAATAAAGAGTCAGGTATATACGTACGGGCGTCCAAATTGTTGCCTATCCATCTATTAGAAGAGAATAAATAGAAGAAAAATATTCTATAAATGAAATATTTGATACCTCTATTCTATAAACGTAAATAATATTAATAATTCAAAACTTTTAATGAAAGTCAATTTTCCCTTTATAGTTTTAAAGTAACAGCTGTTAAGTATGGTAAAGATTTCTTATCAAAGTGGGCGAGTAAGAATACGACTGTCTTAACTTTCTCTTTTTCTCTTTCTCTCTCTCTTTCTTCCTTTCTCTCTGTCTAATTGCTACAATATTTGTAGTAGAGGGATTTTGTATACATAGGGCCAAATAGATGATTGCGCATTGCTTTTAATTCTAATTGGAAATTAGGCTGAAATCATTGTAATACAGATTAATCTATACAAAGTTACACCCTGTCAGTTGCTGTGCCTTTAGATATATTAACATCATGCGCAAGTTTTTATCAGTACAATCTATATTTTTAACACCGCTTACTCCACTGTATAGAAGACAGAACATAGTGTTTTCACTTTGAGAATACTGATTTTATACTGTCTTTTGAAAATTGGGGTGGGGTGAAAATTATTATTAACGGCTTTTTGTTATACTTTATGCCTTACATCATTGTGACGGCAGATCACCGATTCATACAATATTGCGCAATATGGTGGGCTAACTTATAAGTATTAAATATATTTCAAAAGTTTAACCTTGAGATTATATAAGAACTTTAATGACTTCATTTATTCGTATTTTTTATCAAGTAATACCTATGCGCGGGTATTCTTATCCTCTGCTAGAATAGTTTATTAGGATCATATTAGTAATAAATATGTTTGCTATAAATTTTTAAGTCTTGGTACCCAGATATGGGTTTCCAGCTAACGAGACTGATGGAGGCATCAGTCTCGTCATTTCATCCGCATTCATACTGGTATGAATGCGGATACCTCAACGGAGGTATCCGCATTCATACCAGTTACGTCATTGTTTTTTCTATACATTCTTATTTGACTCATCCTGTATATAGCTTTTGATTCACCTTGTATAATAAATATTTGAATTTGCCGCCAGACTGCAGCAGCAGAGACCTCTTGCGCCCATGGCAGCAGCTCTTGCTTTTGCTGCGTTTGAATTTACCCGCTATTGTCTCAGATATTTGAATTTGCCGCCTAATAGCAGAGCCCTCTTGCGTCCATGACAGCAGCTCTTGCTTTTGCTGCGTTTGAATTTACCCGGTAATTTCTGAGATATTTGAATTTGCCGCCAGACTGCCGCATCTTCTCGTGACCGCCTGAGATACTACCTTGGGCGCAGTTCGTGACGTCAGGCCGCCATCTTGACAAACCTACGTCACACACTCTTGGGGTGCTGGATGCCCCAGGGGCTGCAGAAGAGCACCCCAACGATACACCTGCGGGGATGCTACAAGAACATGCGGGGATGCTACAAGAAGTCTGGTTCTTCACTCTTCACTCTGACGACAATGACCAGCGGCTCCGTGGTCTAGCTCCATGCCAGCTGGCCATCCAGCTTGCTGTGACGTCACTTCCGCTCTAAAATCCGTCTTCCTTATCTACTAAGTTCTAATGAAATCAGTGCACCCTAAATAACTTTGGTGTATATAACAGTTTGCTATTAGTGAAATTTCCAAGGAAGATTGATTTTTATTCGAAGATGAATTTTTACGTATCGTCTATCCTAGTGATACCACCCTCTAATGACATCAATACCCTGCATATACTTGTAGGTTTGGATAAAATGTTTTTAAATGTCAAGAGATGTGGTAAGATAGAGCACTGCATGATAGTAAATTTTTATAGTAATAGTCAATTGTTAGGCTATATAGCCTTCATTTAATTAATTACTTTTTTAGGCATTTATATTCTCTTAAAGATGTCATCGATTATTTTAGACACCCATTATGCAACCCCTAATTTCATATGTTACAGATACAGCGTCCTACATAAATTGAGAAAAGGTATATAGGTTGTGTATAGAGCAAACAAAAAGTAACACCATTGTCACTATAGGTAAAGATTAAACATTATTTATGAATTATGCATTGAAAAATAACCTCGCATATGGTGGACGCCACTCCAAAACGGCTACTTTTAATCATGTTTATAAATAAATAAATAATGTCAACATAAATAAATTGTGTCAACACAATTTATTTATGTTGTAGTTTAATTTATTTAATTCTTTATTCCCCAACAATATACAGGGTGCACCATTTAAGTTGGCAAACTTGAATATCTTGAAAATGAGACATTTGAGAGAAAAATGTTTCAGATAAAAGTATCATCGTTTTACAAGCGGGATTTAATGGTTATATGTTAGGTTTGTTTGGTATAGAGTTTCAAGGTTTGAAGGGTAACTTTGATTTTTTAAATAGGAATCCCTATTTTTTTTAATGATTCGTATTCTTCGTAAAAAACCTAACAACTTTTGTTCTGTGGCATTCCGTGTTTAACCTCAGCGTTTACGAGTAATTACGCATTTAATGTAGAAGTACAGAACACTTCTGAAAAATGGAGAAATATTTGACTGGATACTAAAGGTAAGTTGAACCCCCCCGGAAAACCACTGGAAAACTAATGTTATTTATGAGAGTAACAGAATTTTTATTGCGTACCTACTAAGTTATTGCAAAAAGGAAGTATCATTTATTTGCGAGTTATTCCATCCGGAAATTAAAAGTTAATCAATTTAAAAGATGTTCAAAGTGATGGCCTTCGACTGCAATACATCGTTCAATGCGTACTGCAAAATTGTCCACCGTCCTTACTAACATGCCTTTGTCAATGTCGCGGCAAGCATTTCTAATGCGTTCTTGCATATTTTACTGTGTGGTTGGTACATCTTGGTAAACTTGTTGTTTAAGATATCCCCACAAAAAAAGTCTAGGGAAGCCAAATCAGGGGATCGGGCGGACCAATGTACTGGACCACCTCGTCCAATCCATCGCCCAGGATAATCCCGGTCCAATATTGCACGTGACGTCCGTGCATAATGTGGTGGACAACCATCGTGCTGGTACCACATGTTCCTCCTGAGTTGTAGTGGTATGTCTTCAAGAAGCTGTGGTAATTGATGGTCCAAAAACTCAGTGTACATTGCCCCCGTCAAAACGCCATCAATAAAGACAGGCCCTATTAATTTATCGCCAACTATGCCACACCAAACATTTACCGTCCATCGTCTCTGCATTTGTACTTCACGCAACCATCTTGGATTTTCTGAAGACCAATAATGCATGTTGTGCCTGTTCACTTCTCCATAACTCGTAAAATTTGACTCATCAGAAAATAGTACTGTGTGAAAAAGTTTCCATCAGCTTGTAATTGTGCATGTGCCAATTGACAAAATGTGACTCGATTGTGAAAGTCATCGCCATGAAATTCCTGATGGAGAGATACGTGGTAGGGATGAAATTTATGTTTCAGTATTCTAAAAATGCTTGTTTGTGAGATGCCAAAATCATGAGAAATTGCACGAGAACTTGTGTGTGGAGTCATATTGACCGTAGCTAATACTGCAATTTCATTTTCTTCTCCAGTTATTGTTCGTCGACGTTGTCTTTTCTTTGGTTGAATACTGCCATCTTCAGAAAACTGATGCACAACACGATAAAATGATCTACTGGATGGATGTCTTCTATGGGGAAAACGCTGTGCATACAATTCGCGCGCGTTCTCAATGTTGCGACCGGCTTCTCCATAAATGAAAATCATTTCAATTTTTTCTTCGACTGTTAAGGTTTCACTCGGTTACATACTCGTTAACATACAACGCTTTATTAGTATCACACAGCTAAATAATAACTTCGTGAAATTTGAATTGACGCGATCTCACGTGTAGCTCGGACTCAACTTACCTCTTTAAGTCTTCAAATTACAAATTTGCTTTATATTGAGTCTAGATCAGCAACAAACATACGGCAAAAAATTCGCTCGTGGCCAACATACTTCTTTTTGGTCTAATAAAAACTTACAAGTTTGTAGTGATAGTAAATTTTTTGTAGCCTCTTCCCACTTTTTGTAATATCTGATGAATCAGTAGCCAAACTAATAGCCAACGGTAGTGTTCATTGCAGGGGTAACGGCTACTTTTACATTTTATTGTTACTGCAACGTTCAATGCTTAATTACTCGTAAACATTGAAAGTAAACTCGAAAAGTCAAAAAACAGAAGTTGTTAAGTTTTCTACGAAGAATACGAATCATTAAAAAAAATAGGGGTTCCTATTTAAAAAATCAAAGTTACCCTTCAAATAACCTTGAAACTCTAAACCAAAACCAAATATATAACCATTAAACCCCGCTTGTAAAATGATGATACTTTTGTCTGAAACATTTTTCTCTCAAATGTTTCATTTTCAACATATTCAAGTTTGCCAACTTAAATGGTGCACCCTGTATATGCAGGGTATTTATTTCTGGACGACAGTCAATTAAATCTCGGAAACTACGTACGGTTTTTCATAAAAATTTGTCCAAAAGAGTTTTAACAAATTTTGAATTCAATGAAAATATTTTCACTGTGACGCATTTTTGGTTCTAAAGGAAACTCATACAACTTTATTATTTCACATAAGACACCCTGCATATACAGACATTATACATTATTATTATACTGAATATAAATTTTTAAACAAAAAGTACTTATACCTAACCTCAATGAGCGATAATCGCAAATTTGTAAACATATAATATCTTGAGAAAAATACTAAAAACTTAAAAACTTGAAATCGCTTCTATGAACTACCTTTGTGGAAAGATTATTTCCCTGCTATTAACATTATCTACTATGCATCTGATATTTATAGCAGAATTATATATGATTATAGGTACAGGTTGTCCTCTATACATTTTGTTAATTTGTTCAAGTTTGAACGGAAGAAATACAATTTTATTTTAAATGGGACAGCCTGTAAATATGTCATCAGTTAGATGCATGTGTAAATTCTCATTTCAATAATTGTATAATATGTCTATATCTCACATAATTTTTGAGATATTTCAATTTATATTTAACTTTTATGAATTTATAGCGGTTTTCGATTATTTTATTAGTATGCCCCGAACTTTTCTGTGAAATAAAATTAAATTTTCTGGGAAAAATTAAATGACATTTTTAACAATACTTATAAGCTTTTTGTTTCTTTATTCCAGGTTTTAATCCTAATTTATAGAAAATGTGAGAGAATCGCAACAAAAACTTGTCGAATGTTTCCAGAAAACACACGCTCAAAAGACTGTTAGAAACTGTTTAAGTATAAGTAGGTTCATTTCGACAGGGTACTAACATTTTATCAGATAACTAACCAGATAGCACTTTCTGATGAAAGTGTACCTAAAATTGAATGCACTTTCATTGTCATGTCATGTCATGTCATGTCATACAAGTCATTTTTTGTTCTGTTTTAATATTTTTTTGTAAATCTAGCAACACATTCAATTGTGTGTTTTTTTGGTTATTGACTTGTCACCGTTTAGTCACATGGGATGTGTATCACAATTTCACTTAAATAAGTATTTGGCAAGTGCAGTTGCAAAGTTTGAAAGAATGGCGCGTTTAACTGAGAAACAACGAATAGAAATTTTGATCATGGTAGGATATGGCGACAGGACTCGAACACAAGCTGAAGATTATGAATTGTTTAATAATAAGTACCCGGAGAGGCCTACTACACGATCAGTAGTTAGTAAGATAGAAAAAAGATTAAAGACTTTGGCCACGTAAGACACAATTACAAAACCAAATTTACCAATTACCTTTACCAAACCAATTACAAAACCAAATCTTATAGTTCCAGAAAACACACAATTGAATGTTTTGCTCAATTTACAAGAAAATCCTCACAAAGTCGACAAGTAGCTCACAACAGTCATTAAATAAATCTTTTGTTCCTTTCTGTTCTGTTCTAAAAGTAAATATTTACACAAGAACAAATGGCACCCATGCTAAGTACATTTAGTTCAGCAAATTATTGAAGATTATCTCGGCCCCAGATTACAATTTTGCGAAATAATGATGGATAGATGCAATACCAACGCAGTAAGATAAGTTTTTTCCGACGCGGCAACATTTTGTTTAAATGGTTCGGTAAACAGGCAAAATTTTCTATATTGCGCACCAGAAACCCACATTGGAAAGTGGAAAGTCATACACAATTTCTCCAGAAAGAGAGCCGGAATTATGGATACCTCAATTGTGGGTCCCTTTTTTATTGAGAGGACACTTAACTAAAGATGGGCACAACCGTTATTTTCAGATAACAGTTGCAACCGTTGTCGTCATTTCTAAATAACAGTTGAAAATAACAAGTAGAATAGCTATGCCGATAGTGCTCCAAAATTCAAGATGGCGGCTGGAGCAGGATCGGCATAGCTTTTCACCGATTACGTCACAGTCCAAGTAGGCTGGCAGGTGCCACGCTTCACATCGCGTCTCGACACTGTTCGGTAGATGTTGATGAGCTGTACTTATTTATTATCATAATTTGAATTTATCTTGGGTTAATGATCTAAATAAAATACTGCAATATATAAAATCATTTATTTTGTTTATTACAATTCATATACAATAAAACGTGTTACAATACATTGTTCTTATTAATCCAAGAATTATGTTTATCATCATAACCTAACCATTTGACAAATACTTTATTTCCTTTTTTTCGTAACACCTTTTCAACTAAGTAGGCGTCAGGATGTTTTACTTTTTGTAACTCTAGTTCATAGAACCCTCCTTTTATTTCTTCACCACTCTCATCCTTCAATAAATATGTTGTGGGATTGCTTAATTTTATTTTCCTAATAATAAAAATTTCACTAGACCAATTCGGTGTATACCCTTTCTTAAAAGCTTCTCTATATTTGCTAATCCTCACATGCTCGCCTACTTTAAATTTTGTTATTCTGTCAGCTAGTTTTAAATGAGAGTATGTTGACTTTAATATAGATTTCTCATTCCTTGATGTGATTTTGTTTGGTTTTAACTTTGTTGTAGAATGAACTGTATTGTTGTATTTATCAACAATTTTATCTAACAGATGAATCCAATTATACGTCCCACCTAAACTAAAAGCGCGCCAAAGCATATTTTTTATAGTTCTAATAACTCGTTCCACCATAGAAGCCTTTTTTGTACTGTAAACGCTGTAGTGGTTAATATTATACTTTTTCATGAGTTTCCTGAAATTCTCATTATAGAATTCTTTTCCCATATCTGTTTGTAGATTTTTTGGAATCTTCTTAAGGTCTCGCAGAATTTTATTCATCGCATTTGTAACATCCTGGGCGGATTTACTCTTTAGAGGCTCTGTCCATATAAACTTAGAGAAGCAATTAATAACGATTAGCACATATTTATACCCTTTATTTTCTGTTGAATATGGTATCAAATCAATTAAATCGGCTTGTATTAAGTCGTTCAGGCCTTTTATTACGGTTCTACGTCTTTTGAAATTGATTCTGGCAGGCTTGTGTAGTTCATTGACAATATCTTCTTTTACACTTCTTGTTGCATATTTATTCAATTTGTCAGGAGATTTCATATTGGATTCCAACTAATATTATAGTATGCATTCCTCCTTCTTATATATTTAATCCCACAGGAACTCGTATAAAGAATTCTACAAATAAATTACTATTCGTAGTTTGCGAATCCTTTTCTCGAAACGAGATATTGTCACCGCGACGTAACTGTACGTTGACTAGTTCTGTCAAGTTAAATTCCTTCTCATTTATAATAGTTATGATATCATTAGGGTAACCCAGTACATATTCAATCATAGCTGACTCGTAGAAGAAAACGTGGCATGTTTTTATATTAGATATTAGATATTTCTTACTATTTTCTTGAAAGGCCCCGGACTCAAATGTTAAAATAACATTATAATATAGTTCCTTCATTATGTTTTCTGCAATGTTTGTAGACATTACATCAAAATCTTCATGATCCTCAAAGGAGTGTTGTGGTTGACTTATGTGCCTACCAAATTTATCGATTGTCATTTTTAAGCTAGTTATAAGTTTCTTCTTATTACTCAATAATTTTAGATTCACGCAACTCTTCGATAATAGACACGATCTCGTTAGTGTGACCTGTATGACCAGCGGTTTGAGATGAAACTAAAAGCCGTAATCTATCAACAAGTTCATTAGGATCGTCCCAGTATACGTAATCTATTGGACTATTCGAGGCTTCCAGTAACATACCAAGACCCAATCTCTTTCGAGTTAGAGGTTGTATGCTACGAGGTCTTCGTGGTGTTAGTGGTTGTATGGTCAAAGCGGATATGATTTTCTTATATTTGTAAGATCCATTACCCTGAATTTGTTCATTTTCAGAGTAGTTTCTTTTATTAGCATTCGTTCGTTTAACAATGTCTAAGTAGTTTTTTCTATCACCTTCTGTGAAACCAACTGGATGTTTCTTAAAAACCAACTCGTATAGTCCAGGAGTCCCCTTATAAGTTAATCCACCTATAATCAAATCATTACCATCGAATTGTAAAGATGCGTTGCCAATTTTTAGCTCATTAAGGTCTGGATCATATCTAACACCGTACCTAAAGTCAAACTCATTATGTACATCACCAATCATTTTATGAACATATTCTCTGGGTAAAGGATCAAGTTGATCCAAATAGTACAATGTGTCGGGTGCATTACTTAAGGTTTGAATGTAATCTTTTGCTTCTTGTATATTTTCATCTAGTTCTTCATTACTTTCCACATTATCTCCATCAGCAATATCATTATCATTTGAATTTCCTTCTGCAACAATTGACGTATCTAGGAAACTTGGTGCGTTAAAAATCCTGGAGCTATTATATTTTGCTTTGCTTTTTTTCGGTGAGCTAAAGGAGAAATTAGATTTTACTTCCTTTTTTACAGGCTCATCACTTTTTATGTTTGACTCTCCATCAAGTTTCTCGGCAATTGTTTGTAAACGCTTCGTGATAGGAAGAAACGATTGTTCTTGAATTATACTTCCTTCTTTCAAAGCATTCAGCTTTTGCTTTACTACGTTCCTCCTTTGTATTAACAATTTTTTTACTTCAACTTCCTTTCTATTCATATTGAAGTTACAAATTCTTCTTAACCTCAGTAAAAGCAGTAAAAACAGGTCTCAGGCAGTAAAAAACAGGTCTGAGGCAGTAAAAAACAGGTCTCAGGCAGTAAAAAACAGGTCTCAAGCAGTATAAAACAGGTCTGATGCAGTAAAAAACAGGTCTCAGGCAGTATAAAACAGGTCTGATGCAGTAAAAAACAGGTCTGATGCCCGGTCCCATGTAGTAAAAAACAGCTTAGTGCTAAGTGCCGGTCTAGCTCTATGAACACTAACAATGATGAATAAAGTGAACAGAACGTATCTCTCTTTATATATGTATGTAATGATCAAATCCCTTTCTATATCTACCATTACTTATATCACTATCCTTATCAATCACCATAAAACCATATTTGTCTTTCCAGCATAGTGAACACATTTCTTTAAATTTATTAAAATTCATGTCGGTATTAATGTGATCTTCATATATGTGCTTCAAATTTAAGTCATCTTGTTTGAAGACTACCAATATATTTGCGTTATCACGTATTAGATGTTTTGGAATACGTGTATAAGTTTGACAGAGATAAAAACAATCTACTTCTTTATGACGTCCCATACTGAAGTAATCTCTCATAACATTTTGTTTATCACAGGCTACATCATCAAAAATAAATATTGAATTTTGTTTTACATCTTCAGGAGGCAGAATGTTGTCACAATTATTGAAGGAGTAGTATCCAATTCCTTTTATGGGTTTTAGAAGCTCTTCTAAATATTGATATTTTGACTGATAGAGAGACTTAGAGAAAATATAAATGTTTTCAAACTTCAATCCATTAGGATGCTCAATCAAACTAATCATAATATTAGTTTTACCACAGTTCGATGGACCGACAACCAGGCAACGGATTGTGGATGGTAACAGTTCTCCATGTCTCTTCAAGATTTTCTTTTCTTTGATATCACTATTGTTAATAGGTAAAACTGTTGATTGTTTTACAATGCGCATGACGGAGGCAATACTTCAAATAAAGCACAGTCTATGATTATCTATATATATATAGGATGATGATACTAATATTATATCATTTGTGAATCGTTTGTAGTGCCAAATGCTTAGAACAGCTAAAAAGTCAGGCAGCGGTATATTGGACTCTATTATAAATAAATTACCAGTAGAGCTCCATATTCCGGGATATAAATTTTGTGGTCCCGGTACAAAACTTGCGAAGAGGTTAGCAAGAGGTGATATGGGTATTAATGGTCTAGACGAAGCTTGTAAACAACACGACGTGGCTTATAGCAGAGAGAAAGACTTGGAACAACGCCATAAGGCAGATCAAATTTTAGGTGAGAAGGCGGTGGACAGACTTAAGTCACCAAACGCATCCATAGGAGAAAAGGCAGCAGCCTTAGCTGTGGCAACAGCAATGAAAGCTAAAGTTAAATTAGGAATGGGATGTGGTAACAAAAAAACTAAGAAAAGAAAAAGTAATGCTAGTAAACGTAAAGTGAAATCTAGAAAGGTGGGTGGATCATTACCATTTAAAGACGTAACAAAGCAAGCACGAGTGGCGCTTAAAGGTAAAAATGTGAAGGATATGAAAGATGCTATTAAAGTTGCATTAAAAGCTGTTAATAAAGTTAAAAAGAAACATATTAAAGCCACTCGAGTAATACCAATACCTAAAACAGGAGGATTTCTACCACTAATTCCATTATTTGCTGGCTTAAGTGCGCTTGGTGCTTTAGGTGGTGGAGCTGCAGGAATTGCAAAGGCCGTTAATGATGCCAAAGATGCAAAGCGAAAGCTTGAAGAAAGTAAACGTCACAATGTCGCAATGGAAGAAATAGCTATGGGTAAAGGACTATACATGCGACCGTATAAGCAAGGATTTGGTCTTTTTTTAGAACGAAAAGCACCCTCCAAGCGTTACCGATAAAATTACCAAAACGAGCTCTTACTAATTTAGACTTAATGAGATTGGCTAAGAAATTAAATATTCAACATTTTCGAGGTGTATTTATGAAAGATAGTTTACCATGTCGGGTACAATATAATGAATGCGGCATTATTAATCTCGATAATGAAAAAGGCCCTGGAACACATTGGACTGCATATAAGAAGAATGGAGAAAAAGCAGTATATTTTGATAGTTACGGTAACCTAAGACCTCCACGAGAATTGATACATTACCTTAATACCAACGAACCATGTAAAATATTGTATAACCATGAAAAGTTACAAAAATTTAATACATTCAACTGTGGTCATCTGTGTCTGAAATTTTTATATAATTAAGAATGCAGTAGGTGTTTTTGAATAGTATATTTCATCGACACCTAAGATGACGACGAATTCATTCCTACTCTCTGGGAGAAGCTCAACCCTTACTTCTAGGTATAATCCTCCAATTATTTTGGATGATAGTAAAGACTACGTCTTAGGATTAATCAGTTTCGAATCCTACAATTCAATTCCAAATATCGAAAAATATAAGAACAACAGATTTTATTATGGATCCGAAGGTAAATACATCGAAATTCCAGAAGGAACCTATGATATTGATTCAGTAAACAAATATCTACAACGAGCCTTAGGCGACCCCAGATGGCTTGAAAACGATGATAGTTCAAAAGAGGGGATTGTGAAAGGATATTCAAAGCTCATTTCCATTAAAGCCAACAATAACACTCTGAAGTGTAGAATCAAATGCAGTGAGGATATAGATTTTACTAAAGAAGATTCGATAGGACATTGGCTTGGTTTTAAACGACGAAAATTAGCGGCATATGGTAATCACGAATCAGATTTTCCAGTAGATATTTTCAGTGTAAATACCATTTGCATAGAATGCAATATTGTCAGTGGATCCTATATTAATGACAGACAAGCTCACGTTATACATGAATTTTTTCCTACAGTACCAGCAGGATTCAAAATTGTTGAGACTCCAAGTAACGTTGTGTATCTACCCATCAACACTCGAATTATCGATCAAATTATTGTTAATATAGTCAGTCAAGACGGCGAGCTCGTCAATTTCGGAAGAGAGGTATTGTCATTAAGACTACATTTGAAGGAAGCGTAATTAATAATTACAATGGTAATAAGATACAACAAACGTGGTAGCTCTAGTCGAAGCTATATAGGAGGTGTAAACATAAAACCTCTGGACAGTTCTACACGAACCATCAAACCAATAACAATAAGAAATCGGAAGTTTCTCGAATCTCTTGGTTTTAAAGTTATTTTTAAGAAGTGATAAAAAATGGATATATGAAGTGTTAATGAGAGGGCTTATTTTGACAATTCTGTTAGTAGTGCTGAGAAACATACTCATCAGCCTTATGCATCTACGTCTTTGAATAACAATGATGAAATTCGTATTCCAATACAACAGCAGGATGTCTACACATTACCCAGTGGAAGCTCGTTATATATTGAAGGTAAATTACTGAAAACTGATAATACTCCTTCAAAAACTGCTGCATTTGTGAATAACGGTGTCATGCTTTTATTTGATGAGATCAGATATGAAATGGGAGGATATGTAATAGATCGCATTCGTCATCCAGGTCTAACCTCAATTCTAAAGGGATACGCATCATTCAATAGAAGTGATACTCAATATCTACAAAATGGTGGATGGTTTTTTAATAACAACGAACAGTCAAATATAGTTGACCATAATGGAAATTTTAATGTTATAATCGATTTACCCACTGTTTTCGGATTTTGTGAAGACTTTAAGAAAATTATTTTAAATTTGCGACAGGAGTTGGTGTTAATTCGCTCAAATTCAGATACTAACGCTATAATAAATTCTACAGAAAATGAGTCAGTTAAAGTGATATTAAATAAAGTACTGTGGAAAATGCCGCATATATCCGTGGCAGATGTAGAAAGACTAAAATTGGTCGAGTATGTAGCGAGAAACAAGGAACTGGAAGTTGCCTTTAGAGGTTGGGAACTGCATGAGTATCCTCTCTTACAAGAAACCCAACGTCACACTTGGAATATTAAGACGGCAACACAACTTGAGAAACCTAGATTTGTAATTGTAGGATTCCATACTGATCGTAAAAATAAATTGAATAAAAATTTTAGTCAATTTGATCATTGTAATTTGATTAATATGAAGCTGTATCTTAATTCTGAGATGTTTCCTTATGATAATTTAAATATAAATTTTGAGAACAATCAGATAGCAACCTTGTATGACATGTATGCAAAGTTTCAACGATCATATTATGAAAAGGAAAATGAACCTATTTATACACCCGCAGAGTTCAAGAAATTTGCACCTCTAATTGTTATAGATTGTTCTCATCAGAATGAAAGCCTTAAATCTGGTTCTGTTGATATTCGATTGGAATTCGAAACTAACAAAGATGTTCCCTCAAGCACAAGTTGTTACGCTCTTATACTTCATGATCGATTAGTTAAATATAGTCCTCTTACTAGTGCTGTAAGGATTTTATAAATTATAACTACATTAATAATTGTAATATTAACTTAATAAATAAATAATAAACCTTAAACTGTGTTAAATCATTTTATTCTTTAATTTCATATAATATGCAAAGAGTTCTATTATAATCATGCAAATGTGTTGAAGGCCATGGTCCGGAATCGGGACCACAACTCCATCCTAAGCGAGCATTTGAATTTTGTTCAGCTCTCTTTATATTATCCTGAATCCATTTTAGAACATTAGAGTGATGGGCATTTGTTGATGGCTGAAATTTCCAGTTTAATTTCTTAGACTTTTGTATTGTGTACAGTTTGCGAAGTGTCCGGCTTCTGGCATAGTATGCTGTCTCCCTCTTCTTATGTTTACTCCTCCTACATGGAGGATAATGGAAGGGCTACTAATTTCCAGCTGTTAGCATATATAAGTCTGAACAAAACACATAAATGTATCATTGTTTTGACACTAAAACAATATCATAACTTGATTCTTTCATATTTCTGCTAATATGGATCACAGTGGTAAGTGATAGTAAATTTTTTAATTTGACTTTTAATTTACATATACTTATCTATTGTTACAGAATTTAGAACTTGCCCATTGGTACCGTTTCATCGCGTGTTAAGCCATCGCATGGCAAACCATCTGGTAAAATGTAGACGAAGTCTCCGTCTACAAAACGAACAAACACAGAGGCAATATTACACATGTAACGGCTGCAACAGCAGCAACAACAACAATACCAGCAGTGGCACCAGCAGCAACAACAACAACAACAACAATAGCAGCAGTAGCAACAGCAGCAACAACAACAATAGCAGCAACAACAACAACAATAGCAGCAATAGCAACAGTAACAATGATGAAGGATGGAGGCTTCATGATCAGGATTGGATTGATCCAGTAGATGATTGGTTGCAAAACCATCAACAACAATAAATTAAATAATTTTATTGTTTGTAATATATATATATATTTCTAATAAAATATTTTAAACACAATTGTTTATCAGTTTTTTATATAATAAAGAAATTATTAAATTTTGATATAGAAACCATTTTATGTGATTTAACATAATCATAAAGTAAGACGCACTACTTAGATATTCCTCAATTAAATCAACAAAGTATTAACTGCAACATACTTTGAATCACTTTTTGTCAAAGTAAGAGCTAGGTATATGTTTCGATTTATCTGCATCCTCAAAAAATTCCTGAGCTTCACATGGGAAACATTTTCTGTTTGGTAGGTCGCAATCTCCTCCACATTTGATACACTTATATTTGACTGGAACGGGCATATTGCAATTAGCCACTACGCCAATAAATGACACCTCCGTTCAGCACAATCCGTAATAAGATAATAATTCAAGTGGCTTAGCGTCACCTACTTTTATTAATCCATTTCTCTTCACTAGATCGTCAACCCAAGATAAATTCGAAATTGTAGTAATAATATTACCAGCCAGCCACCATCTTGGACTGTCACATAGTCGGTGAAAAGCTATGCCGATCCTGCTCCAGCCGCCATCTTGAATTTTGGAGCACTATCGGCATAGCTATTCTACTATAACAGATAACGGTTATTGGGGAAACTTCAACATGCATAGCCTATTTCAGATGTCTATTGCGCCGAACGTGTCCCCGGTCGCCGTGTTTACGGCAAAAAAGCCGAGACGTATATCACAACGCACGACACAACACATAACTTATATCACCCGTCACCCTATTACCATTGTACTCATTACTATTACTATTATTATTGTTTTCATTGCAGTCTGCACTGAAGTGTTTAATAGAGAACTTGTTGTTTCTTGCTTCTTGCTTGTGTTATATTAGTCTAGTGTTGGATATATATCTAACTTACCTAGTTATTACTGTGAGTAAATTATTCTGATATTGTTATTTTAAATAATGTTGTCGTTTCTAAATTTAGAATAATGGAAAATTTTCTAAAAGGAAAGAAATCTATTCTATGGAACTTTTTTACACCAGGAAATGAAATAATTGCCACTTGTAACTTTTGCAAACAAAAACTCTCATAAGTCGTCAATTAGTAACCTCAAACAACATATATAAAAAAATATCAGTACTCAATATCAGCCAAAATGAATCCAAACTGTTCCACATTTTATTTTTAAACATGTGCATATTTTGTTTATCTTATTTTTTATATGTAGTATAGTTATTAGTTATTAATATCTAAAGCAAATACTGCCATTAATCCATATATATTAAAACGCGTCGATTCTGTCTCCCTCCAAATTCCGTCGCCGAATCCGCAAAGTTTCAAAGCTATCTCCTCCGAGGGGCGATCTCGGAACGATCTCCGCGGACCACCGGAGTACGCCTCCGGCCTTTCTCCAATGCGTAGGGGTATTTTCGTCCCGTTTACTACGCGTTTTCCCAATTTAAACGCCTTTTCAAAAAAACTCAGTAGGTAATGCCTTACTTGAGACAGACAGTGTGACGTCATCACAGGTGCCAACCTCAGACCATGGAACCACAGAACAGAATGATACCATTGAACCACAGAACAGAACGAGACCATGGCACCACAGAACAGAACGAGACCATTGAAACACAGAACAGAATACCACTGAACCACAGATCAGAATGAGACCTTTGCAACTACAGAGCAGAACGAGACCATTGAACCACCGAACAGAATGAGAACTTTGCAACTATAGAACAGAATGAGATCACTGAACTACAGAACAGAAAGAGACCGTTGAACATCACTGCAGACAACATAACCTCACATTATTTAAATAAAAGAGAGAAATTCGTAGTATACAGGGTGTAGCAAAAATAAAACTATACAGGGGGAGCTAAACAAGAAAGCATGAAAGAAAAATTCATGAGCAGTAGATAGTGGTAATTAAAAATGTATGATGTAATAAGAGGAAAAAACATGCGCAGTAAACAAAAACAGAAAAATACGTTCTAAAAATAGAGTCAAATTCAAAAATTAGTATACAAAGTGTATCAAATTAAAAGCAGGGTGAACCAGACAAGAGAGTAACCTACCTTATCAAATAAAAATAATCTTCATGTAAACACCAACAGAAAAACATTCTAAAAATAGAGGCAAATTCAAAAATTAGTATACGGAGCGTGTCAAATTAAAAAGCAGGATGAGCCAGAGAAGAAAGTAACCTACCTTATAAAATAAAAATCAACTTCATGTAAACACCAACAGAAAAAACATTCTAAAAATAGTCAAATTAAAAAATTAGTATACAGAGCGTGTCAAATAAAAAGCAGGATGAGCCAGAGAAGAAAGTAACCTACCTTATCAAATAAAAATCATCTTCATGTAAAACCTACAGAAAAAACATTCTAAAAATAGTCAAATTCAAAAATTAGTATACAGAGCGTGTCAAATTAAAAAGCAGGATGAGCCAGAGAAGAAAGTAACCTACCTTATCAAATAAAAATCAACTTCATGTAGACACCAACAGAAAAAACATTCTAAAAATAGTCAAATTCAAAAATTAGTATACAGAGCGTGTCAAATTAAAAAGCAGGATGAGCCAGAGAAGAAAGTAACCTACCTTATCAAATAAAAATCAACTTCATGTAGACACCAACAGAAAAAACATTCTAAAAATAGTCAAATTAAAAAATTAGTATACAGAGCGTGTCAAATAAAAAGCAGGATGAGCCAGAGAAGAAAGTAACCTACCTTATCAAATAAAAATCATCTTCATGTAAAACCTACAGAAAAAACATTCTAAAAATAGTCAAATTCAAAAATTAGTATACAGAGCGTGTCAAATTAAAAGCAGGATGAGCTGGACAAGAAAGTAACCTACCTTATCAATAAAAAATCATCTTCATGTAAACACCAATAGAAAAACACATCGGTTAGTAAAATACATTGTCTATAAAAGCACCAAGACACTTAGTTGTAAAATGTTAAAGTATGTAAAATTACAGGTTTCACTTCCACTAATATAACCTCACTTTTGCGAGATGAGCACAGAAAAACCAGCACGTCTTTTCACTACAATGGTTTACGTTGCACTGACTTGACAGCACCTCTGCACATATACATATATTACCAATTTGTATATTAATGTAGATGAGCCATGAGCCAGACACATACATGAGGTATACATTTACGGCCTATCGTAACTATCAAAACATATTTTACCGGTAAAACAGACAAAGCTACAGCAACTTGAAGATTCTACTGATAAAACGGGGAAATTCTAATTGATAGATATACAGGGCGAATCAGATTTCAGAACTTAGCCGGAGTATCCAGATTACAATCAGAAAGCAGTAACAAGCGGTGGGGAAAGGTGGTACATTCAGGTATTTGAAAACAGGTGTAGATCAGGTATGGAACAGAAAACAGGTATTTGCAAACCGGTATGGAACAGGTATGGAACAGAAAAAATGTATTTGGAAACAGGTATGGAACAGACGACTGGGTAATAATGGAAACAGACTGGGTAATAATGGAAACAGACAGGGTAATAAGGAAAACAGACTGGGTAATAAGAGAAACAGACTGGGTAATAAGGGAAACATGTATTTGTAAACAGGTATTTGTAAGCAGAAAAACAGGTATTTTCAAACAGGTATGATTACTTCTATAAAGAAAATAAACATCAACGAAGACGAAACAAAAATTCACAAATCTTATGGTAACAGACGATGTAACCAAATCAATAAATATAAACTGCAATCGTTTTAAACAAATTTACGTATGATATAATTGGCGGTTCATAGATCTGAGACTCAGCAACAGCAAGTCGAAACTTGCTTAGAAATGTAATTATACCCCAAGATGAACACCTGCGTATGACTCATCCTGGAAAAATGTATTGTGCAACGTTTGAGAACGTGACATCAGATTCAAAACAAGTCTCAACTTGTCTAAAAATGCTGGATCCCTGCGTATGACTCATCCACAGCTGCACAAATTTGCCTAATATTGTGAGAACGAAGCAATAAAACTATTTGTTACCAAGTTCAAGGTTCGATGAATCAACAAAATATTACATCGTTATACTTCTAAATATAATTTATTGTATACAGGATGTCTCTAATAAAGATAAATATAGATAGAGATTGTTTTTTAAATATAACTTTTTATATATCGGATGTCCTCAAACTAAAAAACAGTATGTTCTATCTACTTAAACTAAATGATCAAAATAACCTAACTCATGAGGAGATGAATTTTCTGTAACTTTAATATTTCAGCTTCAGAACGTGAAATCTGAGTAAAATCTTATGTGGATATACTAGACATTAAAAAGGATTGATTGCTGTAATAAACTAAAAAGGTCTTACTTTATACTTTGTACGTTTTCTAAAAAATCCACTCTATAAAACAACTAGAGGTGAATCTTCTGTAATTTGAATATTCCAGCTTTGTGATATCATCTTTAATACAATTTAGTTTAATTAGTATTCTAGACTTTGAGATAAATCGTTTGATACTCCACATATTTCGGGAGACCTGTTAAATTCTGGATATTATTCTTAAGAAGACATGAAATTAGATTTCAGTTCTAAAAATAGTATATACCTAATCAATCAGATTATAGTAGTCAGATCACAACCAATCAGAGTGCACCATCAAACAATGTAAAATTCAAATTCATAGTATACAGGGTTTCCCAAATAAAGTTTAGTTATAGGGTGAGCCAATAAAAGAAAAGAAGTGAAAGTAAAAATCATACGCAATATATCTTCTACTATAATAGAAAAACAAGCGCAGTAAATTCCAACAGAAAAAATTCTAAAAATAGGTATGGAACAAAAAAAACATGTATTTGCAAACAGGTATGTAACAGAAAACAGGCAAGTATGAAACAGAGAACATGTATTTTCAAAACAGGTATGAAACAGAAATCAGGTATTTGTAAGCAAAAAAACAGGTATTTTCAAAACAGGTATGATTATTTCTCTAAAGAGAATAAACAACAACGAAGACGAAACGAAAATCCAAAATTCTGGAACAATGTTCCACAATGGTAACAGACTGTGTAACTAAATGAAGAAATATAAATTACAGCCGTTTTAAACAAATTTACGTATGATATAATTCACGGTTCATAGATCTCAGACTGACCAAGTCGAGACTTGTTTAGAAATGTAATTTGATATCCCAAGATGAACACCTGTGTATGACTCATCCTGGAAAAATGTATTGCGCAACGTTTGAGAACATGACTTTAATATAAACAAAGTCTTTTAGTCAGTGGAATTTTTAGAACCCTGGCCATGAACATAAGCTGAGTCAGCAAGTCGAGACATGTCGATATCACTCATCGCACACCTGGCGTCTAGACAGTCACGTGATCCCCAGCTATACAATATCAGATATGACGTCATCGGCAGTATAAAAAGAAATACTGAGCCTGGCTTCGGTATCATATTTGAGTTAGTGCTTCGAAGTGTATCATCTGATTGAGTGTCTACAATATATGTTTATAGTTTTGTGCCTTGCAATAATAATCGTGGAACCCGATATTTTTTATACAAATAATAACACAGCTTTAATCTGGTTTGATAATATTCCAGGGCCGTACTGTTTATATTCAGAGTAAGTTTTTTTATTTATCTTTATAAGTGAACTTAGAGTATAGGAAAAAATAATTTTAGATTGATTTATAACAAAGTTAGGTAATTATTTACTATAGAGAACACCTCGCCAATTTTCTTGAAATTTTGTCTACCCCCCTATTTTCGGGTGTGCTGAACACGAATCTGACAATATTTTCTTGCGGTCGGGCTTAGTTTTTGAGAAAAAAAATAAACAAACTGGGGCACCTAGGAACATGAACAGTCATTTCGTTTTTGCACATCATTTAGGACACAATAAACTAAATATACTTTTCAATTACGTAAGTAAACGAAAGCTTAATTAGTACATAACATTTTTTTTCAGTAATTTCATGAAAAAACATTTATTTAAACAATAATTGTCTTTTATCTTCACGTATTATTATCCAATCCGCCATTTGCATTTTCAGCTGACAGCACAACGTCACGACGGCATTGTTGCCAAGTCTTCATGAATGTCGGATAAATAGTTGAGTCGTCGTGTGCCATAATAAATCTGATATCAAAGTATGTATATAAAAATACATTAAAACTGCCTGAATAAGTAAATGATATTAAGTAAAAAAAAGCTAAATAAATGTGAAATCATGACAGATACGTAATTTCAGCTAAAATGGAAAAGTACTGGAAACATATTTTTGTAATAAAAAAGAAAAAAATTAACAAACTATAGCACCTATGAACACTTAATTTCGTTTTTGCACATCATTTAGGTAGGTAACCCTTTTTCTGATTTGCCGATTTTATTTACTATTTTGTATTTGTTATTTGTCTGTGATATGAAATTTCATGTTACTGTTATGATTGGAATCTTTATTTATATGCTTATATTTATATATTTATGTTTTCAAAAGAGTTTTTATTTATTTGCATCTGTTGAAACATAAACCTATTTTTTATTTTTATTTTTTTAAAGTACATATGTTTTCATTTACAGTAAAAGATGTATTTTTATTTATTTTGTTTAGAGAGACATATTTTATTTAATGAATAGATTATAATTTCTCTATTTTCTTATTTTCTAACTAACTAACCTATCTTAAACTAAACTAACCTTTCCTGGCAAGGACATGTTCATAGCTTTACATTGGTCCTTGTAGAGCATATTATATTTTTTTGATAGAATATAGATAATACTCAAAGAATAGACAGAATATAGATAATTTTGGATTAGAATATATGCCTATAATCTATTCATTATATTTTTATAAAAAACTCTGCCCATTGTTCACCAAAGTTGTATACAATAATCAATCTAATAATTCAGTTACTGCAGTAAATAACTGGAATATGTTTTTCCCAAATGAACATAATGAGCATGTGGAATAATTAATTTAATGTTAAATTATTTAGTGCAGTAATTGAATTACTAAATTGATTATAGTATACAACTTTGGCGAAATACCAATATGGGTAGTTTTTTTATAAAAAATGTTTCAACGGATGCAAAAAATAGATGTTTGGTAACCAAAAAATATAAATAAATAAATATAAGCATATAAATTAAATAAATAAACATCCCAATAATAACAGTAACATAAAATCTCATACCACAGACAAATAAACGAATAATAAATAAAATCGGCAAATCAGGAGAAGGGCTACCTCATTTGAATTTTATCAAATATAGAATACCTACTCTACATTAAAGTTATATATAAAGTGTTGATGTATTTTATCATTCTCTTACAAAAATATGTTTCATATACTTTTCCATCATCGCTGAAATTATATATTTATAATGATTTTACCTTTATTTACTCACGACTCTACTATTTATCTGACATTCATGAAGATTTGGCAACAATGCCGTCGTGACGTCGACTGTCAGCTGGAAAGGCAAATGGCGGATTGGATAATAATACGTGAAGATAAAAGACAATTATTGCTTAAATAAATGTTTTTTCATGAAATTACTGAAAAAAAATGTTATGTACTAATTAAGCTTTCATTTACTTACGTAATTGAAAGGTATATTTAGTGTATTGTGTCCTAAATAATGTGCAAAAACGAAATTAACTTCATCTTCATAGGTGCTATAGTTTGTTTAATTTTTTTTTCAAAAACTAAGCCCGACCGCAAGAAAATATTGTCAGATTCGTATTCAGCACACCCGAAAATAGGGGGGTAGACAAAATTTCAAGAAAATTGGCGAGGTGTTCTCTATAGTAAATAATTACCCAAAGTTAAATAGTATATAACTTTTTAGAAAAGACGCAAGTGCTTAAACCGAGTGAATTACCAGTGCCACCTCCGATCTTTTTTATACAAATAATAACAGCTTTAATCTGGTTTGATAATATTCTAATCCAGAGGTGTACTATTTGAATTCAGAGTAAGTTTTTATTTATCTTTATAAGTGAACCTAGAGCATAGGAAAAATAATTTTGGATTGAACAAAAGCTAAACAGTGTGTATTATTTTAGAAGAGAAGCAAGCAAGCCTAGTGAATTTACCACACCCAACATTTTTGATACAAATAAGTGATATACCAAACTGAATGTAAGTTGCTTTAATTGGTTCTTTAGTGTAAATTAAAATTAAAAGACTCGAATAATTTTTAGATGGATATTCAGAAACTAAATAAATGTTCGCTTTTGGAGGAGATCAAGCCGTTAACAACATTATCGCAGTTGCCCATAAATACACCGGTACCTATATTAAAAGCAAAAATTGTAAAAACTATATTTGGTGAGATGGTACTTTTAGAATTTGAAGAAACGAAAGCCTTTTTACCCAAACGAGTGCTTCCGCTAATGAAAGACCACATACATGAATTTGTGGATGCTAAATACTGTATAATATATGAAGGTTTAAAAGAAGTGGGTAAGCCTTCCATAAAAGTGAAGTTTAGATTAATGGAAAATCCCAACAACCATTGTAAGTAAATTTCATACTTTCTTAAAAATATATTTTAAATTTTTTAATTTCAATTTTAGCTAAAGTTGGTGACAAAGACAGTGGCGTAACGCAGCAGGGTGAATACAACTAGTATTTTAACAAGAATATGTAAAGATGGATGTATGTAATTTATGAATTTATTCTAAATATGAATGATATTTAACTTTATGATTTCTTATTTCAAACATAACCTAGAAATAAAAGAACAATTAGATTATATTAAAACTTTATTTGAGTACTTGTTACAAATACATTTTATAAATAGGAACTCTATTGGTAAAAATATTATGTGGGGTTCTGAATAGAAAACGTGTGTAACTATATTTAAATATATTATAATGGGAGGCTTAGTATATATATTTTCATGTAACTAAATGAGAATCAGTTTCAAATGAGTTACCTAAATTAACATAGATTCTTAAGGAAAAAACAACAGTGTTTATAGGGGTATTGAGGTAGATGTGCCATGAGCCATACACATACAGGTTTAATAGTGTAAGGATCAAAACGTATTTTACTGATAAAACAAATAAAGCTACTGTGGGGTTCAGAGAGGAGCACTTATCGTTAGGTTAGGTTAGAATCGCCGGCGATTCTAACCTAACCTAACGGGCCCGTTCAATGATTACGTCATATAACATAATCTCGAAACCTGTACATAACAACCTCAAACCCAACTATTAAAAATTAATCATATAACATAATCTCGAAACCTGTACATAACCTCAAAGCCAACCATTAAAAATTACACAATATTTTGCAATCTCTACCAATGATTACGTCATACATAATCTCGAACATTACATCGTACATATTTCTGTAAATAACACAATCTACTGCGCATGATTTTTCTTTACTCGTTAGGTTACTTTATTGTCTAGCTCACCCTGTATAGTTTTTATTTTTGATACACACTGTATACTATGATTTTTTTAATTTTCCTCTATTATTACTGTCCTCCATGTTTTTCTGTTGAAATTTTCTGCGCATGTTTTTTCTATTATAGTAGAACATATATTGTGCATGAGTTTTACTTTGACTTCTTCTTGTTCTTAATGGCTCACCCTATAACTAACCTTTTTTGGGATACCCTTTATACTATGAATTTGAATTTTGCTCTGTTTGATGGTGTACTCTGATTGGTTGTGATCCAAATATTATAAGCTGATTGGTTTATGTACATACTATTTTTTAGAACTAAAATCTAATTTCATGTCTTCGTAAGGATAATACTCAGAATTTAATCGGTCTCCCGAAATATGTGATGTGCCGTCATCACCCGTGATGCTTACATTGACTTGACAGATTTGTTAGTTTCTTATCGCCAAAGAACTTTGTTTACATTAAAATCACGTTTTCAAACGTTGCACAAGATTGCGCAATAATTATACATTTTTCCCCGGATGAGTCATACGCAGGTGTTCATGGTTTGGGTATTAAATTACATTTTTAAACAAGTCTAGATTTACTGAGTCTGAGATCTATGAACCGTAAATTATATCATATGTGGCAAATTTGTTTAAAACGATTGTAGTTTATATTTCTTCATTTGGTCACACAGTCTGTTACCATAAGCTTCGTGAATTTTCGTTTCATCTTCGGTGATGTATATTTTGTTTAGAGAAGTAATCATACCTGTTTGAAAATACCCTTTTTATGTTTTTTCTGCTTACAAATACCTGTTTTCTGATCCATACCTGTTTGTAAATATCTGTTTTCTGTTCCATACCTGTTTACAAATACTTGTTTTCTGTTCGATACCTGTTTCATACCTGTTTGCAAATACCTGTTTTCTGTTCGATACCTGTTTCATACCTGTTTGCAAATACCTGTTTTCTGTTCCATACCTGTTTCCAAATACTGGTTTTCTGTTCCATACCTGTTCCATACCTGTTTACGAATACCTGTTTTCTGTTCCATACCTGTTTCCAAATACATGTTTTCTGTTCCATACCTGTTTTATACCTGTTTGCAAATACCTGTTTTCTGTTCCATACCTGTTTCATACCTGTTTGCAAATACCTGTATTCTGTTCCATACCTGTTTGAAATTACCTGTTTTCTGTTCCATACTTGTTTCATACCAGTTTGCAAATACCTGTTTTCTGTTCCATACCTGTTTCATACCTGTTTGCAAATACCTGCTTTCTGTTCCATACCTGTTCCATACCTGTTTGCAAATACCTGTTTTCTGTTCCATACCTTTTCCATACCTGTTTGCAAATACCTGTTTTCTGTTCCATACCTGTTCCATACCTGTTTGCAAATACCTATTTTCTGTTTCACACCTGTTCCATACCTGTTTGCAAATACCTGTTTTCTGTTCCATACCTGTTCCATACCTGTTTGCAAATACCTGTTCCATACCTGTTTACAAATACCTGTTTTCTGTTCCATACCTGTTTGCAAATACCTGTTTTCTGTTCCATACCTGTTCGCAAATACCTGTTTTCTGTTCCATACCTGTTTCCAAATACCTGTTTTCTGTTCCATACCGGTTTGCAAATACCTGTTTTCTGTTCCATACCTGTTCCATACCTGTTTGCAAATACCTGTTCTATACCTGTTTACAAATACCTGTTTTCTGTTCCATACCTGTTTGAAATACCTGTTTTCTGTTCCATACCTGTTTTCTGTTCCATACCTGTTTCCAAATACCTGTTTTCTGTTCCATACCGGTTTGCAAATACCTGTTTTCTATTCCATACCTGTTCCATACCTGTTTGCAAATACCTGTTCTATACCTGTTTACAAATACCTGTTTTCTGTTCCATACCTATTTGAAATACCTGTTTTCTGTTCCATACCTGTTTGGAAATACCTGTTTTCTGTTCCATACCTGTTTCCAAATACCTGTTTTCTGTTCCATACCGGTTTGCAAATACCTGTTTTCTGTTCCATACCTGTCCATACCTGTTTTCAAATACCTGTTTTATGTTCCATACCTGTTTCCAAATACCTGTTTTCTGTTCCATACCGGTTTGAAAATACCTGTTTTCTGTTCCATACCTGTTCCATACCTGTTCGCGATTACCTGTTTTCTGTTCCATACCAGTTTCATACCTGTTTGCAAATACCTGTTTTCTGTTCCATACCTGTTCCATACCTGTTTGCAAATACCTATTTTCTGTTTCATACCTGTTCCATACCTATTTGCAAATACCCGTTTTCTGTTCCATACATGTTTACAAATTTCTTCCATACCTATTTTTTATTTAATACTATTATATAATGTCAATATTAATAAAAACAATATACCCCGTTCCGAGAAAGCTTTAATATCAAAACCCATATGTTACCCCATTCTGATTGGTTGTGATCTGAATACTTTAGTTAGGTTCATACTCTGAATGCTGCAATCTGATTCAGCCCCCCCTGTATATCTACCAATTAGAATTTCCCTGTTTTATCAGTAAAATCTATACTTTTAACAACCCTGCGGATAAGTGCTCCTCCCTGAACCCTAAAGTAGCTTTATTTGTTTTATCAGTAAAATATGTTTTGATCCCTACATTATTAAACCTGTATGTGTCTGGCTCATGGCACATCTACCTCAAGGCCCCTATAAACACTGTTGTTTTTTTCCTTAAGAATCTATGTTAATTTAGGTAACTCATTTGAAACTGATTCTCATTTAATTACATGAAAATATATATACTAAGCCTCCCATTATAATATATTTAAATATAGTTACGCAAGTTTCCTGTTCAGAACCTCACATAATATTTTTACCAATAGAGTTCCTATTTATAAAATGTATTTGTAACAAGTACTCAAATAAAGTTTTGATACATTCTAATTGTTCTTTTATTTCTGGGTTAGGTTTGAAATAAGAAATCATAAAGTTACATATCATTTATATTTATTAGTTAGAATAAATTCATAAATTACATACATCCATCTTTACATATTCTTGTTAAAATACTAGTTGTATTCACCCTGCTGCGTTACGCCACTGTCTTTGTCACCAACTTTAGCTAAAATTGAAATTGAAAAATTTAAAATATATTTTTAAGAAAGTATGAAATTTACTTACAATGGTTGTTGGGATTTTCCATTAATCTAAACTTCACTCTTATGGAAGGCTTACCCACTTCTTTTAAACCTTCATATATTATACAGTATTTAGCATCCACAAATTCATGTATGTGGTCTTTCATTAGCGGAAGCACTCGTTTGGGTAAAAAGGCTTTCGTTTCTTCAAATTCTAAAAGTACCATCTCACCAAATATAGTTTTTACAATTTTTGCTTTTAATATAGGTACCGGTGTATTTATGGGCAACTGCGATAATGTTGTTAACGGCTTGATCTCCTCCAAAAGCGAACATTTATTTAGTTTCTGAATATCCATCTAAAAATTATTCGAGTCTTTTAATTTTAATTTACACTAAAGAACCAATTAAAGCAACTTACATTCAGTTTGGTATATCACTTATTTGTATAAAAAATGTTGGGTGTGGTAAATTCACTAGGCTTGCTTGCTTCTTTTCTAAAATAATACACACTGTTTAGCTTTTGTTCAATCCAAAATTATTTTTCCTATGCTCTAGGTTCACTTATAAAGATAAATAAAAACTTACTCTGAATTCAAATAGTACACCTCTGGATTAGAATATTATCAAACCAGATTAAAGCTGTTATTATTTGTATAAAAAAGATCGGAGGTGGCACTGGTAATTCACTCGGTTTAAGCACTTGCGTCTTTTCTAAAAAGTTACATACTATTTAACTTTGTTATAAATCAATCTAAAATTATTTTTTCCTATACTCTAAGTTCACTTATAAAGATAAATAAAAAAACTTACTCTGAATATAAACAGTACGGCCCTGGAATATTATCAAACCAGATTAAAGCTGTGTTATTATTTGTATAAAAAATATCGGGTTCCACGATTATTATTGCAAGGCACAAAACTATAAACATATATTGTAGACACTCAATCAGATGATACACTTCGAAGCACTAACTCAAATATGATACCGAAGCCAGGCTCTGTATTTCTTTTTATACTGCCGATGACGTCATATCTGATATTGTATAGCTGGGGATCACGTGACTGTCTAGACGCCAGGTGTGCGATGAGTGATATCGACATGTCTCGACTTGCTGACTCAGCTTATGTTCATGGCCAGGGTTCTAAAAATTCCACCGACTAAAGAACTTTGTTTACATTAAAGTCATGTTCTCAAACGTTGCGCAATACATTTTTCCAGGATGAGTCATACACAGGTGTTCATCTTGGGATATCAAATTACATTTCTAAACAAGTCTCGACTTGGTCAGTCTGAGATCTATGAACCGTGAATTATATCATACGTAAATTTGTTTAAAACGGCTGTAGTTTATATTTCTTCATTTAGTTACACAGTCTGTTACCATTGTGGAACATTGTTCCAGAATTTTGGATTTTCGTTTGGTCTTCGTTGTTGTTTATTCTCTTTAGAGAAGTAATCATACCTGTTTTGAAAATACCTGTTTTTTGCTTACAAATACCTTATTTCTGTTTCATACCTGTTTTGAAAATACATGTTTTCTGTCTCATACTTGCCTGTTTTCTGTTACATACCTGTTTGCAAATACATGTTTTTTTTGTTCCATACCTATTTTTAGAATTTTTTCTGTTGGAATTTACTGCGCTTGTTTTTCTATTATAGTAGAAGATATATTACGTATGATTTTTACTTTCACTTCTTTTCTTTTATTGGCTCACCCTATAACTAAACTTTTTTTTGGGACACCCTGTATACTATGAATTTGAATTTTACATTGTTTGATGGTGCACTCTGATTGGTTGTGATCTGACTACTATAATATAATTGATTAGGTACATACTATTTTTAGAACTGAAATCTATTTTCATGTCTTCTTAAGAATTGTAGCGTACAAATAGAACTTATAAGAATAATAATAAATTATATCACTTATTTTGACAATAAATGTTAGCAAAGTTCATTTTTGATAATTATACCAGGTAGCGCTTTAGTTTATACAGTATAGACTCAGCTTTAGTTATCCTCGATTTTATGTTTCCGGTTTAAAATCAACTATCATCATAAGTAATATTCAAAGTTTATTCATACCACTTGTATAGGCAAGTAGGACATTTAAAAATAATAATTTTAATATTAGATTTACAATATTTCAGGTGTTAAATTCTTGATTAGAGTATTTTATAAATTAAAGTAATACATTTTCTTCTTACTACGCTGATGCGCAGGTCTGCGTTGAAGGAAATAAAGCTTCAGCTTGGCAGAGAGGACATTTGTTAGGCAGGTCGCCATGTTCTAGGAGTTCCGACTCACGCTATTTATGAGTTGCCAATAAACGTGGTAGTAATTATTAGTGTTCATGTATTAGTTTCGGCTAACATGCATTATAATCCATTATGTTCAGAAACCGGAATTAGGTTCCGTAAGTAACTCACTTTAGAATTTCTAATATAGTTGGATATATCTTGTTTTTTATATTGAATTATAAGGTTTTTTCCTGGGGCATTATTTTATGTCTGAGCTTCATTATTTCATTATATGATGGCATGGTATAGTTGGTGATACATAGGAGTTAGATGTTACGTCTTACATAACACAGGACAGGGTCAGCCCATTGGTACCTTTTATAATTGGGAAGTCAACATCATTATGATCTACGAGCATCGTAGGCGTTAGGACGTGTTACCTGGGTAACTTTTTTTGATTACGTCAGCTTGGGTGCAGAGGTCATTGTCTCAGAGTCATTGGGGCAGAGTGGACTAGGAACCAATCAGTATGTTCTAAGGGGAGCCCCTTCACCTGATAGGAAAACCAACCAGTACATCTTGGGTAAACTGTATCATTACCATTTTATTTAACTTCAATTTTTTATGTGCATACTACCGTCTATTATTCTCATCGTACACCATTCATGTAAAACATATTAGAAACCTTTTTTTTAACTATAAACTTTTTCTACATCTCGTATAAATTAAACTGTATAACTAAATGATACATTCATAATGTTAACATAATATATTCTTCTATAGCCATGTGCTTGAGATATTTTAAACTGTAAAATTTATGGTGCAGAATTTGTGATCACAAATATCTAAACTAGGTAAACCTCGACACCTAGGTATCATTATATTTCACTCCTTTTCATAGTTAAGATTATCTACATATATATATATTTTTAGTAACTTTAAGGTATATTGGCATTTGGATATGTGTTAGATATTGGTCAATACTTGGTATCAATGAGAATGTAACTGTTGTTGTCTGTAAACGACACCTAACACCCACAGTTTGAATAGTTTCTAACAAAACTATTTTTAAAGATAAAATATAAAAAACATAAAAAAAAGGTAATTATAGTAAATTGTGTCAAAGGGTATTGTTAACACCCCCCAGTTTTAATAGTTTATAATAAAACTATTTTTATAACCTAGTCAGTCTTTTTTCTTTTCTTTTCTTTTCTGTCTGCACCATTTAAATGTTCAATAGCTAACGACTTTTTAAAGTATTGATATATTAAACTATTAATTTAACATCTTACTACCTTCAGTAGACATTTTATTACTTTTTGAGCCTACTGCTTCACATTTTTATTTCAAAGTGATTGGCGCCCACTTTACAGCATATAAAACACCTAAAAGGAATTTTTTCAACTTTAATTAAATATAGCCATCATACATGTTTGTTCTGTGATTATATGTACCCACAGACCTAACTCACGCACCAAAATCAGCTGCCGGCAAAGTGACTGGTACCTTATTTAGGAATAACAACTCTTTATTTAGTCGGGGATAGTCATTATTAGCTAATCTACAACCCCAAGGTAAGGTCAGCAGTAACTATTTAGAAAAAAATTGTTATCGGCCAACGACCAGTTATAGAATAATATCCAGAATTTAACAGGTTTCCCGAAATATGTGGGGTATCAAACGATTTATCTCAACGTCTGTGCAATGAACCTAGTGGAAATTTAACTGGCTTTTATCCACCAGGAACTACTGACATGAGCTCCGGCTTAGCTTGTCGGTTAGGTTCTTAGGAACAAAATGTTATGTTTAAGTTATCCTTTTGGAGCGCCAGGATAATTTTCAATAAACTATAATAAATAATATGATGTAATATAAAATAGTGAATTTTCAATTAAATTAAACCAGAAAATTAAAATAATTGTATATTACAGTTTAAAATAATGATGCAGGAATATGTACAAATTATTTTATGGATGTTAACGATAAATGATAATGTATTTAATATGGATTAAACTACTTTCAATATTTGTGGTTGTTACTACGCAACAATGACTTTACAAAAAACTTGCTGGTAGCAGATATTGGTTTGGTTTACACAAGAAACAGATATATTCCTCTGGCCTCGAAGCAATCAGATTAACTCTCACCAAAATATATCCTTCACAATGGTAAATCAGGACTTTCCAAAGTGCAACAGTTATGCACCTACTGCAGTCTGCAACCAAAATAGATGTGCTAGCTAGCGTTTGGTCGGTAGGTTCTGAGACGTTGGATGTCAGCAACTTTGTCCTTTCCAGTTTCTAGTGGTGGAGTTAAAATTTCTGGATGTTCCTCTCTTCCAGTAAACCAAGGTGTTCTCATGAAATACAGTAAATGTGTTAAACCAATATCATAGGATAAATACAACTCTACTTTAACAAAGTAGCATCTCAGTAGACAATATTGCCGTGATAACAAACACAACTGTTGTATTAGAATTTGACTTAGGTAATGAAAAAAATCAAATGAAATAAATAAAAAAAAACAAACAGGAATCACCCTGTATAATTTGCAATAAAATTATCCAAAATTTGCAAATGAAATAATAATAATTTAATAATAGTAAGTAACAAATATACAATGTAGTTAATTAAATACAGGAACTGTTAATTAGTTCCTAGAAGAATTTATTAGAAATTATTTCTTTTACTTATGAAAAAAATTACAATGTGAACAAAACCTATGAGTGACCTTGCTGGTTGAAAAGGAAATATATAACTATTCACTAACTGCTGGTTTATAAATTAAACATTAGAAATGATTGAACATTAAAAGATTGTTAAATATTAATAAAAATAAATATTAAAATTGCTTAAACCTTAAACAAATCTATTTTACATCTCCGCAATTTTAATTAATATAAATACAAATCAAATTAATGGCTTTGTGCAACTTGATCAGGAGAGATACTTGTTAATGAAAAATATTAAAACATGAAATTATTTGGGGTTTATTCCCTTAGACTATACTCAGTTAAAATAAACTATCTCAAATAAGAGATATACTTAAACGACTTTGAATCCCTCTAATATCACAGATTGACTAACAATTGCCCCGAGTTATAGATAGATACCCTACTACTCTACATTAAAGGTCAACTGCCTTGTAGTCTTAAACTTGATTTGAACTCCAAAGTTAACCAAATTGGTAGTCATAAAGACATGAATTCAAAACGAAATTACAGCGATATTTAGTTATTCAAAGTACTTATATGATATATATCGGAGGCGTCAATCATACGCCCTAAAAACTGAAACCAACACGTGGCTTGAAACGTAAATAAAAAACCTACAATTGTCCTTGGTGTAAAAGTAGAAAAATACCAAGTATAATTACTGAGTAACACAATGCTCTGAATAAACCACAAATATAATAATATCAAATAATAAATAGATTAATCAATATATAGAAAATGAAGTTCAATAACAGAAGTATCTCACCTGCTGATTTACACCGAAAAAAGCCCTGAAATTGGTCTGTCCTTCCAATTTATTGAGTTTCCCCCTCTCTTTTGCAAGAATACAATGTGACACAAATGCTTTTAAAATATCATCCGCAACTGGTAATACAGAGGTGGAGTCATGGTTGCATATGAGTGAATAGCAAATATAGTACTGTACGTAAATTGTTACAATTTTCCTTGCAAATACTAATTAAACTAAATTGTATTAAAGATGATATCACTAAGCTGGAATATTCAAGTTACAGAAGATTCACCTCTAGTTGTTTTATATAGTGGATTTTTTAGAAAACGTACAAAGTTTAAAGTAAGACCTTTTTTATTTATTACTGCAATCAATCCTTTTTGATGTCTAGTATATCTACATAAGATTTTACTCAGATTTCACGTTCTGAAGCTGAAATATTAAAGTTACAGAAAATTCATCTCCTCATGAGACATCCTGTATAGAAGAAGTTATATTTAGAAGTATAACGTGTTATCGATCTGGTCTCTCAGTCACTAGTAGAGAGATAGACTAAGTTGGATTAATTAATATTAACCTCTCTTTCTTCACTGGGCAAAGGTGGTTGGCAAACAGAAAATTACCGTCTACATAGGTAATATGTCCGGGTAAATATCTATACCTAGTGTAGACCAACTTGTTTTCTAGCAAATCTCAGGGTCGTTTCAGGCGGTGGTTTAGCCAATACCCAGAGAAAAAAGTTACCTGTCCGTCTAATAGATGGTTGACGGTGAGATGTAAGAGTTGAGACTCGTTTTGTTTCCAAGAATATTCCTTCCTTATATCTAAGCAATAAAACACTACCAGTATTTCCCACTTACGACTATATTTGTTGGACCATACAATAGTAGTACACAAAAGTAGTACTTACACCAATGACAATTTTTACACTCGGTTGAGGTTATCCCCTGTATAGTAATATCAAAATTAATGGGCTGAGGGCCTTATAGAAGTATGATAATAATCAATTGATTGTGTACACTAGACACTCTAATAGTGTCACTTTCACCCCAAATGTAGCTACATGTGGTTCCCAAAATCTTATTTAAATTGACATATCATTCATTGAAATATAATTCAAGTAAACAGTAGGGCATTATCCCAGTAGGTAATATAACCTCAGCACTAAGGCTTAGAACATATAATAATCGTAAACTACAGCAATAGTTGGTTAGTCCAACAAATTAAAGATCCTCACAATTATTGCAAGAGTAATGTAACATATACACAAATATATAATTAATGTAGGCTTTAGCCAAACATGTACATACAATAAAAACAGTACTTATCATTTTCACCAGGGTGTAAAAGATGATTGAAACGTCGGATGTTGTTACTACATAAATCGTTTATTCGCTGTTCGCTGTTTTACATGTCATGTATGTTTTATTGAACTTCCCAGTGCATTGACTTACTTACTAAACATTATTCAATATGTACTAACTAAGCAGTTTCGCAAATGCAAGTAATATGCAAATTTAGAAACTACGTACATACTTAAAAACTACAATAAGTAAATACCTTGCATTACACCATCCCTTTCAGGAGAATGACCCCCACTATGGCCATTTGTGAAGAGCATTCTCTAGTTAGGATAAAATAAACAAACCTTGTTATATCTTAGTTTGAAATTCTAATCTAATTTAATCTAACACCTTAGTTTATACATATTATGATGGCAGGCCTGTCCTTATCTAATACTTAATTTACTTATTTACATATTTTCGAATTCGATTTTTATATACCATGGTTTCTCTACCTTTATTGTCTTTAATAGTACAATTCGGTTCTTCAATACTAACTACAGGGAAAGGACCATTATACCAAGGGTCAAATTTGTGACGAGTTTCATTGGTTACCGAGACTAAATCTCCTGGCTTTAGCTGGAGATTTGTTGCTTTATTATCCAACTGTTAATCAATTTAAGCAATTAAGGCATAGATATTTAAACAATCTTACTATTATTCTTTGTAACGTAAGAAAACTGATCACCGATAAAGATGACAAATTAAAACTTATAGAAAAATTTCATGATAATCCATTGTTAGGGGGACATTGCGGCCAAAAAAGACTGCTAAAAAAGTTAAAAACTTCCTATATATGGAAAAATATGTCGCGCGATGTTGCCAAATTTATAAAAAAAGTGCCATAAATGCCAAATTAATAAGGTTAAAATAAAACAACCCGAGCCATTGGTAATTACCCCAACTCCTCAAAAACCTTTTGATATTGTCTGCATAGATACAATCGGTTAATTCCCTAAATCAAACGAAGGGGATGAATATGCTGTTACAATACAGTGTGAATTGACAAAATACATAGTAGTGATTCCAATACCAAACAAAGAAGCATCAACCGTGGCTAAAGGCATTGTTGAAGGTTTTATTCTTGTATATGGCCCCATGAGAGAAATTCGTACAGACATGGGAGGTGAGTATAAGAATCAAATCTTCGACAATATAACGAAATTATTACAAATAAATCACAAAATATCAACTACCTATCATAGTCAATCGATTGGGGGATGCGAAAGAAACCATAGAGTTTTTAATGAGTACATGCGTATGTATATAAATGAGGCCAAAACTGACTGGTCCACTTGGAGTCGATACTATGCATTTTGTTACAATACAACCCCGAGCACTTATCACAATTATACGCCGTTTGAGTTAGTATTTGGGAGAAAGGCAAATCTTCCTGAACTATTAAGGGGATCATACGTCGAGCCTCTATATAATATAGATGCGTACGATCAAGAGCTTCGATATAGGTTACAATTAGCGCACAAAAGGGCGAAGGAATCTCTCGAAAAATCTAAGTTAGACCGTAAAACTCAGTTGGATAATAAAGCAACAAATCTCCAGCTAAAGCCAGGAGATCTAGTCTCGGTAACCAATGAAACTCGTCACAAATTTGAATCAACAATGTGAAATTTATGTTTTAATTTGTAACCTTCGAGAAAAATGTCAGTTTGTATGACTCCTAAAGATTTAATTACACCTTCTGTCACACCTTTTATTTGGATAGGATTAGAAATATCTAACATTTCGTTAGGATTAATTTTTCCTCTTTTAAAAATGGATACGTCAGCGCCTGTGTCGATTAAAAACTTGTTTTCTGAACCGGTCATTTTTGTAAAAAATACGACAAAATTTGAAAATGTTAGATCAAAATGGAAAATATTTACATTTCTTCCCCCAAGCGAACCTGTTGGGGGTCCAATTCGTTTCCCGGATCCCGGTTTGCTTCGACAACCCTTATGTCTCTCGATGTACCTCTAACATAATTATTGGATCTGTACCCGTTATTTATTCTACCTATATAATGTCCTTGATACCTATTATTTCCGCGTCCACGACTGCCATGATTATTTTGCCATTGAGTGAAATTGTTACGATTAAGTTGCCCTCTGCCACGATTATGGTGACGTCTAAAATTAGAATGGTTTTGTCTAGCATAAAGCACATTTGAAGTACTAGTTTCTGAATTGGTATTGACATTAATAAATTTCGTGATGGCTTCATGTACTGTACTAAAAGTACCGGCTTCCATGACAATTCGTGCTCTCTCGGAATTTGAATTGTTACTTAGAGATCTTACGACTTGTTCTGTGGAGTACTTCCCCGCTACCTCGGAAGGTACTCCTTCACTAATAAATGCTCTTTTTAGGTTTTCCGCTAAAGATTCGACTTGTGCTGCATAACTTACAGCATCTTTATGGTTTTGCCTATAATTTAATAGTTTGGATGTTAAACAATGCGAACTTTCACCTTTAATTTTATTTCTAAGGGTATTAATTATTTCTAGAAGTGTCGTTTCTGTTGAGATTATATCACGAGCCTTACCAGATAGACGGGTTTTGACGAAAGCGACAGCATTAACAGCATGGTCTTGGGAATTTTGATCAAGTAGAGTTAGAGCATCCAAAAATGATTGTAATTTACTATGAGAACCGTCAAATTCTTGTGGAACTATTTTGCTAGCTAGGTTAAAAAAATCTAAATTTGACAGTGCCATTGTTACCTCGTCTGGTGTAAAATCTTCGTCAAGTATTAAAGGGTCAATTTGCTCTACACAAGTTACAGGAACTTTGTATTTAACGTTTAATATGTGGAATGATTTGACTACTTTATTTCTAATTACTGCAAAAATATCTTTAGCTTCACTTCTTTGCGAATTATCTAAGTTAGTCCAGTATATATTTAGAAATTGTGTTGTCTCGTTAAATAATTTCACAAGAGTATCTCGGATTTCAATTCTAACGAGATCACTTTTTGGTACTTCTTTCTTTATCGCGCGTTTAGACTGATTAATAACATCGTCCCTAAATTTGAGCAATCTTTGGTTGATCCGTTCCCAGTTGGTAGACATAGAAGTTTAAAATAGGCATATGTGATAATCATAAAATACATATGTTATAGTAAACTCAGAAATTGAAATTTGAATTATTAATGTAATACTTAGTGCTATATCTAATATTATACATGAAACTAAACAGAATACCTTCAATAGTTCCTTTCGTTTTGCACTTGACACTATCGGAAATTCACCTAAAACTACACTTTTTGTGGCACAATTTGGTGGTCGATCTATGTGGGTAGTCCGTGTTAGTTGAAGGGCACTAGGGTGCTACTGAGGGGACCACGGAGATTGTGGAAAGCGCCATATTTCGCCGCAGCTGGCTCTCTACTTTCTTCTTGTGTACTCGGCACAATTTTAGTGCTAAAAACGCCGCCATCATACCCATGATGATATACAGTACTACTTTAACGTCCATTGATACGTTGTACTCTTTTACAATGAAGTTGGAATTAACAACTCCATTTTCACTAACGTCCTGTTCCTTAGATTGTGAATGTCCCATGTTTACTCTTTACTATTTTACTTTACTATTTTTGGAGACATTAGAGTGATATAATAAAGACGTTTATATGTTTGTGTCATGTTGTGTTGTTTTAATTTGCTATATGTAACATTTTACAATCATGTAATAGTTTTTGATCATGTCACTTAACTCACAAACTCACACTACATTTTTACAATAAACTTGGCAGGATCGCCATGTAAAAGATGATTGAAACGTCGGATGTTGTTACTACATAAATCGTTTATTCGATACTGATCGCTGTTTTACATGTCATGTATGTTTTATTGAACTTCCCAGTGCATTGACTTACTTACTAAACATTATTCAATATGTACTAACTAAGCAGTTTCGCAAATGCAAGTAATATGCAAATTTAGAAACTACGTACATACTTAAAAACTACAATAAGTAAATACTTTGCATTACAAGGGGTTGTAGAGGTGACTACGGAGAATAAAGGCTGACAGGAGACCGGTAACGTAAAACAATACGTAACATCCACGTAGCGTAGAACAGCATCAACCTAGGGCCAAGGTTAATTCTAAACTCGTACCAACAGAACAGGACTCGTATCAAGGAAGAGACTCCATACCAAAAGCAACGGCATCCACATAGGACCAAATGAACGGGCTCCGTACCAAGAACAGTCTCGTACCTAAAAACAGTCTCGTACCAGAAAGGACCCTGTATAGAAATACGGTTGTAAATTCCATACAGAAGTATGTGCACAGGCTCTAAGCTGTAGTTAGCACCTAATGGGAGCGCTTTGTACAGCCCATTGCTAACACAAAATACTGAATTAAGAATTAAGATTTACCTTTTTCCTAAGGGTCCTCACAAACAAATCCTCACAGAAAATGCCCTCGATTCAGGTAGCATGCCAAGGGGGTCTTCAGGAACAGAATAGTAACGTATAAACCAAAAACACGTGTGATCGTTAAGGTCGTAGCGTCGTTTTATTTCCACTAAAGATTAATACTCCATACACAGATACAACACTGCATCAACAACAAATTAAGCAGGAGAATTACTTTACTAGGCTATAATAGCATATCCCTTGCGGATGTCTTCAGAAAATCATAAAATATTATCGCCTAGGGTGACGCCACATGTGCCCGACCACGACCATAAATTCGAAAAGGGAAGAGGCCCTGTCAAAAACCTCGGAGAGTCAAATCTCAGAAACTTTTCAGTGCTACCAACCAGACGGAATTAATTGCGACAGACCATGGAATTAATGAATCAGTGAATCAGTTTGTTCCGCAAAATAGACACGTAACAAACGATGTAATATTTTGTTGATTCATCGAACCTTGAACTTGGTAACAAATAGTTTTATTGCTTCGTTCTCACAATATTTAACCAAAATTGTGCAGTTGTGGATGGGTCATATGCAGGTGTCCAGCATTTTTAGACAAGTTGAGACTTGTTTTGTACCTGATATCACGTTCTCAAACGATGCGCAATACATTTTTCCAGGATGAGTCATACGCAGGTGTTCATCTTGGGATATCAAATTACATTTCAAAGCAAGTTTCGACTTACTGTTGCTGAGTCTGAGATCTATGAACCACCAATTATATCATACGTAAATTTGTTTAAAACGATTGCAGTTTATATTTATTGATTTGGTTACATCGTCTGTTACCATAAGATTTGTGAATTTTTGTTTCGTCTTCGTTGATGTTTATTTTCTTTATAGAAGTAATCATACCTGTTTGAAAATACCTGTTTTTCTGTTTACAAATACATGTTTCCCTTATTACCCAGTCTGTTTCCCTTATGACCCAGTCTGTTTCCCTTATTACCATTTATATACCCTTATATACCCTTTATATACCCTTATATACCCTTTATATACCCTTATATACCCTTTATATACCATTATTACCCAGTCTGTTTCCATTATTACCCAGTCTGTTCCACACCTGTTTCCAAATATCTGTTTTCTGTTCCATACCTGTTCCATACCGGTTTGCAAATACCTGTTTTCTGTTCCATACCTGATCTACACCTGTTTTCAAATACCTGTATAAACCACCTTTCCCCACCGCTTGTTACTGCTTTCTGATTGTAATCTGGATACTCCGGCTAAGTTGTGAAATCTGATTCGCCCTGTATATTTATCAATTAGAATTTCCCCGTTTTATCAGTAAAATCTTCAAGTTGCTGTAGCTTTGTCTGTTTTCCCGGTAAAATATGTTTTGATAGTTACGATAGGCCGTAAATGTATACCTCATGCATGTGTCTGGCTCATGGCTCATCTACATTAATATACAAATTGGTAATATATGTATATGTGCAGAGGTGCTGTCACGTCAGTGCAACGTAAACCATTGTAGTGAAAAGACGTACTGGTTTTTCTGTGCTCATCTCGCAAAAAGTGAGGTTATGTTACTGGAAGTGAAACCTGTAATTTTACATACTTTAACATTTTAAACCTAAGTGTCTTGGTGCTTTTATAGACAATGTATTTTACTAACCGATATGTTTTTCTATTGGTGTTTACATGAAGATGATTTTTTTTTTGATAAGGTAGGTTACTTTATTGTTTAGCTCATCCTGCTTTTAATTTGACACGCTCTGTATACTAATTTTTGAATTTGACTATTTTTAGAATGTTTTTTTCTGTAGGTTTTACATGAAGATGATTTTTATTTGATAAGGTAGGTTACTTTCTTCTCTGTCTCATCCTGCTTTTTAATTTGACACGTTCTGTATACTAATTTTTTAATTTGACTATTTTTAGAATGTTTTTTCTGTTGGTGTTTACATGAAGTTGATTTTTATTTGATAAGGTAGGTTACTTTCTTCTCTGGCTCATCCTGCTTTTTAATTTGACACGCTCTGTATACTAATTTTTGAATTTGCCTCTATTTTTAGAATGTTTTTCTATTGGTGTTTACATGAAGATTATTTTTATTTGATAAGGTAGGTTACTCTCTTGTCTGGTTCTGGTCTGGTCTGGCAAAAGGAAATACAGAAAGACTAGCAAAAAATCGTAGCGAAAACAGATGACGTGCGTTAATGAGTAAAGCACCAAATGTCAAATATTGACCTCAATCGTAATGGTTCATGTACATTAAACACCGACAATCCGTTCGTTGACGCTGAAAGTAATATGATCGCTAATTGGCTACTTTTAATTTCAAAGTGACAAATAACGCCAATTGCGTGCCGTGTTAGCCGTGTTACGGAAACTTGCATTTTAATGTACTCTTTACTTTGTGTTTTAGTTCCTTTAAAAGTAACTAACATTCTGACGCCAAGGTGAGGAAAATAAATTTACTATTTCTAAAATAGTCCGTGGCCTAGAATAATACTAGTCACATGGCTTGTGGACATTTATGAAGACATGTTATATTCACACATAATTTTGTAAAACTGTTTATCTGTTGTAGCAACGTTTGAGGTACCTGTATAAAGTTATATTTTATATAACGTGTTACTTAAAGCTCCAGTGTCAAAATAGTACCTATATGTTAATGTCTGCAACTTATTTATGGTGTGTTTTCATAATTCTTAATTTGTTTTGGGATTACACCACCTGTAAAATAACAAAAAGCAGGAAACCAGAAGCATACAAATTATGTTTCCTGCTTTTTGCTATTTTAAAGGTGGTGTAATCCCAAAAGAAATTATGAATCAGTATCTATAAGTATTATGTAAATTTAAAACATGGCAGATACACAAAACCACAACATTTTAATATAATAACTAATGTTTACCAATCTACAAAAAGAATTTAATAATATTTATGCCTGGCGCATTTTGGAATTAACTGATCACGAGCATTCATAACTATTCTGATTTCAATGACAAACCAAGCCCACTTGAGTATATGAAACAACTATTGAAAATGAACAACCTACAAAAAATATAAGAGTGGCGTGTACAAAATTAAAAAAACTTAAATAAAAGATAATATTAATTATGTTACTGGTCTTCATAAGACTGAACAAATGTATTATATTTCATTAAAAGCTCATACAATAGGTTTCCACATATTTTTAATTGTAAATTTAAGTTTAAGTCTCACCAAAGATAAATTTTATAGATGGTTTGTTTATACAAACTTTTTTATAATGTTTTGGTATACTCATCATCAGCAGATACTCATTGTACCTAAAGTATTTATAGCTTTATGTACCTTCCACGCATACGTATCACAAGTAGATCGAAACGTCTTCGTTTTTTAGTTTTTCAAGTCAGCATTTACAATAATTATCTTAAGAAATATTTTTGTAATTAAAGTAAATGGAACTAAATTCATACTTGTATTTCTGCTGTCCTCTTCCGCCAGTAACTTCTCGATTTTTTCCGGAAAATGTCGCTTAGCACACCAGACCAAACCTATTGCACCCATAACAACGGACACTGTCATAAGTCCTAACCAGAAAGGCTCATGAAGCATTCTTTCACTGAGTGGTTTGTAAGGAATATGTAATATTCTCTTATCGCATCGAGGGCCTTCCCACCAAGCATAGCACTGGCAGTGAAAACCATCTCCACGTTCTATACAGGTTCCTCGACTTTGGCATGGGTTTCCCTCACAAGGCTTACGTTTTTGATCACATGTAGGTCCAATATATCCTTGTTTACAATGGCATTTGTAACTGGTATTTGTAAGCTCACAAATTCCAAATGTACAAGGCTCTAGTTCGCATTTCGTAAGGGCACAAAATAGTCCTAAAAACACTTTTACATTACTAAAATGTACAATACCCGGTGATTTAGAAGTAAATACTGTAAATTGCATGTAGGTGAAAAGACCAATATTAAAGAATCCCGTCTTTCATCTACAGGATTATAAAGTATGATCAGTAAATTTAAATATTCTCTCTTAAAAGAATAAACCAAAATTTTAGAATTATTAGCCTATATTGATTGGCATCTAATATAAATTATTACAATAATGTATGAAAGTATTTATTTGTGGCATTGTTTAATTACTCCTATTTATTTCGGTATTATGCCACCACTGAAAAATACTAAAAATATTAATCAACCTCTGCGCCGACGGATCAGTTGTCAAAGGTTTGTTTTTTGAAAAATATGTTTACCTAATAAAGAAATCTTACACTAAAAAGCAGATTAACAATATATAATTAAACACATCTCTTAAAACGTTTACGTTTCGAAAACTTTTCTGTTTTTGTTATTAAAATGATGTGTTCAGTTTCAGTTTAATTATATATTGTGTATTTTAATTATATATTGTTAATCTGCTTTTTAGTGTGAGATTTCTTTATTAGGCAAACATATTTTTCAAAAAACTAGCCTTTGACTGATCCGTCAGCGCAGAGGTTGATTATTAATTTTTTTGTATTTTACAGTGGTGGCATAATACCCAAATAAATAAGAGTAATAAATTGTTGCTTTGAATCTGTAAACTATTAATGTTCAGTGACATGGAATAAGGTCCAACAAATGGTCTTATGTATATTGTATTTTCCACAAATTACACAATCCTGCTATTCTGCATTTGCCTGGCCATTTTGTTGTTTAGGGAAATAACATGTCGGTCAATGAATGTTTTACGATAGGTATCAATAATTTCGTGTTAGTGTACTGAAAAATCTGAAAACATTATTTTCACTCTTGCAATTAACATACTCAGTAAAAAAACACTTCAATTACATAGCTCAGATGAAAAACAATTTTGTTGACATTATTATGGTGGGTCTTCAATCCAGATTGGACAATCGTAGATTTTTTTTAAATTTTTCCGACACGGTCCGCGAATCGGAAAAATATGCGGCATGTTTCTCAGCGATAAGTGTGCTATTTTCATTTTCGTAGTCTTTTGGAGACACTCAAGTCAAAGCGAGGGAAAACCTATTCTTAATTTGATATATAAATTTTTCCAGTGTCCTGTCATTTCATTAACATAACTAATGTGTTTTTTCTTTTTCGTTTCAGAAAGTTATGTATGGTTGAACCTTTACAGTTAGCTTATACCTATCCACATCAACAAAACGCTGACGACGAAACTGTTATCTAACGTGATTGTAGATACTTGTGGATGTATGTAAATGTTAATTTATAAGACAGGAGTGACAGTTTCTTTGGCAGTATTTTGACTCTAGTGATATCTGAAAGTTTAAAGTTGAAATACTGGATGTTTCGGGTTTTATTGTGGATATATTGTAACCTGCAAGGGCCTTCCGTTTTTGTGAAGGTTTCCTGCTGAAGAGGAAGACGAAGAGAAGAAGAGGAAGGTTTCCTATAATATCATGATACAACTACACTGATATGCTCATAACTTTCGTTTGTTCTGCGCATGACGTATTTCGGGATGCAAATATGGCGATGCGATGCGATGCGAAAATTCAAATGCCTTAAGGGCAGTGATATAATTATTTTCGTGTTTATCAATTGTTTTTGCTCATGACTGACGTCACGATCAATCGATAGACCACGCCCCCATGTGCATTGGCATATCTGTGTAGTTGTATCATGGGTGTACATTTACAAAGTAATCATTGAAATCAAAGTATTCACTTGATGAATCAAGTAATCAATGTAATGCTTGATTATTTGATCATGGAGCTAAATTTTTATATCTGCACATGCGCATTTATATTGTTACCCATGATACAACTACACTGATATGCCTATGCGCATGGGGGCGTGGTCTATCGATGAGCGTGACGTCAGCTATTACACAAAATTAAATAAAATACTTGTAAACAAAGATAACAAAATAAAATAAACGTCGATTATGGAATTATAATACACGATTCATACACGAAAACTAAAATAATAGTTGAGTAATATCAATCTTTCTTATTTTAATTCAAACCGTATTCTGTGTACCGATCTACCTACCGAATATAATTCTAACCTAAATTTTACAATTTGAAGAGATAATAAGAAGCACTACTCTAAATAAGTACCACCCTATAATATAAAAATGATAACTTGATAACCCTCGGGCCTCACAATTATAATAATACGGGAATACAATTGACAAACACGAAAATAATTATATTACTGACAGTCATGACCTTACTGACAGTAAGGTATTTGTATTTTCGCTATTTTTGCATCAAGAATGAAGTCGTGCGCAGAACAAAAGAAATTTGGTCAAGTTATGAGCATATCAGTGTAGTTGTATCATGCTATAATATACAGGGTGTCCACCTAGTGCGCGTAAGTCCAATATCTGGGTTAATAAAAGAGATAACTTAATTTTTTTTTCTACAGGGTTGTCTAATATCCCGAGCTGCACAAAATGAAAATATATTTACATATTCAGGGTGTTCAGTTTTTCCTGGACAGGTACCAACTTCGTTTTTCTAAATGGAAATATATATTTTTTATTGCTTTTTCGAACTAAACCCTTGATTGTAGTAGGACTTTCATCAGCCTTCCCTATACCTATCTTCAACTGTTTTTGAAATATTGACAGGTGAATATTGACATTTTTGCAACTTTGACACCCTGTAAAATCTAAGCGGTTTGAGATCAAGCAAAACGGTTTGCACATTTCTATCTTAACTTTTCATAAGCTATCGTTTGGTACTAATTTCAAATTTATACAGGAATCAAAAATTTTCAAAATTTTCAGAAAATTTTAAATTTTTGGATAATTCTGAAATTAGTACCAAACGATAGCTTATGAAAAGTTAAGATAGGAATGTGCAAACCGTTTTGCTTGATCTCAAACCGCTTAGATTTTACAGGGTGTCAAAGTTGCAAAAATGTCAATATTCACCCGTCAATATTTCAAAAACAGTTTAAGTTAGGTATAGGGAAGGCTGATGAAAGTCCTACTAAAATCAAGGGTTTATTTCGAAAAAGCAATAAAAAATATATATTTCCATTTAGAAAAACGAAGTTCGTACCTGTCCAGGAAAAACTGAACACCCTGAATATGTAAATATATTTTCATTTTGTGCAGCTCGGGATATTAGACAACCCTGTAGAAAAAAAAATTAAGTTATCTCTTTTATTAACCCAGATATTGGACTTACGCGCACTAGGTGGACACCCTGTATATTTATTTAAGGATGTGCAAAACGTACCCATGCAAAAGGTGTTTAATTATATCCATCCTATTTGTAATAAATCCAGTTAGTAGTATAGCTGGCGGGTTCCTGGGACTGAGGATGGCATGCCATCCCCGAGTCTTACCAATAGTAGGGGGGTTGGGCCAAGTTCTTGTACCTCAAGAAGAAGAAGAAGTATCGTCGTCGTCAATGACCAGCAGGTGGTTGTCACAGACAAATTTCTCAGGTGTCATCAGTGTCACCGGTGTTACCTATGACGTGTTGCCCAAAAAGGCCTTGTGTTTCTTGATGAAATGTTGGAACAGGAGAATATAAGAGATAAGAGTTAAATTATTGCTGCTGTTAATGTGTAGATATTAAATTATATATTTACTATTAAACACCCGATAACCTTTCACCTTGTTTTCATCCAAGTGTGGTATCGGTTTCCAATTAAATAAATTAATATGTTGATATAGTGTGGCCCAAGAAAATGTTTGTGTCAAGGAAATAAAACAAATAAAAGTTGTTAAACATTTAAAGTCAGGTGACGTCACTCTTTACCTATTAGGATGTCCAAAAAGGTCTTAATTGTATACTTTCTTCCTCATTGATAGTCACACAGGTGGTTAGGTCTGATCGGAGAAAATGGGAAATTGCTTTATGAAATCATGTAAACTGATATTATGCTTCTTGGAAGAGGAAGAAAAAATGTGACTGTGTACATTTTTGCTCTTGTGAATCTAATTTTGATCAAGTGGATGCCAATGTGAAACTAGTATGAACTTTACTAAATTTCATTGCGCAAGTGTGTACAAATGTATATATTCTCTCACACTGATATCTACATATCAGTAACTTCTTGTTAGTTCAGAATAAGACATATTCCGCAATGAATTTAATAAAATTTTTATTAGCTGTTGTATTTACAGTTGCTTTTGTTAACTGTATATGTGAGTGTACTGAGGAGCAGAATAATGGAACTATAATTATTGAAAGTCTCTATTACATTCCTATTCAAGAGGATGGTAGTTTTTTCCTTTTTGAGATATCGGAAAATGGGGTAGAATTAAAAGAATATCCGGCATTTTATTTTGAAGATGCAACATTTCAACTGGGTACCTTAATAAAAAATCTTAATGGAGAAACTATTGGATATACAATTGGAAACTATCAAAATTATTATCCAATAACAAAGATGCAAGACAAGCAAATGTATTGTGGGAATTATGGTTTAAAAATACTGTTGGGAAAAAGGAACATTATTTATCGAGGAAGATTACTTAAGTCCATAAAACATTTAAAGAGACAAGTGAAACTTTATGATAATGTTCAATGTTTTGTATACGTATAATATGTTTTGAATATGTATAAATGAAATAAAAAAACAGTATATCTATATAAAATGTTTTATTTCATAACAGTATTTACAATACATTATTTTTACTTATCCAACTATTATGAGACGAATCAAAACCTAGCCACTTAACAAAAACTTTATCTTTATTTCTTTTAATTACTTTTTCTACTAAATACGCATCAGAAAACTTAACTTTCTGTAATTGTTCTCTATAAAAACAACCTTTAATTTTCCTATTGTTTACATCTTTTAATATGTATGTTATAGGATTTGTAAGTAATACTTTTGCAATAGTAAAAATTTCTGTAGACCAATTACCTGTATATTTTTTATCGAAAACTCCTCTGACTTTAGAAATTCGTACATGATCCCCAACTTCAATTTTTTTATTTTTCAAATCGACTCTTTTTATTTTGTTGTATGCTGTTCGTAGAAGCATTTTTTCATTGTTTTTTCCCACATCAGATGGTTTCATTTTAATTGTTCTGTGTCTAGTATTGTTGTATGTTTCTACAATACTCGGCAAAAGATTGATCCATTTATAATGTCCGTGGTCATTGAATTCCTTCCACATTAAACTCTTCAATGTTCTATTTACTCTCTCAACAATGGAGGCCTTTTTTTCACTGTAGGTATTGTAGTGGTTGATATTATATTGTCTTAAGACTTTTTCAACATACTTATTAAAAAATTCCTTACCCATATCCGTGTGCAAATTCTTTGGAACTTGTTTCTTGAAAACTTTTTCTATATTTTTTGACACTTCTTCGCCTGTTTTCGTTTTTAAAGGATATGCCCATACATATTTTGAAAAACAATTAATAATCACTAAAATGTATTTATATCCATTATTTTCTTTTGCATAAGGTATCATTTCCACCAAATCGGCTTGAAATAGATCGTTAAGTGATTTGATTACAACATGACGTCTGTTAAAGTTAATTCTTGCTGGTTTATGAATTTCGTTTACAATTTGTCTTCTGACCAGTGTTTTCATTTTTCTATTTATTCAATAATATCAGCTTCTCGTAATTCCTCAATAATACTTATAATTTCATTCCTATGGTTTGTATGACCCGCTTCTTGAGAGGCAATTATTAAACGTAAACCATCAACCAGTTCATTGGCATTATCCCAATAAGTATAATCAATTTTATTATCATTCACCTCCTTAAATAACCCCTCCCCATATTTACTTTTCTTTGGTAATGGTGATCCTTTGCGTACATCTGATATGAGAGGTGATATAATGTATTTATATTTTGGTAATCTACTACCATCGACTTGTTGATTAGCCTGGTAGTAACGTCTGTATGCATTACTTTTTAATATAATTTCTCTGTATGCCTCCAGATCCTCCTTGGTATATTTGAAAGGTGCTTTTTTAAATAACAATTCATACAGCCCGAGTGTTCCTTTGTAACGTTTATTTTTAAATATCACATCATTGTCATCAATAAATATTCTGGAACCGCCTATATTAAAAGATTCAGTGGTAGGATCGAATCTTACTCCATATTTGCTGTCAAATTGATCCTCTTTATCAATCAACATTTCTGAAATATATTTTTTGGGCAACCATTTGTACTGACATAAATATTCGTTTAAAATATCACTTGAATACTCTTGACTTTCTTCCTCTTCTTTTGATGGAGATAAAATTTCCTGCACCAAAGAAGCCTCATTTTCATCAATTTGGTATTTTTCCGTATTATCATCATCCCCCGCACTGTAAATATTTCTTCATCTTCATTATTCAGAAAACTAATTGAAGACTTATTTCCCGAAATGCGAGCAGCAGCAGCAGGAGCAGAAGCAACAGCATTATTAGCGGAAAGAGTAGGTTCTTCTTCCTTTTGCTCAGCTTTTGTTTGATCAAAGTATTTTTCAGACTTTATTTTTGGTTTATCGCCGCCGCTTTTACCAGTTATTTGGTTTTCAATGTTTCTTAAATGCTTTGTAATTGGATCTAGTGCATCCTCGTGCATAAATTCCCCCCGCTTAAGCAATTTTAATTTATGTTTTATTATTTCACGTTTAATTATAAGTCTCTTTTTCAAATCCTTTTCGTTTTTGTCAACTTTCATTATAAAGCGAGTATTTCAACAGGTAAAAAAAAACAGGTACTAAACAGGTAAAAACAGGTATTGAACAGGTAAAAAACAGGTACTGAACAGGTAAAAAACAGGTATTGAACAGGTATGAAACGGGTATTGAACAGGTATGAAACGGGTATTGAACAGGTTTAATCAGATATGAAACGGATAGTTAAAGAGTAAGTTATATATAAATGAAGTGATCAAACCCCTTCCTGTATCTACCCTTATCAATTTCACAATCTTTAAAAATAGATAAAAACCCAAATGGTTGAATCCAACAAAGAGAACACATTTGTTTAAATGGTTCAAAGTTCATGTCAGTACCAACATGTTCTTGATATAAATGCTTTAGATTAATATCATCTTGTTTAAAAATAATAAACGAATTTGAATTATCTCGTATAAGATGTTTAGGAATTTTCACATACGTTTGACATAGATAAAAGCAATCAATATTATTATGTCTACCCCTGCTGAAATAATCTCTTACAATATCTTGTTTATCACAGGTCACATCATCAAATATAAATATCGTATTTGACGGAGCATCGGTTGGATCCATTATGTTCTCAGTGCTGGCAAATTCATAATATCCGATTCCCTTTATGGGTTTTAATAGGTCCTTCAAATATATGTATTTTGGTTGATCAAGAGTAGTATATCTGGCGGGTTCCTGGGACTGAGGATGGCATGCCATCCCCGAGTCTTACCAATAGTAGGGGGGTTGGGCCAAGTTCTTGTACCCCAAGAAGAAGAAGAAGTATCGTCGTCAATGACCAGCAGGTGGTTGTCACAGACAAATTTCTCAGGTGTCACCAGTGTCACCGGTGTCACCTCGGCATGACGTGTTAGGATGCCCAAAAAGGCCTTGTGTTTCTTGAGATATAAATGAAATGTTGGAACAGGAGAATATAAGAGATAAGAGTTAAATTATTGCTGCTGTTAATGTGTAGATATTAAATTATATATTTACTATACCCGATAACCTTTCACCTTGTTTTCATCCAAGTGTGGTATCAGTTTCCAATTAAATATTAAATCATTGCAATGTGTAGATATTTACTATTAAACACCCGATAACCTTTCACCTTGTTTTCATCCAAGTGTGGTATCAGTTTCCAATTAAATATTAAATCATTGCAATGTGTAGATATTTAGTATTAAACACCCGATAACCTTTCCCTTGTTTTCATACAAGTGTGATATCAATTAAGGTTTTCAATTAAATAAATTAATATGTTGATATGGTGATATGCTCAAGAAAACATATCGCTCATTATAGTCTATGTGACAAGAAAATAAAACAAATGGTAGTTGTTAAACATTTATTAGTCTTTAATTTTTTTAAATGGACAAGAAGAAGAAGAAGTAGGATCCTCGTCATCGTCATCAACATGAGATCTTTTTCTGTTTTTATAATATAAATAAGTTTGTATATAATAATGCACCATGGATTTTATCCGATTCCAATATTCATCACAAATGCCATCGTGTATACAAGCCCATGCATAGTTCTCTTCCATTTCTTTCCAATCCTCTTCTGTTCGAGGCTGAGCTTGATACAAATAAAAATGTTCCTCCAAACAGGAAATCAAGTCCCGCTTCATTTGAAGAAAATCCTGCCTGGTGGGAATGTCCAACATTACTGCTCGTTTGTGGGTTGGCGGCACATCCTCCCGCAGTCTTGTAAATCTTCGGTAATCCGTAAAGACGGAGTCCCAGTAGCTCGTCTGAAAAAAAATTAATATTTTTTAAAAAATTAAAAATAAAAGTTTAAAATTTTGTCACCTCTTATCCAATGTCCTGCTTATTTAACATGGAGGTGAGAGAGAGAGATTAATATTATCTAAAGATGAAAGCCTCACGGTACAGTATCAGTAAAAATATAGTTAACAACTCTTTTGTCATCATGTGGACTCAACGCCTTTTTAACTTGTTTAACAGTGTAAACTTCGTGTTTTTTGGATAATATTGAATTTTGAACAACATCAACCTCAGCATTATCAAACAGACAGTTGAAATAATCATCAAATGAGATCAGTTTTAAAGCTGATGATTGAATACCCTTAGCCTTTTTTGTTATTCCAAAATTTTGAACAAAATTTTTTACATAATCCTCACTAAATCTATTATTTGTTAGTTTTTGTGTTTGTTTCTTTTGTTCATCTTCGCTCATTTGCAATTTATAACAGAACATTTTTGATCTTAAGCCAATAAACTCCAACATAATTTTCCCATTATTTTCATCCTTCATTAAACCAATTTCTTTTTTATTTACACGCGGCATATTATATACATTATCTACTGCATAATCCGACGTATCAAATTTGTGTATATCTGTTTTGATATGTTCATAAATGTCATCTACATGAAAATGATAAATCAAACTATCAGTATCACAATATAATAGCTTCGCCGTATTACCAAATTTATTTTTAATGTAATTGTAGTGAAAATCGTATAGATATATTTTAGAAATGTCTAAAATAGACATTCCCATGTATATGGGTTTGTTGTACTTGATTTTTAGCCGCCGCATCTCGATTAATACAAAATCTTTATCAAAAATTTCACAACTATGGAAATTTGGTTGAGAGATATAAAACTTTGCTCCGTATCTTCCCTCCCATTTAGTAATCAATTTAACGTCTCTGTATTTTTTCACATTTTCAATGGTTTTGCCAAATGGAGCAAGATTCATTAATTTATAAAAATTTTTTTGAAAATCATTTTCGCTCTTTTTTCTCATTTCCGTATTTAAATCAATATATTTTTTTAAGCACGATGATTGTCTAAATTTCAAACAGCGATGAATTTTCTTTATTTCTAAACCCAATTTAACAGCCTGTTGCAAGTTTGTATAATGAATGACATATTTCGATTTGTCATACAGAGTCGTTAATAATTTAGGAATGTTTGACGTTGAAGTAGGAGGCGCCATGTGTTCAGGACAAAGCGGTAAATCTTTGTGCAAATCAAACAATTTCTTAGGATAATGAAGGTCTACCTCTAACACATATCCATAATCGTTGTTTTCAGGTATGGTTAAAAAGTTTTCGTTATACATATCTATGTCCTTTACCCATTGAAATTCTCCAATAGGTAAGGCTTGACACATGGCAGCATCATAGAGATTATTAATATCTAAATATAAAAGATACGACGATGGTTCTTCGAGATTAAATTTTTCTCCCATGTATTTGTTGTTAGCTTTACCATATCTATTGGAACACTGAGAAATTCCTCCTCTTATGCCCTTTTCGAAACAAAATCATGTCAACATCTTGTAATAATTCTAATTTAACTTTAGTTATTTTAAGTAAAGCATCAAAAGCCAATCCAGGAGCGGTGTAATAGTGAAGACTATCTAGTTGATACGTTTGCAAACATACCTCACGAAAGTTTTCAAATATATCAACTAAAAGTAGCACATCGGTGGTTAAATAGAGTTCCGCATATTCTTGCAACGTTTTAATGTTAAAACTATTCCAAACATTGCGAGCATGTTTATAGCCCTCTTCCGATATCTCTGAATTCCTAATTTTGCTATAAAAGCATGCTTTTGGAGGTAAAGATGTTTCCTGTAATTTCTCCCAACTGTCTAAATATTCATAGGGAAAGACACCCTTTCGCGTAACTAAATTAAATTTTTCATTATCGTGATAAAAATTTCGAGTAACTTTCTTTTGATTATCATTCAAATAGGATGATAGTTTATCTAAACTGCTGCTCATGATCGATTCATGAGCAGCAGTTTAGATCTGAATGTGTAAAGTGATTTAAACATCTTTCACAGTAAATTTTTTTATTTTTATTATTTCCAACTTGCCGATTGATTAGACGACTTAAATTTTTAATATAAGCAAAGTGAAATGTATTCGTATCATAATCCACATCAGTTTCTTCTTCAAATTCCAAAAAATTTGTAATCATTAGTAAATTAATATTTCGAGGATAGTGTGTTTTTGTTAATACTAGAGGTAAAATTTCTTTTTTTGAAATTGTAAAAACGTTTATACCCAAATGGTTTAAATTTTCAAATTTTGAAATATTTTTCAATTTTATAGAGAAATCAATACCATCATACTTTAAAACTTCACTGAAATGTGGATAGGATGATATGCGGCTAATATTTTTGTGTTGTGGAGCGGGGTATAATGCACATACTACGGACCACAAAAAACAATATTCATCGTTATTTTTTATATTAACTACAGCTTTTTTCTTTAAAATAAACGAAGGCAGATCAACATATGTTGAACAACTAACATTTATTGGATTATACATATTTATGTGTACTTTCAAGTAGTGAATTTCTAAAAGCGCATATCCGCTGTCTTTTTCCTGAAAACTTTCTAGCTTATTTAAAATTTTATTTTCAACATATTGCTTGTACCAATCGGCTATAATCGTATTTTGATCGATTATCTCATTTCTAGTAGAAAAATGTTTAAGTGATGTTTCGGCAGTTTGCGGTTTAATAAATAAACCACAAAACACAACATTTACCTTAAGAATTGATTTTCTCAATGCCTCCTTGATTTTAAACGTAAATATGCGTAAAGCTTGTTTTAAAAATAACATAGGATCTTTAAATTTGAGGTTTACTATTATTCCCGTTTTAATCCTACCCATAAAACACGAGTCTACATCTTGCCAAATAAGTTTATATATTTTGCCTTTTTTAAATTCAATTTAAATTTATTTAAATAGTAGTTTAATTGACTTAGGTTTGATTCTATTTTAGAAAAATTTTTTACACATGTAACGCGATGTTTTATAGCTCTTTTCAGCAATAAAATGTTTCTCCTCAAAAGTGATATATATTTTCGATATTCGTCTTTAGATTTTATTATTCTACTCACCATTTCCATTTTTTCCACAACAGAAGATGATAACACATCAAAAACTTTTTCACCGCTCATAATTATTATAGTAACAGCAGGAGCAGCAGCAGCAACAGCACTTTCTCAAAAGTATATTGAACTGGATAGTGTATCTCTGCATTATTCAGAATTTATACTGTAGATAATAAAAAATCATTTGACGTCAATAAATATTCCCTCCACTTGCTTAAGATTAAAAATTTCCACTTGATTCTGTTGCAATTAATTATATCATCACTTGACGTCAATAAGATAAGATATTCTAAACATAATTAAAAATTTCCGCTTGATTATGTTCATGCAATTAATTATATCCTCCTTTTTTAATTAGTAGTAAATAATTAAAAAAATTCTTCTCCATCATGTTCCCTACATCTACAAATAAAAAAATAAACTTAGTTTTAAAAGAAATTTACAACGACATTTTAGATAAATGAATTTATTAATAATAATAATTACCAAAATCTGCCCGTAGAGCCATAACCACCTCTGGATTTTATAACATCTTTTTCAACTTGCAAGCTTCTCCTTTCTGGTATTTACAGTATAACAATTTGGCAAAATTTTTCTCCACTTTCTACTGTACAATCCACCAGTGGAACAACTGTTGTTGATAGGGCTTGGGCATATCCAACATCGATAATTCCTGTTTGCAACAGAATTCGATCATGCCAAGAGGAACGCGGAACCAGCATTCCACAATGCTCCATGGGAATGAGACACATTTCATTCAGCATAATTTTTTTTGGAACTCCTTTCTTCAGTTCGTGTGTCTGTTGGGAAGTTAAATCTATTCCAGCGTTTTTATCGCAAATTTTAAGAATTGTATTAGTTAAAACAACACACGAATCTCTCATGTGATAAATAAAACCACTTATAGTGTTTATCATATCAGTTGGTTTTTCCACATCAATTTTTAATGTTTGCAAGTTAAATTCAGCGGCCAAGCATTCAAATACCAAATCCTGGGTTTGTACATAATTAATATTTAAAATGTTGATGCCATTATTTCTCATTTTCATTTTTTGTAAAACAGCATTTGGATCACCAGATAATAATATTATAGCACGCCAAGACGATGGAAAAATTTGCAGCCTCTTCATTAATTTGAAATAATTTTTTACATCATCTAGCGTTTTTTCATTTTTCATTAAAGCAAACACCAAAGCATAGCAAATGTTAGTAAAAGGTAATCTGTCGTGGACATAATTTTCCTTTAAACGACACGAAACAAATGTTTGATATATCAAATCCATAACAGGATCTTCATGTTTATTTAAAAATAATGGCTCACCAATACTATGTTCAAAAAAATCTTCCACAACAACTGGCACGCCTTCGGACTGCAGTTTTAATAATGCGGTGCTCTTAAAGAGACAGCAAGTTCCATCGACGAAATATTTCATTTTTTTATTTACTTCACTTCAACAATCACGGCAGCAGCGGCAGTATTAGTAATAAAAAACAAAAAGTAAGTGTAGATTAGAAATAAACAAAATATTTTAACAATTGTTTTTTTATTTATTCCCTTTAACGTACATATTATAATAATAAATAAAGAAAACATTTTCCAATGTACAATTTAAATCATTATTTAAATGTCTTTGACAATGAAAAGATTTGAAAATTGATTTCATTTCATTTAACGACATACAGTTTTCAACATCATCATCTAAATTGTGAATATTGCAATTCAGAGATAATTTCTCCAACCATTCCTTTTTTTGACTTCCTTTCACCAGAATAACAGTGTTCTCGTCGTCTTGATCCCAGGAGATATTCATTTTTATAAAGTTCTGAATAAAATTTGTTAAATCTTCATAATTTATGTCATCCCATTGTTCATTTGACCACTCCAAACCATGGCAATTATTAGTTAACCAACTCATATGCTTTTCAGTTTTAAATTTCATATGTTTCAAATCGAAGGGAAGCTTTACCACCGTATGTGCATATTGACCATTAACTGCATTTAAAATGGAAATTTCCTTACAGAGAAAATCAAAGTTTCCATATTGAAAGCCTTGTAAATCAACAATAAACATTTTTGGTGGTTGCTTTGCTTGCTCGTCGCTCGCTCTTCACTCTAAACTGTATGATACTAAACTGAAGAAAAATTAAAACTTTTTACTTATTTATTTGAAGCGGCGGCGGTGGCGGTGTCATCTAAACTTCTACGGTATGCGCTCCATGAATGTTTTTGTTTATTATTTTCAAATACGCGAGATTCATATCCACAGGGTCTACACAAGTAATTACGTATAGGAGTTTCTCCGCCGCACTTTGTACATTTATACTTGTAGGTGGTTGGAATAGGCATTTTGGAAAATATTACACAATTCTTACGCGACCAGTTAAAGGTTCGTAGTTCACGTACTGTTCATGAAGAACTAAACAAAATGCAGATGTGTTAATCGGTACATCTCCCATGGTTTCAAATTCTATTCTCGCATCTACAGTTCCACTTTTTATTTGTTCGTTTTGATAAGAACAATCAATCACAATCTGACATCTGACTTGAACTTTGTCACATCAAGCAGAGGTTCAGATTTCTTATTAAAATAATATGACTGTTGAAATTTAGCGTACATATCATATGCCAGTGCATACTGATTTTTTGTAAAATCTAAATTTAAGTTTTCATAAGGATACGACTGGGAGTTTAAGTATAATTTAATATTTTTTAAATTGCAATGATCAAACTTGCTGCCGTCCATTCTTAAATTATTTTTTCTATCGGTTTGAAAACCGAAAATAATAAATCTTGGTTTTTCCAAAAACGTAGATGATTTCAATACCCACGTAAAAGTTTGACTTGATTGTAGCGTGGGATAAGTAAACAATTCCCATCTTCTATGCACTATTGGAATGGGATTATTTTTCTCAATGATAATTAATATTTTTAATTTTTCATAATCGGACACCGTGTAATGGGGAACTTTCCAAACTATTTTGGATATAGTTATTTTTCCTTTTTCTGTGCCAGTAGTAGATTCGGTAGTTGCATTTAAATCATCGCTTGTTCGAATTAATACGAGCTCTTGACGTAAATTCAATATAGCCTTTCTGTAGTCTTCAGCAAACCCTAATATAGAGGAAAGAGGCCAACACACATCAAATCTTCCTGATGTGTCATCAAAAAAGTTATCTCTCTCTATGGGATTCCACCCTGCATTCATTAAAGCTTTACTTTCGTGGGGTGTTAGCGAAACATAAGATTTCATGGAAGTTGTTATTCCTGGGTTTTTTACTCTGTCAATTATCACGCCTCCAAGCTCATATCGAATTTCTTCAAAGAGAAATGCTATAAAGTTGTTAACTAACTTACATTTTGTAACATTTCCAGTTCTATCGTGGTTTTGAAATTTTCCTTGAATCTGTAGGTAACTTTCTCCTGGTGCGGTTAGTAGTTCCTGCTGCTGGATTATTATTCGACATTCATCATTATGTTTTAGTTCACCGGATGTATAAGATTGATAAGAATGAAATTCAACATTTGTAATTGAATTATCAAGTGCAATCTTTTCATTAACATCCAACAGTCTATTCATGTTTTTTAAGTTTAAGACCAATCGAGGTTAGGAATTCTTTATTCTTCAACGTTAAGGCTTCTCGTTTCTTTTTATTACTAAAGTTTCTACTATACAACGGTTGATTTATATCTGGAGGAATTTTTTGAATATAAGAATCACTATTTTTTATTGGCGTCGTCGTCGTCGTATAGAACGCATTGAATCTAACTACCATAATTTAATTACTTTTCACCTTTCTTAAATGTAGTGTTATCGTTATAACTTCTTTTCTAAAATTAACCAGTTCCTCATTCTGATCGTTTATTTTTAGCGTTATATTATGTATGACATGCGTATTAATGGGTAAATAGATAACATTCAAGGGACTCTCGACTATTTTGTATCCGGGTGGTACTGCTGGGTAAAATGAATGTATAGTATGAACCGAATTTCCATTGTTAAAAGAGTTTGTGGCGATATTACAGTCTATTCGAATCATATTAACTCTCATAATATCTACGGGGAAATCTGAATAGTGTAATACGTTTGCTGATAATTTATCTTTTTTAAATCCCAGCAATGAACCAATTGAATTCGGTTTTGAAAAATCTATGTCTTGATTACACTTAATCTCACATTTCAATGTATTAAAATTTGCTTCTATCCGTAAAACAGTTTTATTGGTGATTTTTTTGTGTTCTCTGGCAGAGAGAGCCTTCTTTAGGTATTCGCTTATGTTAGTTATTTCATAACTTCCAACGGGAATCTCTATACATTCATCCTTTCCATAATAAAATTTATTATTTTTTTCATCTATATTAGGTATTGAATTATTAGCACTGAAATTAGTTAATCCAATTTCATAATAAGCATTTTCTTCCAACAGCATAGGAGGATAGTAGTCTACTGATAATTCGGATGTTTCTTCGCCATTAAAACAAAAATAATAAGACATGTTACTAGATTACCAGTTGAAATAAAACTAAATTGTTGTTATATTTAAGCACTATTTATTAAAAATTTTATACAGAGGTGTCCGCAGTTATAGTCATTGAATTGTTGGTACCTTTCATGATTATATAAAATTTTTATAGGATCTACTGAGTTAAAATATTTTATAGCTTCTGATGGAGGTGACAAATTTCCAAAGCTGTCAAAGTAATTCACAATGCTGTTGATTTTTTTGTAAGCCACCCAGTGAGTTCCTGGTCCTCTGTCTTCATCCAAATTAATTATTCCGCTTTCCTTTTTGTGTATCCTTTTAGGTAATTTGTCTCGCGAGAAAACACCACGAAAATAAGGTATTTTAAATTTATATTTCTCAATATCGATATTTGTTAGAGGTCTATTTGGTAAGTTGATGTGATGGTGGTAGTGACTTCGTTGTGGTGTTTTCAGTGGTGGTCTAAAAAAAGACCGAGACCTTTTTTATACGGCTTTAAGAATAATCCCTTTCCCATTGCGATGGCTTCCATTTTTTGATTGTGCCTTTGCGCCTCACTCAACTCCTGTTTTGCGGCTTTTGCTTCATTAACAGCCTTTACAATACCTGCTGCACCTCCACCTAAAGCACCAAGAGCACTGAGTCCGGCGAAAATTGGAATTAAAGGCAGTATGCCTCCGGTTTTTGGGATCTTTATTACACGTTTAACTTTAATTTTGTTTTTTTGTTTTCTTGCAGTTTTTAATGCCACCGATATTGCATCACCCACTGTTTTTGATTTACTTTTAGATAATTTTTTTTTAATGTGTTTTGTCACTTTACTAAAATTAGCGGCAGTGGCGGCATTTCTCTTCTTCTTGGTAGAATTCTTTTTATCCGTTTCTTAATTTTCTTGTTGGTTGCTTTAACTTTCATTGTTGCTTCTAGATGAAAGACTGTCTTATTTCTACAATGTTTTCAGCTTTTTATTATTCTCATCATCATCATCATCATGTTTTCGCTTTTTCCCCCACAAGGTCTCTATACTATCTGTCATATTAATTTTCTTTGTATTTACGTCATCATCATTATAATTGTCATCATTTAATTTACGTTTTCTGGACTTGGGTGGTGGTGGTTTTGTAGTCAAATTATCACTTAACTTAATCTTTTTATCCATATTTTCACTACTACTGCCATTATGTTTTCTTTTCGGTGGTCTTTGTCGTTGTTGTTGTTGTTGTTGTTGTTGTTGTTCGTCAATATAATCCACCAGCATTACATTAACATCTTCAATTTTGTTCTTTTTTCATATTTCCTCCTATTTTTAGTTCTATTTGTTCTTTTCTTCTTTTGTATTGAATTACTACTACGAATATTTAAATTCGTTTTTGGTTGAGAAACTTTATTTAAACACTTTTCAACGCTTTGTTTTGCTTTAACTAATTCCTTTTCACATTGATTTAAGATTATCTTACAATGCTTTTGTTTCAGTGATGGCGACGACGACGACGACGACGACAGGCCCATACCCAATGTAACTTTTGTTTTCATTGCAGCAGCAACACCCAGAGAGGCCAATTTTTCTTTCAAATTAGCGTCTTTTGCGTGAAACCTCTTTAAAGCCTGCTTTGCTAAAATTTTATCGGCCTCATGTCTATATTTCAAGTTATCAGTTTGTGAGTAGGCAACATCACGATCCTTGCATGCTGCGTCAAGTCCATTTATACCTTTGTTCCCTCTTTGTAGACGCTCTTCTAATCGTGTATTAGGCCCGCAAAATTGATAACCCGGTAAATGTAATTCGTGAGGTATGGCATATAACGTTCTATCTAAAATACCTTTTCCCGATTGGTAGTTCATGGTGATGGGTTTTCTATATAAGTGAATGCAAGTTCAACAAAACTAGTCTAATATAGAAAATTTTAAACATGAAAGTTGTTAAACAAAAAATATCGCTGAATGTCGATAACGTTGATTTATTAAAATATCTCCCCATTAAACATAGTATTTTGTTTCCAATGACATTACGTTGTTTAGTGATTGGCCCGTCAAATTGTGGTAAAACTAATGTTATTATGAATTTATTAGAACATGTAAATGGTTTAAAATTTGAAAACATATGCGTATATTCAAAAAGTCTTGATCAACCAAAATACATATATTTGAAGGACCTATTAAAACCCATAAAGGGAATCGGATATTATGAATTTGTCAGCACTGAGGACATAATGGATCCAACCGATGCTCCGTCAAATACGATATTTATATTTGATGATGTGAGCTGTGATAAACAAGATATTGTAAGAGATTATTTCAGCAGGGGCAGACATAATAATATTGATTGCTTTTATCTATGTCAAACGTATGTGAAAATTCCTAAACATCTTATACGAGATAATTCAAATTCGTTTATTATTTTTAAACAAGATGATATTAATCTAAAGCATTTATATCAAGAACATGTTGGTACTGACATGAACTTTGAACAATTTAAACAAATGTGTTCTCTTTGTTGGATTCAACCATTTGGGTTTTTATCTATTTTTAAAGATTGTGAAATTGATAAGGGTAGATACAGGAAGGGGTTTGATCACTTCATTTATATATAACTTACTCTTTAACTATCCGTTTCATATCTGATTAAACCTGTTCAATACCCGTTTCATACCTGTTCAATACCCGTTTCATACCTGTTCAATACCTGTTCTTTACCTGTTTAGTACCTGTTTTTTACCTGTTGAAATACTCGCTTTATAATGAAAGTTGACAAAAACGAAAAGGATTTGAAAAAGAGACTTATAATTAAACGTCAAATAATAAAACATAAATTAAAATTGCTTAAGCGGGGGGAATTTATGCACGAGGATGCACTAGATCCAATTACAAAGCATTTAAGAAACATTGAATACCAAATAACTGGTAAAAGCAGCGGCGATAAACCAAAAATAAAATCTGAAAAATACTTTGATCAAACAAAAGCTGAGCAAAAGGAAGAAGAACCTACTCTTTCCGCTAATAATGCTGTTGCTTCTGCTGCTGCTGCTGCTCACATTTCGGAAAATAAGTCTTCAATTAGTTTTCTGAATAATGAAGATGAAGAAATATTTACAAGTGCGGGGGATGATGATAATACGGAAAAATACCAAATTGATGAAAATGAGGCTTCTTTGGTGCAGAACATTTTATCTCCATCAAAAGAAGAGGAAGAAAGTCAAGAGTATTCAAGTGATATTTTAAACGAATATTTAGATCAGTACAAATGGTTGCCCAAAAAATATATTTCAGAAATGTTGATTGATAAAGAGGATCAATTTGACAGCAAATATGGAGTAAGATTCGATCCTAACACTGAATCTTTTAATATAGGCGATTCCAAAATATTTATTGATGACAATGATGTGATATTTAAAAATAAACGTTACAAAGGAACACTCGGGCTGTATTAATTGTTATTTAAAAAAGCACCTTTCAAATATACCAAGGAGGATCTGGAAGCATACAGAGAAATTATATTAAAAAGTAATGCATACAGACGTTACTACCAGGCTAATCAACAAGTCGATGGTAGTAGATTACCAAAATATAAATACATTATATCACCTCTCATATCAGATGTGCGCAAAGGATCACCATTACCAAAGAAAAGAAAATATGGAGAGGGGTTATTTAAGGAGGTGAATGATAATAAAATTGATTATACTTATTGGGATAATGCCAATGAACTGGTTGATCGTTTACGTTTAATAATTGCCTCTCAAGAAGCGGGTCATACAAACCATAGGAATGAAATTATTAGTATTATTGAGGAATTACGAGAAGCTGATATTATTGAATAAATAGAAAAATGCAAACACCGGTCAGAAGACAAATTGTAAACGAAATTCATAAACCAGCAAGAATTAACTTTAACAGACGTCATGTTGTAATCAAATCACTTAACGATCTATTTCAAGCCGATTTGGTGGAAATGATACCTTATGCAAAAGAAAATAATGGATATAAATACATTTTAGTGATTATTAATTGTTTTTCAAAATATGTATGGGCATATCCTTTAAAAACGAAAACAGGCGAAGAAGTGTCAAAAAATATAGAAAAAATTTCAAGAAACAAGTTCCAAAGAATTTGCACACGGATATGGGTAAGGAATTTTTTAATAAGTATGTTGAAAAAGTCTTAAGACAATATAATATCAACCACTACAATACCTACAGCGAAAAAAAGGCCTCCAATGAAAAAATGCTTCTACGAACAGCATACAACAAAATAAAAAGAGTCGATTTGAGAAATAAAAAATTTGAAGTTGGGGATCATGTGCGAATTTCTAAAGTCAGAGGAGTTTTCGATAAAAAATATACAGCTAATTGGTCTACAGAAATTTTTACTATTGCAAAAGTATTACTTACAAATCCTATAACATACATGTTAAAAGATGTAAACAATGGGGAAATTGAAGGTTGTTTTTACAGAGAACAATTACAGAAAGTTAAGTTTTCTGATGCGTATTTAGTAGAAAAAGTAATTAAAAGAAATAAAGATAAAGTTTTTGTTAAGTGGCTAGGTTTTGATTCGTCTCATAATAGTTGGATAAGTAAAAATAATGTATTGTAAATACTGTTATGAAATAAAACATTTTATATAGATATACTGTTTTTTTATTTCATTTGTACATATTCAAAACATATTATACGTATACAAAACATTGAACATTATCATAAAGTTTCACTTGTCTCTTTAAATGTTTTATGGACTTAAGTAATCTTCCTCGATAAATAATGTTCCTTTTTCCCAACAGTATTTTTAAACCATAATTCCCACAATACATTTGCTTGTCTTGCATCTTTGTTATTGGATAATAATTTTGATAGTTTCCAATTGTATATCCAATAGTTTCTCCATTAAGATTTTTTATTAAGGTACCCAGTTGAAATGTTGCATCTTCAAAATAAAATGCCGGATATTCTTTTAATTCTACCCCATTTTCCGATATCTCAAAAAGGAAAAAACTACCATCCTCTTGAATAGGAATGTAATAGAGACTTTCAATAATTATAGTTCCATTATTCTGCTCCTCAGTACACTCACATATACAGTTAACAAAAGCAACTGTAAATACAACAGCTAATAAAAATTTTATTAAATTCATTGCGGAATATGTCTTATTCTGAACTAACAAGAAGTTACTGATATGTAGATATCAGTGTGAGAGAATATATACATTTGTACACACTTGCGCAATGAAATTTAGTAAAGTTCATACTAGTTTCACATTGGCATCCACTTGATCAAAATTAGATTCACAAGAGCAAAAATGTACACAGTCACATTTTTTCTTCCTCTTCCAAGAAGCATAATATCAGTTTACATGATTTCATAAAGCAATTTCCCATTTTCTCCGATCAGACCTAACCACCTGTGTGACTATCAATGAGGAAGAAAGTATACAATTAAGACCTTTTTGGACATCCTAATAGGTAAAGAGTGACGTCACCTGACTTTAAATGTTTAACAACTTTTATTTGTTTTATTTCCTTGTCACAAACATTTTCTTGGGCCACACTATATCAACATATTAATTTATTTAATTGGAAACCGATACCACACTTGGATGAAAACAAGGTGAAAGGTTATCGGGTGTTTAATAGTAAATATATAATTTAATATCTACACATTAACAGCAGCAATAATTTAACTCTTATCTCTTATATTCTCCTGTTCCAACATTTCATTTATATCTCAAGAAACACAAGGCCTTTTTGGGCATCCTAACACGTCATGCCGAGGTGACACCGGTGACACTGGTGACACCTGAGAAATTTGTCTGTGACAACCACCTGCTGGTCATTGACGACGATACTTCTTCTTCTTCTTGGGGTACAAGAACTTGGCCCAACCCCCCTACTATTGGTAAGACTCGGGGATGGCATGTCATCCTCAGTCCCAGGAACCCGCCTGCTATACTACTACTACTACTACTTTTTGAATATACGCATATGTTTTAAAATTTTAAACCATTTACATGTTCTAATAAATTCATAATAACATTAGTTTTCCCACAATTTGACGGACCAATCACTAAACAACGTAATGTCATTGGAAACAAAATACTATGTTTAATGGGGGGATTTTTTAATAAATCAACGTTATCGACATTCAGCGATATTTTTTGTTTAACAACTTTCATGTTTAAAATTTTCTATATTAGACTAGTTTTGTTGAACTTACATTCACTTATATAGAAAACCCATCACCATGAACTACCAATCGGGAAAAGGTATTTTAGATAGAACGTTATATGCCATACCTCACAAATTACATTTACCGGGTTATCAATTTTGCGGGCCTAATACACTATTACAAGAGCGTCTACAAAGAGGAGACAAAGGTATAAATGGACTTAACGCAGCATGCAAGGATCATGATGTTGCCTACTCACAAACTGATAACTTGAAATATAGACATGAGGCCGATAAAATTTTAGCAAAGCAGGCTTTAAAGAGGTTTCACGCAAAAGACGCTAATTGGAAAGAAAAATTGGCCTCTCTGGGTGTTGCTGCTGCAATGAAAACAAAAGTTACATTGGGTATGGGCCTGTCGTCGTCGTCGTCGTCGCCATCACTGAAACAAAAGCATTGTAAGATAATCTTAAATCAATGTGAAAAGGAATTAGTTAAAGCAAAACAAAGCGTTGAAAAGTGTTTAAATAAAGTTTCTCAACAAAAAACGAATTTAAATATTCGTAGTAGTAATTCAATACCAAAGAAGAAAAGAACAAATAGAACTAAAAATAGGAGGAAATATGAAAAAAAGAACAAAATTGAAGATGTTAATGTAATGCTGGTGGATAATATTGACGGACAACAACAACAACAACAACAACAACAACAACAACAACAACAACAACAACAACAACAACAACAACAACAACAACAACAACAACAACAACGACAAAGACCACCGAAAAGAAAACATAATGGCAGTAGTAGTGAAAATATGGATAAAAAGATTAAGTTAAGTGATATTTTGACGACAAAACCACCACCACCCAAGCCCAGAAAACGTAAATTAAATGATGACAATTAAAATGATGATGACGTAAATACAAAGAAAATTAATATGACAGATAGTATAGAGACCTTGTGGGGGAAAAAGAGAAAACATGATGATGATGATGATGATGATGATGATGATGAAGAGGATGAAGCTGATGAGAATAATAAAAAGCTGAAAACATTTTAGAAATAAGAGTCTTTCATCTAGAAGCAACAATGAAAGTTAAAGCAACCAACAAGAAAATTAAGAAACGGATAAAGAAAAAGAATTCTACCAAGAGGAAGAGAAATGCCGCCACTGCCGCTAATTTTAGTAAAGTGACAAAACACATTAAAAAAAAATTATCTAAAAGTAAATCAAAAACAGTGGGTGATGCAATATCGGTGGCATTAAAAACTGCAAGAAAACAAAAAAACAAAATTAAAGTTAAACGTGTAATAAAGATCCCAAAAACCGGAGGCATACTGCCTTTAATTCCAATTTTCGCCGGACTCAGTGCTCTTGGTGCTTTAGGTTGAGGTGCAGCAGGTATTGTAAAGGCTGTTAATGAAGCAAAAGCCGCAAAACAGGAGTTAAGTGAGGCGCAAAGGCACAATCAAAAAATGGAAGCCATCGCAATGGGAAAGGGATTATTCTTAAAGCCGTATAAAAAAGGTCTCGGTCTTTTTTTAGACCACCACTGAAAACATCACAACGAAGTCACTACCACCATCACATCAACTTACCAAATAGACCTCTAACAAATATCGATATTGAGAAATATAAATTTAAAATACCTTATTTTCGTGGTGTTTTCTCGCGAGACAAATTACCTAAAAGGATACACAAAAAGGAAAGCGGAATAATTAATTTGGATGAAGACAGAGGACCAGGAACTCACTGGGTAGCTTACAAAAAAATCAACAGCATTGTGAATTACTTTGACAGCTTTGGAAATTTGTCACCTCCATCAGAAGCTATAAAATATTTTAACTCAGTAGATCCTATAAAAATTTTATATAATCATGAAAGGTACCAACCATTCAATGACCATAACTGCGGACACCTCTGTATAAAATTTTTAATAAATAGTGCTTAAATATAACAACAATTTAGTTTTATTTCAACTGGTAATCTAGTAACATGTCTTATTATTTTTGTTTTAATGGCGAAGAAACATCCGAATTATCAGTAGACTACTATCCTCCTATGCTATTGGAAGAAAATGCTTATTTTGAAATTGGATTAACTAATTTCAGTGCTAATAATTCAATACCTAATATAGATGAAAAAAATAATAAATTTTATTATGGAAAGGATGAATGTATAGAGATTCCCGTTGGAAGTTATGAAATAACTAACATAAGCGAATACCTAAAGAAGGCTCTCTCTGCCAGAGAACACAAAAAAAACACCAATAAAACTGTTTTACGGATAGAAGCAAATTTTAATACATTGAAATGTGAGATTAAGTGTAATCAAGACATAGATTTTTCAAAACCGAATTCAATTGGTTCTTTGCTGGGATTTAAAAAAGATAAATTATCAACAAACGTATTACACTATTCAGATTTCCCCGTAGATATTATGAGAGTTAATATGATTCGAATAGACTGTAATATCGCCATAAACTCTTTTAACAATGGAAATTCGGTTCATACTATACATTCATTTTACCCAGCAGTACCACCCGGATACAAAATAGTCGAGAGTCCCTTGAATGTTATCTATTTACCCATTAATACGCATGTCATACATAATATAACACTAAAAATAAACGATCAGAATGAAGAACTGGTTAATTTTAGAAAAGAAGTTATAACGATAACACTACATTTAAGAAAGGTGAAAAATAATTAAATTATGGTAGTTAGATTCAATGCGTTCTATACGACGACGACGACGCCAATAAACAATAGTGATTCTTATCTTCAAAAAATTCCTCCAGATATAAATCAACCGTTGTATAGTAGAAACTTTAGTAATAAAAAGAAACGAGAAGCCTTAACCTTGAAGAATAAAGAATTCCTAACCTCGATTGGTCTTAAACTTAAAAAACATGAATAGACTGTTGGATGTTAATGAAAAGATTGCACTTGATAATTCAATTACAAATGTTGAATTTCATTCTTATCAGTCTTATACATCCGGTGAACTAAAACATAATGATGAATGTCGAATAATAATCCAGCAGCAGGAACTACTAACCGCACCAGGAGAAAGTTACCTACAGATTCAAGGAAAATTTCAAAACCACGATGGAACTGGAAATGTTACAAAATGTAAGTTAGTTAACAACTTTATAGCATTTCTCTTTGAAGAAATTCGATATGAGCTTGGAGGCGTGATAATTGACAGAGTAAAAAACCCAGGAATAACAACTTCCATGAAATCTTATGTTTCGCTAACACCCCACGAAAGTAAAGCTTTAATGAATGCAGGGTGGAATCCCATAGAGAGAGATAACTTTTTTGATGACACATCAGGAAGATTTGATGTGTGTTGGCCTCTTTCCTCTATATTAGGGTTTGCTGAAGACTACAGAAAGGCTATATTGAATTTACGTCAAGAGCTCGTATTAATTCGATCAAGCGATGATTTAAATGCAACTATCGAATCTACTACTGGCACAGAAAAAGGAAAAATAACTATATCCAAAATAGTTTGGAAAGTTCCCCATTACACGGTGTCCGATTATGAAAAATTAAAAATATTAAATATCATTGAGAAAAATAATCCCATTCCAATAGTGCATAGAAGATGGGAATTGTTTACTTATCCCACGCTACAATCAAGTCAAACTTTTACGTGGGTATTGAAATCATCTACGTTTTTGGAAAAACCAAGATTTATTATTTTCGGTTTTCAAACCGATAGAAAAAATAATTTAAGAATGGACGGCAGCAAGTTTGATCATTGCAATTTAAAAAATATTAAATTATACTTAAACTCCCAGTCGTATCCTTATGAAAACTTAAATTTAGATTTTACAAAAAATCAGTATGCACTGGCATATGATATGTACGCTAAATTTCAACAGTCATATTATTTTAATAAGAAATCTGAACCTCTGCTTGATGTGACAAAGTTCAAGTCAGATGCCCCGCTGTTTGTGATTGATTGTTCTTATCAAAACGAACAAATAAAAAGTGGAACTGTAGATGCGAGAATAGAATTTGAAACCATGGGAGATGTACCGATTAACACATCTGCATTTTGTTTAGTTCTTCATGAACAGTACGTGAACTACGAACCTTTAACTGGTCGCGTAAGAATTGTGTAATATTTTCCAAAATGCCTATTCCAACCACCTACAAGTATAATTGTACAAAGTGCGGCGGAGAAACTCCTATACGTAATTACTTGTGTAGACCCTGTGGATATGAATCTCGCGTATTTGAAAATAATAAACAAAAACATTCATGGAGCGCATACCGTAGAAGTTTAGATGACACCGCCACCGCCGCCGCTTCAAATAAATAAGTAAAAAGTTTTAATTTTTCTTCAGTTTAGTATCATACAGTTTAGAGTGAAGAGCGAGCGACGAGCAAGCAAAGCAACCACCAAAAATGTTTATTGTTGATTTACAAGGCTTTCAATATGGAAACTTTGATTTTCTCTGTAAGGAAATTTCCATTTTAAATGCAGTTAATGGTCAATATGCACATACGGTGGTAAAGCTTCCCTTCGATTTGAAACATATGAAATTTAAAACTGAAAAGCATATGACTTGGTTAACTAATAATTGCCATGGTTTGGAGTGGTCAAATGAACAATGGGATGACATAAATTATGAAGATTTAACAAATTTTATTCAGAACTTTATAAAAATGAATATCTCCTGGGATCAAGACGACGAGAACACTGTTATTCTGGTGAAAGGAAGTCAAAAAAAGGAATGGTTGGAGAAATTATCTCTGAATTGCAATATTCACAATTTAGATGATGATGTTGAAAACTGTATGTCGTTAAATGAAATGAAATCACTTTTCAAATCTTTTCATTGTCAAAGACATTTAATTAATGATTTAAATTGTACATTGGAAAATGTTTTCTTTATTTATTATTATAATATGTACGCTAAAGGGAATAAATAAAAAAACAATTGTTAAAATATTTTGTTTATTTCTAATCTACACTTACTTTTTGTTTTTTATTACTAATACTGCCGCTGCTGCCTCCTGCCTCGCCGCCATCCTGCTCTTCCTCCTCCCCCTCCGGTCTTTCATCCTTCTCTGCTTCGTCGTCGTTGTCCAGGTTAAATGGCGGTGGTCCTAATAATTTTCGTTTAGTGGGGAGGCTCCCATCAGTTTTTTTAATGGCATCGGCATCCTCATCAATTAAATTAAATCTATAGCGCTTCACCACGTTCTCCAAAATTTTGAATTCTTGATGGTTTTCTAATCTTACTCTCATATACCTTACTGGTAACGTCCCAAACTTGCTTTTCAGTCTTTGCGCGTTGGGAGTATACGTTAGTTCTATAAAAATCTTCTCTCCACGAATCGATATTTTATTAACCCCATATCTGTAAATAAAAAAGGTATTAGACAAAATTATAACTGTGTGTGTGTGTGTGTGTGTGTGTGTGTGTGTGTATGTGTGTGTATGTGTGTGTGTGTGTGTGTGTGTGTGTGTGTGTGTGTGTGTGTGTGTGTGTGTGTTTAAAAATCTTTAAAAAATAGTTTAAATAAATATGCTAAAAAATAGTTTCAAAATCTCTGCAAATATAACGAGAAATAACCATAGCAGCAATTACAAAGGAAAGTGTGTGTGTTAGTAACAATAATTAATGAGAAAATATTGGCTATTACTTACTGAAATAATTGCTTCATAACCACAAGCGCCCATTTCAGTGGAAAATGTATTTTGTCTTCAGTGAACACGACTATTGTGGATAGAATGGTGGCCATTTCTTGTTGTGTTAATAGCGTAGCAGCAATATGGAACTGTTTACTCTTTGTCTAAATCAGAACCATATATTTATATTAAGTTAAAAAAAAAATACTAATCATGTAATACGTAAATGCTGCTACACTTTAGACAAACAAGTGCAGGATACGGCGGGTCAAATGTCGATTGCATCAGCCAATATTTCAAACTCTGCACAAACAACTACGATAACACGATTGCATCAGCCAATATTTAAAAGTGCACAAACAACTGCTGCTGCGATAAGAGCTGCCATTGCATGCGCAGCGATTAGGAATATGGAAATTTTCGTACACGAAAAACAAGTTGCGTCATTTGCTGATTAGTAACAAATAACACGTATTATTATCTAATTTACGTCCAACATGAGACGAATAATAAACAAAATTTTTGTATAAATGCTAAGAATTTTAAAAACGGTGTTTCATTGTACAACAGTTTACAGTGGTGTTTGTTGAAGTGAAGTAAATAAAAAAATGAAATATTTCGTCGATGGAACTTGCTGTCTCTTTAAGAGCACCGCATTATTAAAACTGCAGTCCGAAGGCGTGCCAGTTGTTGTGGGAGATTTTTTTGAACATAGTATTGGTGAGCCATTATTTTTAAATAAACATCAAGATCCTGTTATGGATTTGATATATCAAACATTTGTTTCGTGTCGTTTAAAGGAAGATTATGTCCACGACAGATTACCTTTTACTAACATTTGCTATGCTTTGGTGTTTGCTTTAATGAAAAATGAAAAAACGCTAGATGATGTAAAAAATTATTTCAAATTAATGAAGAGGCTGCAAATTTTTCCATCGTCTTGGCGTGCTATAATATTATTATCTGGTGATCCAAATGCTGTTTTACAAAAAATGAAAATGAGAAATAATGGCATCGACATTTTAAATATTAATTATGTACAAACCCAGGATCTGGTATTTGAATGCTTGGCCGCTGAATTTAACTTGCAAACATTAAAAATTGATGTGGAAAAACCAACTGATATGATAAACACTATAAGTGGTTTTATTTATCACATGAGAGATTCGTGTGTTGTTTTAACTAATACAATTCTTAAAATTTGCGATAAAAACGCTGGAATAGATTTAACTTCCCAACAGACACACGAACTGAAGAAAGGAGTTCCAAAAAAAATTATGCTGAATGAAATGTGTCTCATTCCCATGGAGCATTGTGGAATGCTGGTTCCGCGTTCCTCTTGGCATGATCGAATTCTGTTGCAAACAGGAATTATCGATGTTGGATATGCCCAAGCCCTATCAACAACAGTTGTTCCACTGGTGGATTGTACAGTAGAAAGTGGAGAAAAATTTTGTCAAATTGTTATACTGAAAATACCAGAAAGGAGAAGCTTGCAAGTTGAAAAAGATGTTATAAAATCCAGAGGTGGTTATGGCTCTACGGACAGATTTTGGTAATTATTATTATTAATAAATTCATTTATCTAAAATGTCGTTGTAAATTTCTTTTAAAACTAAGTTCATTTTTTTTTTATTTGTAGATGTAGGGGACATGATGGAGAAGAATTTTTTAATTATTTACTACTAATTAAAAAAGGAGGATATAATTAATTGCATGAACATAATCAAGCGGAAATTTTTAATTATGTTTATGCAAGAATATCTTATCTTATTGACGTCAAGTGATGATATAATTAATTGCAACAGAATCAAGTGGAAATTTTTAATCTTAAGCAAGTGGAGGGAATATTTATTGACGTCAAATGATTTTTTATTATCTACAGTATAAATTCTGAATAATGCAGAGGTACACTATCCAGTTCAATATACTTTTGAGAAAGTGCTGTTGCTGCTGCTGCTCCTGCTGTTACTATAATAATTATGAGCGGTGAAAAAGTTTTTGATGTGTTATCATCTTCTGTTGTGGAAAAAATGGAAATGGTGAGTAGAATAATAAAATCTAAAGACGAATATCGAAAATATATATCACTTTTGAGGAGAAACATTTTATTGCTGAAAAGAGCAATAAAACATCGCGTTACATGTGTAAAAAATTTTTCTAAAATAGAATCAAACCTAAGTCAATTAAACTACTATTTAAATAAATTTAAATTGAATTTAAAAAAGGCAAAATATATTCAATCAAAAAAACTTATTTGGCAAGATGTAGACTCGTGTTTTATGGGTAGGATTAAAACGGGAATAATAGTAAACCTCAAATTTAAAGATCCTATGTTATTTTTAAAACAAGCTTTACGCGTATTCAGGTTTAAAATCAAGGAGGCATTGAGAAAATCAATTCTTAAGGTAAATGTTGTGTTTTGTGGTTTATTTATAAAACCGCAAACTGCCGAAACATCACTTAAACATTTTTCTACTAGAAATGAGATAATCGATCAAAATACGATTATAGCTGATTGGTACAAGCAATATGTTGAAAATAAAATTTTAAATAAGCTAGAAAGTTTTCAGGAAAAAGACAGCGGATATGCGCTTTTAGAAATTCACTACTTGAAAGTACACATAAATATGTATAATCCAATAAATGTTAGTTGTTCAACATATGTTGATCTGCCTTCGTTTATTTTAAAGAAAAAAGCTGTAGTTAATATAAAAAATAACGATGAATATTGTTTTTTGTGGTCCGTAGTATGTGCATTATACCAAGCTCCACAACACAAAATTATTAGCCTCACATCATCCTATCCACATTTCAGTGAAGTTTTAAAGTATGATGGTATTGATTTCCCTATAAAATTGAAAAATATTTAAAAATTTGAAAATTTAAACCATTTGGGTATAAACGTTTTTACAATTTCAAAAAAAAAATTTTACCTCTACTATTAACAAAAACACACTCTCCTCGAAATATTAATTTACTAATGATTACAAATTTTTTGGAATTTGAAGAGGAAACTGATGTGGATTATGATACGAATACATTTCACTTTGCTTATATTAAAAATTTAAGTCGTCTAATCAATCGGCAAGTTGGAAATAATAAAAATAAAAAAATTTACTGTGAAAGATGTTTAAATCACTTTACACATTCAGATGTCTTGGAAAAGCATATTGAAGATTGTAAAATGTTAAATGACGCAAAAATTATTTTACCAAAGGATCGTGAGGCTGCAATAACTTTTAAAAATTTTAGAAAGAAGCTTAAAGTCCCATTTGTAATTTATGCAGCTATAGAAAGCAGTTTAGTTAAACACGATGAACCTAATATTAATGAAAATGTAAAAACTGAAAAGTATCAAAAACATGAAGCATTCAGTATTGCTTATTATCTTAAATGCTCGTACAATGAAACTCTGTCGAAATTTTCACGTTATACTGGTAGAGATTGTCAGGTGTGGTTTGTAAAGGAACTGCAAAAAATTGCATACCAACTAAATGTCATATTTTCAAATCTTCTGCCTATGAAACCTTTATATGTTGATGAAAACAAGGCTTATTATTCAGCAAAAACATGTCATATTTGTAATGAACCGTTTCTTCTTGATTCTAAAGACAAAGTTCGTGATCATTGTCATTTGACTGGTGGATTTAGAGGTGCTGCACATTTTTCCTGTAACTTGAATTATAAGGATACGCAACATGTTCCTGTAATATTTCAAAACTTGTCGGGATACGACAGCCATTTTATAATAAAGGCACTGTGTAAAGAAATTAAGGGCAACGTGACCTTACTGCCTCTTAACAAAGAAAAATATATCTCTTTCTCTAAAGAAATTCCAAATACAATGATTACATTTAGATTCTTGGATTCATTTCGATTCATGAGCAGCAGTTTAGATAAACTATCATCCTATTTGAATGATAATCAAAAGAAAGTTACTCGAAATTTTTATCACGATAATAAAAAATTTAATTTAGTCACGCGAAAGGGTGTCTTTCCCTATGAATATTTAGACAGTTGGGAGAAATTACAGGAAACATCTTTACCTCCAAAAGCATGCTTTTATAGCAAAATTAGGAATTCAGAGATATCGGAAGAGGACTATAAACATGCTCGCAATGTTTGGAATAGTTTTAACATTAAAACGTTGCAAGAGTATGCGGAACTCTATTTAACCACCGATGTGCTACTTTTAGTTGATATATTTGAAAACTTTCGTGAAGTATGTTTGCAAACGTATCAACTAGATAGTCTTCACTATTACACCGCTCCTGGATTGGCTTTTGATGCTTTACTTAAAATAACTAAAGTTAAATTAGAATTATTACAAGATGTTGACATGATTTTGTTTTTCGAAAAAGGCATAAGAGGAGAAATTTCTCAGTGTTCCAATAGATATGGTAAAGCTAACAACAAATACATGGGAGAAAAATTTAATCTCGAAGAACCATCGTCGTATCTTTTATATTTAGATATTAATAATCTCTATGGTGCTGCCATGTGTCAAGCCTTACCTATTGGAGAATTTCAATGGGTAAAGGACATAGATATGTATAACGAAAACTTTTTAACCATACCTGAAAACAACGATTATGGATATGTGTTAGAGGTAGACCTTCATTATCCTAAGAAATTGTTTGATTTGCACAAAGATTTACCGCTTTGTCCTGAACACATGGCGCCTCCTACTTCAACGTCAAACATTCCTAAATTATTAACGACTCTGTATGACAAATCGAAATATGTAATTCATTATACAAACTTGCAACAGGCTGTTAAATTGGGTTTAGAAATAAAGAAAATTCATCGCTGTTTGAAATTTAGACAATCATCGTGCTTAAAAAAATATATTGATTTAAATACGGAAATGAGAAAAAAGAGCGAAAATGATTTTCAAAAAAATTTTTATAAATTAATGAATCTTGCTCCATTTGGCAAAACCATTGAAAATGTGAAAAAATACAGAGACGTTAAATTGATTACTAAATGGGAGGGAAGATACGGGGCAAAGTTTTATATATCTCAACCAAATTTCCATAGTTGTGAAATTTTTGATAAAGATTTAGTATTAATCGAGATGCGGCGGCTAAAAATCAAGTACAACAAACCCATATACATGGGAATGTCTATTTTAGACATTTCTAAAATATATCTATACGATTTTCACTACAATTACATTAAAAATAAATTTGGTAATACGGCGAAGCTATTATATTGTGATACTGATAGTTTGATTTATCATTTTCATGTAGATGACATTTATGAACATATCAAAACAGATATACACAAATTTGATACGTCGGACTATGCAGTAGATAATGTATATAATATGCCGCGTGTAAATAAAAAAGAAATTGGTTTAATGAAGGATGAAAATAACGGGAAAATTATGTTGGAGTTTATTGGCTTAAGATCAAAAATGTACTGTTATAAATTGCAAATGAGCGAAGATGAACAAAAGAAACAAACACAAAAACTAATAAATAATAGATTTAGTGAGGATTATGTAAAAAATTTTGTTCAAAATTTTGGAATAACAAAAAAGGCTAAGGGTATTCAATCATCAGCTTTAAAACTGATCTCATTTGATGATTATTTCAACTGTCTGTTTGATAATGCTGAGGTTGATGTTGTTCAAAATTCAATATTATCCAAAAAACACGAAGTTTACACTGTTAAACAAGTTAAAAAGGCGTTGAGTCCACATGATGACAAAAGAGTTGTTAACTATATTTTTACTGATACTGTACCGTGGGGCTTTCATCTTTAGATAATATTAATCTCTCTCTCTCTCACCTCCATGTTAAATAAGCAGGACATTGGATAAGAGGTGACAAAATTTTAAACTTTTATTTTTAATTTTTTAAAAAATATAATTTTTTTTTTCAGACGAGCTACTGGGACTCTGTCCTTACGGATTACCGAAGATTTGCAAGACTGGGGGAGGATGTGCCGCCAACCCACAAACGAGCAGTAATGTTGGACATTCCCACCAGGCAGGATTTTCTTCAAATGAAGCGGGACTTGATTTCCTGTTTGGAGGAACATTTTTATTTGTATCAAGCTCAGCCTCGAACAGAAGAGGATTGGAAAGAAATGGAAGAGAACTATACATGGGCTTGTATACACGATGGCATTTGTGATGAATATTGGAATCGGATAAAATCCATGGTGCATTATTATATACAAACTTATTTATATTATAAAAACAGAAAAAGATCTCATGTTGATGACGATGACGAGGATCCTACTTCTTCTTCTTCTTGTCCATTTAAAAAAATTAAAGACTAATAAATGTTTAACAACTATCATTTGTTTTATTTCCTTGTCACATAGACTATAATGAGCGATATATGTTTTCTTGAGCATATCACCATATCAACATATTAATTTATTTAATTGAAAACCTTAATTGATACCACACTTGTATGAAAACAAGGTGAAAGGTTATCGGGTGTTTAATAGTAAATATCTACACATTGCAATGATTTAATATTTAATTGGAAACAGATACCACACTTGGATGAAAACAAGGTGAAAGGTTATCGGGTGTTTAATAGTAAATATATAATTTAATATCTACACATTAACAGCAGCAATAATTTAACTCTTATCTCTTATATTCTCCTGTTCCAACATTTCATCAAGAAACACAAGGCCTTTTTGGGCAACACGTCATAGGTAACACCGGTGACACTGGTGACACCTGAGAAATTTGTCTGTGACAACCACCTGCTGGTCATTGACGACGACGATACTTCTTCTTCTTCTTGGGGTACAAGAACTTGGCCCAACCCCCCTACTATTGGTAAGACTCGGGGATGGCATGCCATCCTCAGTCCCAGGAACCCGCCAGCTATACTACTCCAGTTCTTATTGGATTCGAAAAGGAAAGAGTTTTTAGTTAAAAGTGTTAAGTAAAACTGCAAAAACTTCCTCGATAGTGTTGACATAATCAAATGTAACATATATTGATATATATGTTACATTTGATTATGTCAATATTATCGAGGAAGTTTTTGCAGTTTTACTTAACACTTTTATTTATATTTGATTGGATATTTCCACAATCATCAATAAATAGTTATTTGTTTAATTAGTACAAAAAAATACACGTTTTCTTGACGAGGGGAAGGGTTGCCGGACGACGCGTAGCGGAGTCCGGCAATTTTACGAGTCCCGAAAACGTATTTTTTGTACGAGTTTAACATAATATTTTTTTCCAACCGCTTCTAATTAGCATCTCCAGCTTACCGATTCATCGGAATAACCATCTGTTTCTATTTTTCCATTTAATTAAACTTCAAAATATTATGTGACATGCAATGTCAAATTACTTTTCGGTACAGTACAACTGACACAACTGTACAATAATCTCTTTTTTAGGCAACTGCTACAAAAAGTGACATTTTAGAGATCAAGTAGCGTCCGTAAAATGTTGCTTTTTAGACGTATATCAAGTTAGCAAACCACTTTTAGCAGACTGCAAAAAAAACTATTGGAGATTTTGTTACTTTTTTGTTGCTATTTTGTTACTCTGAAAAAAAATTTGTACCTCGACCCATTTCTGAAAAATCGACAGTCTGCTAACTAGAATCTCAAGTGAGCAGACTCCCCGATATCTCGGCTCCTAATTCACGTACGCCAATGAAAATTGTATCAGAATTTGTTACTTTAACAGTACTTTCAGAATCCATGGTCATATTTTAGATTTGAACTGTATCTAACCTTAAAATTCGTGAAATATTTAAGTAAAATAGGCCAAGTAAAAAAATTGTGAAAAAAACCGTGGCAGATTTAGTTTCATTATCTATAGCAATTTGTTACACTGAAATAAATTTTGTACCTCCATCCATTTCCAAAAAATTTACATTCTGCTAACTTGAATCTCAAGTTAGCAGACTCCCAGATATCTCGGCTCCTAATTCACGTACGCCAATGAAAATGGTGTCAGAATTTGTTACTTTAAAAGCACTTTCAGAATCCATGGTCATATTTTAGATTTGAACTGTTTCTAACCTTAAAATTCGTGAAATATTGCAGTAAAATAGGTCAAGTAAAAAAATTGTGAAAAAAACCGTGGCAGATTTAGTTTCATTATCTGTAGCAATTTATTACACTGAAATAAATTTTGTACCTCCATCCATTTCCAAAAAATTTACATTCTGCTAACTTGAATCTCAAGTTAGCAGACTTCCCGATATCTCGGTTCCTAATTCACGTACGCCAATGAAAATGGTGTCAGAATTTGTTACTTTAAAAGCACTTTCAGAATCCATGGTCATATTTTAGATTTAAACTGTTTCTAACCTTAAAATTCGTGAAATATTGGAGTAAAATCGGTCAAGTAAAAAAATTGTGAAAAAAACCGTGGCCGATTTTGTTTCTTTATCTATAACAATTTGTTACACTGAAATAAATTTTGTACCTCCATCCATTTCCAAAAAATTTACAGTCTGCTAACTTGAATCTCAAGTTAGCAGACTCCCCGATATCTCGGCTCCTAATTCACGTACGCAAATTCTGGTGTCAGAATTTGTTACTTTAAAAGCACTTTCAGAATCCATGGTCATTTTCAGGATTCATCAGTTTCAAATCTTAAAATTAGTAAATTATTGAGAAAAAATAGGTTAATTAAAAAAATTGTGAAAAAAAACAACAGTGGTAGATTTTGTTTCTTTACCCATAGCAATTTGTTACACTGAAATAAATTTTGTACCTTCACCCATTTGCGAAAAATCTGCAGTCTGTTAACTCGAACCTCAAGTTAGCAGACTCCGCGATGTCTCGATCCCTAAATCACGTACGGCAATGAAAATGATATCAAAATTTGTTACTTTAACAGTACTTTCAGAATCAATGGTAATATTTCAGGATTCATCAGTTTCAAATCTTAAAATTCGTAAAATATTGAGAAAAAATAGGTTAACTAAAAAAATTCTGAAAAAAAACAGTGGTAGATTTTGTTTCTGTATCCATAGCAATTTGTTACGCTGAAACATATTTTGTACCTTCACCCATTTGCGAAAAATATGCAGTCTGCTAACTCGAACCTCAAGTTAGCAGACTCCGCGATATCTCGACCCCTAATTCACGTACGGCAATGGCAATGATATCGGAATTTGTTACTTTAACAGTACTTTCAGAATCCATAGTCAGTTCTTATGTTTCAACAATTTTTTTCCTAAATGCATAACCCATTGGAGAAAAAATACCCAAAACATTTGAAAAACCGGTGGTGAGTAAAGAATATGCGAAAAAACAATGGTAGATTTTGTTTCTTTATCCATATCAATTTGTTACACTGAAATAAATTTTGTACCTTCACCCATTTGCGAAAAATCTGCAGTCTGCTAACTCGAACCTCAAATTTGCAGACTCCGCGATATCTCGACCCCTAATTCACGTACGCCAATGAAAATGATATCGGAATTTGTTACTTTAACAGTACTTTCAGAATCCATGGTCATATTTCAGAATTCATTAGTTTCAAATATTAAAATTCGTAAAATATTGAGAAAAAATAGGTTAATTAAAAAAATTGTGAAAAAAAACAGTGGTAGATTTTGTTTCTTTATCCATAGCAATTTGTTACACTGAAATAAATTTTGTACCTTCGCCCATTTGCGAAAAATCTGCAGTCTGCTAACTCGAACCTCAAGTTAGCAAACTCCGCGATATCTCGACCCCTAAATCACGTACGGCAATGAAAATGATATCAGAATTTGTTATTTTAACAGTACTTTCAGAATCCATGGTAATATTTCAGGATTCATCAGCTTCAATTTTTAAAATTCGTAAAATATTGAGAAAAAATAGGTTAATTAAAAAATTGTGAAAAAAAACAGTGGTAGATTTTGTTTCTTTATCCATAGCAATTTGTTACACTGAAACAAATTTTGTACCTTCACCCATTTGCGAAAAATCTGCAGTCTGCTAACTCGAACCTCAAGTTAGCAGACTCTGCGATATCTCGACCCCTAATTCACGTACGGCAATGAAAATGATATCGGAATTTGTTACTTTAACAGTACTTTCAGAATCCATAGTCAGTTATTATATTTTAACAATTTTTTTCCTAAATGCATAACCCATTGGAGAAAAAATACCCAAAACATTTGAAAAACCGGTGGTGAGTAAAGAATATGCGAAAAAGCAGTGGTAGATTTTGTTTCTTTATCCATATCAATTTGTTACACTGAAATAAATTTTGTACCTTCACCCATTTGCGAAAAATCTGCAGTCTGCTAACTCGAACCTCAAGTTAGCAGACTCTGTGATATCTCGACCCCTAATTCACGTGCGGCAATGAAAATGATATCAGAATTTGTTACTTTAACAGTACTTTCAGAATCCATGGTAATATTTCAGTATTCATCAGTTTCAAATCTTAATATTCGTAAAATATTGAGAAAAAATAGGTTAATTAAAAAAATTCTGAAAAAAAACAGTGGTAGATTTTGTTTCTTTATCCATAGCAATTTGTTACACTGAAACAAATTTTGTACCTTCACCCATTTGTGAAAAATCTGCAGTGATATCGGAATTTGTTACTTTCATAGTACTTTCAGAATCCATAGTCAGTTCTTATGTTTCAACAATTTTTTTCCTAAATGCATAACCCATTGGAGAAAAAATACCCAAAACATTTGGTGGTGGGTAAAGAATACGCGAAAAAACAGTGGTAGACTATGTTTCTTTATCCATAGCAGTTTGTTACACTGAAACAAATTTTGTACCTTCACCCATTTGCGAAAAATATGCAGTCTGCTAACTCGAACCTCAACTTAGCAGACTCTGCGATATCTCGACCCCTAATTCACGTACGGCAATGAAAAAGATATCGGAATTTGTTACTTTAACAGTACTTTCAGAATCCATGGTAATATTTCAGGATTTATCAGTTTCAAATCTTAAAATTCGTAGAATATTGAGAAAAAATAGGTTAATTAAAAAAATTCTGAAAAAAAAAACAGTGGTAGATTTTGTTTCTTTATCCATAGCAATTTGTTACACTGAAATAAATTTTGTACCTTCACCCATTTGCGAAAAATCTGCAGTCTGCTAACTCAAACCTCAAGTTAGCAGACGCCCCAATATCTCCACCCCTAATTCACGTACGGCAATGAAAATGATATCAGAATTTGTTACTTTAACAGTACTTTCAGAATCCATGGTAATATTTCAGGATTCATCAGTTTCAAATCTTAAAATTCGTAAAATATTGAGAAAAAGTAGGTTAATTAAAAAAATTCGGAAAAAAAAACAGTGGTAGATTTTGTTTCTTTATCCATAGCAATTTGTTACACTGAAATAAATTTTGTACCTTCACCCATTTGCGAAAAATCTGCAGTCTGCTAACTCCAACCTCAAGTTAGCAGACGCCCCGATATCTCGACCCCTAATTCACGTACGGCAATGAAAATGATATCCGAATTTGTTACTTTAACAGTACTTTCAGAATCCATGGTCATGTTAAAGATTTGAAGAACTGCGTCTAACCTTAAAATTCGTAAAATATTGGAGAAAAATATGTCGAGTAGAAAAATTGTCAAAAAAACAGTGGTATTTTTTGTTTTTTATCTATATCAATTTGTTACATTAATAGTTATTTGTTATACATGACGGTAAAATTACTTTTTATCGACGAGTGAAAATGTAACGAGCGTAGCGAGTTAATTAAATTTCACGAGTCGATAATGAAATTTTACCGTCGTGTGTAACATTTTATTTTTTTTATAGCGAAAGTTAAAGAAAAACTTCGACTAATTTTGCAGACAAAATGACAATTGTGACATTTCAAAGTAAGTAACGTCAAATTAAATGAAAATATTAAAGTACTTTATCTATCCTTGCTGTTAAAGTTTAATTTTATCTACTCTTCCGGTTAAAATGCTAATTGATCTGTTCTTTTGAGTTGGACAAAGCATACTTGAGCTTTATAGCAAACCTTTGCTATAAAAAAAAATAAATTTTCTACCTACACCTGTTTGTGAGAAATCTGCAGTCTGCTGACTTGAACTTTTATTTAGCAGTCCCCGCGATTTCTCCGCGCCTAACGCTCGTACGGCAATGGAAATTGGGTCAGGATTTGTTACTTTAACAGTACTTTCAGAATACAGGGTCATATAGATTGAAACTGTTTTTTAATCTTAAAATTCGTAAAATCTTGAGGAAAAATAGATTGGGAAAAATACAGCAGAAAATAATTAGACGCAAATAAAACAAATGAAATTAATACAAATTTAGCTCTACCGGTCGCGTTGTTACTTCTTACTTCAGATACCTGTACAGAAATAAAGGTTAAATATGTCACTAACTGTCAAAGTTCTCTGTCATGCAACGAGATTGCCATTTAAAGTGAAATTGATAGTTTTTGTGTTCTATTTATTTAGTTCTCACTTAAAAAATACAAAATATTGATTACCTCAAAACAGAGTATTACCTACAATTGAATTCGTAGACAAAGTTGCAATATGGTGATTGACAAGTAGTGTCAAATGCTTAGAAAGACGAACGTCAATTATTGTTAAACAGAAACAGTCAACAATATAAAACAGATGGACGACCGATCACACCGACCGTAGCGCTTTTAAAACAAAAATAATACAATAGAAGTACTTTTTTCAGGAGTATTTTATCAGGCAAATCCTATTAAGTTCGACCTCCTTCTCTTTATACTTTATGATACAAAAATAATTTTTACGCCTTGTGTGATTTAGAATTATTAAAAAAAAAATCTAAAAGACGGAAAGCATAAATTATAACATTTGTGATCTAATGAAAAAACTGTATATTTTTATCATTATTCTATGCCGAAATGTAGCTGAAGACAGAATCAGAAACGGAAACGAGAATCAAGTTTTTACAGTGGACCAGATCGATAATGTGCAAAAAAGCAAAACCCATATATTTCTTATTTTAGCAGCAAAAATCACTTCATAATGGCATTTCCATTTATGTTTATCAAAAAACAAGTATTTTTGATGACGACCATTACTGTTTGGAAGGAATAAAAAATACGAATAATTAACATACAATAAAGCTCTGAAATAATGCATATTTTCATAATTATCATAAAAAGGTATTTAAGCTTTCATATTTGGTACATACCTACATTCAAAAGCCCAATACGAAACTACTATGTAGTGGCGAGATACAGTGAAATACACTGCAGTGCCCTCTTTGGGTCTTTGCTACTACCTGTCTGACAATTATTGTCTAATTGACAGACAGATAACGATCTGCAGGAAGCAGATGCCATTACAGCGACCTCTATTGTCTTTGAGGAAGACAATCCTACTTAATTATTGGAAGGAGATGCCGAAAACAACTACTCCACGGGCAATATGCCCCGACTGGCGTTGCATTACATCAACATCTCCATGGATGTCGCCACATCCTTCATCAAGACCAAATACCAGACAATGACCGGTTTCGATCTTGTTATAATCTCATCAGATTGCCATAGGTATCGGAATCGATGAATGATCTGGCGACATTGATTGCCTAAGGGGCATATGTGAATGTTTGTAGTGGCGAGATACAGTGAAATACACTGCAGTGCCCTCTTTGGGTCTTTGCTACTACCTGTCTGACAATTATTGTCTAATTGACAGACAGATAACGATCTGCAGGAAGCAGATGCCATTACAGCGACCTCTATTGTCTTTGAGGAAGACAATCCTACTTAATTATTGGAAGGAGATGCCGAAAACGTCGCCAATGTCGCCAGATCATTCATCGATTCCGATACCTATGGCAATCTGATGAGATCATAACAAGATCGAAACCGGTCATTGTCTGGTATTTGGTCTTGATGAAGAATGTGGCGACATCCATGGAGATGTTGATGTAATGCAACGCCAGTCGGGGCATATTGCCCGTGGAGTAGTTGTTTTCGGCATCTCCTTCCAACGAAACTACTATATTTCGGATATGCAAAAATCGGGGTCTAAGGGGATGAAACTACCCTATGACTATTAAAACTTAAAAAATCCATAAAATCTACAAAAAAGTTTTTAACACTTTCATGTTTGGCTGGGTAGTTTCGAAGACCAGTATGAAACTACAGTATTCCAGATTTGAAAAAATTCAGAGTACGATTCAGTTTATCGATTTTTAAAGTTTTATTAATGATTGGGTAGTTTCATCCCCTTAGACTCCGAATTTTTTCAAATCTGAAATACTGTAGTTTGATACTGGTCTTCTGAACTACTCAGCCAAACATGAAAGTGTTAGAAACATTTTTGCAGATTTTATCGATTTTTAAAGTTTTATTAATGATTGGGTAGTTTCATCCCCTCACGCTCTGAATTTTTTCAAATCTGAAATACTGTAGTTTCGTAATGGTCTTCTGAACTACCCAGCCAAACATGGAAGTGTTAGAAACTTTTTTGTGGATTTTGTGAATTTTTTAAATTTTATTAATGATTGGGTAGTTTCATCCCCTTAGACTCTGAATTTTTTCAAATCTGGAAAACTGTAGTTTCATACTGGTCTTCTGAACTACCCAGCCAAACATGAAAGTGTTAGAAACTTTTTTGCAGATTTTATCGATTTTTAAAGTTTTATTAATGATTGGGTAGTTTCATCCCCTCAGACTCTGAATTTTTTCAAATCTGAAATACTGTAGTTTAGCACTGGTCTTCTGAACTACCCAACCAAACATGAATGTGTTAGAAACTTTTTTGTGGATTTTGTGAATTTTTTAAATTTTATTAATGATTGGGTAGTTTCATCCCCTTAGACTCTGAATTTTTTCAAATCTGGAATACTGTAGTTTCATACTGGTCTTCTGAACTACCCAGCCAAACATGAAAGTGTTAGAAACTTTTTTTGTGGATTTTGTGAATTTTTTAAATTTTATTAATGATTGGGTAGTTTCATCCCCTTAGACTCTGAAGTTTTTCAAATCTGGAATACTGTAGTTTCATACTGGTCTTCTGAACTACCCAGCCAAAAATGAAAGTGTTAGAAACTTTTTTGTGGATTTTGTGAATTTTTTAAATTTTATTAATGATTGGGTAGTTTCATCCCCTTAGACTCTGAATTTTTTTAAATCTGGAATACTGTAGTTTCATACTGGTCTTCTGAACTACCCAGCCAAACATGAAAGTGTTAGAAACTTTTTTGTGGATTTTGTGAATTTTTTAAATTTTATTAATGATTGGGTAGTTTCATCCCCTTAGACAATGAATTTTTTCAAATCTGAAATACTGTAGTTTCGTAATGGTCTTCTGAACTACCCAGCCAAACTTGAAAGTGTTAGAAACTTTTTTGTAGATTTTGTGAATTTTTTAAATTTTATTAATGACTGGGTAGTTTCATCCTTTTAGACTCTGATTTTTTTCAAATCTGTAATACTGTAGTTTCGTAATGGTCTTCTGAACTGAAGCCAAACATGAAAGTGTTAGAAACTTTTTTGCAGATTTTATCGATTTTTAAAGTTTTATTAATGACTGGGTAGTTTCATCCCCTTAGACTCTGAATTTTTTCAAATTTGGAATACTCTAGTTTCATACTGGTCTTCTAAACTACCCAGCCAAACATGAAAGTGTTAAAAACTTTTTTGTAGATTTTATGGATTTTTTAAGTTTGAATAATCATAGGGTAGTTTCATCCCCTTAGACCCCGATTTTTGCAAATACGAAATATAGTAGTTTCGTATTGGGCTTTTGAATGTATATACCAAATATGAAAGCTTAAATACCTTTTTATGATAATTATGAAAATATGCATTATTTCAGAGCTTTATTGTATGTTAATTATTCGTATTTTTTATTCCTTCCAAACAGTAATGGTCGTCATCAAAAATACTTATTTTTTTCTAAACATAAATGGAAATGCCATTATGAAGTGATTTTTGTTGTTAAAATAAGAAATATATGGGTTTTGCCGTTTTTGCACATTATCGATCTGGTCCACTGTAAAAACTTGATTCTCGTTTCCGTTTCTGATTCTGTCTTCAGCTACATATGCCGAAAGAAATTTTGAAAATTGAAGAAAATTGTGAATTGGAATATTAGGACAATAAAAGAAAATTTTAAGATTCTAAAACATCCAAGGCATAAAGAATACTTGTAATAAAATGAAAAGAACTCCATATATTTATCCTTTTTCTATAAATTGATTAATAACCGGTTGTGGCCTTGAGAGTTTTTTATAAAAAATTGGATACAAACTGGATTTGTCGACATTTGTCACTATTTTAACATTTGTCATTCACTTCTTCAAAATGAACACCCAACCCGGCTTTCCTGCTGGCTGTCAGGGGATTCCACGCGGTAGGGGAAGGGAAAATATAATTTCGTATTTTGTTTCAATTAGGCGATAGGAAGGTGATAGAATATGCTATTTTTTATTGCATTACAAATATTATTATTTATGACTTGGCGTTTTCAGAATTTTGAAATTCGGATATTAAAATAAAGCAAATTTCCAGATTTCTAAAAGACACAAGCCATAATGAATAACATTTGTAATCTAATAAATAAAAACAGCATGTTTTTATGAATTATTTTATCCGGAGTTCCAGACAAACAACGAATTGCCAGCGGTGACCTTAGCCCAATGCGTGCAAAAATCAGAGTCTGGCAACAAACTTTTTTTAATTAACCTATTTTTTCTCAATATTTTACGAATTTTAAGATTTGAAACTGATGAATCCTGAAATATTACCATGGATTCTGAAAGTACTGTTAAAGTAACAAATTCTGATATCATTTTCATTGCCATAAATTAGGGGTAGAGATATCGCGGAGTCTGCTAACTTGAGGTTCGAGTTAGCAGACTGCAGATTTTTCGCAAATGGGCGAAGGTACAAAATTTATTTCAGTGTAACAAATTGCTATGGATAAAGAAACAAAATCTACCACTGTTTTTTTTCACAATTTTTTTAATTAACCTATTTTTTCTCAATATTTTACGAATTTTAATATTTGAAACTAATGAATTCTGAAATATGACCATGGATTCTGAAAGTACTGTTAAAGTAACAAATTCCGATATCATTTTCATTGGCGTACGTGAATTAGGGGTCGAGATATCGCGGAGTCTGCAAATTTGAGGTTCGAGTTAGCAGACTGCAGATTTTTCGCAAATGGGTGAAGGTACAAAATTTATTTCAGTGTAACAAATTGATATGGATAAAGAAACAAAATCTACCATTGTTTTTTCGCATATTCTTTACTCACCACCGGTTTTTCAAATGTTTTGGGTATTTTTTCTCCAATGGGTTATGCATTTAGGAAAAAAATTGTTGAAACATAAGAACTGACTATGGATTCTGAAAGTACTGTTAAAGTAACAAATTCCGATATCATTGCCATTGCCGTACGTGAATTAGGGGTCGAGATATCGCGGAGTCTGCTAACTTGAGGTTCGAGTTAGCAGACTGCATATTTTTCGCAAATGGGTGAAGGTACAAAATATGTTTCAGCGTAACAAATTGCTATGGATAAAGAAACAAAATCTACCACTGTTTTTTTTTCAGAATTTTTTTAGTTAACCTATTTTTTCTCAATATTTTACGAATTTTAAGATTTGAAACTGATGAATCCTGAAATATTACCATTGATTCTGAAAGTACTGTTAAAGTAACAAATTTTGATATCATTTTCATTGCCGTACGTGATTTAGGGATCGAGACATCGCGGAGTCTGCTAACTTGAGGTTCGAGTTAACAGACTGCAGATTTTTCGCAAATGGGTGAAGGTACAAAATTTATTTCAGTGTAACAAATTGCTATGGGTAAAGAAACAAAATCTACCACTGTTGTTTTTTTTCACAATTTTTTTAATTAACCTATTTTTTCTCAATAATTTACTAATTTTAAGATTTGAAACTGATGAATCCTGAAAATGACCATGGATTCTGAAAGTGCTTTTAAAGTAACAAATTCTGACACCATTTTCATTGGCGTACGTGAGTTAGGAGCCGAGATATCGGGGAGTCTGCTAACTTGAGATTCAAGTTAGCAGACTATAAATTTTTTGGAAATGGATGGAGGTACAAAATTTATTTCAGTGTAACAAATTTCTATAGATAAAGAAACAAAATATGCCACGGTTTTTTTCACAATTTTTTTACTTGACCTATTTTACTCCAATATTTCACGAATTTTAAGGTTAGAAACAGTTCAAATCTAAAATATGACCATGGATTCTGAAAGTGCTTTTAAAGTAACAAATTCTGACACTATTTTCATTGGCGCACGTGAATTAGAAGTTGAGATATCGGGGAGTCTGCTAACTTGAGATTCAAGTTAGCAGACTGTAAATTTTTTGGAAATGGATGGAGGTACAAAATTTATTTCAGTGTAACAAATTGCTATAGATAAAGAAACAAAATATGCCACGGTTTTTTTCACAATTTTTTTACTTGACCTATTTTACTCCAATATTTCACGAATTTTAAGGTTAGAAACAGTTTAAATCTAAATTATGACCATGGATTCTGAAAGTACTGTTAAAGTAACAAATTCTGATATCATTTTCATTGGCGTACGTGAATTAGGAGCCGAGATATCGGGGAGTCTACTAACTTGAGAATCAAGTTAGCAGACTGCTGATTTTTCGGAAATGGGTCGAGGTACAAATTTTTTTTCAGTGTAACAAAATAGCAACAAAAAAGTAACAAAATCTCCAATAGTTTTTTTTGCAGTCTGCTAAAAGTGGTTTGCTAACTTGATATACGTGCTTTTTAGTGCAGATCTGTCAAATTTACTTCACGGCCGCATTTACTTCACGGCCGCTTTTAGTTCACGTACTCATCTGTAATACGAGCACAAAATTAATTTTGAAAGAAGACAACTACATTAATAGTGACACTATTTAATAACGAATAAATTAAACCGTTGCTAAGCAACTTATTGACAAGCATCAATTGACGCTACATAATAGTTAAAAGTGTTAAAAATTTACAACAAGAAAATTCAAAATGAGTGATAGTGATAATGACAATCCAGCTGAAATTTACGAAGCCGCAAATAGAGAAACACTAAGTTTGTTGCCAGAGAAGTCCCGGAAGATATATCTGAAACAATACGAGAGTTTTACGGAATGGTGCCGCACACGTAAAACGAGAAATTTTAATGAAGAAGTATTTCTGGTGTATTTTTCTGAAAAAAACAAATATTACAAACCATCCACATTGTGGTCTAGCTATTCGATGCTAAAATCTACAATAATAATAAAATATAATATTGATATCAGTAAATTTCCAAGATTGATTGCGTTGTTAAAGAAACATAATGTTGGCCACGAAGTAAAAAAATCGTCAGTTTTCACAAGAAGAGATATAAATAGATTCCTAAGAGAAGCTCCAGATACGGATTATTTAATGTGGAAGGTAATAAAACTTTTTAGATTGTCAACACTACTTTTTGTAATTTTAACATGTTATTTCTAGGCATGTTTGATAATTGGATTAGCTGGGGCTTGCAGGCGAGACGAATTAAGAAAAATGTGTATAAATGATATCCAGGACAAAGAGAACGTGTTAATAATCTCAATTCCAGTAACAAAAACTGGAAAAAAACAGAACATTTACGATTACTGATGAGATCACTGAGAATATAAGTGCTCTTAAACTCATTCGAAAATACGCAAATTTACGACCAAGTCATATAAATCACCAAGCGTTTTTCATTAACTATCGCCATGGAAAATGTTCAACACAAGTTGTTGGTGTGCACAGTTTTGGAAAAATACCATCACTTATTGCGAAATATTTAGGGTTATCAAATCCGAATAGCTATACAGTCCATGCTTTTAGAAGGAGTTCAGCATCGCTTCTAGTTGAAGCGGGAGGTGACATTTTAATGTTAAAAAACCATGGAGGTTGGAAATCTACATCCGTGGCAGAAAGTTATACCTATTGAAAATTCTATTGCAAGGAAGAACAACATATCAAATAGAATACTTGCAGGGTCTGAAAGTACTTCAAGATGTCGTTCTCCTATCCAGACTAACTCCGAAAATGTTAAATTAGATGGCACTGCAATAAGCAACTGTACCAGTCTTACCACCGCTGCTGATCAAGAAAACAATATGGCTATTAATAATGCTATTTCTAAAAATGGCATTACATTTTCTAAATGTAACAACTGTACATTTAACATTACAATTAGTAGTAGTTAAGTATAAGTCAAAATGTCTCATTTTGTATAGACTTAAGTACGTTTTGTTTACCTAAAATGTGTAAGAAGTAGATACTTGTTTTGCATTAAAAAATAAAGAAATTAATCCTCCATTCTAACCCCTATATTGAAACAGTTGCCTAAAAAATGTTGTGTGTACCTCGGCCGAATGATTAATCTTTTTCGGCCTCATACGAAATTTGCTTGGCCTCGGCCGCAACATTCGAATTCGGCCGAAAAAGATCAACTTCACGGCCTTGGTACACAAATAACTATTTTGTACAGTTGCTATGGCGATCTCAAACAGTCCCGCAATGGCCCTCTTTTTGTACAAAATAATTTAATGTTATATAGTAATTTTTGGCGAGATACCGGGTTCAACCACTGGTTAAAGGTGGTTATTCCCCCCACTTTCATGAAATTTTTTTGAAGTACTCCGTTTGCGAAAACGAAAACTAACCGTGACGGTTTTGGGCTCTAGATTCTAACCTCGAATATTCGCTTGTATACAAAAAAACTTATTATTTGTCAACTACTGTCAATTGTCAGACGTAACCGTGATCGCCACTCCTCATAACCGATGTTGATAGCGGTTGAACCCAGTAACAAATTCTGTGACGTCACACCTTCCCCTCCGTTACTGCTTTTCGAAAAAATGTGCCGGTTACTGAACCGCTGTTACCACTTTCAACCTGGTATCTCGGCAAGACTTACTTATAGTGTCTTATTCGTATGGTTGGAAAAAAAATAATTCGCACTAGATTATGATTAATCTATTGCGAATTATTTATTTTTATTGATGATTGTGGAAATATCAAATGAATCTATGTTTTAGAATAATTTGAATATAAACTGTTGCTTCATTTGACTATGTTGACTTTATACAGAGACACAAAAATATATTTAAACGTTACTGGTACGGGTACTGTTTTAAAAAATTAAGTCATTTAGTAGTTAAGTAAAGTAAATAAAGTGTGAGTGTGATATTAGATTTTTTCCATTACTAACATAAAAAATCGGTACTATTAACCCCATTCTTCTAATAAGAAGTAGTATTTTTCTCCCTAGGTAAATAATTTTATAAAAAAACTCCTAGGTAAATCATGAAAATTTGTCTATATTTTTAACAACAAGATATGAACAACAAACTTATAAAGTTTTTCAAATATAAACTCAATATAATTATAAAAAAAAACTATTTGTAGTAATTTATTATACAATTTTTATAAATAATGTGTATCCCTGCATTATTTCCTATATTGACATTTGTGACAGGTACATTAACCGTTTGTGTAGTATAAATATTTTTCGTGTATTGTAAACAAACATTTATTGACATTTGCCACCAAATCATTAGTAGTTTGGTGGTCTGTTCTGGTGGTGGAAAAATAAGTCTGGTGGTGGATTCAGTTATAAATTTGTCGATTTCCTCTTTTGAAAATACGCGTGATTTTTGGGATTTATAAGTATTGTTTTTCTTTTTTAAAAATGCCGTGAGTCTGTAATACTTTGAGATGTCAATGTTTTCCTTTACTGCAAAGATAGATTTCAACATTGAATAGTTTGCCCACAATGTTGATACTTCTTTGCGGACAGATTTCTTTTTGAAATATGCCAATAAAACAGTTTATGTTATTTTAGTAGCTTTCTTTTCTGCACACCGTGTTTTCAATTGAATATATGCATTAATGTACAATTTTTTCGATTTTTCTGGCAACAAATCACTACTTGCACTAGATGCCACCTCCCTGAGCTCGGGAAGGGTACAGTTCATCTCTAGATCACTGTCACTGTCCATTTCAGTCATTTTACAGTTTTTTACGTTTAAAGAAATTTTAATTTACGTCTACGTGGCGTCTATTTTCTAAAAAGTGGCATTAAATTATTGTTGTCAGTTTGATAACTCCCAGGCTACTTAATATTTCAAAATATATGAAAGAGAGAAATGACTATTTAATAACAGAATCTAATCGTATATTACTGTTAGTAGTGGAAAAAAGTACATATATATATATATATATATATATATATATATATATATATATATATATATATATATATATATATATATATATACATATATATATATATATATATTTAATATAGCATCAATATTTATTTATTTATTTTTATTATGAATATAAATAGCAATAAAATATAAGATGTGTTTGTTATGTGTTTAATTCCTTAAATAAAATAATAAGAATAAGGGCCAGTTTGCTAATCAAATTTAAAGGGATTTTAACTAAAGTTGCTTTTTACCTTGGATATGATTGTCTCAATTGTATCCAAGGATACAATGTGTTTCAAGGCTAGATTTTATAATAAAAAAGAACATTTAGTTAAAGCTGTCTCTAAGTACCTACCTTGGATACTTGGATATTAATATTGAGACAATTTTATTCAAGGTATTAAAAATAACTTTAACTAAAGTTTCTTTAAATTTGATTATGAAACTAGCTAAGGCTCCTGCATCGCACTGGAGCAACAATACTACTACCTACGTGTGGGTGCAAACAGTTAAACATTGTTCTTCCTGCTAAAATATAGCTCCATATATACTTATATGAAGCACTTTGCAGTATGTGTTAGTAGCCTGTGGGGCGATTGAGACAGACAGTCCCACCCAGCATCCTGAAAAAAAAACATCACGTTATCCTGAAAAAAAAAAACGTGACGGGTTTTTTTTTCAGGATGCTGGTTGGGGCTGTCTGGGACTGTCTGTCTCAATCGTCCCACAGGCAACTTGTGTTTATATGAATCTATTCATTTTGTTCTGATTTATTCCTAGATGTAAAATGCTCGCGAATTTATTTTTGGAAAATTATCGTCAACCCCGAACGAGAATAAACGAGAATGAACGAGCACAAACGAGAACCACCCAATATATAATTTCTCTTAAGATGAAATCACTTGAAATAATTATAAACTGCATAAAAGCTGTTATAAAAACACCAAGATTTTTTCTGAATCTGTTAAATTTGTTTATAAAATGAAAGAAAAGGGTATGAAAAATTAACAAAAAATGTAAACTTCTGGTTTTTAAATAAAATAGCCAGATCTAGATACATCGTTTTCTTAGAAATATATTGATACGGTTCCTTAGATACTTCTCAAATAATAAGAGAGAAACTGTGCGCTAAACCATTGAAAGATATTACTAGTTTGTGGTTTATCAGGAAAGTATTAATACATTGCTCAGCGCCATCAAATCTATATAAATATGTACAGGGTGGGCCGTATAAGAGTGCGTATCCCCTTATCTCAGAAACTATGTGAGATAGAAAAAAAAGTTTTATATAAATGTTGTTTACGTTAAAGATGTCGGTATTTTTTTAATATAGTTATATTTGTAGCTCTTCAATATACAGGGTGATGAACTAAACTTATCTTTTTTTAAATGGAACACCCTGTATATTATTACATTTTTGAAAAGCTCTTCAAAAGACTTGTTCAACGATATATAATATGATGGGTCTGTAGCCCACCGTTTCGGAGCTATTGACTGTTATCTTCAGGAAAAGGTTAATATTTATAGCGAGCTAGAAAAGTTACTAATTGAGGTGATAAGCTGTAATTTGGGCCAAGAAATTCTAATTTGGTCTATTGACTTCTGTCTAATACTAAAATAAAAAAAATTGCAACAGTGATGCCAAGTTTCGTGAAATTTAATTTTTCATGATTTTTTTAAATGGAACACCTTGTATTTTATTACATTTCCTGAAAGTCCTTGCAAAGGCGAGTTTATTGATATATAATATCAGGGGTCTACGACACACTTATAACTTATATTTTTTATAACTTATATTGCCATCTCTTTTAAATTTGATACAAATATTTAGAATCGTATGAATATCTGGCAGTTATCTTAAATGATATTTTCTTACATAACCTCTCAATGTTAAAGCTGGACTTTTGTGATTAAATATATAACATTCTATTAAGCCTACTTTTTCTTGCAGAGAATACATTACATACAAACATGCATAACTTATGTGTCAATTCCTGAAGAGAAACGCAGATTAATCCAAAACGGTGTGTCGTAGACCCCTGATATTATATATCAATAAACTCGTCTTTGCAAGGACTTTCAGGAAATGTAATAAAATACAGGGTGTTCCATCTAAAAAAATCATGAAAAATTAAATTTCACGAAACTTGGCATCACTGTTGCAATTTTTTTTATTTTAGTATTAGACAGAAGTTTCATAAAATAGACCAAATTAGAATTTCTTGGCCCAAATTACAGCTTATCACCTCAATCAGTAACTTTTCTAGCTCGCTATAAATATTAACCTTTTCCTGAAGATACCAGTCAATAGCTCCGAAACGGTGGGCCACAGACCTATCATATTATATATCGTTGAATATGTCTTTTGAAGAGCTTTTCAAAAATGTAATAATATACAGGTGTTCCATTTAAAAAAAGATAAGTTTAGTTCATCACCCTGTATATTGAAGAGCTACAAATATAACTATATTAAAAAAATACCGACATCTTTAACGCAAACAACATTTATATAAAACTTTTTTTTCTATCTCACATAGTTAAGGGGATAAGGTTAAGGGGATAGTTTTCTATCTCACATAGATAAGGGGATACGCACTCTTATACGGCCCACCCTGTATATGAGAGAATTATTGTTTATTTACTAATTTAAATTCGAATACAATACAATAGAATACATACATACATGCAGAAATAAAAGAAAAAAATATATAAAACATCAAGTTAAAAATACGCTACAATTAACTCAGGTAAGTAGTACAATTACAAACAAAAAAAAAAAATATATATATATATATTTTTGAGGCAAATTAAACACGAAGAGAACCCACAAAGGAAAACCTGCGCGTGGGTCGAAATCCTTGCGTAATTTACTATGGTAAAAATATACATACATGTGGTACACAAAGCCAGATAAATACATACTACATAGAAAAATGTACAATATAATTAAATTAAGTATAACATTTACATATAAAATTCGAATAGGTACTTAACAGGTTGAGAAGATGAAATATTAATAATGAGTTTTTATTATTTTTGTCTATTTCGTATCATTATCAATAATTATAATTAAAGATTAATACAGTTTTCTTCCATAAACTGATGGATATTACTTCTGGGTATTTGTGTGATCCATGATTTTATTCTAGATTTGAAAAGAGGCAAAGAGTAAATTTTTTTTTAAAATAATGGTACGACACCATACAGTTTTGGCCCTAGGTAAGTATAACTTCTTTGACCAATTGTTTTATTCATTTTAGGTATACAAAGTGACTTTGCTCTGTACCTCGTCTCATACTGATGTTGTATTGATATACTGTTTGCAATATGTTTTTTTTGGTGAAATATCAGAGACACAGCAAAACGTTGTCGTGGATCCATCACTTCAACGACCCGGCTATTCTGCATTTGCCTGGCTATTTGTGAGGGAATTTCACGTATTTTCAAATGATTAATATCCTCCTTTAGGGAAAAATCGGTATAGATTTTTAAAACTGAGGAAGCACATCAGATTATCTATAATATAATATAGAACATATTGCATATTAATTTCATGCAACACTATTTTCTTAGTTAAAAGGGTTAAAATTATGCTCAAAGCTACACTGGGCACTGTTAATTCAATATTTTAAATAGGTTGAGTTGTTGAGTAGCGCTAAAGTAGGTAAGCAAAGCTGCCACGGGATCACTTTCAAGGTCACCTAGCTCCGGATGGCATGTATCCATCAACAGCGACCATCAGCAGCTAACTTCAGGATAGAATCTCAGGTTAACCTCACTATAGGGGATGTTGGCGAGGTCTTCGGCTAAAGGGGATGATCTTCAGCATGAGGGACAGTGACCAGAGGCTGTAGTTCGGAGTTCTGCCGCCAGGATATTCTAGGGGGCGCTGTTTAGGGGGGAGGTGGGGTGCAAGGGGTTGTGGTACGTGGAGATGATCTTCAGCGTGGTCGACCAGAAGGTGTAGTTACATAGAGGTTTACACGGATGTATCGAGGTTAGATTACATCATCACAATAGCAGTATTTGTTTTTTAAAAGTGGTATTCGATGTCAGGATTTGATTATATTTTATAAGTATATAAAGATGCGGGATGTGTATTTATATATTTTAACTAAGAAATATGTATGTGATATTTAACTATATGATTTCCTATGCTTTATCATACACAGATACCTACCGACTTGTTTTAACAGGCTGGAATTACGCATCCGACGATTACTCATTTAAAACATATTGCACAACGCATGTCTTTCTATTGAATTTAACTTGGGTATAATAATATTGGTTTGCATCAGATTCTAAAAATTAATACATAAATATCGGCATATTACATATTGAAGTCGGAAATGATAAAATACCATGTTTGTTTTATAAATAAATATACTAATTTCTGTCCATTATGCACTATTCTAATTCAATGGTGATATCCGCGGAGATAAACGTACGTTGTGCTTTACCAAGATCACATATCAATATAGGATAGTAAAAATAACTTATTACATACAGAGCGATATAATTTTTGCGTGGATAATATTTCATAAGTAGGTATTATTATTTGTGTTCCGTTTTATATGTGAAAGTGTAGCCACCCAGCAAGAAATGTACAATTTTACATTGATTTAAATGGGAAACACGGACACTTCAAGAGGAGACATGATAAATTATTGTTTTCATTTCTCGGTTCCTCAGTTTTCGGTATCATAATCTTTAGATAGTTCGATTCCAGGAATTTTATGTAAGGCGGCATAGTGCAAAGGAAATATTGTTTACATTATAAAATTATTTTTTGTCTGAATATAAAAACGTATGAGTTATCGCTTCGTTTCTCACGGATGTCAACAGACAAGTTTAGACAGTCATGTGATCCACAGCTCGAGGTTATATCACAGTGGTAGAAATAAAAGAACTAGACTACATTAATACTTTATTGAAATAACTGTTACAAATACATTTTTTATTCAAGCCATTTATAACCTTATCTCTATCATCAAATAAATTACAATATTAATCTACTTCATCATAACCTATATACTGTTCAATAAGATCGTCACTCAAATAAATGGCAACATGCTGTTTTAATTGTTCATGTAGACCACACTTGTTTATTAAAGTACAAAATTTTTCCAGGGAGATGAAATTATTGATATACAGATCGCAATACTTAATTCCATTTTTATATTTTTCTAGATCCAGCGGAGTCAACCAAAACGAACAACCATTTTTCTGAAGTTCTCGAGTAGAACGGTACAAATCAAAACGTAATATACTACGTAGAAAATCAACAGCTTGACTTATAGATGTAATGGGATCATTAGAGTCCATCATAATGGCTTCTTCAGTTTAACATTAAGAGACACTTTTCCTTTTTAATAATTCTCACTATACACTTGAGAAGTAAAACTGTAGAACAAAGTGTAATGTAGCACAGCAGACCTACAACTGTGGGTTCAGCATCAGCAGTATAGTTTTTAATAGTGGTGGTTTGGATATGGTGGGGGTGAGGGAGGGGCATTTAAATGTAATCCAATCTAAATGTTTGGTAACACCTCCATGAAAGTTTATTTTTAGCATAAATTTTTCCGTGGTATTAGACATAGGAGTGGAAAACGTACGCATACGATTATCGTTGATAAAGTGTGAAACCATTTTTACCCACTTCGATGGACATGATTGATTTGTTGTTTCTAGTCCCATTATCGAAGCAAACAAAAGCCTCGGTCGTTGCATGGGGTTCCTGAATGTACAAAACATTCTGGAAAACCGCATATAACAATATAAAATGTGAACTTAATCCCATCATCACTGTCGTAAGTTATATGATGAGCCACCCTGTAAAGACATTATAATTTAACCACATAGCTTATCTCTTTAGTGCAAAACTGCTTACTCTGTATTTTTACGTTATCTCTCGCCTGTTAGAAAACAATTAGTTCTGACTTAGATCTCGCAGAAGCAACTACATGTAAAATATAAATAAAACATTTTAGTTCAAAATAAATTGTTTTAAAAATTCGGAAGTTGGCTTCGGTATTATAATTCGTATCACTACCAAGTTTATATACAAACGATGTTATTTATTGCCTAACACGCACAGAGGCCTCTAAACTTTTTCCACAGGTTATGCAGATCCTAATTGTAAACTGACAGTCTATACAGCACGGACAGTATGTCCGCAAGGTAGAAACATCACTTGAATAGGATTTTTAAACCACTTTTTACATTTAGAGGAACAACAGCCCCATACTTCATCTTCAGGCACAGAATTAGGTAAAATTTTAATGTGGGGAGACAATAGAGTTCGGGGTGATTCTTCTTGCTGCTGTTGCATGTTGTAATTTTCCACACCGGCTTCTATTAGAAAATATATTAGCCACACTTAAACTTTGGAACTGAGAAAACATCAACTGCTTGTCTTCATAAAATTTTATAATTTCTTTTAATTGATATAATTTTAATAAACGATCTTAAAGTCTTCTAACAAAAACTTAAAGTTTTCAGCTGATGATGACATGACTTACTCTTACCATATCTAGCAAGGTACTGCACATCAAGCGAACGTGACTGATTAAAACATTTTATAAATTGGTGGGATGGAGGGGGTAGGAAATAAAACCACATTAATTAAGTAAATATATTTATTTAGGTAAACTTGAATACAGCCAATTATGAAACTTAAAACTATTTCTTAAACTATACATATATTTTTTAGAATTATTAAAATGATTTAAACAATATGGTAAATCTTTACAGAAATTCGGTGGTTGTTTCGTAGAAACATTAAGATGCTCAACATTAACAACAGATGGCGTTGCAGATGATTCCTCCAACTCGTGTAGGTTTTTTTCAAGAAATTCCTGTTTCTGATGCCCTTTCACGTACACAATATCGGTAGTATTGTTAAGTAGGTGATTACGTAATATTTCATTAAGGTCATTGTCACTCACATAGCCGCTACTGTACTTCAAACCATGATGACAACTTAACTTAGCGTATGGCACTGGAGGTTTCAGCAAATAGTCACTATTTTGTTGACCATTAACAAATGATATTTCCTTGGGATAAAATTCGGGGAGATTAAATCCTTGAATATCCACATCAAACAGGTTCATGTTTCCTGATCTGTAGCTCGTCTGATACTGAAGTAATATATTTTTTTATCTCCCTTTATTACAAAGCACTTCTTACTATCCCACTCGTAGATAAATACAAAATCGTGAATAATTATACAGTATGCCTTAGTATTCGGAGCAAATGGCGTTCTGCTTTCAATCTGTAACTTAACATCGACGGTTGAAGATTTTATAGAATCGTTTCTTTTTGAGCAATCAATAACGAACAATGCTCTACTACTGAAATCGGTATAGTCAAGTATAGGTTTATTGTTAGTAGCGAATAGTTTGGAAAACTGAGTATACATGTCATACGCTTCGTGGTACTTTTTAGAACTAAAATCTAATTTCATGTCTTCGTAAGGATAATATTCAGAATTTATGGTTAATCTGATGTTAGATATGTCAATGTTATCAAAGAGGGTAACATCTTGCATCTTTTGGTTCTTGCTATTAGTCTGAAATGCTACAATTAATGTATCTAGGGCTCTCCACGTTAGTACAAGTTTTAACTGACCAAACCTCTTTCACAGAACCACTAGTTAAGGAGGATAGTTCATGTAGTTCCCACTGTCTGTGTAATAAAAGGAATAGATGACCTGTGGCAAGCAGATTTGGCTGAAATGGGTAACTATGCCAAGGAGAACCGTAATTTTAGGTACATACTGGTTGAAATAGATTGTTTTCTAAAATTAGTATGGGCTAAACCTATAAATAACAAGAGTGGACCTGAAGTTACACAAGCAATGGGCGCTATTTTTAAGGAGAGCAAGAGACCCTGCAATAATTTAAATACAGATCAGGGAACGGAATTTTACAATGTACACTTTCAAAACCTGATGAAAAAATATAAAGTTAACCACTACAGCACATATACAATGAAAAAAGCCGCTATGGTTGAGAGGATCATAAGAACATTGAAGGAGAGGTTATACAAGTTAAACATGTGTTTAGCAAAGGATACACTTCCAACTGGACCTCAGAGTTATTTAAAATAGTAAAGGTTCGAATTACTAATCCTACAACGTATTTACTGGAAGATTTGGAAGGTAGACCTATTAGTGGGGGATTCTACGAAGAAGAACTACAGAAAACGAAAAATCCCGATGTGTAGCTCGTTGAAAAAATGTTACGTAAGCGTGGGAAAAAAGTTTACGTAAAGTGGCTAGGATTTGATGCATCTCACAACAGCTGGATTGATTCAGATAATATCTTCTAATATGTTCGTCGATTTACATGTATTTTAATGGAAAATATGTCACAACCCCCTCAAGAACTTGAAATTACATTATCTCTTATGGCTGGAGCACACAGATTGAGGAAAGTGGGGGGCCTTTTAGAATGTTTACAGTACAGCTTCCCCTGAATTATGCATCAGGGTAAGATATAAAAGACGACATCAGAGTGCTTAGTCATTAGTCTTTGTGAGTTGAAAAGTGAATTTCAAACATGTCATTCAGTTCGCAAACCCCATCCTGGTTATCGGAGGATTCCGGTTATTTGGAAGAAGTTGACTATCTCAGTTATTGGGATGAAATTGATAGAATTTGTGAAATGTATCAAGAGGCAATTCATAAGGAGGAACGTTACATTTGTGAAAACGCTTATCCTGTAATCATGTCCAATTTTAAAATAATCACCGGACTTAGTGCTGCAAGAGGTTTTATTCCCTCCGTGAGAATGTCATTGAAGGTGGAACAGCAGATGTTTTCGAAACTAGAGAATATTTCTTTCATAAGAGAAGACTGGAAAAGTTTATTACTTACCTACATCAATTTATAGCACAGTACTTTGATACTGAAGAGGAATCGAAGAGGAAATGAAATTTCAGTTTTCTAATAATTATAAACTATCAAAATCCCCATTTATTGGTGATAAAATGTTATAATTAACTGATGGTTATTGTACATTTTATTTATCTAGAAATATTGTACGTGATATTGCAACTATTAATGAACTTGTATTATCTCATATGAATTTATTAGATAGCTTACATTATGAAATTTTCTATAATGACTTTTTAGATATTGCTGTTAAAAGTGAGGTTAATCATGAAATTCCTAATTATGTTACACTATTAAATTTATGTGATATATTTAGAGCTGATCCCATTCATACGCACTGTATGTGTATGAACGAATGCGTATGTGAATGTGTATTTTATTATAGAGATAAGGTTATAAATGACTTGGATAAAAAAATGTATTTGCAACAATTACCTGAATAAAGTATTAATATAATCTAGTTGTTCTATTATTTTTAAGTTAGGTTTGAAATAAAAAATCATAAAGTTAAATATCAGACATATTTATTATTATAATTACAATACAATAACAAGCATATTTATTAACTATGAACAGAATATTCTCAAATAAAAATACAAAATATACATAAATAAAATATAAGATATATAAATCAAACACAAAATATATAAATATGGTGATGCACTTTAGTGATGATATCGTGAGGATGTATCCATTCTGGAATTGTGCCCCCAAGGGAGAGTATCGTGAACCCCAGGAAGAATGTGTCTCTTATCATCTACAGGATTTAAGACTATTTTTGTTTGCTCTACGCTGTATACCTCATGTAATTTTTATTGTATACAGCGTTGAGTCTTATGAAGCAAATATTCTTCCTGGGGTTTGTTTTCAACGAATTTCATTATGCAGTCCAAATAATCTTCGAAATTTATTTTGGGTTTCACAATATTAGACTTTACACCTTTAGTCTTTTTTACCTCTTTTCCTCCCTCAACCCTATAGGTGTATTGCTTTGATCTTAGCCCTATGAAGTGAGTCATTATTTTTCCATTGTTCTCATCCTTCATTAAACCAGGTACTTTTTTATTAACTTGGGGAATATTCCACCTGTTGTCTTTGGTATAATCGCTAGTGTCAAATCGGCGAATGTCTTTTTTAATTACCTCTTCATATATATCATTACACTGAAGCTCATAAATTAAACTATCGGCGTCGGTGTACAAGAGTTTACATTTTTCAAGAGGGAATTTTTTTAGCATATAGTCGTAATGAAATTCATAGACAAATGTTTTTGAAATATCAAGTATAGCCATTCCTATGTACAAAGGTTTGTTGAATACGATGCTGGTTTTCTTAAGTTCAATAGCCATAAGGGTATCGCTAAATATTGACCTGTTTTTGAAATTTAGATTGAAAATTAAATTTTTAGCCCCATACCTGCCCCCCCATTGATTTACAAGTTTCATGATTCTGTGTTTTGGGACATTTTGCACTGTTTTCCCAAAGACTGCATTGATAATTAATTTGAATATGGTCTTTTCAAATTCAGTCATTGCTTGAGCCCTTAACAATGTGTTTAAGTCGATGTAGGGTTTCAACCACTGGGATTGATTAAACGCCAAGACCTTGTGAATGCATATTAATTTTAAGCCATGTTGTAAAGCTTGTTTAAAATTCCTGTAGTGAATAATGTAATTATTTTTATCGTAACAAGTGGTCATTAATTTAGAAAGTTTAGAATTTGGTGGATTTCGATGTTCCGGACAAAAATATAAATCTCGGTGTAGGTCATGCAATGATTCAGGGTATTCAAGATCGACCTCCAATATGTACCCTACATCAGCATCATCAGGGATACTAGTGACGTCAATGTTGCAATCGACCCACTTGAAGCCTCCATATGGTAAATATTGGCTCATTGCCCATCCACATAAGTTATTTACATCGGAGTATAAAATATAGGTGGATGGTTTACTAGAGTCATATACAGCCATATATTTATTATTAGCCTAAGAGAACCGATTGCAGCATTGACTGACACCACCTCTGATGGTTCGCTCGATAAACATTATGATTTCCAGCTTACATCCAATATATTTGAGTATATAGTCCCAAGTATAGCCGGGTATTGTGTAATAGTGTGCTGGGTCTAGACCGTATGTCTTGTGGCACGTCTCGCGAAAGGTTTCAAAAATACAAGTTAATAACATAATATCTGTTTTCATATATAAATCACTGTATTCCCCCAAATTTTGAATATTAAATTTTTCCCACACAAGTTTCGCATGTGCGTAATCTGTCTCTTCAATGTTTTTATCATTAAGTTTATTGTAGAAATGTTTAATGTCAGGTAGTTGAGTTTCGTCTAGTATTTCCATACTGTCTATGTAGTCATAAAAGAATACTTCCTTACGTGTTAATAATTTAAATTGTTCTTCATCTAAATCTGGAAATTCATTTCTGAGATTTTCAAAATTGTCTGTTGTTGGGGTAGTCGATAAATTGGAAGCGAGTGCGTCTAGTTAGAAACCCATGAACCGTAGGGAATCTATAAATCTGAATTTTAAATTGGTGTCATTATCAAAAACTGTAAAACTAATATATTTTTCCTTATTTTCCGGTAATAATGTAATATGATTTTTCTGTGCCAAGTCACGTATAATAAAATGTGTGTCGTACGCCCTAGGTTTTGAAACACCACTGGAATTACGAAAGAAATTTTATAATTTAAATTGCATTAGTTGTGAGCAAAACCTCTAAAATTCAACGTGAGGTGCCAATGATCCCTAACAATTTTATCTGTTCCCCTAAATTCCTCCTCACAAATGTGGTAAATTTTACTTGCATCCCGTAAACTAACTTCTACGTTCATGGACTCCACATGTTTCAACTTTGAAGAGACAAATTTTGCAACATTTTCCTACTCATTAACAAACCAAGACATACAGTCAGCATCTCTATTACTCTTGTACTAAGAGTAGTTGTTGTCATAATTACACTTAAAATAATATCCGGCATTGTATGCTACATGTTTTTGATATCGAGCGGTTTTTGTTTTTGTGTCCCCCTTATCATTAAAAGGCTGAAGCAGTGACTCGAAATCTGCGTAAATAATAAAGGGTACCTTTTCTTTGTTTACGAAATTTTTAAATTTAATATGCTGTTCCTTAGAAAATTCAATTTTGCAGTCATTAAGTTTTTTACAATATCCTACATGATCGTTTAGCTTGTCTTTAGAACTAAAGTAATTTAAACATCTATCACAGAAATTTTTTTTATTAGTCTTTTTAGAAAGCTGATAATTTAAAAGTCGAGATAAATCTTTAATATAGCTGTAATGATATTTTATTTCATCTTCCTCACCCTCCCCTCAGTCTGAGAAATATTGTCAAATTCGTTATTTTTGGGAAAGTATTTATTTTGAATCATTAATAAATTAACATGTTGATTTAATTTATGTTTAGTTAAGCAAATAGGGACTACAGAAAAATTTAATTCCTTATCCATTTCCAGTCCAAATACATTGAACGAAATATTATTATTTTTTTCAAATTTGTATACTTCTGATAGTTTCATGGGAAAATCAAGTCCCTCTACATTTAGAACATCAGTGTAATGAGGAATGATGAGACTATTTGCATTAATTTTTGCAGGATAAATAGCGCTAACAATGGCCCAAGCGAAACAGGCTTCATCATAGTTATTTTTAATATTAATGCAGGCCTGCTTTTTTGCAATTTTTTCCGGTAGTAGGATGAGGTTCCGTTTCCCACTTCATATTTGATTATGTTAACCTATAAATTAAGAATTTCATTTAATGCCCACCCACTACCTGATTCCGAAAACTCTGACAAAGCATTATAAATATAATCTTTTATGTTAACATCAAACCACTCTTTTAAATTTGTACCCTCATCAATTACTCTATTTTTTGTATTAAAATATTTTTTTTCTATAATTTCGTTATCCCCTGACTTTCTTATAAACTGCACAGAAGCAAGTATTAACTTTAAGCATAGGCATTTTTTTCATTGTATTTGTTATTCTAATTTTAAAAAGATAAAAAGTATCGTCAAAAAATGGTTCAAGTTTTTTGTTTTAAGTTAATAATTACCTCTGTACGAACCCTCCTCTTAAAAGCTGCCACTAGATCTTCCCATCTCACTCTATCACTACGTTTTTCTTTTACAGAACCCGCTCCGGTATAATTTATTTTTTCTATCAATTTTGAAATCTTTTTAAATGACCGATATTTGTTTGTAATTTTCGCAATACACCTATAGATAAATCCCCTTTACAAATGGCCTTATTGCAAAGTCTAATATGAGATTTCACCTGCTTTTTCCAAATTTCTCTCTCCTTGGGTGTACACTCGGTTCTTAACACCTTTTCCACTTCCTGGAACTTCCTCACAATTTCACACTAAGAGCTGTAATTCCCTCTGGGTCCATTGTGTAGCTTCAAGAGATGTTGCTCTCACCGTGTTCAGAAAGCAACTAAATACTAGTAGGTATGGCGACGCGTTGGGGCGGGCTCCGCCCCCCAGATGGGGGCCCCTTAGGGCTCCGCTGGGCCCCCAACTCTCAAAATAAAAAATGGGGCCCCCAACTGTCAAAATAAAAAATGGGGCCCCAACTGTCAAAATCGGCCATCTCCCAGCTGTCAAAAAAAAAGCGGTCTAAACCAAAGACCCATAGACCTACAAATCAGAGGGGCCAAAGCTCCATAGAACTACAAGCCTCTGGGGCCCTCAACATAACCTCAAAGCCATAGCGCCGTATGGGCACGGTTCTATATCAAGCAGAAAGCTAAAGGAGGTCGCACACGGCACAGCGAATTATATAAAGATTACTTACTCTGTTGTGGACTAATCAGCTGGCACTGAACTCACGTACAACTGCGTGTGATATCTCATTGTTAAATGCAGAATTGTGTGTATCTCTACAAGAGCTTCAGGTATACCACAACAAAATATTTAAAACTTAACCCAACTTTTTGTGTGGAACAAGCACGACTAATCACCGGAGCCCTCGTACGTAGTATCTAATTATTAGCTGTAGAATTATGTATCTCAACGTCGAGAACAACAGCAATTTACAAAAACTTAACCTAACTTTTTGTGTGTGGAACAAGCACGACCGATCACCAACACAGACCACTCTAGACTGAACCACAAACGCCTGCGCGTGTAATATAATAATAAATATCTAATTATCTCCATACTGATGAGAGCGACAACAATTTAAAAACTTAACCTAACTTTTTGTGTGGAACAAGCACGACTGAACACCGGAGCCCTCGTACGTAATATCTAATTATTAGCTGTAGAATTATGTATCTCAACGACGACGACGACGAGAACAAGAGCAACTTAAAACGGGAGCAACTACACGCATGTAATATAATAATAATATCTATTGATTGCGTATCTCCATAAATTAACGAGCAGCCCGAGAGAGAGCGCGTGCCAACAGTAACTACCTAGAAAGATGTGCCCGTAAGTGGTCTCAAGGCTGCGTATTTTTTCGCGGCTTCTTGCTGAAAGCTCTACCATATTTGTTGCAGAATTTTCAACAAAACGAGCTCAAACTAAATACGTAGATTTAAAAACATATTTTGACAAAGATATCGGCGTCACAGAGGATTGTTTACAAATCAAAATACGTGGATTTAAAAAACATATTTTTGTCACCTTGTTGTTGTGGTCTCTTACAGATAAGAAGCCACGACCTTCTGTCGATAAAGCCATGAATGAATAAATATTAATAGAATGTAATAATTTCGCAACTAGCTTGCGTCACAGCCCACGCAGGTATAAAGCGGATGACCCGGCCGTTGTCTCTTATCAGGCTCGTGCTTTGTCACTCAGTTGAACCAGCAGCAGTTATCACCTGAGTTTTATCATCAACAATAAGTTGGCGCCTAAGTAGGTAGGTATGACGAGTTATATCCAATTAAAGCTGGCGGGGTGCTTATTAATAACAAGTAATTGTTTTTAATGCCGCGTGACAGTATAACATTTCTTACCAGTTGCAATGTTTTAGCAATCCTGATTTACCAAATAATTTATTTTCAGGTCTCTACATACTCGCTTGCCGCTGCGCGGAAGTATTTTATCAACGACAAATCTTTGCTGTCTGTTGTAAAAATCAAATAGGTAGAAAATTTCAAGCTGTCGAAAGACTATTGATCATTCGCCAGTAAAAAGCGAGGTGAGTACATTTCTGCCGCCAACAGGGCATATATTTTTCAACTTTGAGAACAGCTAACTAATCACGTGGTCTATTTTCAGGTATACCGAGGTTATAAATAGGGGTACCTGTAGCTCGTCTAGTCGTTCTATCTTCAGAAGTTGAAGAGTAAACATCGTTGTAAGAGACACCGCCGAAATTATTATTAACATGGAGAAATTCCAGATAGTTAAGGACATCGTGAAGAATGTGCGGCGTTTTAATCTCTCTGGACGTACGCTCGAGATCAAGCTCAGACCAGTGCCGGAGGGCGCGGAGCCTGTAGGCTGGGTTAAAGAGGCCATTAACGCTGTCATCACCAGAGGTACGGAGGGCCTCACCAACGACGACCAGGTAGGATTCTCCTTCTGTTCCAAGGATTTCGCACGCGGCGACGGCTATATGCGCTTCCGCCCCGTGCAAGAGGTAAAATTCGAGGACGTTTGGGATGTTATTGCCAGCGTCTATCAGTCCAACTCTACGGGGCTCGAGACTGGCACCTTCTGCTTGGGAGTGACGTCTGTCAAGATGCCGGCCGGTAAAGGAAAGAGGGTCAACACCTACAACACCTTCACCGAAGAATGTGGTATGAGACGGGGCATCATCACCATTAAGAATAAAGACAACATGTGCCTACCTCGAGCCCTAGTGGTGGCCATGGCTTGCGTTACCAAGGATCCCGACCAGACCAAGGTGCGCCGCGACATCGGGAAGCTGCAGACCCGGAGAGCTCTCGAACTGCTACAGACCGCCGGCGTGACTATACCTGAAGAAGGCTGCGGCATTCCCGAGCTGCAGCAGTTCCAGCAACACCTGCAAAATTTTAGGATTGTGGTGTACAAGTACGGTTCTAAAGGCAGGGACCTGATATTCAGGCGGAACGCAGCAGAAGGCCCCAACATCAACCTGCTATACCACGAAGGCCACTACAATGTCATTACGTCGCTGACGGCCGCCTTCTGCTGTGGGGACTTTTGCGAGGCCTGCAGCACACCGTACGATCATAAGAATAAGCACAGGTGTGGAGGTACCTGCGCCGCATGCCAACAATCTCCGGCCTGTCCTCAGACGCTGAAAATCACATGCGACGACTGCAAGAGATCGTTCAGGGGCCAGCATTGCTACGACAATCACCTTAAACTCGGATCAGGTGGTAAAAGCACCGTCTGCGAGACGATTAGACGATGCGAGGAGTGCTACAGTACCGTAAAGGCGGGTCGGCGACATACCTGTGGTGAGATGTATTGTAAAGTGTGTAGAGCCCACGCACCTGCCGATCACCTGTGTTACATGCAGCCCGACAACGGCAAGCCGAAAACAAACGACCTTCTTTTCGTCTTCTACGATCTGGAGACGAGGCAAGAGAAAGAGCTCGAAGACGGTTCCCATCTACACGAACCCAATCTCTGCGTCTTCAAACAATATTGTGATGTCTGTATGGATACCGAAGTGAAAGTATGCCAAAAATGCGGCCCAAGACAGCAAATACTAAAGTGTGCCGATCCCGTTTCCCCGTTTGTCCACCACATTCTAACAATAAGAAAGAAGTTTAAGCAGGTGGTGGTTATCGCACGCAATGGGCAGGCCTTCGACCATCAGTTTATTTTAAATTACATCCTCACACAGACAGATCTAAACCCGGAACCTATCATCATGAGGGGGACCAAGATAATTATGATGAGCGCTGGCAACGTCAAGTTCGTGGACTCCCTCAACTATTTTCCCATGGCGCTGTCCAAGCTGCCCAAGGCTTTCGGCCTTGGAGACGGGTTCAAGAAGGGCTACTTCCCTCATCTCTTCAACACCGCTGCAAACGCTAGCTATGTCGGACCCCTACCACCTGCCGAGTATTAAAGTCCCGACACAATGAAGGAGGGCGACAGATCGACGTTTCTCAGGTGGTACGAGCAACACAAGAACGACACCTTCGACATGCAGCGAGACCTAGTGGAGTACTGCGTGTCTGATGTGGATATTCTCACCGCGGCATGTCTCAAGTTCCGCAGCCAATTGTTGTCCACCGGTAATGTTTGTCCAATAAGTGAGGCATACAATATTGCCTCGGCTCGTAACAAGGTGTTTCGGCGTAATTTTCTGCAGCCAAACACCATAGGTATCATACCCAAGGGCGGGTACAGATGGCGGGACAACCAGTCCAAGATAGCAACCCAGTGGCTCGTGTCAGAAGAAAGAGCAAGAGAGCTAAACATCAAACATAGCGCGAAGCAGCAGGAGGCCATAGTACAGGGTGTCAAGGTGGACGGGTACTGCGAGGAAACCCAACAGGTGTACGAGTTCCTCGGTTGTTACTATCATGGGTGCACCGCGTGTTTCAAATACTGCAGAGACGAGCCAACGCACGAAGACCCCTCCCAGTCTCTAAACACACGACATGAGGCCACCACCACCAAGACAGAGAGGCTGAGAACCATGGGGTATGACGTCATCGAAATGTGGGAATGCCAGTTCAGACGACAGCTCCGGCAGAACGAAGAACTCCGCACCTACACACAGGAGCACCCTCTGCTGGTCAACTCGCCTCTGAATCCTCGAGACGCCTTCTACGGCGGGCGCACAGGCAATACCGTAGAATACTACAAGTGCGGTCCTGGGGAGAAAATCAAGTACGTGGACGTGTGCAGCCTCTACCCGTGGGCCTGCAAGTATGGCAAGTTTCCCGTCGGCCACCCAACAGTCTACGTGGGTGACGACGACGACGAATGCCCAAAAGACATCCACACTTTAAACGGTGTAATCAAATGTAAGATTCTGCCACCACAATATCTCCAACACCCCATTCTACCTGCCAAGATGAACAACAAGCTTATGTTTGTCCTCTGTCGTACCTGCGGCGAACACATGAACCAGGGCGTCTGCACGCATAACGAGGACGATCGGGCGCTGACGGGTACGTGGATCGTGGACGAAATTAAAAAAGCGCTGGAGATGGGCTACAAACTTGTGAAAATTTTCGAGGTGGAATTATCAGATCGACTAATTTGATAAAGCCACAAAGACGGGCGGGCTGTTTACGGAAATGATGAACAAATTTATCCGCGTTAAGCAGCAGGCGTCGGGCTGGCCCTCCCACTGTACCAACGAGCAGGAGAGAGACCGCTACATAGAGGAGTTCCTGGACAGAGAAGACGTTCGGCTGGAGTACGCCGAAATAGCGGAAAACCTAGGACTTCGCTCTCTGGCAAAACTTGCGGGCATTGTGCGGGACCCCGACCACTTCTTCGGCATGCTCTCTAATCCAGCCATCTACGTAAATAGCGCACTGCCAATCAACGAAGACACTCTAGTCGTCAGCTGGGAACACCGAGACGAGGCATACGACCCTCTGACCACCGTGAACGTCGTCATAGCCGCCTACGTTACAAGATACGGATTCCGTCGTCTACGTTTCGAAAGATGAGGAATATGACGTCCCAACAGGTGAATTTATAGGGGACATGACCGATGAGCTGGAGGGCTATGGCCAGGGGAGCTACATCACAGAGTTTGTAAGCGGTGGGTCTAAAAATTATACGTACAAGGTCTTCTGCACACGAGACAACGACGAGAAGATAGTGTGTAAAGTTAAGGGCATACGGCTCAACTATGCGGCCGGCCAGCTAATAAACTTTGCCAGCATAAAGGAGATGGTTCTAGCCCCCTCCGACCCCGTATACATCACAGCAAGCCATATTCGAAGAACAAAGGAGCACGAGGTGGTGACGCGAAAGGAAACGAAAATATATAGACCTCGCTCTACCAAGAGAAAATTCCACGCCGACCACACCTCTGAGCCGTTTGGCTTCAAAATGCCCAGAACTTGATCTGTTTTTAGCGCCCTGTATATATATTTAACATTTTTGTATTATTGCCCGCTCTGTATAACTTTATTATTATTATATGTTTTATCACCCTGTATATTTAAACTATAATTATTAGTGGCTCTTATTATTTGTTGCTTTATAAAATAAAAATATTATATCTATATACGTTGTTTACTATTTTCCAAATTCAATTTGCTGCTGTCCTGTCTACGACCGCTATGACTTGCTATAAATACGAGTTGATATGGAACTCGACCTTGTTGTTTTAGTGATAATCTTACGGTGGCTGATAACCAAAGCGCCACGGCAGTTTGTAGCATTTGGTTTTTCCAAACCACGAAATTATACATTTTATTTATTTTTATATTTAGCAGTTAAGTACACACCAGGACATCTAGCGGCGAATAGGCAGTGGTATTCATTTATTTGGCACTTGGATTTCTTTTTTAAAAATAATAGCACTTCATATAGTACAGAAGTTTCGTACATATTTCATAGTGTTGTTCTGTGACATTCTTTTGTTATTCCGTGATTTAGAGATTCTGTGATCATGTTCTGTGAGGGGTTTTTTTGAGAAGTTCACAGGGAACTCTGGCTTTTTGGTTCCTCTTTACAATCGAGATGAGCAAGTAGTCAGTTGTTTGCTAGAGCTATTTTACATCCGCAAAGGTTGGACTTCATATATACTTTATTGGATTTTTATACATAGTGTTAGTCGACTATGACTACGAAATATTATCCCAGTCGGATTTGTCAGTAAATTCTTCACAGGTATGTCTATATTAAAAATTTCATATCTCCACGTGGTTCTATATATCTTTTAATTTTTTTAGCTGCCGCATTGCCGTTCCATGTCTTGTATGTTTCTTATGTTTTTAAAACCCTCTTTATGCAGAGGTGAGTTGAATTTAACTTTTCGTTATATTACATAACTATAATGGGATTTCTATTCCAGGGTTTTAGGTTATAGTGTAAGAGTTTTAAGATTCAAGAGTCTTAGACTACCTGGTTTCCTGGGTAATTTTTAAGTAAGAGGATGATATCCTGTTTGCAGTTATAAATCTAGTTATATAATTTTTTTTGGTCCTGGTTTCATTTTTTATGGATAACCTGAAGTCTAAGTTGGGGATGAACTAGTTATGGTCCTGAGAATTTTGAATACTACCTGCCTTTTTGCCTGCTGGAGATGTTAGGATAAATCTCAGTTGATTATCACTATCCGAATTATCGCTGTCCGAAGCCCTGTTTTGATGGTTACGTTACCGGATGGTCAGATAAGCCTTACATATTAATTTGTTTCACATTTGTTTAGTAATTTAAGTATATGAGCTTCACTCTTTCAAATTTGATTAGTAATATAAGTACATGAGCTTCACTCTTTCAAATTTAATTAGTAATTTAAGTATACGAGCTTCACTCTTCCAGAATTGGTTAACCTTGTAAAAGAATCTAGATTCTTGATTTCCCTAGAAATCTCAATTGTAATTCTATACAGGTTAAACTGCCTGCTGTAATACTTAAATATTATTTAATCCACAAGTAACAATAATCATTAAATAGATTATCCGAGATCCAGTATATGGTCCGAGATAGATTATCTCGGACCATATACTGTGTAGTTTTATTTGTCGAAAGAGGTACTATATTTTTACTTCAGCTAGCTAGCGTTAATTCCTAATTTGGTACATATCACTCAGAGGTACTCCACTTGCCTACCAATTAAACCAAGGGTGGAGTGGCGCCCAAAATTGAGAGATTTGTTGACTCTTATAAGAAAACACGATTGACCAAGTGAACCTACAACTCATGCTCTAATAGGCGAACAGCTGCCGTCCGCTGTGTAACATAAGTATTACCTTCTCACAAAAGAACAGAGAGAAATACGTTGCAAGTTGTTATTCCAGTGGCGTTGCATAAAGGGGCTAATTTCAATGCTTTTGATTTTGAATTATATCAACCAATTACCTAATTTATTGATGGCGGCCAATAAGGCGTCGCCAAAAAGACGGCCGAGTGCTGTTTGGTGTGGTCTGAATGACGCAACGAGATATGTTTTTTGATTTTGGTAGTTGCGGGGGTGTTGGTAAAACGAGATCCAAAGCTATCTAAACATAAATATGCAAAAAGATTATTATCTGTAAATTTTTCGTAACACTTAATATATGAAAAAAATAGATTTATCTCCACTGAGGTCAAAAAGCTGACATTCTTAGGTTTTACATGAATACCAACCCCGGTAAAATTGTAAGACAACGACGACGGCGACAGATCGACCTTTCAGCGGCGTGATGTTGGCTGTAACACATAGCAGTCAAACTATATATATAGAACATACCCTGCTACTGCGTAGTAATTCGACAGCCGCAGCAGAGACAAGATGTACCACAACACGGCTATAGTTTTTCTCTATATACTCAAACATGTCGCAGCCGCCGACAACTATACGGAATATTCGCAGGCGGCTTCCACCACCACCACCTCCGTCAACTACACGGAATATCTAATGAGGTTTGGTTACCTAAACAACAACAACACCGAAAACGGGCTGACAAACGTCTCTCAGGCCCTCTACACATTTCAGAAGTATTTTCAGCTGCCCGTAACGGGTGACATGAACCCCGAGACGGAGGAACTGATGAGAAAACCGCGATGTGGGGTTGTTGACCACCCGGTTGTCTTCACACTTCACCTCGACAAATGGAAAAAACCGATTTACGTTGGTATTTTCCGCTGGCCTCCGATGTCCAAAGAAGGGTCGTTACACGGGCTTTCGATGTATGAGCGGCCAAGACAAATTTACGCTTTTCCCATAATCATAAACACCCAGACATTGTAATTACTACAGGTCCAAGCAGCCATTTTCTGTACCCTACTTGTGAGGGCAGAGGCAGGTGTTCATCCCCCTCTTTCGGAGGGCGTTCTTGCACACGCGTCTTTGCCCACCGCCTCAGACACCTGTAGAGAAATCCATTTAAATAGAGACCTGAAGTGGTATCAGGATTTGCACGCGCCAACGCCCGAAGGTGAAGTTAACCTGCTGGCTGTAATGATTCACGAGATAGGTCACACCCTAAGGCTACACCACACGTCGCAAGAGGGCGCTATCATGTACCCGTGGTATCGGGAAGACGCATTTGACCTCGCGGAAGACGATATATTAGATATCCAATGGCTCTACGGCGCCCCCGTTCAATCATCCGCTATCACAACCACGAAAACTACAACAACAGTGCAACCCCTTCCTTTGACAGGTCCGCCGCAACAGCAATTAGATTTATGTAGAATAGCACCAGACAACATGCTGATATCATATACCGGTCATCACTATGTGTTTTATAAAGAGTGGATGTGGATCTTGGCCTTGGGTGAAAACTCCTACCACAATCGGCCTGTGCGGATTACGGATTATCTGCCATCAATACCCACTACATCGAAAATACACGTCTATCAAAAAAGTAACGACGAACTTATGCTGGTGACGGGGAGCGGCCGTGTTTACGCGGTCGGACTTCCCTCAATTACTATAATACAGGCCCGAGGTAGCGTAGACGCCATGGGCATCCGTTTTAAAGAGAAAATTAACGCTGTATTCAACACGTACACTGGAAAATCTTACATGTTTTACGACAATCGGTTTTATACAGAGATTGACGACTGTGCCCAAATGGCGCGCAAACACGGGCTTATACGAGATATGTTTCCCGGCATTCCTGATGACGTAACCGGAGCCTTCAGATATACAAACGGCCTTTTGTACTTTTTCAGAAACGACACATACTACGAGTTTGATGAATTTACCAGAAAGGTAACGAAGGCCGGGCGGTTTGACCTAGCTCTTTTTGGCATCACATGTCCTCAACCAAGCGTCTTCCAACAAATAAAAGACTTATTGGGTCGCCTTGCAACCTATGAAAATGTGTAAGGAGGCGTGTGCGTCATAAAACGTCATAAAACGTCGAAAACGTCATAAAACGTCGAAACCGTCATAAAACATCGAAAACGTCATAAAACGTCGAAACCGTCACGCACGGTCGACCTAGCGTCGACCTAGGGTCGACCATGCGTCGACCCTAGGTCGACGCGTGTGGACGCTAACTCTAGGATAACAAGGATAACTTCAGTATAACACTAGTATAATCAGGATAACTTCAGGATAACTTAGGGATAACCTCGGGGTAACTTCAGGATAACGTATATGTAATATTTGTAATAAAGCGTACATACAAAAACATTGTCGAGTTAATTAAGATATCATCTCGAGCAACCCTCACATACCTTATAGGTGTAGCGCCGCCACCGGTTGTTTCAGTTATGTTCAACTGCCCGAGGTGTTAAGACGCAATGACGACTGTTATCAAATTCTTTTTTAAATCAAAGGCCCTGAGAGAAATAAAGAAGCTTAAACTATGCGATATGTTCGTTGAACAGTGGTATCTAGACAGGCAACCCTTCTGTTACATAATTTACTCGGATTGCAAACCTGTATCGTTTGCCCTGCTGTCAAAGATGGACTATGACCCATTCAACCAACATTCGAACCCAAAGATGTTCAATTACATCTACACATTACCACAAGAGCGTAGAAGAGGCTATGCAACGCAGCTGGTAGAACATATCAGAAAGCGGGAGCAGATTTCCACGTTTATATTGAACGAAGCATCAGAAAATTTATTTAAAAAATGTGGCTTTATAGATTGTGATGGAATGTTCAGATATCCTTAATAAATCTTTTTTAAAGTTTGGTTTTCCATTTTATTTCCAATCATAGCATTTCCCCATCATAGTCTCCTGATGGACGATAAATGAGGATGTGGTATATATCAGCAACAACAAATTTTAGCCTACAATGACGTAATCCGTTTAAGAATAGCTTGTGTTTTAGTCATATTTTGAATCGATAACTAATAAGGTAACTGAAGAACCGATAAAGGTTCCACAACGCCCTGTACTCCTTGTAGTGTTCAACTAGTCAGTAGGTGTTATTGTTTTTCTAATTGAGTTTTTGCTATTGTTTGTATATTTGCTGTAGTAAAAAATTCTAACATAAGTACAAAGGGCCGTTTATCATATCTGTGGCAACGCCCTGATTTATATCTTTTTTGTATCTAAATTGTCTTTTTGTTAACTCGCCGTTTAATATTCTAATAAGGTAACTGAAGAACCGATAAAGGTTCCACCACAACAACACCCTGTACTCGTTGTACTGTTCAACTAGTCAGTAGGCGTTATTGTTTTTCTAATTGAGTTTTTGCTATTGTTTGTATATTTGCCGTAGTAAAAATTCTAACATAAGTACAAGGGCCGTTTATCATATCTGTGGCAACGCCCTGATTTCTATCTTTTTTGTATCTAAATTGTCTTTTTGTTAACTCGCTGTTTAATATTCTAATAAGGTAACTGAAGAACCGATAAAGGTTCCACAACAACACCCTGTACTCGTTGTACTGTTCAACTAATCAGTAGGCGTTATTGTTTTTCTAATTGAGTTTTTGCTATTGTTTGTATATTTGCCGTAGTAAAAATTCTAACATAAGTACAAGGGCCGTTTATCATATCTGTGGCAACGCCCTGGTTTCTATCTTTTGTATCTAAATTGTCTTTTTGTTAACTCGCTGTTTAATTTTCTAATAAGGTAACTGAAGAACCGATAAAGGTTCCACAACACCCTGTACTCGTTGTACTGTTCAACTAGTCAGTAGGCGTTATTGTTTTTCTAATTGAGTTTTTGCTATTGTTTGTATATTTGCCGTAGTAAAAATTCTAACATAAGTACAAGGGCCGTTTATCATATCTGTGGCAACGCCCTGATTTCTATCTTTTGTATCTAAATTGTCCTTTTGTTAACTCGCTGTTTAATTTTCTAATAAGGTAACTGAAGAACCGATAAAGGTTCCACAACACCCTGTACTCGTTGTACTGTTCAACTAGTCAGTAGGTGTTATTGTTTTTCTAATTGAGTTTTTGCTATTGTTTGTATATTTGCTGTAGTAAAAAATTCTAACATAAGTACAAAGGGCCGTTTATCATGTCTGTGGCAACGCCCCTGATTTCTATCTTTTGTATCTAAATTGTCTTTTTGTTAACTCGCTGTTTAATTTTCTAATAAGGTAACTGAAGAACCGATAAAGGTTCCACAACACCCTGTACTCGTTGTACTGTTCAACTAGTCAGTAGGTGTTATTGTTTTTCTAATTGAGTTTTTGCTATTGTTTGTATATTTGCTGTAGTAAAAAATTCTAACATAAGTACAAAGGGCCGTTTATCATGTCTGTAGCAACGCCCTGATTTCTATCTTTTGTATCTAAATTGTCTTTTTGTTAACTCGCTGTTTAATATTTTTAAAAAATTCCAATGTTGTACTCACTATATGTTACAAGCAGCCAGAAGTTGGACCACCCTATATGTTATTTATATGTCAAACACAGACCAGCTGATTTCAAGCATCAGATTGGTGTACCATCTGATTTCAGACTATAGAAAAGTTGATGATTACGTACATCCTATAAATTCAGCAAAAAAAACAACTGTTTTTACAGAGCGGCTTCAAAAGTTGGACCACCCTATATGTTATTTATATGTCAAACACAGACCAGCTGATTTGAATTATTGACGTTTTGACACCCTGTAGGCGGTTTGCACCACTTTTCATTTGCCATCATAACAGATTGAGAGGTGAAAATTGCTGCGTTTTGACCGCCTTTATGTAAGATCTATTAATTGAGCTACAGCGTTTTTAAATTTCATCGGATTGATATAGCGGGTGCACTCTGATCTTACTTTTGCTATGTGTGTGTACCTAATTTGGTAATCAAAGAACTGCTGTTGTTATTTTAAAGTGAATAGTCTCTGTGTCTCTCTCTCAAAAGCAAAATTGAACACCCTATATGCTATACGTAAAATTCGTTGGCTTTAATTTTAGATTTACGGTTTTGTGGTCTCAGTATGTAGTTAGCTGTAATACGCGCAATTGCGGTTAAAATAATTTGCATTGAATGTGTGGTTAGATAGATATTATATCGCATCTCAGATAGATTCACAGTTCCTGTAAATATTTTTTTACAATTGCGGGCCTGCGGTTAGAGAGATAGATATATCGACTCGCTGGTTTTTCTTCCAGACAAAAATAATATCATTCTAGTTTACTGTTTCGCGTATGCAGGATCTTATAGTGTGTGCGTGCTATTAGGAACATAGAAATGAAGGACTGCTGTTACAGTGCGTTAACACATCTAACAAACCGAAACACCCCACCAAGGTGTTTGGAACGATATTTGATAGAAAAGTAAGTTTCATATATATTTGCATTTATAATTCGTATTAATAATAATATTCTTAATAATCTAGTGGATGAATCAAACGATGAATCCTTGAGATGTCCCGAGTGCCGAAAACTGTTTTTGGACTTGGACTTGGATGTTATTGACGATGATGGTATATGCTCGACGTGCCACAATATTTTTTGTTTCTCTCCGGAGACGGTAGCAAGGTTAATGGACACCAATGGCAGCGAACATATTGGGCTGCAACCTTATGATGCCTTAACATATCTGAGATATAAGGAATCTATGCCGAGATCTCCAGACGAGGCTGCCGCTGCCACCGACAGAGATGAGAACATTATGTTGATGTGAGTTTATTATTATTATTTTATTATCAGTATTTACATAATTTCATTTGTAATTCATACAATATCTATACTGTTTGTGTTAAAATCAAACGCGGTATCTACTGAAAAATTCGAAATCGGGTTTTTGGTGGTTCTGGAATGCTAACATTTTATTATATCTATTTACTAAGACAGAAAGCTGTATCTACATTAGTTATATTAAAAAACATTACTCATTTTGTCGTATCTTCCCAAAACTTCTATCTTTCCTAAGCACAAATGAGGTATCTTCGCGCTACTAGTTGAAAGCGCGGTAACTACAATATACTGCGTTTGTTTTTAGTATATTGTAGTTATCCCCTTTTTCACTAGGAGACGCTAGCCGTGGCAACTATGTATTATATTACAAAACTTCATATACTTGCAGATTTTATAAAGTTAGATTTTTCTTTGTAAGAAAAGGCAAAAATAGGTAATTACATTTTTAGTAATTATTTCCCTGTGAATGCTAAGCTAGACTGTCGCATTGCGTTTTAAATTAATATAACATATATGCCGCATTACGTCTTAGTATGTACACAAATATTTTTAACAATAAAAGTCGTATCTGATTTTTAGTATGAACTTTTAACTTTTTTAAAAATTAAACATGTCTAAACGATTTTTCACGTCATTTTACATTAGAAATCAGCTTTCTCAAATAACCTATATTGTATTCTACCAAGGGCTATGAGAAACTTTGATGTTAAATTTATCAATTCTTTGCTACCAGTAGATGCTCCGTTTGATTTTAGCACGGCAGTATAAGTATTGAACTGCAGCTATGTAGAAACTTTTAGTATGTTTTAAATAAATTAAAAACATTTGTTAATTAATTGTCTATTTTGGTTGTTTAGTTATTATTCTTATTTGCAGCAGTAGCCCCCTGCCGTCAGTCGCTATTTTAAACAGGCCTGGTCTAAGCCAAGATGATTGTTAAATATGCTACTCAATGAGCTGCATAGTCGATTAATGGCTGTTGAGGTTCTACCTGAAGAGTTTAATTTATCGCTACCGTCGCCTCTACAGGTACCCCCACCAGCTTCAGAGTTGCTTAGGTTAACTGAACCTGCACCATACAGCTTTCAAATAACGGCAGCTTATGATGAAGATAGATTTATTGAAAGACATGTCTTTGTTTAGATTATAATTTTACATTAATTGTATTTATATTGCATTTTAATTGTGAATATTTTATTATACCACCGAATAGATATATAGGGAGATAGCGGTTGAAAAGATTATTTTAGTTTTCTATTCACAGTTCCTCTAAATATTTGTGTACATCTACAGACCAAGGGCCTGAGGTTAGGCGCCGCGGCCGTTATCTTTTTGTCGGTGGCGCTAGATGTTTTTGAAATTATTAATATTTCTTCGTAACTGTGACCGGAGCTCGTTTTGTTGTTGAAAATTCTGCAACAAAAATGGTAGAGCTTTCAGCAAGAAGCCGCGAAAAAATACGCTGCCTAGAGACCACTTCCTACACATATCTTTTGCGTCTAGATACTTACTGTTGACACGCGCTCTCTCTCGGGCTGCTCGTTAATTTATGGAGATACGCAATTCTGCATTTAGATGTTTCGCGGTTGTACGTCGTGGTTCCCTACACATATCTTTTTTAGTTACTGTTGTCATAAGATGCTTGCTGTCTCTCGGGCTGCTCGTTAATTTATGGAGATACGCAATCAATAGATATTATTATTATTATATTACATGCGTGTAGTTGCTCCCGTTTTAAGTTGCTGTTGTTCTCGTCATCGTCGTCGTTGAGATACATAATTCTACAGCTAATAATTAGATATTACGTACGAGGGCTCCGGTGTTCAGTCGTGCTTGTTCCACACAAAAAGTTAGGTTAAGTTTTTAAATTGTTGTCGCTCTCATCAGTATGGAGATAATTAGATATTTATTATTATATTACACGCGCAGGCGTTTGTGGTTCAGTCTAGAGTGGTCTGTGTTGGTGATCGGTCGTGCTTGTTCCACACACAAAAAGTTAGGTTAAGTTTTTGTAAATTACTGTTGTTCTCGACGTTGAGATACATAATTCTACAGCTAATAATTAGATACTACGTACGAGGGCTCCGGTGATCAGTCGTGCTTGTTCCAAACAAAAAGTTGGGTTAAGTTTTAAATATTTTGTTGTGGTATACCTGAAGCTCTCGTGGAGATACACACAATTATGCATTTAACAATGAGATATGACACGCAGTTGTACGTGAGTTCAGTGCCAGCTGATTAGTCCACAACAGAGTAAGTAATCTTTATATAATTCGCTGTGCCGTGTGCGACCTCCTTTAGCTTTCTGCTTGATATAGAAGCGTGCCCATACGGCGCTATGACTTTGAGGTTATGTTGAGGGCCCCAGAGGCTTGTAGTTCTATGGAGCTTTGGCCCCTCTGATTTGTAGGTCTATGGGTCTTTGGTTTAGACAGCTTTTTTTTGACAGCTGGGATAGATGGCCGATTGTGACAGTTGGGGCCCCATTTTTGATTTTGAGAGTTGGGGGCCCAGCGGAGCTCTAAGGGGGGCCCCATCTGGGGGGCGGAGCCCGTCGCAACGCGTCGTCATACCTACTAATACTGACTTTGCTACAGCTTCCTTTATATCCTTACGATTGTTATTGGTAGTCTAAAAATAAAAACCAAATAACTAGAAACAAGTTTTTTGAAATTGTCAAATTAAAAAATAAAAACCAAATAATTAATAACAAGTTTCTTCAAATTGTTTAATTAAAAAAATAAAAACCTAATAATTAGTAACAAGTTTTTGAAATTGTACGTAATTAAAAGAATAAAAAATATTTACTTTGAATTCAAACAGTACACAATTATTTTTTACTTTACTCTAAGTTCACTTATAAAGATAAATAAAATGTACTTACATTATTTTCCAATATGATTATTGCACTGCACAAACTATAAAAATATATTATAGACAGTAAATCAGTTAATACACCTCGAACGCTAACTCAAATATTATGCCGAAGCGAGGTCTTGTATTTATTTTTATACTGCCACTGTGGTGATGTCATTTAACCTCGAGCTGTGGATCACGTGACTATTTAAACTTGTCTGTGGACATCCGTGAGAAACGAAGCGATAACTCATACGTTTTTATATTCAGACAAACAATAATTTTATGATGTAAACAATATTTCTTTTGCACCATGCCGCCTTACATAAAATTTCTGGAATCGAACTAAAGATTAATCTAAAGATTATGATACCGAAAACTGAGGAACCGAGAAATGTAAACAATAATTTATCATATCTCCTCTTGAAGTGTCCGTGTTTCCCATTTAAATCAATGTAAAATTGTACATTTCTTGCTGGGTGGTTACACTTTCACATATAAAACGAAACACAAATAATAATACCTACTTATGAAATATTATCCACGCAAAAATTATATCGCTTTATATGTAATAAGTTATTTTTACTATCCTATATTGATATGTGATCTTGGTAAAGCAAAACGTACGTTTATCTCCGCGGATATCAGCATCGAATTAGAATAGTGCATAATTGACAGAAATTAGTATATTTATTTATAAAAAAAACATGGTATTTTATCATTTCCGACTTCAATATGTAATATGCCGATATTTATGTATTAATTTTTATAATCTGATGCAAACCAATATTATTATACCCAAGTTAAATTCAATAGAAGGAAATTCGTTGTGGAATATGTATGTTTTAAATGAGCAATCGGCGGATGCGTAATTCCAGCCTGTTAAAACAAGTCGGTAGGTACCTGTGTCTGATAAAGCATAGGAAATCATATAGTTAAATATCACATACATATTTCTTAGTTATAATATATAAATATACACCCCGCATCTTTATATACTTATAAAATATTATAATCAAATCCTGACATCGAATGCCATTTTTAAAACACAAATACTGCTATTGTGATGATGTAATCTAACCTCGTGTAAACCTCTATGTAACTACACGTTCTGGTCGACCACACTGAAGATCATCCACACGTACCACAACCCCTTGCACCCCACCTCCCCTAAACAGCGCCCCCTAGAATATCCTGGCGGCAGAACTCCGAACTACAGTCTCTGATTACTGTCCCTCATGCTGAAGATCATCCCCTTTAACCGAAGACCTCTCCAACATCCCCTATAGTCAGGTTAACCTGAGGTTCTATCCTGAAGTTAGCTGCTGATGATCACTGCTGATGGATACATGCCATCCGGAGATTGGTGACCTTGAAAGTGATCCCGTGGCAGCTTTGCTTACCTACTCGCCAAATATCTAAATATAGGCTTTTTCGCACTTGCCCGTCATGTCCAAGCACTGAATTCTGAAAACTGAACAGACACGTTTTTGTTTTCCCAAATAACTGAGATACGTGTTTCAAAATGGCAAATTGTCATTATCACCATATCTCTCAGAAACTACTAGGGCTGTGGAATTCTGTGTGTGGCATCTGTCGTGTCTCAAAAAAGTATCAGTGTCGCAAAAACCGCAACCCCATATCTTTGTTAATAAGCGGATCCATTCCCCAAAGACAACAAAAACGGACCCTGTACGTTTGTCGTCTGTTTCATCAATTTTAGGTACCCTTGACATTTTAAATTAAAGCTGTAATTCAATTTTTTTCTGGGTGACTTGATTTTAAATATTTTAAATATATGGTACCACGCGCCTCAAAATTTAATATATCTATCAAAGATATATACACGGTGAGGACATAAAGTCCGTCCCCCCCTCTAGTTTTTGAAACGCTGGGTATATTGTGATGAAATTTGGAACGATAATATATGACTAAATTCTACATTTTTTGACATGTCAATGACAGCTGTGAATGTCAAAGTGACAGCTGGGCGCGCAATAGGAATATTTTTTAAATGGAAATGGGGATCGAGTAATAACTCATTTTGAAGCTATTTTTATGCTCAAAACATTCCCCAATATTGAGAACATTTGAATCAGTAATTTCCAAATAAAAACCAGTAATATCAGTTTATAATATAATCTTTTTACCACATAATCTTTAAAATAGGGCTTACCCATAAAACATTTATTTGTCAGGAAGTTCATGGTGGTCATTTTCAACATCTTTTGAAGTAACACGTGTTTTCTAAATTTGTTTCTGCCTTTACGTTTAATTTAAATTAATTCATAATTTTTCAATTTAGGTTATTTTAGGTTAGGGTTGGTTTATTGTTATTTGTTTACTTTTAAATTTTGTTTTGCTTTGAATAATTTACAATAATTTGTAAAATGCATGTAAAAAGATGATATAACGTAGAAATCGATAGTACTGGTTTTTATTTGGAAATTACTGAACCAAATGTTCTCAAAATTGGGGGATGTTTTGAGCATAGAAATAGATTCAAAATGAGTTATTACCCGACCCCCATTTCTATTTAAAAAAATATTCCTATTGCGCACCCAGCCGTCACGTTGACATTCAGAGTTGTCATTGATGTTTCAAAAAATGCAGAATTTAGTCATATATCATCGTTCCAAACTTCATCACAATATACCCAATGGTTCAAAAATTAGAGGGGGGGGGACGGACTTTATGTATATATAGGGTGTTTCATAATATATGCGCAGGACTTCAGGATGTTATAGCTCGTCCAAAAATATGAAAAAAAGTTCCTATTAACTTACCCACTAAAATGCACCATTTCAGAGATACAGGGTGTTGAAATTGAAAAAAAATTTTCGTTTTTTGCGAATATCTCCGTATCCGTTTAACGTACAGAAAACAGCTTTTGTAAGCATTTTCTACTCATAATAAACTATGTTTTGTGAGGAATTTTTTTTTTAAAGTCATAATTGGTGAAGGTTTTGAAGGGGTAGTGGGTGTTTTTCTCCCCAACTTCTACGCTACTGGAAAAAATACGATTTTGAGAGGCCCATTTGAACCGCCAATGTTTTCTACACAAAAAAGGTACCCTTGGTCATAAGCTCTAAAGTCGATCGTTTTCGAAAAATCAACTTTTATGTTTAAAAACATGGTCAATTTTTTTAAATAAAATTTTTTTCTTACTAATTAAACTAAATTTATTTAAACGTTAGAACAAGTAACGAAACCAAACGTTAACTTCATAATTGAAAAATAAAAAAAAATGAAGAAATGGTACAAAAGTTGTCTTTTCAAAATTCCCCAAACCGTAAAGGTAAAATTGACCATGTTTTCAAGAAAGTGATCATGTTGTTCAACATAAAAGTTGATTTTTCTCGAAAACGATCTACTTTAGAGCTTATGACCAAGAGTACCTTTTTTGTGTAGAAAACATTGGTGGTTCAAATGGGCATCTCAAAATCGTACTTTTTCCAGTAGCGTAGAAGTTGGGGAAAAACACCCACTACCCCTTCAAAACCTTCACCAATTATGACTTCAAAAATAAAAATTTCCACACAAAAGATTGTTTATTATGAGTAGAAAATGCTTACAAAAGCTTCTGTGTGATAAACGGTTACGGAGATATTCTCAAAAAACGAAATTTTTTTTCAATTTCAACACCCTGTATCTCTAAAATGGTGCATTTTAGAGGGTAAGTTAATAGGAACTTTTTTTCATATTTTTGGACGAACTATAACATCCTGAAGTCGTGCGCATATATTATGAAACACCCTGTATATATATACAGGGTGATTGATTAAGGCCGGCCACCGGCTGTATGTAGGAAACTATTGGTCCTACAGGTTCCAGAAAAAAATTCTCATAATAAAAGTGGCCATGAAAATTTCATTAAAAATATTTTTATCTTCCGTAAATCTCCGCAAGAGGGCGCAACTGATCATGAAATTTTTAAAATTGACTTTAAATGAAAAAATGCCTTATTAACCTGGAAAACTTGTTCAGTGATATTTTTCATTTCCTCTATAAATAAATGGGTGGGAGCAGTTTTTGTTTTTAATTTGAAAAAATGCTGTATTTTCGGATAGCTTTAACGGATTTTCTTGCAATTGGGCTTTTTTAAAAGAGAATACCTTACAGATTTAATAAATGTTTTAGTGATTGCGAAAAGTTAGTTAACAAAGGTACAAAATGGCGATATGTTGAAACCTAACCTATTTTTTTATTTTTCTTTGAAATTTTAAATGGAACGATATACTTTTTTCCACGTCATTATGACCAACATTTAGTTTAAATAACACTGGCCAAAACCGCATCTCGATATCTCAAACCGTTTAGGAAATATTTAGATTTTCGTATTGTACCCAAAGAAGGAGAATACATTTTCGTTTACCCCCGTATCATTTCGAAACAAAACGTATATTTATTTGCTGTTTTAGTAATTTGATATTATTTTACAAAACCGGCCTCCCTTCACACTTTATCCAGGCTTAGGACTGGTCCAAATAGTATGTGAAATAATAATTGTAGTGTGTTTAAAGGCCAATGGGCTAAACAGCAATAACACAAAACTAAACGAAAAGCAATAAGGTAGAACAATAACTAGAACAAATTTGCCAGCGTTTATGAGGAAAAAAAGGAAAAATTAAAGATGTTCAAAATGTTTACCATCTTTGTCGATGCACAAATTAAGTCTTTCTCTCGTAGATTGTACCGTTGCTTCAATTTCAGCACCTGATAAATTTCTTATAGCCACACGAATTATTTGTTTCACATCTTCTGGTGTTGTGGGGCGATTTTTGAAAACCACGTCTTTTATTCTGCCCCATAGATAAAAATCTAAACAAGTGAGGTCTGGGGACCTTGGAGGCCACGGAAAAAGACTTCCCCTGCCAATCCATTTATCTGGAAACGCATCGTCAAGATAATTTCGGACGTTCTGGGCAAAATGAGCTGGACATCCATTATGTTGGTACCACATGTTCATCCTCTCAGCAATGGGCACCTCTTCTAATAAAAGCAGCAAATCGGTGTTCAGGAACTCTAGGTACCTTTCCCCGTTAAGATGACCATCGAAAAAAATGGCCCAATAATTCGTCTGTTTAAAATACCGCACCACACATTTACACTCCACCTGTTCTGGTGATCGACCTCTCTTAACCAATGACGGTTAGTTGCCAACCAATAATGCATGTTGTGCAAATTTACTTTCTCGTTGCTACTAAAAGTTGTTTCGTCGGTCCATAAAATTTTTTAAATAAACGTAGCATCTTTGGTGAGGAAACCTTTAAGCCAATGACAAAAATCCAATCTACGATCAAAATCTTGTTCGTTTAATGCTTAATGTAGCACAATATGGTAAGGGTGCATTTTATGTTTTTATAATATTTTATAGACACAATAAAATGTTAGTCCTAAATCCCTTGAAATATCTCTAATACTTATAAGCAACAATTTATTCATTGCTTGCATGTGCTAAAGGTTGACAGTTCGATATCCGTCGGGGCAATACTTTTTTTTAATTTTAATTAATCGTAATTCTTCCTCAGCCTGGATAAAGTGTGAAGGGTTTATGTAAAATATCAAATTAATAAAACAGCAAATAAATATACGTTTTGTTTCGAAATGATACGGGGGTAAACGAAAATGTATTCTCCTTCTTTGGGTACAATACGAAAATCTAAATATTTCCTAAACGGTTATACGAGATATCGAGACGCGCTTTTGACCAGTGTTATTTAAATTAAATGGTGGTCATAATGACGTGGAAAAAAGTATATCGTTCCATTTAAAATTTCCAAGAAAAATTAAAAAATAGGTTAGGTTTCAACATATCGCCATTTTGTACCTTTATTAACCAACTTTTCGCAATCACTAAAACATTTATTAAATCTGTAAGGTATTCTCTTTTAAAAAGCCCAATTGCAAGAAAATCCGTTAAAGTGATCCGAAAATACAGCATTTTTTCAAATTAAAAACAAAAACTTCTCCCACCCATTTATTTATCGAGGAAATGAAAAATATCACTGAACAAGTTTTAGGAAATGGCCTAACGATTAAAACTGATAAAAAATATATCCAGGTTAATAAGGCATTTTTTCATTTAAAGTCAATTTTAAAAATTTCATGATCAGTTACGCCCTCTTGCGGAGATTTACGGAAGATAAAAATATTTTTAATGAAATTTTCATGACCACTTTTATTATGAGAATTTTTTTCCCGAACTTGTAGAACCAATAGTTTCCCATATACAGCCGGTGGCCGGCCTTAATGAATCACCCTGTATTGTATATATATATATATATATATATATATATATATATATATATATATATATATATATATATATATATATATATATATATATATATATATATATATATATATATATATATATATATATATTTATAAAATAGTTTCCTTGGTTTATGGTTCCTTTTAATTTTGAATTAAATAATTTTCTTTGAAATTTTATTTGGTTTTATTATGTAGACGTTTCGTTGCTGGTTTGCAACTTTTTCAATACAAGCTACAAGGGAAGTTTATATTACACTACAATACATAATTGTTATAAATTTTAACATACCTTAGGCGAAGATTTGAGCGGCATGGCAGTGTGTTTGGTCGTTGTTCAATAACACTACACTTTGCCGTACTTAAAGGTCCATTCAGGTAAACTTAACAGACATGAATTCGGGGTCGAGTTGAGAGGTCGGGTAGCCGATGGGTAAAGAGAAAGACTTACATATTTCTACTACCGAATTATTTAGATTTCGGAGGTGCACGTAAAGCCGAAGTAAAAAGGCACATGGAAATAAAGTTAGCCTTTATTGCAACGGTACCGGATTTGTCTTATACTTTGGATCAAAATTTCTTTTTAATGTTATAAATTATATATCACCGGAAAGATCAAAAGATAAACTAGATCCCTATAGTAGCAAATTTTTGTTTAATACATGTATTTTAGAGAAAATAGTTTTTGAAAATACGCTATTCTAGTATAAGATTGTTTGCCTGAAATTTTAAAAATAAAAAAAATTACAAAAAATTACTACTATAGGGATTTAGATTAAAGTCTTATCTTTCAATACTTTTTTACTAAAAGTCGCTATCTTTTATAGTTTTTTATAATTAGACATGAGACGAACGCCGATTTTGGGCTTATTTCGGATTAGTGAATGGACTCTTAATGCTGTTATTCCGTATTTGCAGTTTCAAGCACAGTACCAGATGATTTCATATTTTGTTACCAACGGAAACAGAATTACTCAGGTAGAAAACTGTCATTAAAATAATAACTTTACTATGGGACTTAATTATAATTATTTTCGAACTCATATTTTATATTTGACGTTATCATCAATGTAACAATCATACCTAATATACATACCTAATTTTTTAGATATAGGTATTACTATTTATTTATAATAAAAGTTGACATATTTAAATGGGTAATGATCCACGGGTTGCTACGGGCTTCATCCTGTTGAAATAAAACGCACTTGTTGAATTTTCAGTACAAAGTGACTATTTATTTTAATTTATTTCACATACGTTTGAGGCTAAAGTTTAAACAAAATATTACTGAGAAGCATAAATATAGAAAGAAATCGATATATTTTTAGAACTATAAATTATACAAGAGTGACTGACTTAATATATTACATATAATATTTTGGGCTTAATTCAGCACTCCCTCACAAATACCTACCATATCAAAAAAAAACCAATATACACAGATAAAACAATACATTATACGCAATTTATGAAATAATTATGAAGTGTACGCAATTTATAAAAAAATTCATATAAACATGTGGTAAAAAAATTTTCGGTTCGAATGTAGTACAGGGTGATAGATTTAACTGGAGAAATGAGTTTTCTGGGAAATGACCAGGAAAAATGAAATATTCTAAAAAGGATTACTATTTTTTAACTTGCTTTTACTAAAAGGTAATGTAGAAATACAGATATTATGGATGACACTTGCCGTCCACGACGCTTGAATGAAATTTTTTTGGCAACATATATATTTTTAAATAGTGTTTCTATTTAGGATGCAGTTTTTTAGATATTTATTATTTAAAAAGTTATAGGTAATTTCTATAACGTTACTTTGTTGATATGACACCATAATAAAAACCTATTAAATAACCCTATAATTTAAATTCTTTTTAGATTGCCATTGCAGGACTACTGTAATCTTCCAGGGCAACTATAAAGTGAAAATAATAGTCAAATTTTTACCTGTTGTGATAGTTTTTTACCTCATATTTCTAGTTTCTGGAGGATCCATCATCCTGTACTAGATATCAAAAGACATTACAAAGGACACTGAAACAAATTAATTTTAAGTAACAGAACCATATACAAGTGATTGATTACATTTTGAATATTCGAGGTCGATAAAAAATAATACTTGACATGTGATGATGTCATAAAAAACCGTACGCATCTTGGTATTTGTTGCAGCAAGTTGTAACATAATTAGTACAATAATTAAATAAATCACAAACTGATAGAGGATATTTGGACTATTCAAGAGTTGTTGAATAGTGAACAGATCTATAGGACTGAATCCTCTGCCAAAAAAGAAATAGCGTAGCTCTTTTATTAACTGAGATATTAAAATTCCGCATACTAGTTGAACACCCGGTATATAAATTATCGAAACCCTTCTTTTGATAGAAAATCATTTTTGCATTAAAATAACTACGCAATTTGGTTAATTTATGTACTATCCAGCTAGTTGACAAGCAATCCAATATTTATCGCTAAAGTATTAACCACGAATCGTACACAAAATATAACCAACTCTTTGGTTAGTTTCTAAATTTTGTGTATAACTTCATAGCATAGCATGTTCAAAGCAATTCATATTTTCGTTTATATGAAATAAACAGGTAAGCCATCTGAAACTTAAATTATTTTATTAAAAACGTGTACTGTCATCTAACAAACACTGACTTTTTGCCCCAAAAACCAAGTTTAAAGTAAAAATTTTTTAAATATTTAACCTACTAACTTTGACACTTAGTACTAAATATTACCACTTAAAATGTGGCACAATGTGTTAATATCGTTTTCTTATAATATTCTGCTGCTTTGACATTGCAATTAACTTCAAAAAATTTAATTATGAAAAATAATTTTCTCTTTTCAGTTTTGAGAATGGTACGAATTGATTACCTCGAAATAGCAATAATTTAGAAAAATTGCGAGACAGTAGTAAAATTAGTGTACTATTACTTTTAATCATTGCTTTTATTATAAGTACTATGAATGTAGAACTGATGATATTGTTAAAAATATATCAGAAATCAGACGATGCTCTTTTAAAAACCTTTCAGACAATAATAATAAACAATGAAAATCAGTGACTCTTCCGAAAACGCTCCCCATATCATAAATTTTTTAAAGTTAACACGTTGATAATTAAAAAAAAATAACTTGAAATTGTAATTGTTTTAGATTTTCTATATAAAAAATTCTTCGAAAACAGGTTCGCAACCCGTAGATCTACACTTATGTTAATATTTTTACAAACGTTTTGATATGGCTATAGGTACATACATGACATGGATATAGCTTTTAATAAAACGAAACAATGCTCCAAATTATAAAGAAATTAATACACAAATTTTTTAGTTACACCTCGAAAACTATATAAAAAATAAAATTTAAGCAACCTATATTACAATAACTATAGGTCTTACGAAAAAGCGTAAGACCTATAGGGACGTAAGACCGTAGTCTTACGAAAAAGCGTAAGACCGTAGTCTTTTTCGTAAGACTTATAGTTATTGTAATACAGGTTGCTTAAATTTTATTTTTTATATAGTTTTCGAGGTGTACCCCCACTCCAAGTGACTAAAACCAATAGAAAGGAACCACAGAAGATCTCGTGACAGTACATCCAAAAGTAATATTTTTTCAAGCCTGAATGCGCGCGTAGTTGATGCGCCTAATATTTCTCCAGATAAAATGGAGACTCATTTCTGCCATGAAGATTATTCTCAATGTAATTATTTCTATATAATTAGCAACTGGCATAGGAATTTCGAACTTTTACTTTGTCAGGAATGTTATAGAAATTTCGATAGTTCGGAAAAATTGCATAAACTGGCAAGCGTTTATGAAACTACAAATAATGATTATGATGGATATCACAGATATGTAAATGCCTATCATTATCATTCATCAGGACATCTTCATTGTGATAATTGTGGATATGATACGATAAACTGGAAATCCTGTTTAGTAGGAAAATTAGAAAAACTATCAGAGATATTTTTATGGACATTTTAAAATACCAGCATAGAATGATGTTCTTTTTGATTATTGATATTATACTGTTATTATATGGTATTTGCATCAGTTAAATAAAAATAAATTCAATTATACAATTTGTTGTTTCACTTTCAAACCCTCCTATTAGGAAAACAATAAAACATAATTATAAGTAGATACTTACATTAATAGATGGTTCTGCTAAATTTGTTAAAGTCGTTTATACACAAACACATCACAACAGAAAATTGGTTCTGATGAAGCAATCCATTTTTCCTTATATTTATATTCGAACTATACCTTTCACATACACATGATACATTTGAAATAAAAAAGTGAATGTGATTACCCTGTTAACTTCTAACAAAAATGTATTTATTTTTGTACATTGGTTAAATAGGTTTTTATAGATTTTTAAATATTTTCAAATAAATTAAACTGCACTTTTCTAATTTTGAACATAATATGAGATTTATTTTCTTTAATATTTGCTCGTTTTCTGTTTATGTAAGCATGAGCATGGCCATTATATTCATTTTCTTGCACAGTGTTTCTTTGTTGAAAACGGTTTTTTATAATAGATTAGAAAAAATTAAAAAATAATATTTTCTCGTTTAGGTAAGACTATCGGAAAAACATCACGAACTGATATATGTCTCCAAAGTTTAATAAACATTGCTAAATTTAATTTTTAATATTAAGTTCAGTTTTAGATTTTGAAGATAATTTGACGAATATTTTTCTCTCAATATTTCTTAACTTTAACCGCGTCTGGTTTCTCTTAACACGAATATATTCTTTATATTCATTTTTCTATACAATGTTTTTTAAGTAGTTAAAAATATTATAAATAACTTGCTAGATTCAAAAAATTAAAAAATATTTTGTCGTTTTAGGTAGTACCAGCGGAAAACATGAGTATATTTCTGTAAAGTTTAATAAATCCTTCTGCTAAATTTATTTTTTTATAGAATAATAAGTCAAGCAGACGAGGATTTGTTCCTCATTTATATCCAATCTACATAAAGTAGTGGATTCGGTAAGTGGCGTTTATAAGTTAATAATAATTATTGTTGATTACATTTTTTTAATAAATCCTAATTGTAAAATGAAGATTGGGATAACGAGGTTGGAGAGGGCCCCGTTCCAAAAAATGTTATGGTATCTATAAGATGAAATATAAATTTAAAAATGTATTTTACAACAAAATTTTTGTAGGAAGAAAAATATCAAGTCATTCGACCGGAGGTGGTAGATTCTGTAAGATGGAAAATTAATATAATTAAAAATATATTTTAAACTAAACTTTTATAGCAAGAAACATGGGATGAGGACCCAATGAGACGCATTTCATATACAATGCCTTCCATAGCATATGAACCTACATTATATTTATATACTGATACAAGTACTCATGTGACTGGACAACAAGAGAACATATAAATTACAATTTATTACAGGGTAACAATAATATTTTAATTTTATTTGACTCCAAATATCCTTCATTAGGTAAAAATCGTTCGTTATTACGCATATTAATGCAACGAATATTCTCGAGTTTATAATGTTTACTCTATTTATAAAGTATAAATCAGGACATTCAATTTAAATCAGGACGATATATTTGGTATTTCTAGCAGTACTTTGTTATCAGTTGTGGTCGTCTTCGAGTTTATTTTCACTCGATTATATTAAAAGTATGGCGCTTTATTTCTAATCATGGAAATAACTTCTAACAGTTACTATGATAAATTAAATGCATTTTAAATTTTATGAAGTTGACGTTTTTTTATTTTAATTTGAAATAAATTGGCATTTCAGAAACTAAATATGTTTTACTACATTTTTTTCATTATTAGTCATTATTTGTGCTATACAGGGTGCCAGTTTAGTGTGATATCCCAATTACATCCCGGTATTGGAGGACCACCTAATTAGAACGCCTCGGGTAAACGTCGAAAAAGCGAAGAAAATCGCATTTAAAATGAAAGAAAGGGAAAGGATGAACAACTTAAAAAATAAAAATTAATAATATTTCTAACATTGTTTTATTTTTTGGTAGCCACACTGTAACTAAAACTAACATATTACTACTATATATTTATAATGAAATAATTTATCAAGTTACTTAATTAGAAATAAACCTTCACATTATAGTATAATATATACATTCGCTACCCGTCGTATGCTTCTACCGCACCTACCATTAATTATTCATTTCAATTCCTGAATGCAAATAGGCAGGTGTGGTTGATACAGAAGCGAGGCAGGCGTTCCATAGCCTGGGGCCAATACACTTTAACTCTTTCGGTCTATGTTAACCCATCGAATTTGTGTGGTTCCTACTCCGCCAATATTCAAAATTTGGACAGGACCGTAGTGCCCATGAAAATACCTTTCAGTTGATATCTCACAAGAGGGTAGGATTTTTCAACTAAAATTTGGGGGTTAAATTTGGGGTTCCCATCTAGGGAATTTCACCAATATTCAATATTAGGGGGATGGGTTGTAGTGCTAGCAAAAATCTTTGAGTAGTAGCATTTTGAAAAATTTTGTCTTTGGCCCTGGGCCTTGCTAGCTTTAAATATTAATTTTGACAACTCATATTGATGAGGTGAGTGGAGGGAGAGTTCAGTTACCGCAATTTACACTACTAATGCCGTATTCTGCGGCGCATTTATTAAAATATCAAAAGTCTCTGAATACGGGACTTTAAGTATTTTAACACCAAAAATGTAGTTATTGATATGGGAATGGTTATGGTTTCAGGAAAACGTCATAGACAAAATTTTAAATGAGCTTGAAAAGTTCAGCGAGAAAGATAGCGCCTGGGCCCTTCACAAAATTCCCAGTTTAGAAGTAAATATAAATAAGTTGGAAATGGGTAGTGTTAAATTTCGTTTTATTGATTCGTTTAGATTTTTAGCTGAATCATTAGATAAGCTATCATCATACTTGACTAATGATGAACTACCTAACAAATTTACAGAAAGAATTTACCGAAGAACCAGATAAATTCAATTTGCTTACAGGAAAAGGCTTATTTTGCTATGATTATGTAGATAAGTTGGAAAAGTTAGATACAACCTCTCTACCGCCGATAGACCAATTTTACAATAAATTAAGCGATGGTAATATATCACAGGAAGATTATACGCATGCCCAAAATGTTTGGAATTCATTCAGTTGTCAAAATTTAGGTGATTATTCAGATTTGTATGTATTTAAAGACCGATGTTCTCCTGTCGGCGGATGTATTTGAGAATTTTAGACAAAAATGCTTGAATAAACCTATAAACTCGATCCTGCGTATTTTTATACTCTGCCGGGATATACGTGGGATTATATGTTAAAATATACAAAAGTTACGCTGGATTACTTGAAACACATCGATATGCTAATGCTTGTTGAACGCGGCGGGGTGTTATTCAATACTCAAATCGATACGCTAAAGCAAATAACAAGTTTATGGCTGATTTTAACTCAGCACAACTAAGAAAGTACCTAATGTACTTTGATGTAAATAATATGTATGGTTGAGGAATGTCTCAATATTTCCCATATGGTGGCTTCAATTGGTTGGAAAATTTTCACGACACATTTGACGTTACAAAAATTTCCGATGAATCACCTGAAGGGTACATCCTGGAAGTTCACCTAGAATATTCCCAGCAGTATCCATATAAACCTACCACTATGCCCAGAACACCGCGTACATCTGAATTCTAAATTACCTAAGCTTATGGTCACCTTGTATAATAAGGATAAATATATTATACATTATAGAAAGTTGAAGCAAGCTCTTTCTTTAAGCATAAAACTTACCAAAATTCACCGCATACTTAAATTCGGCCAGTCCCCCATGGCTGATTGATTTAAATACAAAATTACGGGCACAATCTAAAAACGACTTTGAGAAAAATTTGTATAAATTAATGAATAATCCCGTTTTCGGTAAAACAATGGAAAATATTAGGGAAACATCGCCTCGTGAAACTCAAAAATCGCTGGGAGGGTCGCCTATGGGGCCGGTAATTACATCGCCACCCCAAATTCTCATAGTAGGGCCATTTTTAGCGAGAACCTGAAAGCAATAAAATTGAATAAATCGGAAATTTGCTTCAATAAGCCTCTATATGTTGGTATGTGTATTTTTGACTTGTCAAAGATTTGCATGTACGACTTTCATTATAATTTAATGCTAAAACTTTAAACAACACTTGCAAATTGCTTTATACTGATACGGCAGTCTTATTTACGAGGTTCAATGTAACAATGTTTATGAGCAGGTAAAAAATAACTTTTAAATATTTTATACAAGTGACTATGCTCCTGACAATCCATATCAGTTGCCTCTGGCTAATAAAAGAGTTCTGGGACTAATGAAGGACGAATGCGCAGGCATAATAACGCATTTTATAGGCCTTCGCTCTAAAATGTACAGTATTTTGATAGATGGTAAATCATGTATTAAAAAATCCAAAGGTCAAATGTTGTAAAAAGGTCCATAACTTTTGTAGACTGGGAAAATTTCTTAAGATATAGCAGTGAAATTTTTAGAACCCAACGAACTATTCAATTCCACTTACATAATGTCTAAAGCGTTGAACAATCAAAAATTGCGCCAAGTCCACATGATGATAAACGTTTTCTTTTAAATGATGATAGCCACAGCACTTTACCTTGGGGTTCTTATCCTATTATGGATGTTTAATGATTATTAATATTATTCTTAATCTTATCCTTATATACTATGTTTACTTATTTTATAAATAAAAAATATTATATCTGTTTATGTTGTTGTTGTTTTTACTATTTTCCTAATAATAAATACAAAGACAAATACCCTACTAGAAGAAGAATAAAGATGTTGGCGACATAATATGCTTTTAATGTTTAAATTCCTACCCCGCGTATGTGCCTGACTAGTACTATTACTTGTTAATAAATAAATAAATATCCCTCTTTTATGCAATGCCACTGTATAAAATTTCAATTTGCTAATGTAGACCTATAGACACCATCCGTTAGCGTCGTGCTGATATCACATTTCCTGTTATTGCCGACCGCATGACTGCTGTGAGCTGATAAGACACTTGTAGAATTATATTATTTAGATTTTAAATTTAGAATATTTAATTGTAATGCTCTTGGTGGCTTTGAGTTTGAATTAGGTTTTGCCGCCTTCAGATAGTGGTGCTACCACCTGCGTCTCGTGATCTGCTAAAGCCGATCGACCTCCGACAGCGATATGCCTTTTGGCGGTCGACAATTGGACTGCCGACAACTGGGTCTGACCAATAGCCAGGTGGCCAATCACTGAGGTCTGAAGGCAGGAGGGTGTGATCTGAAGGCAAGAGGGTCTAGTCTGAAGGCGGGATTGTGTGATCTAATAGCTGAATGCTGGGAACGTGATCTGAATGCCGCAATCTGATTGGTTGGGCGGCGTGATCTGAATGCTGCAATAAAGCCTCAATGGCCGCGGTGCTAAATACTTAATCTGACTGGTCGTTATCCACCGCAATGGCACAAACTGTAATATAATTGGCTCTGAATACTGTAATGGCCGTGATCTGAAGGCTGGGGCTTCTACAGCCCCGGGGGCCCCTCCGTCTGCACCCTGGCACCTAAAGTCTTCGTCTTCAGCCCCTACAAAATGACCAGCAGCTCCGTGGTGCAGGTCCCTGCTAGCTGGGCATCAGCAGCTATCCGAATGGCCCCATAGCTTACTTCCGCTGGAGAACATTACACAGCTTACCTACTGTTGTAATCATACTTAGAATTTTTACTAGTTCTTTTTTAAAGACCCTGTATATAATACTTAAATTCAAATAATGGAAGTAAATATAATGTAATACAAGTTTAGACTTTTAACATACTTAAGATGTTTATTAAATACATAATAGATACGTTTATAAATTCAATACTTTTTCTATTTAAGTAATATGTTTACTATAAAAAAGTAAACATATTATTTTAGAACGTATTTCTGTAACTTGCAGGGTACAAAATAAATACATTTAACTAATGTAATAAAAACATTTGGAGAAAAACATTATGGAGATTTTGTTAGGTTGTTGAACATAATATAATACATCAAAAGCGTTGATGGTTTTGCATTTTTTATGTCTAATACTGTTGCTATCATTATAGTGTTAGTCAATAAGAACGAATTCTTTAGTAGCTCCTTAAATAAACGAGATAGAGCAAAACATTGAAAAGGGGACTTGTTCTATCACTTTTTTTCTAAAATACAAAATTATTTTTAGATATACAGGGTGCACCGTTGAGCGGTTACAGCATTCAACATTTGTTTTTATATGGAACATCCTATATTTTATACGAGATTTTGATTAAGCTTAAAATTCGCTATACATTGGTGCCCCCCTTGCTGGTCTTGTATGCGGGGTTGCCAAGTTATTTTGGTTTTTCTAAAAATTTGGGGAAAAACAATCTTGTAAAAAAAATCATAGTAGCCTTGTTTCTGATAATTAAAGGTTGAGATTCGGTAGTTAGATAATCAAACCTTTATACTATAAGCCGATATCATCGTAAAATTATTTGCTTGTACAGAGTGTTTTTTCTAAGCAACTGAAGTGGTCTGAATATATTCTGTAAAAACTCATTTTTCTTTTATGAAACCCCCTGTATATAACAACACCAGACAAACCTGTATTAAATAAGCTCTCAAATGATATATAGTTTGCTATATCTAACTCTAATAGTTTTCGAGATATTCAAATTTATACAAATATGGCAGTGACTTTTTTGTAATTTAATTATTTATTTATTTTTGCAATTAAGTATTTCAAGAAAAAAACATGTTTTCTAAAATTTTTCTTGTTTTGTTCAAAACTGTAGTTTTTTTAAGTTTTCTTACTGACATGAACTATATTTTATATCTCTTAAACTGCTACCGGCATTTCCGTAATTTCAAAAACAACATCAGTTAAAAAATTTTATAGGAACCTGATAAACCTTGAAAAATATATTTTTTAAATAAATTAAAGAAACAAAATACTAACAAAAAATAATGAGGGATGAAACAACATAATTTTAGACGCCCACAAACTGAATTCATCAATTTCTAAATATTATAAGTACTGCTGGAAATGTCCGCCACCTTGAGCAATGCATCGTGTAACACGTGTTACAAAGGAGTCTCCAACGTTTGTGAGCATTTGCCTGTTTACATGTGCAAATGTGTTTCTTATTCTTTCTCTCATATTTTGAGGTGTTGTGGGTGGAGTCTGATAGACCATATCTTTACAAAACCCTAAAGAAAAAAATCCAATTTATTAAGATCTGGCGATCTTCCTGGTTAATGGCCAGGACGATCGCCCGTGGTCCAGTCACGTGGCCAGTTGCCACGTGACTGAACCACCGCGTCCAATCCATTTGCGTGGATATACCTACCTGATCAGATAATGTCTCACTGCAGGGGCATAATCAGGAGGTGCTCCATCTTGCTGAAACCATAATCTGCGGACTGTTGCTAGTGGCACATTGTTGAACAGATCTTGGAAATCATTTTCTAGAAAATTTAAATAATTTTGCCCATTTACGTGTCCATCAAAAAAGTATGGGCCCACTAAATGGTTACCAACAATCCTACCCCAAACAGTCACAGTCCAGTTGTGCTGAAAATCAATTTCTCTGATCACTATAGTGATCATGAGGATTTTGATCACTATATTTTTTCTTTGGGGTTTTATAAAAGATATGGTCTATCAGACCCCCCACCCACAACACTTCAAGATATGAGAGAAAGAATAAGAAACTTGTTTGCACATGTAAACAGGTAAATGCTCACAAACGTTGGAGACTTCTTTGTGACACGTGTTACACTATATGCATTGCTCAAGGTGGCGGACATTTCCAGCAGTACTTATAATGTTGTATTATAAATTAATGTATACAACTTGTGGACGTTTAAAATTATGTTGTTTCATCCCTCATTATTTTTTGTTAGTATTTGGTTTCTCTGATTTAATTAAAAAATATATTTTTCAATGTTTATCAGGTTCCTATAAAATTTTTTAACTGATGTGTTTTTGAAATTTTGTAAATACCGGTGGCCTGTTTAAGAGATATAAAATATAGTTCATGGCAGTAATAAAAGTTAAAAAAAACTACAGTTTTCAACAAAACAAGAAAAATTTTAGAAAATGTGTTTTTTTCTTGAAATAATTAATTACATAAATAAATAATTAAATGACAAAGAAGTCACTGCCATATTTGTATAAATTTGAATATCTTTAAAACTATTAGAGTTAGATGTAGCAAACTATATATCATTTGAGAGCCTATTTAATACTCGTTTATCTGGTGTTATTATATACAGGGGGTCCCATAAAAGGAAAACGAGTTTTTACACAATATAATCAGACCACTTCAGTTGCTTAGAAAAAACACCCTGTACAAGCAAATAATTTTAGGATAATATCGGCTTATAGTATAAGGGTTTTATTGTCTATACACCGAATCTCAACCTTTAATTATCAGAAACAAGGCTACTATGATTTTTTTTACAATGTTATGTTTTGCCCATGATACAACTACACAGATATGCCAATGCGCATAGTGACGTCAGTTACGAGGAAAAACAATTGATAAACACGAAAATAATTATATCACTGCCCTTAAGAATTTTCGCATCGCATCGCCACTTTTCCCTCACGAATGACGTCATGCGCAAACAAACGATAGTTATGAGCATATCTGTGTAGTTGTATCATGGTTTTGCCCAAAATTTTTAGAAAAACTAAAATAACTTGGTAACTCCCCATACAAGACCAGCAAGCGGGACACCAGTGTATAGGGAATTTTAAGCTTAATCAAAGTCTCGTAGAAAATACAGGGTGTTCCATATAAAAAACAAATGTTGGATGCTGTAACCGCTCAAACGATGCACCCTGTATGTCGAAAAATAATTTTGGATTGTAGAAAAAAGAGATGGAACAACTTCCCTTTTCAACATTTTGCTCTATCTCCTTTATTTAAGGAGCTACTAAAGAGTTCGTTCTTATTTACTCACGCTGTAGAAAACTGCATATAGGTACGGAGTTTTAGCGTGTTATATTGATTAGGTAAACAGTTTTTTTAACAAAATTCAAACATTCTATGGAAAGCAAAATACTCAACTAATAAAACTATTTAAAACTATTCCAGAAATTGATTTTACATTTAGGTATATGATATTTTATAAATAATGCCTTTTGTAGGTAGGTAGTACCTACCTACAAATGGTATTATTTATAAAATATCCATATTGTATCTGCAATAAAATTTATCCAAAATTAACGTCAATAATTCAAAATTGAATGCACAACAGTTTTTCACATACAGTGCTTTCGAAAAGTAACGAATAAATTCATTATTTTAGAAATTGAGAAGTTTCGAAAACATCCCCTGACACGTCGATTTTGTTTTTAAAAAAGGCACTTTTTGACATACGACCCATATTTGTGACATCATCTTTGTTCGAGATATGACGTCATCGACAATTTTTTTAAATAGCAACCCCCAATTTTGACTACGCCATTTGAAAGAGCGTATCATTCTACATACGCATCATGAAAAATTATGGTGTTACATAACAAAAATTTCAAGAAAATAATGTTTGAAGATCTTAAAATTTAATTTTCACAATACTGACAATGACAATTATTATGTAAAAAATCGACTAAATTAAATGTTCAATAAATCGATATTTATTAAAAGCCACGAATTTATTAATCGTCTTGGCTACTGTCAGGCAGCCAACGGTGCACAATTTGAACATTTAATTTAGTCGATTTTTTACATAATCATTATCATTGTCAGTATTGTGAAAATTAAATTTTAAGATCTTCAAACATTATTTTCTTAAAATTTTTGTTATGTAACACCATAATTTTTCATGATGCGTATGTAGAATGATACGCTCTTTCAAATGGCGTGGTCAAAATTGGGGGTTGCTATTTAAAAAAATTGTCGATGACGTCATATCTCGAACAAAGATGACGTCACAAATATGGGTCGTATGTCAAAAAGTGCCTTTTTTAAAAACAGAATCGACGTGTCAGGGGATTTTTTCGAAAACTTCTCAATTTCTAAAATAATGAATTTATTCGTTACTTTTCGAAAGCACTGTATATATTTGTATCAAATGATTATTTTTAAAAGAAGTCACTCAGCGGTCACTGGAAAACGTTTCTGATATCTGGAAAAAACATTAAACAGACTGACATTAAAGGGTAACATAACCTATATTTTAACACATGACAACTCCAAAGTAAGTACTTCAAATTTTGTATAGGTCTGCGAGGAGTTACCACACTATGGATGCTGCAACTGTTTCTTCAGAATCAAGAAAAGTAGCTGATGCGAGAGAATGTTTATTTTTATAAAATGGACTTCTATCCATCTAGGAGGTGGTGCTTACCGATAATTTGTTATTTTTTCCTGTAACTAAAATACGCCATACAATTATAGGGCCTATTTATTAAATCTATCATATGGAACGTAGACAATAAAGATTATATCAATGTCAAATACGTTTTATATTTGTAATCGCTTAAATGCTTATGTAGTTCTCTTAGTCATCATGATCAGGTTGATACTTTTCTAATATTAAACAATTTATTTTGAAACTGACCACCACCAAGAAGACACCAATACTGTCACTATTAGATATAACCCTTATTATACTACAAAACAAACTTTCTTTAATTTTTAGTTTCAACGCTGATTTAATTTAATCAGTGTATTTTAATTTAGTATTATCTACATTTTTCAGGAAATTACATCCTGAAATTTTGGTTAACTGGTATTTTGAATAACAGAACTTACGGTACGCGCTTGTAGTGCTGTTTTAATTCAGAACAGTATCGTAAAATGTTTAAAATTTTATCTAGTAAAATATGCATGCAAAATATTTATACGAAGACGCAGAAAAGCCACGTAATGCAACATATTGTTTTATAATTTCCATTTTTAAGATGGAAATTAATAGGAATTCATTGAAATAATAATTTCAAACTTATTGTGACTTTTGTACGATTCCGAAAATTCTTCGACTTATGTTAAAACATTAGGTTGCAAAGCAAAATTTTGTGAATAAAAAGAGGTCCATATTTAAAGTAAACAAGTCGGGATAAAACTTTACCTGTGTAATGACCTGTGCACTGACAGTATTTCCTATGTTTCTTAGTCAAACATTTCCCTCCATTCCTACAGGGATTTGGATTGCATGACTCTACACCCCTTTCTTTATAGTTAACTAATTTACTTTTATAGGTTGCATCCATTTGAACACGTAGTGATCCATTAAATAATATGCCAGTAACACCGTGTTTTTGCCTCACATGTAATGTGTTTAGGAATGATGAAATATAAATTGGTGTTGACGATTTTGCCACTTTTTTGATATCTTCATCGGAACACAATGTCCATAAAGTTCCGTTAGTGTCAGAATAGTTATCGTATACTTCAATAATTCCATTTTCATTTGAGCATTCAGAATTGGCAAATTTAACGTAGTATAGTTCTAAGGAAATAATACTTCCTAAAGGGGCTATAAAATGATGTGTAAAATCAACATTTACCGGTGGAATATCCGGATAATTTAAATGTAATAAGGTACCAGAACTACAATTGTTCAGTGTAATTATTTTTTCATTTTCAACAGTACTGGTTATTTTATAATTAGCGCGAAATCCATTACCTTCAGGACGATCACCTGTGCGCACCACCAGTTTTAATATTTCATCCCTCGATATAAAACTGCCATCAGTAAGGAGTTTGTCAGTTTGAAAAGGCACAAAATATGGAGCGTGTTTTTCTAGACTTATTTCAATTATCACATCATCGTTATGTTTGTGATTAAGTTCAGACGCATTGAATGTTTCATTTGATTTCGTCAGGAATTCCAACCAAATCCGTTTTCCTGTTGGAGCCAGTATTGTTATGGAACAATCTAAATGTGCTAACAAAAAATGGGGATAATTTGGAGTCATTAGAATACCCTCCTTAGCTGTAAGGGTTTGCATAGTGCATGTCGATACATCAACAGAGTACCAGACTAGCGAAAACCCACTGCCTGATATTGAGTAATCAGAATGAAACTTTATTTCTGCTTCGTTGGTTTCCGAAACGAAGTTGTGTATATGCATCTCCTTGTCGTGAGTACCGCACCATTTAACACCATCATTTAGATGTTTCCCATTTGTATACAAAGATTTTATTTCAATATAATCGTACAAACAATCCAGCTGTGGCTCAATGTCGATTTTTTCAAATTTAATGATTAATCGTGTTCCCTCAGGGCCAGAAACTTTTATTGAAAAATCTAAATTGTTATAATAATTTACTGGATAATTGGGCGTGCTTAATTCACCATTTGTACCATTAACTGTTCTATTAAAATGTATACCAGATTCCACTAATTCATGACGTTTTTTGCAAATGTAACCACCCATAGAATTACATTTTTGGATTCGCCAATATAAACCACTTGGAAGTAAAGGTTTATATGCAGAGGTCCATTGGAGACTGAGGCAACGAACATTTTCAGAATGTTTGTTCATGTCATTTCCTGTAGGTGCCTGCTCAGGGAGCCATCCAGTGTAATCCATATGACTTTCATCAATCCATTTAAAGTCGTAACTATTTTCGGATTTTGCTCCTAACCAGTAAAATGCACTAGTGCGATATTCACTTGATTTTCGAATGTTAGTCGTTATAAAATTCTCTTCTTCCGCCGTTAATATTGACGCCAATTTTGCTTTTAAACTACTGCATATCTGTTCAGAAGTGTCCCATGTTGTCTCTGGATAATTTACAATTAGATAGCAGAAGTTATTGAACATAAAAAGTCGATCATCAGCACACTGCACTGCTGAAAATTATAACATTTCATGAATAAATAAAATTTACATTTAAAAAATGAGAAATGTTCAATATAGTTGAATTTCTGTTAAACATAACGACATACAATAAACCTCAAGTCAAACATCATTGACTACTACTAACTACTAAAGTAAAACGACGAGAAAAACTACTAAAAAATTACTTACAGTGAAAACAATATACCAGACAACATATATATATATATATAAATGGATAACAATTTATAGAATATTGTATATATATTTCATGAATATTTCATTTCGATTTGAATTTTGAAAATTTGGGGTATCGGGTTTTCGGACATGTCCTGCTTAAATAAAATAATGGCGCGCACGTAGCACTTCTTGTTTACATATTATTGTAATGTATATATTATTGCCATTTTGGATTCTACGTAAAATTATAGGTGGACTTTCATCAAATTTCGCTCTTCCTAAAATTGACCATTTTCGAAATATTTAATTTTTTCACAAAAATGAAGAGAAACAGTAACTAGCTTAAAACCACGTGTATTTTAAAAGCGACAATATTTATAGGACGGATAGATAGACCCTAAGCTTTCCATCCATACTTTCAAGTTGGCTTAATTGCATACAGGGTGGTGGAAATTTAATGTCGAGTTAAGTTAACTTCAAAACATTATAAGTTGGTTTATTCAAATGAACACCCTGTATGTTTTTCCACAGTCTGGTGTTTATATTATTCTCTTTCGAACGGTATTTTGGTTACCTACACCTACCTTTTCTATTTAGTTTTTAAGTTATCTACCCTTTTTTGTTTAATAACCTAATATCATTTAACTTCATGCTTGGACGGCTGTCAAATTCTTTCTTCCAATAAAAACCAACAAGAAACCACGATGGGCGGCCAAGGTGCTGCAAATGTCAGAAAATGGACCACCATCCAATGGCGTGTCCGTCATATCAACAATATAACCCAAACTATAGAAAACGTCGTATGTGGCCCCTCACGTCGTCCTATCAATAAAAAGGGCCTCATGGTGACAAAAACCACCCAGCATATTGTAAAATAACCAGGGATAGTTAAATAATTCAACCTAAATTCGTAACACTTGTGTATTGGAAAGGTACAATTATTGATAATATTATAAAAATGACAATAGTTAAAAAATTGACACGTACTCAAAATAAATTTTTTATACAGAAGTTACTACGATACTACTAATCAGTAATTACTGACTGGTACTTCGGGTGCTATGGAATTTTCCACATCCTCCCCGACCGCAGAAATTTCTAAAGGCAATAGTAGTTGTATTGGTCGTCGAAGAACAGACTTGTTACCAGTCTCAACCTCGCATTTGGGTCTTACGGTATCTGAGATACTTAATATATGGTAGAGCGGTAAAGATAGTCACTGATCATCATGCCCTATGTGGGATTAGATCTCTAAAGGACTCTGGTAGACTACTGGTAGACTTGCAAGATGGTCATTGACATTAGCTGAAGACGACTACACAATAGTACAGAAAAGACGTACGGTGCCTAGAGATGCAGATTGCCTATCCAGAAAACCGATACTTAAACCTGAAACAAAACCGGATATTTCGGAGATCGAAGAAATAGGTTGAGTGCACTCTACAGTCTGTCCATAAAGTAACCCCCCCCATGCTAACTTTTGAACGAATCTAGTTAGAGAGTTTTAACAAAATATAGGGTGAATCACGTAAAATGAAGTTGTATCCGACGATAAATTCGATTCTTCAAATTCAAAAATGGCGCCACGGACGCTGTCAACTCAATTTTTTTAATCGCAAAGTGTGCCGTTTTGCACCTCATTTAAAAGGTAATTCAATTCTCTGCATTCTCGTTTTTGAAAAGTGACAATCGAGTTATCCGTTCTCTAGTTACAAGCGTTTCTATTAACGATATTTAAAAATTTTGCTTTTATCAAGTCAACTTACTTTTGCTTGCTACTATGACTGAAACGTCAATAAGAGTGTTTGAAAGTTTCTATGGTTCTTTTCTTTTTTTAAGTTATTCGATTTGATACAATGCCCACCGTTGAAAAACGTGTTTTGTCCCTAAAATTTTTTTATCAAAGTTAAAATAATGCCCATGGAGCTGTTTGTTTATTTAATATTAGATATCCAGATAGCCCTATTGAAAGAATAATGTACATTAGGGAACTTATAAGAAAATTTGAAGTAACTGGAAGCCTAGGTAATATTAGAAGAATTGGAAGGCCTTCCATTTCACAGGATTACCAAATTGATATTATTGTCGATCTTCAGGGTGACAATCAGCAGTCAACATTTGAATTTGCTGATCAACACGACTTGCCACGGTCAACAGTTCATAAAATATTAAAAAAGAATAAATTACATCCGTATAAACTGAAACTCTTTACAGGAACTTTCTGAAGATGACCCAAATCGGAGATTACAATTCTATGAACTAATGATAAAAAGATTGCACCACAATCAAATTTTATTAACTAACATTTGCTTCAGTGATGAATGTACATTTTTCTTAAACGGCCATGTAAATAGGCATAATCACCGTTACTGGAGTACTAAAAATCCTGTTCTGGGAAACCCATACACACGACATCGAAAAAGGTAATGTTTGGGCTGGCATTTTGGGCAGCGACGTTATTGGACCGATATTTTTAAGAGAAAATTTAAGAGAACGGTACGTAAGAATGCTACTGGAGGAAATTTTTCCAGAGATAGAAAGAATAGCTCGCAATAGCATTCAAAATATTGTATTTCAACAGGATGGGGCCCCGCCTCATTTCTATGGATCTGTTAACGATTTTTTTAATTACTATTTCCCGGGCAGATGGATTGACAGAAGGGGCCCGGTAGAATGACCGGCTCGTTCCCCGGACTTAACTCCTCTTGACTTTTTCTTATGGGAAAATACGACGTCAAAAGTTTACAAAACTCCTCCAGTAAATATCGACGAACTACAACAATGTCTAACACATAAGTATGTGTAGAAATATCCCTGCAGAAATTTTAGGAAATATCAGGTAAGAATTTCAAAGTAGACTTTTTATGTGCCAAGCAGTCAATGGACAACATTTAGAACAACTTCTTTAATTATTTTATTTTTTGTTTTAATAAATATTTGGTCAAAATTTGTTGTATTAAAATATTAATTAATATTTTTTTCATAGATCAGATTAGAAACACAAATGCGTGTAACTAGAGAACGTATAACTCGATTGTCATTTTTCAAAAACGAGAATGCAGAGAATTGAATTAACTTTTAAATGAGGTGCAACACGGCACACTTTGCCATTTAAAAAAATTGAGTTGACAGCGCCCATGGCGCCATCTTTGAATTTCAAGAATTGAATTTATCGTCAGAATCGACTTCATTTTACGTGATTCACCCTGTATTTTGTTAAAACTTTCTAACTCGATGCGTTCAAAAGTTAGCATGGGGGGGTTACTTTATGGACAAACTGTATAATAAAGACATTATGCTAGGTGATCTAAGCGCTAACATCAAATACGCGGATATTAGATAAATCTTTCTGCAAAATGAAGTAAATGAAAGCCATATAATTAAATAAGCGTGCATAGTAATAATGAAACAATAATTATTGGAGAAAACAGGGGTAATACAAATTTAATTGTAAACATAGCTACAATAATATATAACATATCCATTGGGTGACACCATAACTTGAAAAAATTAAAGAAAGGCTCCGCATATATACCTTAGGGAATGTTTTTTTATTATTTTTATTATTTCATAATAGTTTAAAGAAAAAAAAATAGATTTTTTAGGGGGTCATTTAAATAATATAAGACGTATTGTTATATAAACATTCGATTTTCTTCAATATATGTAATTAGTTTTTGGGATATGTATTATTAACCTAGGATAATCCTTGTTTTATGTATCACCTAGACCATGCACAGTGGCGTAACTACGGTGTGCCAAAGTGTGCGAAGTACACGGGCCCGTAGGGTCCGGGGGCCCGGGAACGAATAACGAAAAAGAAAAAAATTCCACAATTGCTAAAAGATGTGGTGTTTTTTTTATTAAACTCTCACAATTTACAAAAGCTCAATGAGAGAAGGTTACGTCGACAATCGATAAAAATATGAATAACGATTCGATATCTACGCGGAACGCAGACATCGATATGATCGATATTGTCGACAACTATGTATTTCCGCACACGTTGGCACACCGCAGTTACGCCACTCGCCACTGTTTGTTTAATCCTTCATTTCCGATTTCGGGTATTTCCGGTATTATTTTGTTTCTTTATATCATAATATATTTTTTTATTTTGTTTCAGTTTGTTACTTGGATATAACAACATGTATATGAAAATAGTAAAATTATTATTTTATTACGCAGTGTTTTTGATTTGTGCTTCGCTACTTTTTTCTAATTTTTTTTTCTTAATTTGTGGCTGGGGCTGGGCTGGGGGCCCGACAAAATTTTTGCACACAGGCCCGTGGCTTCGTTGTTACGCCACTGACCATGCACGCCTCCGAAAGACTCCCCAGGGGCCGCACCATGGATACACGCCGTTGTGCTAAGACCCCATAGCTAAGCAGCAACAGGTACAGGAACGACCGAGAGAATTAACATCGTAACCACGTCTCTGTTCCTCATGCTAATCTAACATATTTAACAATTCGTGCTAAAAAATGTAAACATTCCGCGTCATGCGGCGGTCCAGCAATTCGCCTGTTTTCCAACTCACAAATTCAATAATATAGCACTCTTACAGTCGGCCATCCTGGTTTTCCCGGATGTCCTCATTCGGATCACCATTCTAAAAGCAGTAAGCACAATCTTAGCAACAGATATTATTAGTTATTATTATTATTATTATTATCATTTTTTTAAATTTTTCCTCAATGTAGTGAATGTTTACAACTCTGACACATTTATTCACAACACACATAAACCCTATGTGTGCATTTTCAATGCGCTTTCCTCAACATACCAAATGTCTAAAACACATCTACAACACACATAGGTTTACATCATAAGTACATCAAATTCAATCATATGTGTGTCCTCAATGTGCTTCCTCAACATAGCAAATGTCTACAACACAAAAACTTATTAGCAAATGTCTAAACTTATGTGTGTTGTAGACAACACCCATAAGTTTACATCATAAGTACATCAAAATATAATCATATGTATGCGTCCTCAATGCGCTTCGTCAACATAAATATCTACAACACCTCTACAACACACATAAGTTTACATCATTAGTGCTTCCTCATTATGAGTCTCAATCTAAACTATAACACACCTACAACACTCATTTTATTTTATTTTAACAGTGTGTGCTTCATCAACAAATTCATGTCTACAACACAACTTTAACCTAGATTACCTTTACACCAAGAGTGATCCAAGGCTTTAACCCATCAACTGCTACTACCACTGGCCTGTTCTTATGCCAGGTTTTTGTCTGCTAAACGTACCACGAAACGATCATTTGGTAGTACAGCATCTACTTTATAAGATCCTTTATACTTCGGTAAAAGCTTTCGACTTTCTCCAGTTGGACTAAAGTTTGTCTTCCGTACCAAGACTAAGTCACCCACAGAATATACAGGAGGTTCCCTGCGTTTCGAAACATAACGTCTTTTCTGGCTCGATTGATCTTATCGGATGTTGTCACTTAAACGGGCCCGAAAATCTGACTAGCATGATCCAGGTGGTCCCGTATTTCATTCAAAAGTATAGCGTCAGTTACGCCACGAGGTTTGGTTCCAAACAATATCTCTAAAAGTGTGGTACCTGACGATGTTGTTCAAGCCTCACTTGAACCACTTTCACCCACCACTGAGTGTAGCAAGAGAATGTAGAATAAAACGGTTAAATCTTTCGCACTGCCCATTTGCCCTCCGCGTGGCGACTGCATTCACCACTGCATTCATGTTTTATTCCGTTGTCCAAGCAAAATGTCTTGAATACCCGACTTGTATACGCACTCCCCCTGTATCTGATATAATTCTGACTGGACTCCAAAAATATCAATAACATTGTTTAACATTTTTAATACATATTTCGCTTTTGTGTTTCGTACAGGCTAGAGCAAACAAAATTTTGTAAATGTGTTTACTACTACTATTAACTGAGTATTGTTTCGTTTAGATTTTATAAACAGACCAAAATGCAACGTATGAAAGGGCTCTGGTATTTTTTCAATTGGATGTAGTAGTCCCGGTCTTTTCCCTGAAGGTGATTTATAATATATACAATTCAGGCATGAGTCGACATACTTCTTTACGAATTTTCTTTTCTTTCCAAATCAATAATTTTCTCGAATTTTAGATAAAGTCTTTTCAAGTCCGAAATGCCCCATATCGTCGTGACACAATTTAACGATTTGCCCTGGGCCCCAACCATTTATTAGTTCTATCACCTAATTTTCGATAGACTTTATTATGTTTAATCCTATAATTTTGAAAATAATAATTCTCACAATTTCCTCATCTTGCAGTTGGGCTGCTAATAATCAATCTGCTTCCGTAATATTTACAACAGTTAAAACTTGTTGCGGATTTCTACTTAAGCAATCTATGTATACCATTTCAATGCTCGGTCGGTATTCAATATCAAAAGTATAATCTTGCAAAGTTAGCCACAACCGACCAATTCTTGGTACTATATCCTTTTTTACAGCCGTACTCCTAATCGCACTGCAGTATGCAGGAATTTAAACCTAATCTCTATCAAGTACACCCGAAAATAGCGCAGCGTCTCAACCACCGCAATTGCTCGAGTTCATAGGAATGAAACATTTTTTCTAATGCTGATGTCTGACGGCTAAAGTATGCTACTACGTGGAGATTTCCGTTTTCTTTTTGCAACAATATGCCTCCTTGCCTGCATCTGTGTGCACTTCTGTATATAAGTCTGTATGAAATATTTTTAATACTGGCCGTCGGATTAAATGACTTTTGATTACATCTACCGCTTTGTCTTGTTCACGTGTCCACTGCCATGAACTATCTTTTTCCAATAGTTTAGTTAACGGTTGAACAAGGATATCAAGTTACGAACAAATTTTCGAAAATAATTTGCCAAACCAAGGAATTGACGCAGTTGTTTAACGTTTTTGGGTGGAGGCATGTTTTTAATAGCTAATATTTTCACTTTCCCTGGCCTAACACCAGCTTCTGAAATTTCACGCCCCAAAAATTCGATTTTCTTACAGAAAAGCGAACATTTGGATAATTTTAGCGTTAGGTTATATCTTGGCAGGGATGATAACATCATCGATGTACGGAAATGCAAACTGAAATCGAAGTTCATCCAAAACTAAATGCATAAGCCTTTGGAAAACTGATGGGGCGTTAGCCAAACCAAAAGGCATTCGTAAGAAAGCATACTGCCCGTCTGGCGTTACGAAAGCTGTCTACTTATTGAGGGCGAACCGGAACTTGGTAGTATCCTGAAAAGAAATCTAAAGTAATAAAAAATGAATACCCCGCCAACCGATCTATTTGATCCTCTATTAACGGGAGGAGGTATTTATTTTTCTTTGTAGTCCGGTTTAAAGCTCTGTAATCAACACACATTCGAGTTCGTCCATCCTTTTTCTTAACGAGTAAAATAGGACTGGCATACTGGGACTGAGATGCTTTGATAATATTGTTTTTTAACGAATCCTGTATCATATCTTTCACATTATTTCATTCTTTTATTGATAAACGATATACACATCCGGTTATACACTATCGGTCTTTCATTAATAAGTTCTATTTGCATGTGAATTGTACTAGTATGTCCCAATTTACTTAAGTTAAAAAAAACTGACTCTCGTGTTGTTTTCAAATTGCAAATAATTTACGTTTCTCTAGGTCCCTTATTTCTTCCCAGATGATATTTTGAAAAGTAAGACTATTTATGTTATTTTCGTGTCTCATTGTATTGACCACGTTTATTGCTAGCCGTTCATCGGGCATATGGTTTAAATTGTCTGGTAAATTAGTAATAACTAGAGAAAGGTTCGTTTTTACTATCAATACTGAGGGATGTTTCGCAAATGTGTGACCTATTAAATAAATCAATAAACATGTCGTTGTCGTTAAGTACGTACATCTGTGTATTTACTTTAATACGTCTATAGTTACGGACGTGGCACACTCGAGATTGGAAACTAGCCGGCCTCCATTAAACCCAAACAATTATACAGGTCTGTTTATTTGTTTCAAGTTCAACTGTAATTTATCAGCGATGGACAGTTTTATTAGGGTACATTCACTTCCCAAATCAACAAAACATTTTAATTTATTATTTCCGATTTTTGCGCGCTTATGATAGATGCTATTTTTATTAGTAAATAGGAAATTGACACTTATATACCGCCTTTGGATTCACCTTTTTTCTTCTTAAACAATTATTTTCGTTATGGCCGGCTTTCCGACATTATAGTGCACACATTTGACGAGGAAGGTTCTGAATTGAATTTGGGACATACGCTGTTTTGACATACGCTGCAAATTCTACAAATATCTTGTAACTAGCTCCTCTCAGTGAAATCTGAGTTCGCTTGTGTCGTACACCTTCAATAATACTGTCAATTATTTGATCATTTGTTAATGGCAATAGTAACTGATTTAATTTGGTGAGTTTTAAACAACAATAATCATACAAATTTTGACCAGACCCCGTCTCATACGTTACCGCTTCAAACAACAGTTTTCCAAAATTTGTTTTGGTCGGAAATATCTGCTTTATGCATTTCCTGCCACTGCAACCACGAATAATTGACATTTTTCAAACCCTCATACCAGGAACGTGCGATACCTTGTAAGTTTCCTAATGTTAGGTACATGGTTGTAATTTCGTCCCATTTATAAATCTTTGCACATGCATCAACCTTTTGAAGCCAATCGTTAATATTATGATTGTCTCTAGAAGGATCGAAATCTGACAACAACCTATCGTCTATAAATAAACTCCACGTGTCTGGATGACTGCTAATATTACGAGAGCCTGTACTTACGATACCTCGTAACATTTCCAATTCAACTTGCATGGCATCCAAATTTCTCTGAGGGGGAGTGAAATAGGGGGAGTGGTCGAGCGGGCTTCTGACAAGCGTCTTCTCATCAATTCTGCAACTTTGTCTGATGCATTCTGTCTTGCAGGGCGTTGTCCCTGATGACTCATTTTCAACTTTGCAGGCGCACTCCTTCTTGTTAAATTATTTTAATTGTAGGGTATCCCACTTCTGACTTGTTAGGATGGGCACTCATGATAATAAACAAGGATATACTAGATTTTCTATTAAAACACCCAAATTTACAAGCGAGCTTAAAAATACGTCTCTCTTCCTCAATATCGTAACTACGTCTCTGTTCCTCATGCTAATCTAACATATTTAACAGTTTGTGCTAAAGAATGTAAACATCCCGCGTCATGCGGCGGTCCAGCAATTCGCCTGTTTTCCAACTCGCAAACCCGATAACCTAGCACTATTACAGGATGGAGGCTACACCCAAAGTCCTCTCAAAAAACTGTTATAGAAGTCAGAGCCTGTGACAATCCAGGCACCATAGTAAGCCAGTGTATCAACAAAATGTACTACGCACTCCCAGTACAATCCATTAACAACGAATGCTCCAAGGAAGACCTAAACTGTCACTACTTTGGTGTTGAATTTCCGATATCTGCGCCACGCATTAGAAGACCCACAAAAGTAAAAAAACTAGTCCACAGCAACTGTCACCCATCTTCTTCAGTAACAATTCATCTGGCAATAATACGATAGAAAACGCTCAGCAAACTGCAATAAAGAATCGCTGACCTTACAAGAAACAACAACCATTCAACCTTGCCCGTGAAAAGTTTAAAAACACTTACGGAGGCATTTCTTAGTTACGGTCGCAATAGTGACAGAAGTACCTACTACAACGCGCGAACTTAAATTATGAACAGTTCCGGTCTCAGACAATTTATTGTGGTATGTGTGGAACTCAATTGGTGTAGGAACATAGTTCCCTTATAATTGATTATTAGTTTTAGAGATTATTATTGTTGTTAAGGTTTTATTTAATATAAGAACTTGTTTTTTTAAGAGCTGTGGGTCAGCTCTATTAGGTGGGGAAAATATGTCACATGGTTGGATAAAGGGCAGGAATAAGTTATCCGGTATAAGGTACCGGATCGTACACATCAGCAGATCTTAATAATTATTCTGACGGATACTTCTCAATTTGCAGATAGGAAGTGTCACTGTGACGCCCGAGTGTCGGCTTCTCTCTTATTTTGCCTTGGGCGCCAGTTCCCGTTTGTAGTGCAGAAACACCGCTACTCAGGAAGCTACAGTGAAGATACGGTAAGCCAGGCGGTCGATAGGGAAAATTAGACTTTACAGGACGGATAATAATAATACACAAATAAACCTTCAATACATTTATTGAGTTAATACCTACTAATTCCCTTACTAGTCCTGGGCACGTCTGCTGCTTTCGGGTGGTCGGTGAAGACTAGTGAACTTGTGCATCAGCTAGTAGCAGATACTGGAAAGGCTGGTGGGAGAGCTTTTGATACCTGCGCAATAGCTCCCTATTTTGACTTATAATTTTCTCGACGCCTTTGGGGACTTGTACTAATTTACTTACTGGTCTCTAGATACTGGTAGCAGCGGTGAAGATGGACAGGTTTTGCTCGGATGCGATGTGGCCACAAACTGAATGTCTGAGTTGTTCCCAGCTGTATAAGAGGTTCTATGAAAACCTCGGACATACACAGTAGTGAAAATCTCGGACTTAGTCTATTTTATTCTTGTACACCAACAATCCGTACAATTTATAAGTCCAAACGTACTTGTGGACTCTGCCGAATTTTACTTACTCTTCTGGAGTACTACTGGCAGCTGTGGGAGAGGCGGAACTCGTCGTCGTGGTGTACAGCAACGGACTGACTATTGAAATCGGTCTCAGCTCGGTGGAGGGTCAGTGAGAACTTAGACCGGCGCAGTAGTGGAAACAGGGACTTAAGAAACTATACCTTGTCTATTTTACGGACTTAGCAAATATTTTATCAAGTAGACACACTACTAAAAATATATAAGTATCCTTAACTTTTGATACTTATAAAAATTCCACTATGTCGATTTTCGGAGAGTAAAATATTTCTCACTTACGCTGCTGAGATGTTGGTGACAGTTGCGGAACAGGCAGAACTCGTCGTGGTCGAAGGGTCAGTGAAAACTAAGACCGGCGCAGTACTGAAAAAAGGGACTTAAGAAGAATCCCAATATATATTATTTTTCGACTTAGCCGATTTACACTTAGAAAAATAGCTGGTAGGTAGACAAACGACTAAAATGTATAAGTATCAATAACTTTTGATACTACGAAAATTCCACTACGTTGATTTTCGGACTTAGTAAAATATTTCTCACTTACGCTGCTGAGATGTTGGTGACAGTTGCGGAACAGGCAGGACTCGTTGTGCTCGTGGTCAGCCAGTGACTGGCTCTCGAAATTGTTCCCAGCCCGGTGAAGGGTCAGTGCAAACTCAGACAGGCGCAATAGTGAAAACAGGGACTTAAGAAGAATCCCAATATATATTATTTTTCGACTTAGCCGATTTATACTGTCAATCTTTCGGACTTAAAAATATATTCACAGGTTCTGAAGATTAGTTTTTAAGGTAAAATAATATTCAGAGCCTGTGAATATATTTTCTTATACATACATTTTCTTATACATTACATTATATTTAGTCAATACCTTATTAATAAATTCTAAAAAAATGCATTACGCTCGTAAATTAAAAGTCCACAAACTGTAGTCAGGAATAAAAGTAAATGTGTAACAATTAACTAAGTGAGCTTGAATATGACGTACCGAAGAAATGCTGATGAACCGGTACGAAATGATATAAATAGTAAAGCTTAAACCTCTAGCTGGGAGGATTACCAGTCCAGCGCTAGCCAGGTGACATACTCCAACTAAGATGTGGTAAGAACAATCTCTTATTATTATTGTTGTTATTTCCCATTTGTTTGTTTGTTTGTTTGATGATAATAAAATCGTATTCATCTGTTGTTTTCGATATGCTGGGCTATTATTTGATCCCTTAGTATGAACCTCTAGACAACTTACTCTAGCCAAGCTCTCTAGTTGAGCGTCAGGACCGTAACGGTTGTGACAATACCGTATATCTAAACCCAATCATTTTGAAGTTGACATTTTATAAAAATTTTGACAGCAGCATGGATATGTAAGACACTCGTAACTTTTTTTGTATAGGAGATTTTCATTCGCACTTTGCCATATTGAAAGAACATAAAGTGGATTACTTTCCACAAATAAAATAAACACAAGGATAATATACTAAGTGTTCAATTTTTCACGTTACATTTTAAGACACTCAAACTGCGAAAACGTTTTTATTTCAACTGGAACACCCTGTATTTTTCACTCCATATTATGTAAAATAAAATATTTATTTTCCTGATGTAGGCATTCTAGTGGTTAAAGTTACAACTTTTTGAGATACCAAATATTTTTCAAATTTTCAAGAATTTGTCTATCTATGAACGAAAAAATTGTCTATCAAATTAACCATGGTCATTGTCAACTAAAAAAATTGTCAGCTATGAAAAATTAAAATATCTTTCATTTGATGTAGGATTTCTCACATTTGAATCAATTTTGAGTTATTGTTAATGTTTTATTAATCATATTTAAATGTTTCTCAAGTAAGCTTTGAGAAAATTATAGATATAAAACAAAAAACAATCAAAATGTCATTATTTATGTTATTTTCAATTAGCATCATGCGAAACAAATTTTACTAAAGAGGAACTAGCGGAATAAATAAACTAGAACATATTGAAAATTTTTTTGTGGGGATAAGTGAAAGATACTATTTATCGAATACCACCAACCACGCGGGATATGTGTAAATGCGAATTGTTCATGCATTTAAAAGTATTAGCCCACAAATGTTACAAAATGTTGAAGAATCATTTAACAAACGAATATGCAAGTATCTTCAACAAAGTTTTATATTCTTTACATTTACATTCTTTAAGTTTCTTTATAACAGTCTAAGAATGTATGCAATTGCATTAATTGAATACATTGACACTGCAATTCAATTGAATATTAATTGTTATTGTTTGTTTTATATTGCAGTTTGTTATTAAAACAATATTTTCCATCGAACTTTTAACGACTTTACTTTCAGATTTGGTAATTTTTCAAAAAATTATTATATATCTGGCAAAAACTGTAATAGCTCAGAAAGTTGTAAGTAATTTTAACCCCTACAATGCCTACATCAGGAAAAGAAGAATTTAATTTTACATAATATGAGGTAAAAATACGAGGTGTTCCATTTGAATTAAAACAGTTTTCGCTGTTTGAAAGTTTAAGATGTAACATGAAAAATAGAACACTTAGTATATTATCTTTGTGTTTATTTTAATTGTGGAAAGTACGTCTTATGTTCTTTAAACATGGCAAAGTGCGAATGAAAATCTCCTATAGGAAAAAAATTACTGAATGTCTTACATATCATTGCAGCTGTCAAAATTTTCAAATAACTCTCAAGTAACTCCGAAATAGCTGGGTTCAGGTATATGGTATACTACATATTTTCCACCTAAAATTTGATGATATCATTTAAATTAAGATAGTTAGTTGCTGTACAGGGTAATCTGAACAACCTGTATATTGCCCAATATTTTTAAGTAAAATAGCAGAAATAAAAATAACTTTGGTATCAAAATGTTTTCTATCGTCACAGATAAGGACGCTATGGAAGAAAGACGCACTAACGCCATATCCTGTATAGGGTGTTCCATTTAAAATAAGCAAGTTGATGGCGAATTCCGGTATAACAGTTACGTGGGCGCCATTATTTTATTTGAGGAGGATATGCCCGAAAACCCGATATTCCAAATTTTTAAAATTCAAATCGAAATATCCTCTGAAATATTCTAATTGGTGTTTACCGTGAGGCACCCTGTATAGTTTAGTTAATACCTATGAAGGAAGTATTTTAAAATTTCCCCATAAGTAAGATGTTTACTAAGAACTTCCTCGATGCACATGACTTGGCACATGCTTATTGCGCTGATGCCCAATTAGAATTTTAGTGTTACCTTTTACCTAAAGATTATTACACTATGCGGTAATTAGTTATATAAAGAGCGAACGTTGGGATTAAAGACACCAGCACCTGGAATTAGTGGAGAGGATATGTGTATTATTTGTCTAAAGCTCTTATTTCCTCGAATACGGCACCAGCAGATTGCGACCGCAATAATGCGGTGATTGACGTCACAAAAAATTGTTCTATGCAGATTAGATGTAGGCGGTTTTTAAGATAACGTCGGTGGACGCCGCACTTTGGCAACGCAATGACGTGTCCCTGCCACTATATTGAGTGCGGTATGCAGTAGCTAGTGCGGCGGAAAACAGTTTGTCAAAGGTTTATAGCGGCGTGAATTGCCACACGTGTGTGTCTATTCTTAAAAATGAACAGGTAAATATATTTTATTTTTTCGAATTCTAACCTAAAAATATGTTATTTTTGTTGTTTTTCTTTCCTTTAGCGAAGTACAATGAGTTGCGGACTAAAATCGACTGAATGGCAGTGGCGGCTTCTCTTTAAGACCGCATGACCGCGGGCCCCTCCCCCATAAATACCAAAGAAATCCTTATTGTAAATTAAATGCAAATGTTAAAACATGTTTATTTCGGTACAAAACTATTATTAGGAAGGGCTCGAGCGCTTGAGCTATCGTACTCATAATGCCACAGTCCACATTACTTGTTCACCACAGCACACTGCACAGTGAGAAAAGCATCACAGCTACGTGGCCGCATTTTGAGTCGCGGCCCAGGTAACTATAGCAACCGATCCGATCTCCTTTTCGACTAAACTCGTTAGTTACTTTCGACAGAGTATATAGAGAAGAGTAAGGACAGCACGACGATTTATGAATGAAATCCGCCATCAATCGCCGGTGACCTTTCAATCTAAACTGAAGTTAGCATCACTCCCATTTGGGAGTGTATCTAATTTCACATCATTGAAGCTCCGGTCTGAGGTATACAAAATTTTCAAAAATGTGAAAAGGCAATTAGTTAATACTTAATTTTAAGACATATAATACAAACATATACTTTTAAATATGTAAAATGAAAGACTATAAAATTATTGGGATTTTAAAAATTGCTCTTTCAGCGCATTTGTGGTTTCTCGTGCAATATTGTTTTACTTCTCAATACAAATATTATATTATTGTGAAATGACTTACCACAAACTTAATGCACCTTCCTATCGATAGTACCTGCACTTTGTTTCGCAGAGGCAGGGCAACAGAGGGAGGTAGGAAAGGATAAGGTTCTAGACAATTGCATAAATAACTAGATTTTTGTGCACTACTAAACTTCGACTGCTACTCAAAATTTTATATTTTTTAACTACCTTAAATCCCTGGTGGGTTTATCAACGACTCAATTTTTTGGCAACACATTCACACATTTGCTCGTTTAGTACATTTTTGCATACAATAAATTTCTTTAATAAATACGGAGGCCGCACTATAACTATATGTATTTACTTATACCTATTCTGCAGACAAATTACCAGTGTTTAAGATTTGTCATACTCATGCTAAATTTAATAATTTTTATTCGGTGTGTCGTCTAAGAATGACTTTACTCAACAATAATAAACTATTTTCAAGAACATAGTTACATGTATTAGCGCCGATTAAAAGACGTATTTCAAGTTAGCAAACCACTTTTAGCAGACTGCAAAAAAAACTATTGGAGATTTTGTTACTTTTTTGTTGCTATTTTGTTACACTGAAAAAAAATTTGTACCTCGACCCATTTCCGAAAAATTGACAGTCTGTTAACTTGAATCTCAAGTTAGCAGACTCCCCGATATCTCGGCTCCTAACTTACGTACGCCAATGAAAAAGGTATCAGAATTTGTTACTTTAACAGTACTTTCAGAATCCATTGTCATATTTTAAATTTGAACTGTTTCTAACCTTAAAATTCGTGAAATATTGGAGTAAAATATGTCAAGCAAAAAAATTGTGAAAAAAACCGTGGCAGATTTTGTTTCTTTGTCTATAGCAATTTGTTACAGTGAAATAAATTTTGTACCTCCATCCATTTCCAAAAAATTTACAATCTGCTAACTTGAATCTCAAGTTAGCAGACTCCCCGATATCTCGGCTCCTAATTCACGTACGGCAATGAAAATGGTGTCAGAATTTGTTACTTACTTTCAGAATCCATGGTCATGTTTCAGGATTCATCAGTTTCAAATCTTAAAGTTCGTAAATTATTGAGAAAAAATAGGTTAATTAAAAAAATTGTGAAAAAAACAGTGGTAGATTTTGTTTCTTTACCCATAGCAATTTGTTACACTGAAATAAATTTTCTACCTTCACCCATTTGCGAAAAATCTGCAGTCTGCTAACTCGAACCTCAAGTTAGCAGACTCCGCGATATCTCGACCCCTAATTCACGTACGGCAATGAAAATGATATCAGAATTTGTTACTTTAACAGTACTTTCGGAATCCATGGTAATATTTCAGGATTCATTAGTTTCAAATCTTAAAATTCGTAAAATATTGAGAAAAAATAGGTTAATTAAAAAAATTGTGAAAAAACAGTGGTAGATTTTGTTTCTTTATCCATAGCAATTTGTTACACTGAAATAAATTTTGTACCTTCACCCATTTGCGAAAAATCTGCAGTCTGCTAACTCGAACCTCTAGTTAGCAGACTCCGGGATATCTGGACACCTAATTCACGCACGGCAATGAAAATGATATCAGAATTTGTTACTTGAACAGTACTTTCAGAATCCATAGTCAGTTCTTATATTTCAACAATTTTTTTCTAAATGCATAAGCCATTGGAGAAAAAATACCCAAAACATTTTAAAAACCGGTGGTGAGTAAAGAATATGCGAAAAAACAGTGGTAGATTATATTTCTTTATCCATAGCAATTGGTTAAACTGAAATAAAGTTTGTACCTTCACCCATTTGCGAAAAATCTGCAGTCTGCTAACTCGAACCTCAACTTAGCAGATGCCCCGATATCCCGACCCCTAATTCACGTACGGCAATGAAAATGATATCAGAATTTGTTACTTTAACAGTACTTTCGGAATCCATGGTAATATTTCAGGATTCATCAGTTTCAAATCTTAAAATTCGTATATATTGAGAAAAAATAGGTTAATTAAAAAAATTGTGAAAAAACAGTGGTAGATTTTGTTTCTTTATCCATAGCAATTTATTACAGTGAAATACATCGCTGGCAGCGCTGCTGCCGCGCCCCCAACCCGGCTTTCCTGCTGGCTGTCAGGGGTTTCCACGCGGTAGGGGAAGGGAAAATATAATTTCGTATTTTGTTTCAATTAGGCGATAGGAAGGTGATAGAATATGTTATTTTTTATTACATTACAAATATTATTATTTATGACTTGGCGTTTTCAGAATTTTGAAATTCGGATAAGTATTAAAATAAAGCAAATTTCCAGATTTCTAAAAGACACAAGCTATAATGAATAACATTTGTAATCAAATAAATAAAAATAGCATGTTTTTATGAAATATTTTATCCGGAGTTCGAGACAAACAACGAATTGATAGCGGTGACCGTAGACCAATGCGTGCAGAAATCATAGTCTGGCAACAAACTTATCTTATTTAACCTATTTTTTCTCAATAATTTACGAATTTTAAAATTTGAAACTGATGAATCCTGAAACATGACCATGGATTCTGAAAGTACTGTTAAAGTAACAAATTCTGATATCATTTTCTTTGGCGTACGTGAATTAGGGGTCGAGATATCGCGGAGTCTGCTAAGTTGAGGTTCGAGTTAGCAGACTGGAGATTTTTCGCAAATGGGTGAAGGTACAAAATTTATTGCAGTGTAACAAATTGCTATGGATAAAGAAACAAAATCTACCACTGTTTTTTTTCACAATTTTTTTAATTAACCTATTTTTTCTCAATATTTTACGAATTTTAAGATTTGAAACTGATGAATCCTGAAATATTACCATGCATTCTGAAAGTACTGTTAAAGTAACAAATTCTGGTATCATTTTCATTGCCGTACGTGAATTAGGGGTCGAGATATCGGGGCGTCTGCTAAGTTGAGGTTCGAGTTAGCAGAATGCAGGTTTTTCGCAAATGGGTGAAGGTACAAAATTTATTTCAGTGTAACAAATTGCTATGGATAAAGAAACATAATCTACCACTGTTTTTTCGCATATTCTTTACTCACCACCGGTTTTTCAAATGTTTTGGGTATTTTTTCTCTAATGGCTTATCATTTAGGAAAAAAATTGTTGAAATATAAGAACTGACTATTGATTCTGAAAGTACTGTTAAAGTAACAAATTCTGATATCATTTTCATTGCAGTACGTGAATTAGGGGTCGAGATATCGCGGAGTCTGCTAACTTGAAGTTCGAGTTAGCAGACTGCAGATTTTTCGCAAATGGGTGAAGGTACAAAATTTATTTCAGTGTAACAAATTGCTATGGATAAAGAAACAAAATCTACCACTGTTTTTTTTCTCAATTTTTTTAATTAACCTATTTTTTCTCAATATTTTACGAATTTTAAGATTTGAAACTGATGAATCCTAAAATATTACCATGGATTCTGAAAGTACTGTTAAAGTAACAAATTCTGATATCATTTTCATTGCCGTACGTAAATTAGGGGTCGAGATATCGCGGAGTCTGCTAGTTTGAGGTTCGAGTTAGCAGACTACAGATTTTTCGCAAATGGGTGAGGGTACAAAATTTATTTCAGTCTAACAAATTGCTATGGGTAAAGAAACAAAATCTACCACAATTTTTTTTCACAATTTTTTTAATTAACCTATTTTTTCTCAACAATTTACGAATTTTAAGATTTGTAACTGATGAATCCTGAAACATGACCATGGATTCTGAAAGTGCTTTTAACGTAACAAATTCTGATACCATTTTCATTGGCGTCCGTGAATTAGGAGCCGAGATATCGAGGAGTCTGCTAAATTTTTTGGAAATGGATGGATGTACAGTTTAACAAATTGCTATAGATAAAGAATCAAAATCTGCCATGGTTTTTTTCACAATTTTTTTACTTGGCATATTTTACTCCAATATTTCACGAATTTTAAGGTTAGAAACAGTTCAAATCTAAAATATGACGATGGGTTCTGAAAGTACTGTTAAAGTAACAAATTCTAATACTATCTTCATTGGCGTACGTGAATTAGGAGCCGAGATATCGGGGAGTCTGCTAACTTGAGATTCAAGTTAGCAGACTGTCGATTTTTCGGAAATGGGTCGAGGTACAAATTTTTTTTCAGTGTAACAAAATAGCAACAAAAAAGTAACAAAATCTCCAATAGTTTTTCTTGCAGTCTGCTAAAAGTGGTTTGCTAACTTGATATACGTGATTACAAGAATATTCTTTCAATCAACAGAATTAGCATTGATACGGGTATTATTTCTATTAATACATTCCCAAGTCACCAATACCTATTAGGTGATTCAATTAATTTGGACCTTTTTAAATTATTAGGACAATATATTTAATTGTACTAGTGTGATTAGGTAATTTAAAAAACGGGATATAGAGTAGAAACAACCGTGTTTTAAAAGCAGTTAAATAACAACATAAATAACTTTAGATGATACTAATCTTTGATTTAGATGTAACTAATAGTACAATTTTTAAATAATAGGTTGGTAAGATATAACTAGGACAGAAATATTATTGTAATATAAAACAATAGTCAAGGCGAGTAAAATTTATTTTCAATAATCAATAATTACCAAAATATGAATATACAATGAAAGTAACAGAATATTTTGTTTATTTCCTTCATCCTCCTACACATATTATAATCTTCATTCGATAGATATGGTACAAAGGTTTCGATTACATAAATATACTAATACAGTGCAATAATAGTATATTGTTTTATTAGAAGTAATACTTTCGTAACAAGTCTGTAGGTTTGTCAGACTCACTTCGAGTCATAAAAAGTACTTTTACTTCAAATAAAACATTTTTTTTTCAAACATTAATGTTATAAAAAAAAATTATAAAAAATCTTGAATTTCGTGATTCACTTTGCTCCCAGCGGCTGTAAAAGTACTTTTACATCCGCTATTATATCTGTTACTATAGATATTCACTTTTACTCCGGCCCCAGCTGTAGTAAAAGTAATTTTTTCTATAGCCGTGCGGAAAACCCGATTTTCCGCACTGATTTTCGTGCGGAAAATTTTCGCACTAGTGCAGAAATATTTTTCCGCACGTAATATTGAAAATTACTATACACGCATCGTTGTTTGTCGCGATACACATATCAATGCATATCTCAACGTGAATGGAGATAACAGGAAATTATAACAATATTTTGTACCAATATGGACTGCAGCAACAATAATTATTTTTTATTTATTAATTCATTAATTGACCGTCTCTGATATGTATCTCAGAGTGTGTAACAGGCTTAATGCATTTCGTCTTGCTTAGCTACCAGGTTTCCAAGTTACTAAGGACGCTTAAACAATCATTAGAAATCAACAAACTGACATTTCGATATTATTATTATTTATTTGTGATTAATTGCTTTTTAAAAGTGTGTATTTTTCGTAATTCTGCATTATTAGAATGATTGAAGGTGAATTTGACAATCTGGCCATGGAAGACGGGGTTCCAGAATATATTTTGAGCGCAGCAAAAGAAGTAGATATGAATTTGCTTCCAGAAAAATCCAAAGTCAGGTACATTCAAGAATACGAAAAGTTCGTCAAATGGTGCATCAACAAGAAAATAACGAACATCAGTAAAGAAGAGGTACTTTTAGTTTACTTTCAAGAAATTTCAAAGAATTTTCAACCTTCTACAATGTGGTCCAAGTACTCAATGGTGAAATCTATACTAAAAATTAAGAAAAACGTTGATATTAGCAGGCATTTTAAATTGATTGCTTTTTTAAAAAAGAAAATGATAGGTTTTAGACCAAAAAAGTCTAAAGTGTTAAATCAGGAACATATTGAAAAATTTTTAAGCGTTGCGCCTGACGATACTTATTTACTAATCAAAGTCGCAACTATCATTGGAATCGCTGGAGCCTGTAGGCGCGAAGAATTGACTTATCTGTTGTGTGAAAACGTAGTCGAACAAGGAGATTTATTTTTGGTGAAAATACCGGATAGCAAGACTCACCAGAGTAGAAGCTTTGTAATAACTGGAGAAAAAAATCTTAATTTAATCAAGAAGTACATGTCTCTGCGTCCCAAAAGTACACCGCATCAAAGGTTTTTTGTTAATTTCCAAAAAGGTACATGTACTATTCAAACTGTTGGCATTAATAAGTTTGGTAAGATGCCATCCGATGTGGCTGCTTTTTTGAAACTTCCAAATCCAGAGAGCTTTACTGGACATTGTTATAGACGCTCTTCGGCTGCCATGTTGGCTGACGCTGGAGTAGATATTACTAATTTGAAACGTCTCGGGGGATGGCAATCGACGAAAGTTGCAGAATCATATGTGGACGAATCCATGGGGAACAAAAAACGAATAGCCAACCAAATTCTATATTCTAAAGGAGAAAATTTCGAGGAAAGTGTACCTCCGCCTTCGCCCTTACCTTCTACAAGTTTCGCGTGTGAAATTGATGCTATTGCTGACAACAATGAACTAGTGAAACAGCACCAGCATGACAAGTTGAGAAGAAAAAGTGTCAACATTATTGCTAACGAAGCTCACCATCAAAATGCTCCCAGTTTAATTAATAATGCTTATAATTGCCAGTTTTCGGTTACCTACCATGTTAATTATAACAAAGAATAATTTTATTCTTTGTTGTTTACTATGTATTGTTAATGTTTGCCATAGTTATTAAAAGTTATTAAATTATTACGAATTATATATACTTATTACCGCACGTCTGTAGAAAAACTATTGTACCTAACATTTGCGGAAAATGTATTTCTCTGCACTCGTCTGCTTCACCGAACTCCGCTACGCGTCGTTCGGTGAACGGCAGACTCGTGCGGAAAAATTTATTTTCCGCACTTGTTAGGTAAATAGCTATTATATCCGCTGCCACTAGCAACGCGTTCCTGAAAAGTGACGCTTATCTTGAAATTTTTAGGAAAATGTCAAGTTTTCTGAAGTTTGAAGAAAAACAACATTATATTGAGAAGTTGATACGTCACAAATTTGAAATTACTTGAAGCACGTCTCAAGTTACATATATTAAAAAATATCTAAACACTTGTAAGTTTACTTTTGAAGTAACTATGCTATTTTATGCTTAAAAAGAATATAAATATGACATTAACAAAAAATTGTTAATTTGTAAATTTGTTAAAAGTTAAAATTAATGTTTCCAAATTACCATTTTTCTTTTCTTTTTATCAGTTGAGTCTTTAAAGTTCATATTTATAAATTTTAAACTATAATAAAGTTTCATTCTAGCGTATAATTTAACTAAATAAGTATCAGGAAAATGTTTACAGGGATGTTGAAATACTTCCGTTTTATAAAGATTTACAAACTGAAAAATGGTCGCTTTTTGTATAACAATATTTTCAAAGTTATCATAAAATATTTTTTCCAAACACTCAATATATGTAACAAAATTGTTATGGGGCATTTTCAGACTACCAAAGAACTCCTGGGAAGTATTATATGCTTTAAGTGACAAAATATTGATGTTTTATCAAGGTTTGCATGACTTACTGAAAAATCTCTACAATTATCACAACTGTGGACTGACAGATAGGTTTTTTAATAGGCGCATTCAGGGAAACATGGCACTCCAGCGCTTCAGCGCTTTACCGCTTCACGTTCGCTGAATGGACATTTTAAACGCAAGCTTATTAAAGTGACATAATTTTCAGTAATTCATATTTTGTAATTAATATTAATAATAATTAATATTATTCATAGATATTTTGTAGTAATAGACGCAATCCATAGACCCCATAGTAACTCATAGACGTAAACCTAACCTAAATTAATTTTATCGCTTGATGGAACTATTCAGCGATCCAGCGAGAAAAATATATGCTTTACCACTTTAATTAAGCGCTGCAGCGCTTTAATACAGCGCTGCAGCTATTTGAATAAAGCGCTGAAGCACTGCGGTTTCCTGAATGCGCCCAGTGTTACCATGTAAAACCATATTGTGTATGTAGTATGTGTGCTTTATATCTGTACGTTTGTATCTATTGTTTAATCATGTTGTAAAGATGTTTTTATGTATATCTACTTGTTTTGACGTATCCTATACCTATTTGTAAGGTCTATTGGATTTAATAAACTAAACTAAACAGACATTTTCTTATCAAGTAACCACGTATATACCTTAGAGAGTTCGATTCATTAATATCAAATTTATAATAGTCTGTATCTATTATTGCCGTTTCTTGAGTAATAGGTGTTTGAATAATAGGCGATTCCTCAAAATATGTTAATTCCACATTTTGCAATGCGGTTAGCATGATGGTTGTCGGCATATCATCCCGGTATTTACGATAGAAAAGAGATAGAAGTGATTAAAATACCTTGCCTGTTACGCGAAGTGGCTCTCATTAGATTAAATCTAGGCGTGTTAAAACACACCCGCTAGCCGTTGCTGGCCAACTAGGAGACACCCTCGATGTATACAGGTGGATGATACTACGCTGTTCTATATACGGCTTCGCTAATGCGCGGCCCTAGAGTGAGGTGAAAGCAAGCTATTCACCCACTAATAGTCCGTGTTAGCTTGCAGTAGCCTAGGACAATCGACTAGGCTCTTTTAACTAGGCGTCGGCGTGACACACGCGAAATATGCCAAGCGTTGTTACGGGTCAAAAATAAACATTAATCCATATTAATATAAACCAAAATAAACATTAACTTTATTTATAAATTAAATCAACAGACATAGTTAAGTGTATTAGCAGGCACAGCAGCGGTACTTTTAGATGGTCCCCTGGTAGCTTCGGTTAGTACCTAAAAAGTATTTTGTTAGTCCCACCAGAAGAACAATATGAATATCTTGATTATTACAGTACCTTCAACGATGGGTCCTCCAGACCTAGGAAATTCTAAGAATCGCATTATCATATATTCCAATCAATATATTTGCCCTGTCGCACATAAATACAACCATAAATATGTAAACAAACCATGTGGCAAATTGAGGTTAAGTGGTTTGGAAAACTAAACCATCTGTTGCATAAAGGTACCTAAAACAAAAAACCATATTAATCCAGTCCAGATAATTTTCACTAAAATAGCTATATTGTACCTTAAACATGTTAATTTTTCTTAAAAATATTGAATTGACATCTGTCATTGTAAATTTTAAAAACCAGGCTGGCTTTAAGTAAATTCCCTAGTAGAGATTTTTGACATGATTTCCGTCGCGTGCTTTTCCGCTTTTTTGTATTCCCATGCTTGACTTTTGACAAGTTTAAGACGCTCTCGCGGATTTTTGGGGTCAAATTTATAGAAATTTTGGAATCATTTTTTTGGACACAGTCCAGGGTGACTGGTGCTCTGTGTTACAGCTTTGGCTGGATTTTCCAAATTTCAATAAAGAAAATAGCTTCACGCTTTCACTTTGAGGCCATCCGCCATCCGAGGTAAGTAAACTCAGTACTTCATTTTAAAATTCTCTACTTTGATGCAACCTTCATATTTTAGGCCTCTTCGTCTTCTTCCTCTTCTTCGCTTTCTTCTCCATTCTACCATACCTACTCATCTCCGCTCTTCCTAAAAGCTTGTAGTATGCTTGTACCTGCTTGATTCGCCTCTCCGCTTGGCATTGACCGCATGTGGTTTGTTCACGAGACTGCGATATCTCAGGCAGCCCGTAATTAATAGTCTAGGAGGACCTATCGCTAATCCAGAACCTGGACCAGGATCTGACTCAAACACCGAGGCAGCCAAAACCAGATAAGCTTAGAATAAGTTCAACCGTCGCCTGCTTGTGCAGGGCTTAACCCATAGTTTAACTTTTAACTGTTCTCATGGATGCATCAATCAACCACTATTTACTTAGTTGTTCTTGCACAAACTTTAAGGCTTTATAGCTCTAATTATAATATTTAAAGCTCTTTTACTAATTTTAATTTAAACAGCTTGTTTGATTGCTTCGGCCCAAACTATAATAACTTGATTTCTGCACCTAACACTACTTATCTACACTCTAATCCTTATATCACCGTACGTGCCTCCCTCTAAAACCAAGAATTTAATAACACTTGTTCTATGTTATATATTAAGGACATACATACCTAAAATTTATACTTGCAGGATTAATAACAAAGCGTGTAAACCAACCAATAGCGCTGCTGGGTGGGATTTCTCGTCTATGTATCTAGTTATTAAGATAATTCCCCCGAGTAAACCGTTTACACAACTATTATTGTTTATTATTTTTGGTGGGTGAGGTAATTTACCACACAAAACGTAAATAGGAAATAGTTAACCATAGAGTGGAAATAAGTAGTTCTGACCAAGGATTGTTAACTGTTTACAGGATTGCTCGATCCCTATACTACAATGTAATCCCTAATTGTGACGTCATCAAAGATCCAAAGATCTCGAACTTGTAGAAATAGGTACACTTTATACTGTTATTACAAACTTTAATAAATAATAATATTAATAATCATTCAAATATGAAAATTCTTTTGCAAATGTGAAATATAACAAACACAAAATAGGTATATTTCGACAATTCGATTACATAGATCCTCGATGACGTCAGAAAGGCGGATGACAAAATTGAGCGATCGAGCAATCCTGTAAACAGTTAACAATCCTTGGTTCTGACCACGAATATCTAGTTTTGACAGTAGTCAAAATATATATAAGCAGTGCCATGGGCCATAGACCCATAGAGTAAGCAGATAGATAAGTGAGCTTCTTCGGGAACTGAGCGGATCACTCTGGCCGTTCAGCTTATTGATACTCAGACTTTCAGATTGGTAATCAAGATATTGTTCTATTGTTTTTTTCTTTGGTGCTTTGTCTTATACCCGCGACCATCTCCACAGCAGCTAGCCCCGACCTTTAAACAAAAAGAGGCAGCAGCCCCTCTCTTTTAGCGTAAGGCAGAGCTAAATAGTAGCGGCTAGGAAAGGAGGGGTTGCAGCGTCCAAATCAGAATTAAGTAATATTTTCGAAATCACAGGGCTTCCGGGAAATCGTAATTCGACGGCGCTGAAACGTAAACGGCGTGCCTACCACGACTAACCACTTATGAGAAGAATCACTTATGTAGGCTCTTCTGCCTGAGACGGGCTGCTCGTACGCAAATACCTAGGTATGTATTCAAAGCCTTCTTTGACAAAGTTTCCCACAGTTACAATAAACCCTTGATGGCTATTTTCCATCTTAAAATACATTTTACAGAATTTCTGTAATCTTTTCGTTGGCTGTCAATGATTTTTGATAAATAAACATACATTTCATTTAAGAAATTTACTTGCATTTCTTCATTCTTGAAGGAATGTCCATAACGTTTTATAACGTCCATAACGTCCATATAACGTCCATATAATGTCCATAACGTTCATACTGTTTTGTGGGTAAAGTAAATGTTTTAGACAATGCTCTATAAGCTTTAGGACCTTTAAAATATAGGGATAAGCATAGTTGTTTAAATTTATTGTTATATCGGCGTCCCATTACACTTTTACTTTTCTGATCAGCTTGCATTTTTACAAAGCTTGCTTGAGGGGGAGTTATTAACTATTTATCACAGAGATGATTAATAAACATTTCTCTAGAATGATCCATACGTTTCTGTTGAGTATCTGTTTCCAGACGAGCGATCTTTTGTTCCAGAGATCTGTGTCTATTACGTAATTTTTTTACTATTTTCTTGTATTTCTCTTTTCTTGGTGTCCCGTATGTCAATGACTTTGGAGTTTGAACACCAGTACTTGGTCTTGAGGTTAGAGTACTTGGTGGTAAACTTGTGGATTCCAAGAGAGCTTCTGCTTCTCCTGTAAACACACATTTTATTTTATTTATAAGATTAAAAATGTTTTAAGTATAAATCATTAAAAACTTTACTTTTATAAATAATTACCTACCTGGTAAAATTATAACTTCTTCTTCCAACACATCTGGATCAATATCCACAGTCTCATCTTGGTTGAATTCAACTGTAGATGTTTCTATAAACAATAATAAAATGTACTAGTTAATGTATATAAATCTTAGAAATAGTAATTAATCCTAAATAGGTTAAAGACTCATGATATTTGATTACAAGTTATATAGATACTGAAACAAATATAGCATTAAGTAGCTACGTATATGAATAAACAATCTATACACTAAATTTATATACAGGCTGATTCACTTAAGGAGGCTCACCATTGGGAAATCAGTAATGGTAAGAGATGCAGGGTGGCTCAAATTACAAAAAAGTTGCGCAATTTTATGACGAATATTTTGGTAAAAGCAAACCTGAAATATCTTTTTTAATTTCTGAAATATTCTGAAAAAACTGAAAATTTAGATTTTTTAATTTTTGCTGTAATTCATTTGTTTTTCAAGATAAGTTCATGAAATTCGGTTTCCAGGCATAAAATGCTCTATTGATTGAATTGGCGAAGTCAGATCACCTCTATCTCTTATTATTTTTGAGAGAGGATAGTCAACTTTTTTTTTCTTATGGGCGCCATATTAGATTTTTATATTTTGAGATAGCTCTTCTCATTCTCTTTACGACGATGTATCATAGTATGGATAAATTTAAATTATTAGGATAATAGTCATAATTTTTTTTTATTAGGCTGTTATGACATCGGTCTTTTGAGAAAAGACCTTTTTCGTATTCCCGATCAGTGTTCGGCATTTTCTGTTAAACTCAAAGTAAAATAAATAAGTTGATGTGATTATAACTTTGCAAATGAAAAAAATTTGTAGTAAAATGTTATAAAATTTATTTAGAATTGGCTCCCTTACAGGGTTATTTAAAAAATATAATACATAATATTGTTTTTATTTAGCCGCGGCGATAGCTCATTCTGTTAGATTCTAGGTGATAGCTTGTGACTAATAGAATGGTATATTACTGCGCGAGTTCGAATCTCGCCAGGGGAGAAATGACACCTCTCCCAGGGAATGGTTGTGTGTCTGTGTTTTTTTTTATTAATTTTATTAAACCTAATAACGTTCTATGTGGTTGTTCTCTTTCGGGATACATATTGAAATACATCTGCTCAGCTGCTATAGAATTTCTTCTGCACTGAATATAAATAGAATACATATCTGCTTTTTCGTCGTTTGAAAACATTTTAATGGTAACAGTAGCAATACAAATATGAACGAATTAGTGCAACGATGCTACAATAAACACTTTTGACAATCAATGACCTGACAACTAAAGCATGCAATTGTTTTAGTTTAATTTCATAGCAGTCTAATCAAAAATATTTTTTTATGACTATTACCCTAATAATTTAAATTTACACCCATACTATGATACATCGTCGTAAAGAGAATGAGAAGAGCTATCTGAAAATATAAAAATCCAATATGGCGCCCATAAGAAAAAAAAAGTTGACTATCGTCTCTCAAAAACAATAAGAGATCGAGGTGATCTGACTTCGCCAATGCAATCAATAGAGCATTTTATGCCTGGAAACTGAATTTCACGAACTTATCTTGAAAAACAAATAAATTACGGCAAAAATTAAGAAATCTAAATTTTCAGTTTTTTCAGAATATTTCAGAAATTAAAAAAGATATTTCAGGTTTGCTTTTACCAAAATATTCGTCATAAAATTGCGCAACTTTTTTGTAATTTGAGCCACCCTGTATCTCTTACCATTACTGATATCCCAATGGTGAGCCTCCTTAAGTGAATCAGCCTGTATAGTTTTTGTTGATGTGTATATGAAAGACATTAAATATTAAAAATTAAAAACAAATTCATAAGTAGTAGGTATTGTAAAATTACCTTGTAAAACTTCCTCTTCTTGAACATTGTAATGCTGAATATCTTTAGATGATATTAAAGTACAAACGAGTCAACATAATAATTATAGTTACAACCATAGACACAATAAGGGGGAGACAGAATTGTTTACATTTTATGCCGATCAGACATCGTTTTCAACAAAAATCAATGATGTAAAATCTATGCGGATTGCCCTAGATCTACCGCCTGTGTTTGAAAACGAAGGTTATATTAATTATATTTATCTGAATTTTTTATGTGTAATTAACAAAAAATAAACTAAATATTTATCTGTGTTTTTTAATTAAAATACATAATCTCTACTTTTAAAATTATTTATAATTTCCTAATAACATAAAATTATATCGTATTAGGGAAATACTATGGCAATGCTGTACGGCTGTTTTGCAATCAAATGACGCAAACTGACGGAAAATTTCCGGAAATTATGTTTCTTATGTCAAAAAATGACGTTACAGTGTTGTTGTGCTGCGTTTGTGATCTTTTGCGATTTTTCATTTATTTTTAGTGTTTTTTGGCAATAGAACTATTTAGAGCCTTTTATAATCAATCTACAATAATTCAACAGTGCGTAGTCTCTAAAAAAGTCGACTATTCTTACCCCGGACTGGTATTTCGGTGGTAAGTGAGGTTATGTTTTTTTATCGCAAGCAGTGGTGTTGTTAACTAAATTTCAAGTAAATTATTGGAAAAAATATTTATCTGTTTTATATAAAATTTTTGGAATTAAAGCATTTTAGACTGAAAAATGATGTAGTATCGTTGTAATAAAATTATTGTCCAATTCCCGGCTGGATTTCCAGTATATAAACAGTAAATAATTTTGCTGCACCTATTTGAAATGCAGAAAAATAAACCTATTATATGTTTGTTATATTTTAATACAGAATATTATTGTTGTAGCTTTGCTGTTAATCAAAGACAAATGTGGATTTTTTAGTGGTTGGAAAAGCTTCCTGATGGAGTTTGGGGTATAAATAAATAGAATAGAATAGAATAGAATAGAGTTTTATTGACTTTTACATACAAACAGTACATTAACAGTCATACCTAAGGACAAGTAAAAGAAGAAAACTCCTTGATATTAAAAAAACAATTCGTTAATAAAAATTTTTTTGTGAAAAAGTGGAAGGTTTTCAGAGACATCAGTTTCAGTTTCTCTTGCTTAAAAAAGTTAACATATGGATTATATAGATCTATTCTAAGTTTATGGTTCTTAGTAATATTTATACGTGAAAATGGAACTATAAGATCACCACCATGCCTAGTGTCATGATCATGAACGCTCGAATGGGTTGGTAAATTAGACTTATATTCATGTACTAAGCAAAGCGACTCCAACAAATACAGACATGGAAGGGGTAAAATCCTATAGTTCCTGAAAATGTCTCTACTGTGAGTATAGTTTGGCACATTAGCTATTAGACGAGCGGCAGCCTTCTGTAGTATAAACGGTCTATGCGATGAACTGCTATTTCCCCACAAACCGACCCCGTACATCATGCGACTGTGGAACAACGAGAAATATATCGTTCGCATAACGTTGTTGTCTACAGAAGATCGCAGCTGTCTCATAACAAAAATCTGTATTGCAAGCTTTGAGCAGAGACAGTCAATATGCGCTGCCCAATTTAAAGAAGGATCTAATGTCATTCCCAGTAATTTTACAGGGGCGGATTTAGCGCAATTTTTATCAGATGTAAAGGTAATCTGTTGCGTTTTTGACATATTTAATTTTAGTTTATTAGCTAAAAACCATGTTGTCGCATTATTGAGACTGTCCCTGCCCACTTCACAACTCCCTGGAGTTAAAAGAGTCGTGTCGTCAGCAAAAAGAACACAGGTACTCTTTGTAATATTGACCGGTAGGTCATTAATGTAAATTAAAAAGAGCACCGGTCCCAGTACAGACCCTTGAGGAACACCTCCAGTGGTAGGAAGTAATGCCGAATCTTGACTGCCAATGCTGACATACTGTTGCCTTCTTGTTAAATATGAGCGAAACAAATTTAGTTCATTATTGCGAATGCCATAATACTCTAATTTTAGAAGCAGTATATCAACATTTACACAGTCAAAAGCCTTGCTTAAATCACATAATGTGGCCTGCGTTGCAATGCCTTTATCAAGACCCTCTACCACTTCCTCTATAACAGCTAGTAAAGCTCTTATTGTAGAGAAGCCCTTCCTAAACCCAAACTGCAATCAAAACCCAAATATTTATCTTTTAATAGGATTTCAAAAATCTTAGCAAAGATAGGTATAATTTCAATAGGACGAAAATTATCTATTTGATCAACGTCACCCTTTTTGTGAATTGGAAGGACTTTAGTAATCTTCATAGAATCAGGCCAAAAGCCCTCTTCTATGAGTTTATTGTAAAATAGAGTCAGTGGAAAAACAAGTGACTCTAATGATGTCTTAATTATACGACTATCTAAACCCAAATAATCGGAACAGGTCGAATTCTTTAAGCGCAATATGGCTTGTCGGACATCAGTTTCAAGAATGGCTGATATAAAAAATGATTTGACGGGTTTAGGTAACTTATTTAGGTACATAATCGGATCATCATTGACACTTCCAATAGATTGAGCAATTTTATCCGATATAGTAGCAAAAAACATGTTAAATTCATGAGGTGATATGTCAATTAAATTTGAATTACTTTTAGTTTGTCTTTCATGGTTTACTAACCCCCAAATGGCTTTAGTCTTATTTCCCGCATTATATATTAAATTGGCATACGTAGAGCGTTTTGTGGCCCGTAATGACTTTTTATAATTTTTCCGGATTTGACAATAAAACATCCAGTCTTCTGCCTTGTTTGTATATTTAAACCTATTTTTTGAATTCAAAAGACTCCGTTTCATCATTTTAAGTTCCTTGGTATACCACTTGACTCTAGACTTGTAAGAAGTTGTAACAAAGGGTAATTATTTACGACCTGCATAAAGGTATCCAGCAGTAAGTTAGAGAACTCACTACAATTAAGATTTAATGTAAGTAAGTTTGACCAGTTTACAAGCTTTAACTGTTCTAGAAATTTCAAGGAATTACTAGTGTCAAATAAACGCCTCAGTGGGTAGCCAGAAGCTTTTTGACAGGTTACATGCTCACTACCTGCTACACGAATAAAAACTCCAGCATGGTCGGAAATATCATTGTCCAAAACTCCCGTTTCCACGCTATCCGAGCAAAAATTGGTAACAATATTATCTAGACATGACTTAGAAAATTGAGTAATTCTAGTTGGAACGTTTATGCAAGGTCGCATCCCATACATCAAAAAATAATTTTTTAATTATTTAGCATGGTCAGAGTTTGCGTCAATGTCCAAGTTGAAATCTCCCGTTATTATAAGATGCTTATACTTCCGCGAGTAAAAGTCAATAACGTTGCAAAGACTATTAATAAAAATCCAAATGTTACCACTAGAGGATGATCTGTAAACTGCAAGTAAAAAACATGAAAAGTTTAGAACTTCTATCGCACAAAATTCTGCATGAACATCACAGCTGAAATTACTAACATCAATATGTTTTACATACATATTCATCGCGACAAAAATTGCAACACCACCATGCCGATTCTTACCCTTCCTGCAATAGGAAGATATAAGTTGATAATTAGGTAAATTTATAACTTTTAATTTGTCATATTCAAGCCAATGCTCTGAAAAACATAATATATCAAATGGATTATTCATTAGTGAAGTAGATAATTCGTCGATTTTATTTGACAAACTTTGGACATTGACGTGGAACATAGAAAAGTTAGAACAAATAGGATCATGACATTGAGTTGTTTTATAAATCATTTGGTTGTTAATCCCTTGACTCGCTGAACTGATTTCTGGGTCGAAAAAACCTATTTACAATGACACCTTGAGGCCAAATCTTACTATCCAATAACTTCGAGGACTCATCAATAGGAACTGCCACCTTGAAGGACGAATACAAAGTCGGATTTTTGCTATTCAGCTTAACTGTTGAATTAGGAGCAAAACCTTTTAAGTAGCCGTCGAGGACGACCACGTCGGTGTCCACATCCAGATTGGTAACATGATATTCATATAACCGATTTGGTCCAGTTCTGGCAGCGGCTTTAAAAGGACAATTTGAAATATTTTCTTGATTTCCAACAAGTATGCTTCTAGATTTACCTTTATCACGACTACGTGATACACGCTCCTGTCTTGGCAAATCATTTTCAATATTAATTAGTTTGTCACAAATGACTTGAGCTTTTGCATTATGAAGGGCACCCGACACTGTCTTATCATTAATATTTGAGCTCGCGGATGAACCAACTGAAGCTGGCGTATTTACATTAGATTTCTTAATACGTTGTTTGTTGGCAACCTTGCTTACAGAACCTCCTTGCAATGCTGTGGTATAAGATTGCTTAGAGGTGCTAGATACACTTTTTGCCTCTTTCAGCATATTAATTTGATCACTAAGAGACTTAATTGCAATATCCTGATTATTAATAATTAAATCCTTCTGTTTAATGATCTCCTCTAAATATGAGATTCTGATTTTATCTATGTTCTCTGTTGGGGTGTTATCAGCCTTAGCAGTATTCATACTAGAGGCTGCACTATTATTAAATAATACTGTAAATTATAGCACAGGGTGTACACCTCATCAGCTGATGTTTAAACAAATCCAATAAGATAATACAGAAATTCAAGCTATGAGAGATGGATCTGAGAGAAGCTATGATAAAGAGAAAACTTGATCATTGATGATATTGATAATGAATGATTTGCATTCATAAGCTTTGCAGTCGAGAAATGTGTGAATAGCGTTTGACTGCCATACCATGCGTGTATAGCGCTCTACTCTGCAGAATAGTTTCTCAAAAATTATTTATACCTATGTATTTTAAAATGTTACAGGTAGCATCCGTTTAGGCATGGGCAAAACTTTCTTCGGGACGATAGAAACACAGGAAGGCCGAATATTAGGGCCAGCTGTGTCAAGATCAAGGACAATGAATGAAACACCATTATAAGTGTTTTGAATTGTTTATATAACATTCTGCTGAGATTTTAATAATGATTTTGTAGAGTTTTGAGAATATATAGGTCCAAGCAGTAATACGTGTCTTATTTGCTCGCACACAAATCTAAGTTCTAACATAAATAAACCTTTAAATTAAAACTTATTTTAATGATCCCTAAAAATCTGCACACCACTGGTAAAGATAACATCGGACGTGGACGCCTAGGTTATAGCACAGAGGACGTCTGTGTCCTCTGTGGTTATAGTATTGCCATTTTATAAAGCCATCTCCTTCCAACTTATGTACAAGTGTGAAAGTGTGTATGATTGTAAAAAAATGGCGTTTTTCTAATGAAATGTTCTGTCTCCCCTAGTATTATATGTCTATGGTTACAACTGTTGTAACTGTCATGTTCTACATTCTACTGCAATACTATCATGTTCTATTCAGATTATGAGTTTCTTTCCACTTTCGGTTTAGTTTTTGTATCACGCCATTGCTGCAGTTAACGCCATCTGAGTTTTATCGACAAATCTGTTTCTGCTTCATTAAATACATGTAAGGCATAATTAAGTAATAAATAAAAATATTTGTGATATAAGTGACATTAACACAATAATATTATGATTGGTGTGCCGACGGTGAATAGAACCATAGTTACAGAGGGAAATCAGTTGATTACTTTTTTCGCCCGCAATAACAAAATCATCAGATTAACAGAAATAATCCTCCCGGTTTGCAGTCGGATTATTTTAACATTTTAACTGTCAAACCGATTTTGTAATTGTGCAACAATTGTGCATCGATATATAACAGATTATTTTGAGGTACTTATAGTATTACTACTGATTATACCTACTTAATGATATAAAATCAGCAGTTATGTAAATTAAAATTTGTAAAAACTATGTCTACCTGGCACAGCATAATCTATCAATCTTGATTTATTTGTTGGCGGTTCAGAAGTTGGATCTAAAATACTTCTGGATTCTACAGAAGTAGGTTCTCTGATGTTCTTACTAAAGGCTTCTGAAATAAATAATGTTCATTTAAAAAATTAAATAAAAATCTTGAGAAACAATAATTATTATTAAAACTTAAATTACAGACATTTTATTCCAGTCTTGGATATTAGTGACTGTTACTGTGTCAACTACAGACTAATACACATATTCACTGCGACAGCAATGAAAAATATAGTTTCAACATGCATGGATTTGGCTTCTCCAATAACTGGCAAGCCAGTGAAATAAAGTGTAAAAACGACAACTTGTTTACGAATTACCACAAAGCATGTATTGATAAAAAAAGTCAGCAGCCTTCTGAAAAAAAATATTTTTTAGTTACTTACCTTTCGTAATCTTTTGGGAATCTGAAAAAACCATTATTAAAATTTCCCGAATTGTTGCTACACTGTTTCACAACACAGTATACGCCAACAGATTTGTGGGGTCCTTTGACTACTTCTTCTGATGCATCACCCATCGTTTTCAAACAGCCAATTCTACTCAGCAAAAAATAAAAGAACAATTCAGAGTTTCTATGACCAAAATATTTTCTTTATAAAAATTAATAAAACCGAAAATCTATACAGGGTGTCCACCTAGTGCGCGTAAGTCCAATATCTGGGTTAATAAAAGAGATAACTTAATTTTTTTTTTTCTACAGGGTTGTCTAATATCCCGAGCTGCACAAAATGAAAATATATTTACATATTCAGGGTGTTCAGTTTTTCCTGGACAGGTACCAACTTCATTTTTTTAAATGGAAACCTATATTTTTTATGGCATTATCGAATTCTACGTAAAAAATTAGTGGGACTTTGTGCATAACACTGCTATTGAAATATTGATAGTTTTCGAGATATTTGACTTTAATTAATTTTTTTTTCTTATGTTTCGTCACTTCTAATAGTTGACATAATTATGGTTGTATGACAGCTAGAAATTATTTTTTTTTCAGAAACTGTAGAGTGAAGATGGCTCTTTCGAAAAACGTATCAAAAGTTGACCTGCGATATACAGGGGGCAACAGAAATCGTGCCAAACCTGATGGTTTAAAATTTAAAAAATCTCGACTTTTTCAAATGGAACACCCTGTGTTTTATGATTTCATTAGATGCCTTTCTGTAGACTCTACAATTTTATAATAGCTTTCCCTATACCTAAGTTGCGTAGTTTTTGCAAAAAACCCACTTTTATGAAAAATACCCGATTTGCGCACGTTCCTTTCTCGGGAAAAACGCAGTGAGCGTCTGTCACGCAATAAAATTTGTGACAATCAGTTTACATGTCATTTCTTCTTTTACTGAATATTCACGTACGAGTTTAGAGTAAGTACTAAGCGTGCATACAATGAACTATTCAAAAGAAGAATTAGTGAAAATGGTTTATGCCTTAGGAGAAGCTCATGGAAATTGTTTGCTAGCAGCACGTATTTACAAAGCAAATAATCCAGATTTACAGAGATTTCCACGTGCTGACTGTTTTGAAAATGTGAAAGAAAGATTTGAAAGAACAGCAAATGCGAATTATGAGAAAACTACCAGGAGACATGACGGTAACAATGACGATATTCAGTTTAATGTTGTGGCGTCTGCTGTTGAAAATCCAAATATTAGTGTCAGGAAAATCAGTCATAATCTTGGAGTTTCCAAAACCTTGACAAACAAGATACCGAAGAAGAATAATTTTCATCCGTATCATATTAAAAACCATCAAGCACTGTTACCTCAAGATCACCTAAACCGCCTGCAATTTTGCCACTGGGCATTGGATAAAATTCAGGAAAGTCCAAACTTTTTTATGAATGTCTTGTTTACTGACGAATCAACATTTTCAAACACATGCTTACCCAATCGTCGCAACTTTCATCACTACGCTGACAATAATCCAAGATTATTGAGGGTACTAGATAATCAGCATCGTTTCAAAGTGAACGTGTGGGCTGGAATTTGTGGAGAACATATTGTTGGACCGTACTTTTTTGAAGGCAATTTAAATGCCAATGTGTATTTGCATTTTTTGCAAAACGAACTTCCCCTTCTACAGCTACAGAATATGCCCGCTGATTATTTGGTTCAACAATGGTTTCAGCATGATGGTGCCCCTCCACATTCCACTTTGGCGGTACTGTGATTATTTTATTGTTGTAGTACTTTTCCTATTATCTATTCATATTTCAGATTAGAGAACACCTAAACCACGTATATCCAAATAAGTGGTTAGGTCGTGGTGGTCCAGTTCCTTGGCCTGCACGTTCGCCTGATTTAAATATTCTGGACGTTTTCTTGTGGGGTTATATCAAGGAGCGAGTATACGAAGTACCACCAACGGATATGCAAGACTTGAAAGAAAAGATCCAAAATGAGTTTCTAACCATAACGCCCGAAATGTTAAGAAATGTTCACATTCATTTTCGTCGTAGATTAATGCTTTGTGTTGAAAACAACGGTGGACATTTTGAGCATTTACTTTAGGTTAGTTTGCTTGTATGAGTATTGCGTATTCTTTTTTCAATACTCTATGTATATTCATCCATTTCACTAATAATTTTTCTAACTACGGTAACACCGTTTGGTTTTCAATATGAAACGTATGAAACTTCTTCTTCAATATCTTATTTGTCGAGCTTTTGAAAACTCCAAGATTTCTACTGATTTTCTGATACTAATATTTTTGGATTTTCAACAGCAGAAACCACAACATTAAACTAAATATTATCGTTGTTACTCCCATGTCTCCTGGTAGTTTTCTCATAATTCCCATTTGCTGTTCTTTCAAATCTTTCTTTCACATTTTCAAAACAGTCAGCACGTGGGAATCTCTATAAATACGTGCTGCTAGCAAATAATTCCCATGAACTTCTTCTAAAGCATACGCCAGTTTTGCTAATTCTTAATTACATGTAGAGCTTTTATGATTTTTTACTTTTATTTACAAATAAATGGTAACTTTCCATAAAGACTTGTTTATTAAACTGAAATTATCTAAATTTTTCAGTTATTTTTATTTTAAGAAGTGTAAACTAATACATTTTATAAAAATAAATAGCCTTACAATATTTTTTCCGTCAAAGGAGTGCGCAAATCGGGTATTTTTCATAAAGTGGGTTTTTTGCAAAAACTACGCAACTTAGGTATAGGGAAAGCTATTATAAAATTGTAGAGTCTACAGAAAGGCATCTAATGAAATCATAAAACACAGGGTGTTCCATTTGAAAAAGTCGAGATTTTTTAAATTTTAAACCATCAGGTTTGGCACGATTTCTGTTGCCCCCTGTATATCGCAGGTCAACTTTTGATACGTTTTTCGAAAGAGCCATCTTCACTCTACAGTTTCTGAAAAAAAATAATTTCTAGCTGTCATACAACCATAATTATGTCAACTATTAGAAGTGACGAAACATAAGAAAAAAAAATTAATTAAAGTCAAATATAGAATTCGATAATGCCATAAAAAATATAGGTTTCCATTTAAAAAAATGAAGTTGGTACCTGTCCAGGAAAAACTGAACACCCTGAATATGTAAATATATTTTCATTTTGTGCAGCTCGGGATATTAGACAACCCTGTAGAAAAAAAAATTAAGTTATCTCTTTTATTAACCCAGATATTGGACTTACGCGCACTAGGTGGACACCCTGTATAATACGTAGTAATAGTAGTAGTAAACGTAAAACGCTTATGAATGAATCATAAAACTGGCTTGGCGGGAAACTTGGACTGTCCTTACTCTTCTCTATACTATGCTTTCGATATGCTTATATTATGCAGATTTGGCCGTAATTATTTCGCGGCACTACGCGAATATTATTAAATATTATAATATATGTTTAACACATTACATATTTTTAACATCATTAAAATACTTATTTAATTTTTGGGAAAAGACAATTTTATACCGGGTGTAACTTTAAGTGGGGGTCATTTTTTTATGTGTAATAGTACACGTTCCCCTGAGTACCAAGCTGCAATTAGTTTTTTTTTATTCAACTAACTAGCCGAGTTATAATTACTTTTTTAAAATGCACCTAAATGCTGGTGCACGGCGCTACTGAACATCACCTCGTCCAAACAATATTTACAATACTCTGACAGGATACTAGGCGTTTGCGGGGTTGCCATACAATTAATCATATGTGACACAATGAACCAAGTTTTGTAGCCAAATTATTTTTGTACAAATCTGCGCTGTTATTTACCATAGTTTTTGTTAAAATTGATTAGGATACGTTACTAAGTTTAAGTACGTAAGATTTTAAAATAATATTTTTATTATGTTTGATAAATTGTAACTAAATAATAATGAATGTATTTACTTAATCTCATAGAACTAAATTGAAGTTTTCAATATACATGTTCTTACATTTTTTAAAGCACAGCTTAAAGAAGATATCTATGTCAGTGTCAAAATTGTGTAACATTGACCTTGACCGAGTGGAATATGCATATGCACTTTTTTCCTAAATAGCGCGGGTATGGTCTTTATAATCTAAATTGAAACTGCATAAAAAATTCCGACAAACGATAAAGTGGGTAAACAAAGAGGCCGCCGTCGAAATGCAGGTGTTTCATTTGTCGGAATTTTTTTCAGTTTCAATTTATAGACTATAACTGAGAGCAAAAAAGGGTCTACGCATTGTGTGAACATCAGACGTGTTTTATTAGAAATAACAATTTTTATTTCTCTTCATATCAGTCTTCAGTGTAAAATGAGATGTGGATGTGAATACAAGTGATTTTGTGCCTACGTCGAGAAATATTGAAATTATTTAAATAACATTAAAAATATTATTTAGTGGAGTGTAAGTGTATAACCTAATAAGTTGTTTTTGGTGAAATATTTTCGTGTACTCCTGTGTTATTTTCAGTGTTTACCGATAGTGAAGTGAAGTGATATTCTGAAAAGAAAATGTATACGAATCAAGAGAAGGTGGATATGATTAGGGCTTACTTTTTGTCCGGAGAAAGTGGTGCCGCCGCTAGAAGAAGATATCAGATGGATTATCCAGAGCGACGAGTACCCAACAAAAAAATATTTGTAAGATTGTAAAATATTTGAGAGATCATGGGAGCTTCGATCGTCAATATGCCAACGTTGGACGAGAACAAACTGAAAGAGTGAGAAATTTGGAACCCGAAATTTTAAACGCCGTTGAAGAGGATCCCGGTACCAGCACTCGAAGAATAGCCACAAGGTATGAAGTATCTCATATGACTGTTCAACGAACGTTGAAGATTAATGGATTATATCTCTTTCATATGCAAAAAATACAATCGTTGAAACCCGAAGATTTACCAAGGCGTGTAGAATTCTGTGAATGGTATCAGAGAAAATGCAACGAAGAGGGAGACAACTTTTCTATTTGTGTATTATGGACTGATGAAGCGGGTTTTACAAGAGATGGAATATTTAATATTCATAACACACATTTTTGGTCTGATGAAAATCCTCACGCGACGAGAGAGATACATAACCAAGAAAGGTTTTCAATAAATATTTGGGCAGGAATAATTAATAATACTCTGATAGGACCCTACATAATGGAGGATAGACGCAATGGTGGAATTTACCTTAATTTTTTAAGAGATGGACTGGAAGATTTACTGGAAGACGTACCATTGAATGTCAGAAGAGATATGTGGTATCAACATGATGGAGCACCACCACACAGCGCACGAATTGTTACCGAATGGTTAAACGAAAATTATCATAATAATTGGATAGGACGTTTCGGACCCGTACCTTGGCCACCAAGATCGCCAGATTTAAATCCGTGTGATTTTTATCTGTGGGGACACATATATATATATATATATATATATATATATATATATATATATATATATATATACTTATAATAGGTATGTTGTTGAGCCCGCGAGACGGACGGGTCTCTGTTGCACCCGGGCTTAATTACAGAGTTAAAGGAGTATATACTGTGACCATTAATTCTTCTTTTAACTATAAATCAGGGCATTATTAGAGGGGTAACTTAGTTGCTTAATTTAAAATTTTATGTAATAACAGGACGTTGTAAAGCCCAAAGATGTAAACGTTAGTTTGTGTAGCCCGAGTATATATTTTTATAAGTCTTACGGTTCTTATGTAGCCCGGCAGTGTTGCCATATTTTTGTACCCGTTTAAATACCATTATCGATATTAACTTGACCTGAAAAGCAAATTGATGAAATGATAAAAATTGTATCTGACTGTGGAAGATGCTCAAGGAGGCAAGTGATGTGTTTTTCTGATTAAATCTTTGTAAGTCGAGGTAAGAAGCTTGTAAACTTTGCAAAGGGAAAAGTAAAATTATTTTTCTCTTGTGTCTTTTACATAATAGCTGTATAGCTGTCTATGTGATGTCAAAATGATTTTTCCATATGTGTATTTTAATATACTGAATGTCACAAAATACTGGCTCATGCATATAACTTTTTTATTTCGCGACTTGTCAACGCAAATGATTCCGTGTTTTTTAAAATAGAGTAGGTACCCGTAATATTCTTGGACATTTCAATTCAGGATTTTAACAAACTTACATAAAATTTAAGCTCGTGTAATAGTTATTTATAATCCCGAAAATCACAAAAGGATAGTATATTAAAAAATGAGATAATACCAACACATGGAGCACTAACGAGCCAATATTTTTATGTAGGTACCAAATATTTGAAATAAAATTTGTACAATATTTAGGTATTTAATATTTTTCAAAAATCACTAATTGTATTTTCTCTTAATGGAAGAACAAGTGTAAATAGGTATTTAATTATCTCCCTTAGAACTTCTCAAGAATCTAATTGTAATTTAACAATCGATTCTTCACATTGTATTTTCTTTAAGTTGAAGTCTTTAATTCTTTCATTCTTCTTGTCTTATATGCTTAGAGCCGAAAATCACAATTTTAACTGGAGTAACTGAAATACGGAATTAAATATAAATCAAAGTCATTTTTGACTAGCCTCCGCCTTTCACTGAGCCCGCATCAAAATTACTTATCGCAAAATTAGATCGCATCTAACTTATCTCTATGACTTCTTTTTTCTTATTAATTCTGCACGCCCAGTGTTAGGTAAGTACCTATAATATCTATTATAATAATATTTCTGAACTAATTGTGTTAATAAAAATAACATAACATTCAATACAATACATTGGCGATATAAAACACTAAATTGCTGAAATATTTTTTTTTACTATCCATCTTCTTTAAGGCTACATAGAAAATACTCAAGCAAAATTACATTCAGACAGATGATATTCTTTACACATACTGAATTTTTAAGTAAATAATTATAACATGCGTTAGCAGTACGTGCATAAATATGAAATACTTCTAAAACTTAAATAAGTTGTTCTGTATTTTTTTTCCTAGATATATTGATAAGTTATAGTAGGCAAACATTATTTATGTCACTAGGGCACTTCCTTCGAAATTTAAAGTAGATACCTACGACATATCTTTCATAACTACTACGCGGTTGCTACAATAATATAATTAAAAAATATTGGATATTTTTAAAATGGTTTATCAGCAACAAAACACATGCCTCAGATTAAACATTTAAACAAAAAAATAGAGAAAATAAGAAATGCTCATTCTATATACCTTCTATTTTGTGTGAGCGGACTTATTTTATGTGTAGACTTTGATAACAGTTTCTAAGTTATTAGAAATTCTATAAATCCAAAAAAATTTTATGCTTCCTTATTTAATTAATTCCAAGTAAGCCATGTTAAAGAAAAAACAGTTTCTGTGAATCCATATTCCATGTATATTAAAACGCGTCGATTCTGTCTCGCTCTAAATTCCGTCGCTGAATCCACAAAGTTTCAAACCTCTCTCCTTCGAGCGGGGATCCGCGATCTCCGCGATTCCCGCGGGCGACCGTCGCCCCCGGCCTTTTTCCAATGTGTAAGGGTATTTTCGTCCCGTTTCTTACGCGTTTTCCCAATTTAAACGCCTTTTCAAAAAACCTCTGCAAAATTTTCTTCGATCGCCGTTCGGCGAGAGATGCAGCACCGGGCACCGGCGTTTGTCCTCGCGCCTAATGGTCCCGTCACGCCCGCCGAAATCCCGACTTTTCGCGGAACCCCCTCGCCTCTCCCCACTTCTAATTTTTACGGCTTCGAGAAGGGTTTCACGCGAAAGTTCAGTCCTTTCTCTAATCCTTTGAGATTTTTTTTTCGAGACCGTACGTGGACTCCATCTACGTCTATTTCGTCTTCGAAAATCTCTAGTCGCATCTGTCTCAACTTTTTTCTCATTTTATCTACCGACGTGAGATTGCACTAATAAGACAAGTACCTCCCACGAAAACTGTCAAATTAATTAAACTTCAGATAGGTTATTTTCATTATTTTCCTATGAGAAATATTGCTAACGGAATCGATAGTACCTACTGACTACCAAACACTTCTCATTACCAAAATACTGAAGCGTATTGCTTTTCCAATTAGAAAATCGGTAAAAATATTTTTTTTTAGGATAACACGTACAGTTTACATACTTAAACATCTCAAGGTAAATTTCTGACAACAGTCTCAGTAGTGCAATGGGATAGTTGTAGGATTCCAAAAATCATAATGCTGATTTCGCGAGTTCGAGTCACGCTGGCGGCTAACTTCTTTTTCCCTTTTTAATTCCAATTATTTATAGTATTAGTTTGGAATTAATTCCTTAATTTTGGCAGTCTGTAAAATTCATCATTTTAGCTTACAAAAGTAAATACCTACAATATTAATTTGCTGCTACAATTATGACAGCAATATATGTTTGGTAATGTTGATAAAATTGATAAAAATGTTTACTGAAAAATAAATTCTACTTTCAGCACTTAAAAAATTATGATGTTTTACCATCAAGAATACAGTACCCTTACAATTCATCAAAATATTGAGAAAAGTTTAGTAGGTATAATTACATCATCATTCCAGATACAAAATTTCTTAATATGTATTTTCTTAAAAATAATATTATTCTAGATGCTTTTGTCACCTGAAGGGTGACCCCAAGTTGCAGGCTTGGACCCCCGGCAGGGCTAGAAATCAGCGATTTTCTCCCATTTCTAGTTGAAATGAGAACGAAAATCGCGACAGCGATTTTCTCCCATTTCTAGTTTATTTTAATAAAATACCGATAAGATGAAGATTTCTTAGACGTGGTGTGAACTGTTGAATCTAAATTTACAAAAAATACATTATTCAACCGACATAACTCATATAGGTTCGAAGTAAATCCTCATTTTATTAGGAAACGAAATTTCCAGGCCAGTTGACAAATAATGTGTTTTGTGCAGCAAGAAACACTTCCATTGTTACCTGAAATTTTATTAAAGTAGTTTAACTGGTTAGATATGTGATAGCACATTATAATTGAAACACCCTGTAGTTCAGCAACCTTGCCAAGGTTGCTGAAGCCAGCCCCATGAGTTCCTCTGTACCTGACTCAGCACATGGACCCGAAATATTGTTTATAAATAATGACACACTTCGATATTGGAAGAGTTATTTTATTTCCGAGTAAAATACAAGTATCTAACATATGGGAGTATCTTACAAATTTTATAATTTTCTTCGTTTTTCAAAATCATCTCCAACAGTAATTTTCATTTTAAGTGAAAACCATTTAGACATTTTTAAAAAATTTTAAATCCAATACATTAAATATTTGTCAATTAATGAACGATCCAAACTATAATATCAATTTAACGTGGTACCATCACATAAAACAGAACTTTTAACAGAAAATTCTGAAAATCAGCGGGTAGCAAATAGGGATCTTTTTCGTTGGTCACCAAGATCACGAGATGTTGCACCCCTTGATTTTTTTTATAAAAGTCTGCGCGTAGCCTTTCAGTCTGTATCACCGGAGAAAATGTAAGTGACAACAGATGCTATACATCGCAGATGCGAAAGTGGTTTACAAGTGAATGGTGGTGTTTGAACAATTATTATTGTAATACTTAAAATTCACAGAAACTGTTTTTTCTTTAACATGACCCACTTAGAATTAATTAAAAAATTAATTAGGTAGGGAACTGAATACAAACCACCCATATTTTTGGGCTTAGAATTCATTAAAATAAAAAAAAATTGTTGTTTCCATTTAAAAAATTGAAGATATTTATTTTTTTTAGTTGGATATTTCCTTTGTCACTGTACTCACCCTGTATACAATACAATCAAATACTTTTAATTTAGTCGATGGCTAATTCACTGATAAATTTTCTTTGCAAGTGGGCATCCGTAAAATTTTTCTTAAAAAATTAATATCTCGAAAACTACATTTTATGAATACACAAAGGGGCCCTAAAATTGTATGTAGAATCCAAATATGGAGAAATATACAGGGTGTTCCATTTAAATCAAGCAAGATGTTATCTACTTCCGGTGCAACCGGAAGTCACAAAACTGTCAAAATATTTTGTTTGCCGAGAACACCCTGTATTTACTACACGTACAAAGTTTTTTAAAAATCGCCTCAGTAGTTTCTGAGATACCTATGGATCGTGTTATCTCCTGGCTGGACACACTGTATGTATGGTTAATCAAATACACTTGTAGAAAAACATTTTATGCTCTATACACGTATGACATCAGATTTTTCCTGCCACGTTTCGTCCTTTTAATATTATTAACTTTAAATTTTTAAATACTACGACCTGATTCTTTTATTTGATATTCGAAAAACACTTTAGAATAAAAGTTGACTGGTAAGTCACACTTGGCTATTCTTTTATTTATGCTTTTGCTATTCTTTTCTGTTTTGCTCACTAAAGCCAATTTCGTTAATATTAAATTTATCTGGAAGTATCAATTGTCGCATTAATCTGTTTTCTTCATCATACAAGTATATAATATATTTTGGGCGTAAAATTGAGGCCGAACTACCCCCCAAGGGTAGCAACCATCGATGAAATTGCAAGTTGATTATTGCCATTCTTATAGCACCGATATCAAATTTAAAATTTTTATTTTAATTTTAAAGGGAATTTTTTTTTTAATTTTCGTCAGTCGAAAGCCAACATGTTAATCTAAATTATTTACGTTAATATTTTGATCTGTATATATTAATACCTATTTATTTAAGTAAAGTCAAATAAAAATTTACAAAAATACAACTTATTTGAAATTGGTTTTTGCAAAATGTGTAGATATATTTCCATTAGGTAGGTATAAGTGTTCCGATATTTTTTCGCTACAGTATAAGAGACTTACAATTATCTGCTCCAAATTGCAAAGACATTGCTTGCCTGTTAAATATAAAAATAAGTAATTATAAATTCTGCAAAAGAATTTTGGATCCGAGCCTATAATATAATAAACATTAGTAAAAGCACGTATGTGAATTCTCTAAAATTATCAGTACTAACTACACGTTGAAAAGCCCACTGTTCCCGTGATCGAAACGGCGGTGTTGCCAGATTTCGGGCTAAACAAAGACATGTTCATTGGTGGGCTACACAAGACTTATACTGTATATAAGGTATACAAAACAGCGCCACCTACAGTGAGTTTATATGAACTTCCTGGCGTATGTCCAACTCATAAACACTACTTTGTGAAGCCCTCCGTAAAATTCGTGTACAGCCTTACTAACACTATATAAGCCTAGTAATGACCAAATACACCTGGATACGCTGTTGAGCCCGAAATCGGGCTACACAGCGTATTTGCGGGCTACACAACGACCTGTCAGTATCTTCGACGGGCTCATCAATGACCGTATATACCTCTATATATATATATATATATGTATATACAAGGTGTTTCAGAAATGAGTATTCAAAATTTCAGAGGATGTAGAAGACGTTGAAAGATGACGGAAACCTTAGTACACTTTATGTCAGTGGCGGCTCCTAAGGGAGATACTGCCCCTTAAAGGGGTTATCTCAGAAACGGTTTTTGTTGCCTAACTTCATAACTGAATAACTAAGATGAATGAAATTTCGAGAGAGTATGTACATTTTTATTCCTAACGATTAGCATACATTACATTTTAAAATTTAAAACAGGGGCGTACGAAAATGGTGGGGGCGCGGGGTAAATTTATTCAAATCTTTTTTATGAGCAATTTTTTTCTGTTTCTGATGGGAAAATATAAAAATTTAAAGTATTTTACATAAAAAAGGTACTCTAGTTCAATTTCGCTAGAACGCGCCGTTCTCCAGTAAAATCGATTTTAAAAATCCGTAACATGCTGAAAAATTCAAATTGCTTTAGGTGAAATAATAAAATAATCAAAGTGTGCCATGAGAAAAAAAACACTAACTTGGCAGTGACAGTTATCATTAACAACGTCGTTTATTATTGTGTTTTAACTTGTGCTGCAGCGTAGAGTATAAACGTTCAAAATCATTGAAGATAATGCCACAGTATACATTTTCTGAATATGTAGATATGTTGTTGACATTAGGTGAATGTCATGGGAGCGCAAGAAGGTATGCTGAGAAGTTCCCAAATTAGATATGACTTCTGGTCTACCAAACTGCATGAATAGAAATGTTTTAAATGGAGAGAATATTTTGAACTTGGTTGAAGTTCTTGACTGACTGAAACAAATTATTTTATTACGTGTTTTTTATGATGTGTGTCTTATAAGCAGCTAATCATCCATTGCACTGGAAAAATGGATTTTTATCTGGAAAACCTCTAGAAATTATAAAATGTAATCATATTGCCCATTAATCCAGTGGCGTAGAAGTTAATTTTAAATAGGGAAATAGTACCCCTGATTCTCCGGCACTGGTATTTGAATTTGGGTTTTGTAGATCCATAACTGCGAGGAATATTTAGTGAAAATTCTGTACCGAATTTGGTTTAATTTGGTAAAGCCGTTTTTCACATATTTTAAGAATTAGTTTTTTTTATTATTTTCAAGGCCCATTGTCTCAGAAATGGTGCCTTTTTCCGCCCATGTTCATTAAGCAAAGTGATATTAATTTTTGTTGTTTTATACTTTCCTGAAGTTTGTCTATTAAAATCTGGACCACCCTGTATACAAACATAGTATCAATTGAAAACAAATTTAATGACAACATAACAAATATAAGAATATTGATTCTTACACATAGTAACAACAACATAATAATAAGAACACAAAGGAACAAAATTCAAATAGGAATAGGTGATATTACGCCATTTGCAGTGGTGTTAAAGCTATTTAAATTTCAAAATGTCCACCATTTGCAGCAATACAAGCGCGTAATCTGCGTTCCAAAGAAAATAGGTTCCGCTCCAGGGTGAGTTCAGTAAACGCATCTTCTACACGCTGACGTAACTGCTCCTCATTGTCAATGACTTGTGAATATACCTTCTCTTTCATTTGGCCCACACGTTGAAATCCATAGGATTCAAATCTGGTGTACGTGGGGACCAATTTATAGTAGCATCATTTCCAATGCCAATTGATTGTCTTGCGCTCCCATGACATTCGCCTAATGTCAACAACATATCTACATATTCAGAAAATGTGGCATTCTCTTCAATAATTTTGAACGTTTATACTCTACGCTGCAGCACAAGTTAAAAAACAATAATAAACGACGTTGTTAATGATAACTGTCACTGCCAAGTTAGTGTTTTTTTTTCTCATGGCACACTTTGATTATTTTATTATTTCACCTAAAGCAATTTGAATTTTTCAGCATGTTACGGATTTTTAAAATCGATTTTACTGGAGAACGGCGCGTTCTAGCGAAATTGAACTAGAGTACCTTTTTTATGTAAAATACTTTAAATTTTTATATTTTCCCATCAGAAACAGAACAAAATTGTTCATAAAAAAGATTTGAATAAATTTCCCCCTCGCCCCCACCATTTTCGTACGCCCCTGTTTTAAATTTTAAAATGTAATGTATGCTAATCGTTAGGAATAAAAATGTACATACTCACTCAAAATTTCATTCATCTTAGTTATTCGGTTATGAAGTTACGCAACAAAAACCGTTTCTGAGATAACTCCTTTAAGGGGCAGTATCTCCCTTAGGAGCCGCCACTGACATAAAGTGTACTAAGGCTTTCGTCATCTTTCAACGTCTTCTACATCCTCTGAAATTTTGAATACTCATTTCTGAAACACCTTGTATATATATATATATATATATATATATATATATATATATATATATATAATAGTGCATACTATTTATACATATAAATACGTATATATTGGCTTATATATAGAGTTAGAGCAGTTAAATAACGGAAAATACGATATACAAAAAAGTTACGTTTTTCTGCAAAATCTCGGAATTTAGTTAAAATTGCTCTAATTTTGAACGGTTAGAGATAAAATAGTAAAATATCATATATTCTTGAAGAAAATTTAATGCTTTACAACTTACTACGTCATGAATTTTTCGTGGGAAGAATCCGAAGAGTTAGCTAGTCAAATAAGGTAAAAAACATGAAGCAAAAATTTTTTTTTCAAAATTTGGTAAGTTTGAGCGCGGATATTTCTGAAATTATGCGAGATAGCGAAAAAATTAATAGAATCAATATTGTGGCATATTTCGTAAGCTTTAATTTTGTATAGAAGGATCTTATAGCTAGGACTCATAATTTCCGATATATAAGCGAAAAATCGGAAAAAGGGACCTTCTATGTGCCCCCTGCACCCCGCTCACCACCTAGGAGTGGGGACTTTTAGTATGTTAACCTCCTATCTAGTCCAAACAAAGTTCCAAAGTCAAAAATTGTGTTCCTTCCATTTCCCTCTACACCCCTCTTTTGAGCATTCATTGATTGGACTAGAGCGTGAATTCAAACAGTTTAAAGATAATATTGAAAAGCAAATGATGCAAGTATATCATGATATGTCTAAAATTACAACGCCAGTCAGTAGCAGTAACGCTTCAAACATTGTACACACACTAAACTGAAATAATGTCTTCGCTGAAACATTCAAAGGGAAAAATCAATTAGAGAATGAACTGCATAAGTCTGCAAGAACGAACTATGGGCGCAGGTGTACCATCATAAAAGGATTGGATGAATCCTGGCAATCAGATCTGCTTGATATGCGTCAGTATGCATGCTATAATCGTAATTTCACAATGATTTTGGTGGTTATAGATTGTTTCTCGAAATATATTTGGACTCGACCGTTGAAAACTAAGACCGGTAAAGAAATAACTGCAGCTTTTGAAGATATTTTTTACACGATAAAAATAGTGCCGAAAAATTTGCAAACCGATCAGGGAACCGAATACTACATTAAAATATTTCAAAGTTTGATAACAAAATTCAAAAATCATTACAACACATACAGCATCAAGAAAGCCGCTATTGCCGAGCGTGTAATACGTCCTATAAAATATAAACTGTACAAATACTGTAGCTTAAATGCCTTACCTTATCTCCGAAACTACAAGTCCCATGAAAAAAAAATTATGAAATTGTTTTTTTCAAAGTTATCTTCAATTTTTTAATATTTTAAAATTTATAACCTATTTATATACAGGGCGATGAACTGAAGTTCCTTTTTTTTTAACAGCACACCCTATATATTATTACATTTTCAGAAAGCCCTTCTAAAGACAAGTTTAATGATATATGACATAATGTGTCTGACGCCCATCGTTTCGGAGTTATTGACAATTATCTTGGAAATAGCCCATATTAAAATCGTGCTAGAAAAGTTAATAATTAAGTTTTTGAGGATTAACTTGCACCAAGAGATTTCTAATCTTATTAACTTTATTACGTAATTACTAAATATTCAGTTTATAAAAAAAATTCACCGTGTTGCCACATTTCGAAAAGCATAAATTCTCACGATTTTTTAAATGGAACACCCTGTATATCGTTACATTTCTAGAAAGCCCTTCTATCAACAAATTCAGAGATATATGATATGATGGGTTTGTATCCCATCGTTTCTGAATGATTATCCTCAGAATATGGGATTTTAATATTGGCTATTACCCGAAGACAATACTCAGTAACTCCGAAACGGTGATCATCAGAAGGGCTTTCTGAAAATATAATAATATATAGGGTGTGCTATTTAAAAAAAAATATTATCTTCGGGAAATAGCCAATATTAAAATCCCATATTCTGAGGATAATAAATAATTCAGAAACGATGGGAAACAAACCCATCATATCATATATCTCTGTATTTGTCGATAGAAGGGCTTTCTAGAAATGTAATAATATACAGGGTGTTCCATTTGAAAAAATCGTGAGAATTTATGGTTTTCAAAATGTGGCAAAACGGTAAAATTTTTTTTATAAACTGAATATTTAGTAATTACATAATAAAGTCAATAACATTAGAAATCTCTTGGTGCAAGTTATTGCTCAAAAACTTATTTATTAACTTTTCTAACACGATTTTAATATGGGCTATTTCCTGAAGATAATTGTCAATAACTCCGAAACGGTGGGCGTTAGACCCATCATGCCATATATCATTGAACTTGGCTTTAGAAGAGCTTTCTGAAAATGTAATAATATATAGGGTGTGCTATTTAAAAAGAAAGGAACTTTAGTTCATCGCCCTGTATATAAACATGTTATAAATTTGAAACTATTAAAAAATGGAAGATAACTTTGAAAAACAATTTCATATATTTTTTTCGATAGACTTCCTGAGATAAGGTATAGGCCCATATTAAACGGGCCGCCTTGTACAAATGGATACATGTTTTACCTCAAATCACAAAAAATTACAATGAAACAATACAGCACTACTGGATATAAACCTGCTGAAGTAAATAAATCTAATGAGAAAGCTATACTAAAATCCACCTATAGTCACATCAAAATTAGTGGCGCGGGAAAATTTAAGGTAGGAGTTGTTGTTCGTATAAATAAAAATAAACATGTATTTGATAAAGACTACACCCCCCCAACTGGACAACTGAACTCTTCAAAATTACATCGGTTAAAATAACAAACCCCACCACATATCTTTTGGGAGATATGCAGGGACATCCCATCAAAGCTGCTTTTAACAACGAAGAACCACAAAAAACTGCTAACCCCAACATCTACCTTGTGGAAAAAGTACTAAGAAAAAAGGGGAAGAAGATATTTGTCAAGTGGTTAGGTTTAGATAAAAGCCACAACAGTTGGATTGATAATTTCAACATAGTTTGATAGAGGGCGATAGTGTGGTGTTGGTGGTAAAACCTAAGCATGAAAATCTTCTAGCATAATTTATATATTAGTAAACCATCCGACATCATCGTGAGTGGAAGTATTGAAACAGGCAGTGGTAACCTAAGTGAAGGTGAAAATATGGATGATGAGATAGACTATTACGAAGAAATTAATCGAGTTCTTACTATTTACGAAAAACGCGCTCACAAAGAAAACACCTATCTTTTGCAAACAGTTTTCCAAATGTCCAGCAGCAGCCGTTTGCAAATTCGATGTGGCCTAAGCCCAGCAAGGTGTTTTTGTCCTGCAATAATTTTACAAGTTAATGAAGAAAATGTCATTCGATACATATGAATGGAGTTCTTTCTTAAAATTGTTACGTGAGTAAACCTGATGATAACTTCCCGGACGAGTATGAGCCAGTAAATAATAAATATGGTGATTACATCATAGTCTCCCAGCATATTATGGAAAACGTTAACATGCTGATAATCGTAAAACATGATACCCCCATAGTTTTCTATGAAGACGACTTGATTGAAATTTTGGAACTGGATGCTAACCTAATTTCATATCGAATACGCACGATAGACTCTTTAAATTTTAATGTACATATCATAATATTTTAAATATTATTAATATGTGGAAAAAATCAAATAAAATATCTGGTAATGCAGATGAAATACTTTCATTAGTTTCACTCATTAGTTTGTGACCTATTAGAAAATAGTTTATCAAGTAATACTTTACGTGAATATATACACTGGTGTCCCACCGGGAACCGCGTCAATCTATATACAGGGTTTTTCACGTAACCCGTTCATTAGAATATTTCAGAGACTACTACGATCTAGATTTTGAAACTTGGGGCACTGGGGTTTTTGAGTATTCTCGTTTCAAAAAAAGGTATGACGTCACTGTAGCACTTCCGGTTGTACCGGAAGTTAATAGTAACTTCGTTATTTTAAATGGAAAGGTATAGATTTTATAGCATTTTTGAAATCTACGGAATTTTTTAGGATGTTTTTGTTAATATATCCCTATACCAAAAAGGAACAGTTCTGGAGATATTTAGATTTTTAAAAAAAAATTGACGATACTAAGCCAATATTGTGAGTGTAATATCTAGAACTTCTAAAAAGCTGTAACTTTCAAAATTTAAGCAGTAGTAGAGCAGGCAAAGGGCTTTCCAAGAATGTACTGCTTCTGTCGATAGTCCATACGGAATGTTCAAAACTCAAGGGCCAATGTTAAAAACTTCAAATACAAAATAGTTGTTTTTTTCAAATGGAACACCCTGTGTTTTATCTCATTAGTAGATGCAGAATTAAATTCTACATCGATTGGTATACGCATTCCCTATACCTTTCTCCAACAGTTTTTGAGTTATATGTAATTATTTATGTAAAAGAAACTTTAGCATCGATAATATGTATCTATAAATTTTAAAGAAAGCTGGGATACCAAAAAATTTAACTGTGTTTGACAAAAGTTTGATATTACTTTTAGTTGTTGAAGTTTGGTGGCAGTTAGGTACAATGCAGAACGAAATATTAAAAATAATAATTGTACTAACGTTGATATTTTAAATTTATTTTACATTCATGGGGAATGTAATAAAATAGTTGAAAGAACTTGTTGTGCTTATAATGAAAGATACCCAAATTTAACGAGAATGAATAAAACGAAATTCAAAAAAATTGAAGCGCATTATCTGCAGTTTGGTATTGTCGTCAAGAAGACATATCCAAAACCAGTAATTGAAGATGAAGACAACGAAGTAAATGTATTAGGTTATTTTCACGCTATGGTGAGAGTTCTATTCTTCCAGCCTCAAGAGATTTGGGGATATCTGCTACATTAGTACATAGAATACTAGACAAGCATAAATTTCATCCATATTCATACATCACATTACAAGCGTTTCGAGAAGGGGATGACGTCAGAAGACTTCATTTTTGTGACTTTATGCTCGTAAAAATTCAAGAGGATCCTAATTTTTTGTCAAAAATTATATGGACAGATGAATCAAAATTTACCAGGGAGGGTATTGTGAACAGAAGAAATTTATATTTTTGGGCTCAAGGTAATCCGCACCTTGTCAGAAATCATCACTACCAAAACAAATTTGGATTTAATGTATTTTCAATGATTATGGATAATCAAGTTAGGTTTGAAATTTATGAAGAAAACTTAAACTTTGAAAGGTACATCGGGATATTAAAAGGGACCGTATCGACTTTTCTAGACAATTTGCCGTTACAGACATTGAGGCTATGTTGGTATCAATTGAATGGGGCAGGGGCACATACGTCTAGAGAAGTATGTCAAGAATTGGATAATATGTTTGAAGATCGGTGGATTGGCAGTAGAGGACCATGGAGATGGCCCCCTAGATCACCTGACATGACTGCTTTAGATTTCTATTTATGGGGTCACATAAAAAACGAAGTTTACTTCCAGCCTGTTGATACCAAAGAGGATTTGGAAAACAGAGTAAGAAGAAGCTTTAGAGAAGAAGATCCCGGCGTAATAAGAAAAACTTTGTTATATCATGCCCATAAAAGTTACAAATATTTTTTAGGTTACATTATGTATGGGATACGTGCAATATCCAGTTGAACTTTTAATTTGATGTCATACATGTTTGTCTTCATCTTCAGTTATAGGTTTGTGATATGTCTTCTTAATGTCAATTCTAATATGAGGGAATTGCAATTCCATCTTCCGAATTTTATCTTGTTCATTGTTGATAAATTTGGATATATTTCGTTGAAAATACGACAACAATTTGTAGCTATTTTATTAAATTCCCCACGAATACAAAATAAATTTAAAATACCACTCATTTGTAATTATTTAATTTTCTGCTGTATAATTGCTGCTATAATTCAACAACTAAAAGTAATTTGACAAACACAGTTAAATTTTTTGGTATCCCAGCCTTCTTTAAAATTTAGAGATACATATTATCGATGCTAAAGTTTCTGTCACATAAATAATTACATATAACTCAAAAACTGTTGGAGAAAAATATAGGGAATGCGTATACCAATCGATGTAGAATTTAATTCTGCATCTACTGATGAGATAAAACACAGGGTGTTCCATTTGAAAAAAACAACTTTTTTGTATTTAAAGTTTTTAACATTGGCCCTTGAGTTTTGAACATCCCGTATGGACTATCGACAGAAGTAGTACATTCTTGGAAAGCCCTTTGCCTGCTCTACTACTGCTTAAATTTTGAAAGTTACAGCTTTTTAGAAGTTCTAGATATTACACTCACAATATAGACTTAGTATCGTCAATTTTTTTTTAAATCGAAATATCTCCAGAACTGTTCATTTTTGGTATAGGGATATATTAACAAAAACATCCTAAAAAATTCCGTAGATTTCAAAAATGCAATAAAATCTATACCTTTCCATTTAAAATAACGAAGTTACTACTAACTTCCGGTACAACAGGAAGTGCTACAGTGACGTCATACCTTTTTTTGAAACGAGAATACTCAAAAACCCCAGTGCCCCAAGTTTCAAAATCTAGATCGTAATAGTCTCTGAAATATTCTAATGAACGGGTTACGTGAAAAACCCTGTATATATATATGGCAAACTATAATTAGGAAAAAATTGAAAATTGGGCAGTGTACCAAAGTAACTGGGGGCAAGCGATCTAAAATATTTTCAAGATGGACGCACTTCCGGTTATACCGGAAGTAGGTGTCAACTTGCTTATTTCAAATGGAACACCCTGTATATTATTAGATTTTTGAATTCTACTCAAAATTTTAAATATATTTCGTGTATAATGTCCTATACTTAAGTCTAGTCGTTTTTGACATATTTCAAATTTTATGTCAAAAATGACGTTTGCAGACCGAAAAATAATTATCAATTTTTCCTACACGGAAGCTTTTGTTATTTAATTTGGGTTAGATTCCTTGTAGAAGGATATGGTATGATATTTTGATAATTATTAATACAGGGTGTTCAAAAAAGAAGAATGAAAATTGAATTGAGAAAACTGTCAAAAGTCAATTTTTTCAAATGGAATCCACATGCTTTTATTATTTCATCTTATTAAGCATTAAAAATTAGGGTAAGTTTGTATAAGGTTGTCTATTCCGAAAATTGGTAGCTTTCGAGATATTGGCAATTTAAATTTTTATATGGCGATTTTGCTGGGGATTTTAAGTGCAGCCACTCTTACTTGGCCATGACGAAAATAGCCATGTTGAAAACAATCAAATGCTATGTTTGTTTACACCTGTCACTTACCTTTTGAAAATGATTAATAATCATGCCGGGGCGCTTAAATTATACATATATTGTATTGAATGTGTAATTATACATATATTATACTTGACTTGTTAATAGAAAAATTTAATACAATAATGTGAACCTTTTATTCCGCCGAACATTGGACCAAAGCTGAAAACTTGCCAACTGCTATTCAAAGGATACGTGATGAGATTAGGGATCTAATTTCAAGTGAACTTCATGACAGTGTGTATGACATGCAGTCCATCCAAGATGATGTGAGCAGATATGAGGAATGTAAAAGAACTGTGCAAAAGTACCAACATTGTCTGGATTTGTGCGACAAATTTCTAGATGGAAATCTCAGCATTCAAACATTTTGCCGTGAAATGGTTGCCGCAGACATGAAAAGCTTTTGGTTTGATATTAAAATATTTCTGCCTGTAGGATATATCAATAAATTAAATCTTGTAGAAGCAAATTAATAAATACACTATTAAATTTCCACCCTAGTTTTATTATTATTAATATTATTCAATACTACTTAGCTCTTAGTATTTTATTACCCAGTAGTAGTAGTGACAGTCATACGCGCATGATATTTCCTCTTATTATCATACTTAATTTTCTGTAAACAAAAGGATTACCTACTGCGCATGATTTTTAGGCCACTTTAAAACACTCTATATACTATATATTTGGATTTCTGTTAAAGAAAAATGTCACGACCTTGACGACTTCCTGTCTATTATCTATTTATGCATAAAGCCTCGCCATTTTATCAAGTAGCTAGCAGGTGTTAATATATCAAATTGTTGAGTAGCCATAAACAATGATCGCAAAGTCAATGAACTAGAAAAACAGATGTCTGAGCTTTATGATGAAATTACGTGTTACTTTATATGATATGGTATCAGTATAGTGATGGTGCAATAGTGGTGAAAACATGTGTGCTCCACCCCAGTTAGATAACCTCAAACAGCTGTAAGTTCTTTTTTAATATCTTATCATTATTATTCTACGTCGTAAATCACACCAAAAATTTTACTGACCGCCATGTTTTTTTCTGTGTAAATATTGGAATCTCGCGCATGATTTTTTTTTACCCATTAGTTTACTTGTTTGGTTCATCCTATATAGCTTTATTTTTTATACGCCCTGTATCGTAATAATTTGAATTTTCCGCTATTTTTTATTTTACTGACAGCCATGTTTTTCTGTTTGTATATTGAAATTTACTGCGCATGATTTTTCTTTACCCATTAGGTTACTTTCTAGTTTGATTCATCGCATATTATATATCTTTTGATACACCCTGTATACTAATATTTGATTTTCGCGCAGTTTTGGTACTAAGCTCTGATTGGGTAGGAGACATACTCTGAATGCTGAATCTGATTGGTTGGGGGGCATGGCGTGCCTCCAAAAGAAAAGTGGAGGGGGTAAAATTACTCAAAAGTGACGAAAATTTAGACCCTTTTAAAAATACAGGCGTTTTTGACGCTGAATTCCCAAAGCCTATCTACCTAGTGCAAAATTTAATAATAATGCTTCACCCTGCGCATGCCTACTCTAACTTATATTTTAATCTACAATTTTCTATCATTAATTTAATTTTTCTTAGTCCAAAAATTTTTTATTTGCACAAAAAAAAACAGTTTTCTAAATACCTTTGTTCTTTTAAGTTTTTAATTTCTACCACGCTATTCAGTTGTCTTCATCCGATATCCCAAATTCTTATTTTTCACTTCTGTTCTGCCACCAAATGTTTGTTTCTTGGGTTTGGTTTATGTCTCTGCTCACTAGCTGCTGTTCTCTCCACTAGATGGCGCTGCTTCACTGATTTACTTTTATTTTGTAATTTTTACTGTCCAATAAAGCGAGCGTCTAATAAGAGAGAGTGTAGTTAGTAGAATCAGTACATTTTACTGATTCTACTAACTACACTCTGTCTTGATCAGTCTTCTGTTAGGTTTATTAGTCATTTAAATACCTTTTGTCTCCTTTAAGCACACATTTTATTCGTCTAGGTTTTTATTGTTAATTTTGTATTCTCCTTATATATTTTTACTTATAACAATTGACAGTATCTTCTACTTATACGCTAAAATTTAACTAACTTTAGTTAAATTTTATGGTTATTTTATCACTTTTAATATAACTTCTTTCTTCCGCTTCTAAACTTTTGTGGCTTCCCCTTTCTCAACTTTTTACAAACTTTTCTTCTATTGTTCCCGCCGTTGCTAACGTTTTTGATTTTACTTTTTTATTCACCACACTCTTTGTTAAAACTTAAATTAACTTAATATTTACCATTTCTACCGTTTATAATTTCCGTGATCTCAAATTTCTTAATCTATCATTATAATTATCATTTCTATTATTATTTCTATACATTTCTTTACAGTATAATATACTGCGTATTGTGCAATACTTGCGCAATAGCTCCTGCCTACGTCAATCACAAATTATCGGCGGGAATACTTTATTTCTATAATGAACCTCTTCGAGCGCTGTCGTGTCTGTTCGTGAATAGTGTCTGTTATCTTTATGGGGCCCCCAACATACCCAAAGGACTGACTTCAGAAGGCCTTCGAATCCCTTGTGGGGCTTCTCATCATTAGTTGGATTATGTCCCTCATTAAAGCTTGGCTAAATCCGACAAGACAAAAAAAAAATAGAATATAATGCTTTTATTTAACAACTAACTATAAATTTGTTTATCACCTATACGTTTTTTCTATAAACAAGACTACTGCGTATGATTTTTCTTTCCTCGTTGTTTTTTTTCTGGCTCACCCTATACCATTCACTTTTTCGGTGCACTGTACGTTGGTTGCTCCATCTCATTAAAATTAATTGTTTATAAATAAAATTAGAACTTCCATAATAAGGTCATAGGTTACCATACATGTATAGTGCAATAATATTTTGTATGCTAGTGCCTTATTTAACTATAACAAATAACAAAATTGTTTACTCCTATAAACTTCTGTTCTATTACCTAATGCTGAATGAAATCTTCCAAATGGGCCTTATTAAACGCGAGATATATGAGAAAAAACTGTGACGTCGCTAGCTTTGTGTCAAAAAGGCTACCCTGCTAAGCTAAGCTAAGCCAAGCTCGTCGGATGTAAATTCGATGAGACCACACAAATAAGGAGCTTTTGGCCACTTAAACAGGTAAAACACTACTCATACAAGCGAGTTATTGCCTTTTAATTAAATTAGATCCATTAAAACCTACTGCACATTATTTTTTCTATCCTAAACCATCACCAGTAACGTCATTTTTCTATCAACTATATCTGCTCTTCTCAATGCATCCTGTATAGTTTTTTAGTTTTGATACACACTGTATACTATATATTTAAATTTTTGTTTTTGTGAGGTTATGTTAGCTGTAGTGGCGATGGCCCCCTTCTGTTCTGTAGTTCTATGATCCCCATTTGCTTTTAACAGACGGGGCCCCATTCCAGTAGACAACTCATGCAGCCGTACCCCAATTGAAATTAAGCTCGTTATTACCTAAATTAGATCCATTAGAAGCAAAATAATCTATTGCGCATCATTTTTCTATTCGAAATCATCTTCTAGTTTCCCCATCCCTTACATCAGTTTTTTCTAGAAAATAGTTCAAATTTTTGCTATACACCCTGTATAACTATTTTTTTATTTTAAAGCTTAATTTCTTGATATACCCTGTATACTAATGGAATATTGGGCGTGGTCACGGCGCGTGCCAAGAATGAAATGTAGGCGCGTGCCACGAATGGAATACGGGACGCGATCCTTTGATGTTTGCCGACAATGGAGTACCGCGTGGGCGAGGTGACCTTGGGGTCAACAAAAAGTTCCCTGGCTCAACCGTCGCCATGCCTACTACTGGTATTGATAGTTATTGTTAATGGTGGAGAGAAACTAAAATTAAGAATCAAACATACACATACAAAAAAACTATTAAATTGAATTAATATTAACAGGACAAATTAACAAATAATTAATACCTATTCAATAATTGATATTATAGTTGAATTAACCGCAGGGCTGTTTTAAATATAAACGTGACTCAGAGATAATAAAGGGTATTTAACTCAATCTGATACCAAGAGTAACACAAATTAATATCAAACTAAATACAAAAATACTAGAATTCTAAAATCCTATAATCTATAGGATTATAGATAAATTCTGGATAATAAATTTATGGTGAATAAATAGCTCTTAACATTATGTAAGTAATTAGTAGAATTTGCTATACCTAGTGTAAGAAATATGTGGATTCTTACCATTTTCCATTGAAACTCGAACTTTGAAACCTCCAAAATGGTGAGAATAATCTGAACTAAACCGTAGTATCACTCTAGAACCTTCGCTTACATATCTTAAAAGTTTTAATTTTGAACTCCAATCTCCACAAAGGCGTCTTGAAGAAATTGATTGGTTTGACGTGAACGAATTTGATCTATTCTCTAGGATTACTAAGTAGTCATAACTGCAACTGAAACCAGATTTTAATTTTAAAATATTGTAATATAGTAACTAATGTAGAATAGTTATATTTTCTTGATCAAAATACATTGAAGTACAAAAAATAAGTTCATGGACAACTATGTACAGATTTTATGAAAGGCATTTTCAACTGAAAAATTTCGAAAAAACTTCAACTAGTTTTCACTTCTAAATCTAAATTTACATAGAAAATGATCTGTAATGTTTCTGCACATTTATTATCAAAATATATATAGTAATGCTCATTTGAAGGCAAGGTAATTTTCGGTAGGCAGGATCATTCGGTAAGAATCATTAATTTTTACAGGCAATGGCTACATGCATTGCCTGTAACTGATATACATTGTTGTAGAACAATAAAAACACGCTTGTATGTATTTTACCACTATATATATATACGTGTTTTCATTGTTTTAAAAGATGTTAAATTACCACATAGTAACGGCTTCCTCAATTAATTTTTTGATATACATTGTCTTCTATAAGAGAAATCTCTCTAAGGTAAATATTTCTTCATGGCTTTTTTTATGTAAGCTTTAACTGTTATAACTCGGTCTAAATTCAAAATATTTTCATTATTTACAGTAAATTGAAATTTTAGTGTATTAAATTTTATTAATTTGATTTCTTTAATTAATTCTTGAGGTTTGATACTAGCATTATGTAACGTAAAGAGCTTAGCAAAAGATATTTAATTTTCGAGCCTTTCCAGAGTATTATACACCCGTGCAAATTGGAAACGACTCACCTAAAACTATAGTCATTTTTGTACGGTTATATTTTCTAAAGGCTTCTATCAATTTGACCAAATTTTTTATTTCGTTAAGCCATTCATGGACTGTAATGTAGAGTAGGTCAATTGTCATATAACACGGTTAAAGAATATGTACAGGGTGATGTGTAGGAACGTGTTTTTTTTTTACAAAATGTAAGCAGGTATCTGGGATATCCGCGCATATAAGCGCCGTTTTAATCCATCCCATATGTGTTCGATTGGATTACAGTCTGTGAAGCAGGAGGACCACAACATTCTGTTAAGCCGATTGTTTTCAAAAAATCGGTTAACTATTGCAGCCCTATGAGGTTTTGCGGTGGTCGTCCACATAAATAAAGTTGTTACCAATTCTGTGGGCAATTTGTACTATGTTATTTTACAAAACTTCAACATACCGAATTGCGTTTACAGAACGGTTGACGAAAAGTGTTAATTCTGTACGATCACCTATACGTATTCCGCCCCATATTGTTACCGAACCACCTCCAAAAGGAATTATATGTAAGGAATAGTTTTCTTCGAATCTCTCTCCTATTCTGCGCCACATGCGTACCCGATTATCATAAGGAAGTAGTGCCACTCTTGACTCATCAGCAAATAAGCACCTTGACCATTCGAGTAAACCCCAATTTACATGTTTTTTCGGCAAAAGCCATACGAGATGTTATGTGTTGTCTTTGTCACTGGAGGTGCCTATAAGACCGACGAGAACTTAAATTAGCGGCATGTAAACGTTTTCGAACGGTTTTTGAAGAAACGTCTAGGTTATTTACTTCTTGAAGTTGATTTTGAATGCGTTTAGAGTTAATAGTTCATTCATTAAGAGCGTGACGTATAATGTACCTGTATATCCTGGCTGTTGTTTTTCTTACAGGAACTCCTCCATGAGTATACTGCACTAAACTAGTGTTTAGATATCTGCGCCATGCTTTCGATATCGTACTTTGCGTTATTTGCAGTTTTTCAGCCACGTTTCATTGCGATAATCAACTTTACGGCATGCCAATGACTCGATTAAGTTGGTGAACATTAATTTTAGGCATTTTAGGAAACTTATTCCCACCTGATTAACACAAAAAACATGTACTCACTGTTAATAATTGCCAAGTGACAAGTGACAGAATCGATTTTCATTTCAAAGCCAATTTGTTTTATTTTAAAAAATCGGCACCTGTGATCACTCACGCATACAATGGTTTACAAAAACGCTATAATTTGGAAGCCAATCTAGGCAGAAAGGATTATCAAAAAACATTTTTTTCAGCACAAATAAAATTATCTTTTGAATAAAAATTATTTCCCCCCCACTTTGCGTGCATCCCAGATATCTGCTTACATTTTGGTAAAAAAACACGTTCCTACACATCACCCAGTACATATTCTTTAACCGTGTTATATGACTATTTACCTACCACACATTACAGTTCAAGAATGGCCGAATGAAATAGAAAAAATTGGTCCAATTGATAAAAGCGTTTAGAAAATATAACTGTACAAATTTCCCCGAGTGTATATACGAGTAGTTTGGAATACCTACGAGTATAAACATAATTTAAATTATGTAAGATAGAATATATAAAAGAAATAATTATAATGATCAATTTCTTCTAATGCAATATTTTTTGTGTATTTTATATTAGTAAAATTCCAGATTTAAGTAATAACTATTTATAGGCGAATTTAATTTTAATATGGTAATGGTATGGTGTATTTACTCGCTACCGTAACGTTGTCTTTTAATTGATGCTCTAAATTCAATCATCAATTTGTGGTTTTTCTTCACTTTCAAAGTTTAAAAAAGTGTGTATTACATTTTGTATTATATTTGAAGTGCATCGTAGTGTTTGCAGTACGTATCTATATAGATTTTCTTCCACTTGCAGTAATTGATAACTATTATCGCGAGTGTGTTTATTGTTTTTACTCCGCTTAAATCGGATTATTGTAAACTGGTCTGAGCTGTGAAATATTAATTTATCATGACTGAAAATACTTCGTCTGGAAATGATTCTAAATGCATTGATAACGTCTCTAAATGCAAACGATGTGGAAAACTTGCAACCACAGGTATGAAATGTATTAATTGTGGTAAAATTTCTCATAAGAGTTGTCTAAAAATCTTACAAAGTAAACAACAATATATTAAATTTTTGGATGATGTCAATGTTATTTGTTGTGATGGTAATTCAGCTTCTGAAATGGCTGGTTCATCGGATAATTTAGTTTCGGTCGACAAGCCAGATGATCCTAATGCCATCAGAATACAGTATTTGGAAGAAATTATTCGACAAAAGGATTTGATCATTTCAAATCAGGAGATTGCTATAAAAGCTCTTAATGATCAAATAGCTCTTCTAAATCATATAAAGACTTTTCAAAATCCTTCTAATGGGATTACTAATATTCCTATGCCTTCTAAGCAAGTTACTGCTTCTGTTGTTATACACCCTAATACGGGAGCTAAAAAGAAGGAACCATCAGTTATTACTTCCAGTAAAAAGCAGAGGGCTGCTAACATTAATGAGGCTATAAATCATCAGGTTCCTGGTGTCACGGCGCCTTCTGTTTCAGCAGCAGTGCAAAATGCTCTTGCTAATCGTATGTGTGATAATATTATAAATTTAACCAACGACGTGGAGGATAATAGGGATATTACCACCCCTTTGAAAAGGAATTCATCGAAACCTAAGTCAAGGAGTATCTTAGTGGGCAATATGTCCGACACTACCAAGTGTCCTTTGAAAGCTGCTGCCCCTGCTGTCGCTCTGCGTCATTTGCATGTCACAAATCTTGATCCATCTGTTACTGAAAATAACCTCGTAGATTATTTGAAACAATTTGTACCTGAAGTGAAAGCAATGGCGCTACCTTCAAGGAACCCGAATACCTACTCATCCTTTAAAGTGTCAGTGCCTGTTTCTGAAGCTCAAAACATCTTAAATCAAGATATTTGGCCTAAAGGTGTTTTGGTAAATTGGTTTTTTCCATCGAGAAGATCCCGAGTTACCCCGATTTCTAGAATGCATACCAACTAGTAGCCCGTTTTCTGTTTTCGGTATCAATGTCCAAAGTTTGACTAATAAAATCGATGAACTCCAGTTATTCTTATGGGATAATTCATTTGATATTATCTGTATTTCAGAACACTGGTTACGAAAAGATCAATTGTCAGGTATCGCCATAAGAAATTATGACTTGATTTCTAGTTACTGCCGCCCTAAAAATAATCAACATGGAGGGGTGGCGATTTTCTCAAAGTCTAGTATGCTTCTTAAGTCTGTTGATGTTGACAGGTTCTGTCTTTCTGTTCATGCAGAGTTCTGTGCCGCAGAATTGGTTAACAGCAATACTGTTATCGTAGCGTTTTATAGATCATCCACTTCGGGTGATGTAGTTCTATTCAAACGCTGCTTTGAAGAGCTTAGTGACTACTTGTTGAGTAAATATAGATATATAATAATGATGGGAGACATTAACTTGGACCTTGATGCCAATATTGTACACAGTAACGATATCTGTAACATTTTATCTATGTTTGGAATGACGTTTTTAATTAAGGAACCTACTAGAGTCACTGCGGGTGGCAGTTCCTGTTTGGACAATATCATGACAAATTTTGAATCTGACAGATTTAGTTCTGGTATTTGTGACATTCATTTGGCTGATCATTGCGGTATTTTTATTAATGTCCAGGCAGGATGTGCAGATACCTTCATTGGTTCTACTACAACTAGAATGGTTTCTGAGAATAATATTTGTTTGTTTGCGAGTAAGGTGGGTGAAAGAAAATGGGACGCTAATATTTTGGATTTAAACTGTTCTGATCTTGCTGATATAATGACAGATACACTGTGTAACATTGCGAAAGCTGTTTTTCCTTTAAAATCTGTTCCCAATAGGTTCAATGGAATTAGATGGTTCAATGACAGGCTCCGTGAGATGCGCCGTGTGCTACATCACTCTAAGGTTGTCTTTGATAAAAATAAAACCGTTGAAAACTGGAGAGCATATTGCGATATCAGGAACGCATATAAAAAAGCTATCAAATTTGAAAAACGCAATGCATATGCAAATGAAATTTATAATTCGACTAATAGGGTGAAAACAGTTTGGAACATAGTGAATACTGAAAGGAATTCTAAAAAATCAGTACATAAGTCAAATCTTATATCATCCGATGATTTTAATTTGCACTTCTCCAATATTTGTAACACAGTTCTTCAAACAATTGACGATACTTTTGTTGATCCAAATGACCTTTTAGTTAGGGCACCAAAGCCGCCTTTTTCATTTTTTATGCCCCCAATTACCGTACAGGAAGTAAAGGAGGCAATTTTTAGCTTAAAAAAGACAGCTGGGCTAGACTATTATTGCCTAAATAGTTCTATGGTCAAGGCATCTCAGGAGTCGTTAATTGAACCATTAACTATTCTCTTTAATAAATGTGTCAATGAAGGAGTATGGCCGGACTCATTTAAAGTTACAAAAATTTTTCCCTTGCATAAAAAAGGAGATCATAATTGTCCGGATAATTTTAGACCCATAGCAACTGTTCCTATTATGGGCAAAATATTTAAAATTATTATGAAGCGGAATTTATCCAGTTATTGTGAAAGTAAGCACATTTTCTCTGATTCTCAGTTTGGTTTTAGGAAAAATCGTTCTACCCTTAAAGCCTTGCTATCTATGGTTGAGGTAATTGTAGAGGGATTTGATGAGGGCCTCCATTCAAATGCCACGATGTGTGATCTCTCAAAAGCTTTTGATTGTGTTAATACACAAATTTTGCTGCATAAACTGGAATATTATGGGATAAGAGGAAATGTGCTCAAACTTTTTTCTTCCTACCTTTCTAACAGGCAACAGTATGTGAGTCTTAATGGAACCGAGTCCAGCCTACTACAAGTTGAAAACGGTGTTCCTCAGGGTTCTGTCTTGGGACCCATTTTGTTTCTATTATACATCAATGATTTGCCTTACTCGGTAGATGACTTATTTTGTGTAATATTTGCTGATGACACTACACTAATTGCAAGGGGTGATAGTTCTAATTTGGGTAGTTTTCAACTGGTGAAAAATTGGTTTTCATCAAATAAGCTGAAACTCAACGAGTCCAAGACTCAGCACATTCATTTCACCACTGACAAATGGGCTTCTAAGTCCGACGCCAAAGTTCTTGGGCTAACCCTAGATACCAGATTGGAATGGTCACCCCAGGTTGATCATCTTTGCTCAAAGCTGTCATCACAGATATTCTGTCTGAAGCAATTAAGACGTTCGCTTCCTTCTAATGTACTACGCACGGTGTATTTCGCAATTTTCCATAGCCATTTAACATATGGCATCACGTTATGGGGAAATTCAAGTGCTGTTTATAGGGTGCTAATTTTGCAAAAGGCTGCTGTTCGCTCCATAAAAGGTGCTCCTTATGGTACCTCGTGCTTACATCTTTTTAAAAAATTTAAAATTATGCCCCTACCTTGTATTTATATATTCGAGTCCCTATTGCAAATACACCGTGGATTTGACAAATTTCAAAAGCATTGTGATGTGCATTCCTATAATACTAGGAATGCAACAAATTTGATTCAGTCCTATTCTAGGATTCGTACAACGCAAATAAATAAATTGGATGTTGGATTGTATAATCACTTTGTTCATTGTTTTAACAATGTTAATATTACTAGTTTGAGTTTTAATAAGTTTTATAAATTGTGTAAAACGTTTCTAATAGACAAATGTTTTTATAGTGTGAATGATTATTTTAATTGGTCAAATTCTAACGGCTAATGTTTCAGTGACTTCAAATGTACCTTTAATTGTATGTAATGTGGTCGTTAAATAAAGTAAGTAAGTAAGTCATAAAACAATTTTATTGTCTAAAATAGTCTTAATTTTAACCTGATTATTTTGTAATTGAGATATTTGATTATCATATTTTAATGCAAGTTATATGATGAGCCACCCTGTAAAGACATTATAATTTAACCACATAGCTTATCTCTTTAGTGCAAAACTGCTTACTCTGTATTTTTATGTTAGCTCTTGCCTGTCAGAAAACAGTTAGTTCTGACTTAGATCTCGCAGCAGCAACTACTTGTAAAATATAAATAAAACATTTTAGTTCAAAATAAATTGTTTTAAAAATTCGGAGGTTGGCTCCGGTATTATAATTGGTGCAGTCGGTAGGATAATTATTCGTGGGAAACAAATTAATTTGTGATAATCCTGTGAGTTTTAACTCTTCAACGAAAAAATGAACCTTCAAAGGAATACCAGAGCTAATCAAGGGGACTCCATCGTGGAAATCTTCAGGACTAGCAGAGCCAGCGCAGCGAAACGCATTGTACCGATTATGTGAGTAGATTTTTCTGTTCATGTCAGACTCCTCTATATCTGCCGATTCCTTTAGCGAAAACAATCAGGATTTAGAGTTAGATTTAGTAAGATTTTTCAGTAATTTAAAACTTGCAAATAAAATTTCAATAAATAAATCTAGTATTAGTAGAGCGGATACCAGTAAAAATCCGAAAATGCCTCTTACTCAATTACCACAACCAGAAGTACAACCACAACCAGTACCAGCTTTAGATATTAAGAATTTATCTATTATTCCTAATTTTAATGGGAATCCAAATAAACTGCACAGATTTATTAGTGCGTCTGAATCAATTTTGACCCATTATTATGATAGGCAAAATCAGAATAATTTTCAGAATACCGTACTAATAAATGGTATATTAAATAAATTAGAAGGTAGGGCAGAAGAAGTTGTCGCTATAAATGGTGCGAATAATTGGGATGAAATAAAAAATGTTTTGTTACAAAATTTCGGTGATCAGAGAGACGAAAATTGTTTAAATCAGGATCTTGTAAATTTAAGACAAAATTTCAATGAAACACCTTATCAATTTCATGAAAAAGTCACCCATTTGTTAAATACAATTTGCAATTATATAGATTTGCATTGCGACGCTGTAGAGCAGCAATATAAAAGATTATTTTTCACAAAGCAGGCTTTAAAAACATTTTTAGCAGGTTTAAAAGTACCTCTAGGTTCTACTATACGTGCAATGAGACCAAATACCCTGGCACAAGCTTTACAATTTATTAACGAAGAAGATAATATTAAATATCTTCAAAAACCAAATCAATCTGTCGCATTTAAAAAACCGAATAGTCAACCCCCACAAAATTATTTTAATCCATCTTATTCACGAAATATGAATCAGCCGAGTGCCACCTTCCTAATTGTAGAGGGGATTAATAAATATATATGTACCCCTCGATGTTTATGAGTCCAAAGTTGTTAAGGGCAGAAACGTCGGCTAGCTGCCAGCCGGAGCTGGTCGTGCGGTAATTTAGAACTGCTGATGATGTTCTGGACTAAGCAGTTCAGGGCGCCAGTAACCTAAATAAATGCCTAACGTTTTCCAAGTCACTTAAAACCCGGTTACAAGATTCTAACTATATAAAAAAATACTGGACCCAATATCAATTGCACTCTCAAGTGGACGAGCTTTTAAAATACAATCACAAGACAAAATAAGAAAAGAAAGTCGTAAATGGCTTATAACTCTAGTTTAATATACTTTAAGTAGTACCACCCGGTATATTATAACAACATTGAAAGAAAAAAAAAGAAAAAAAGAGAGTTATTTAGGAGTAAATTATTACCCAACAGTTATAACAGTAATATGAACATTAATGTAAAATACCAAAGGTAATATTAAATGTGCAATTAAAGAGCAGTGAATGAAACAAAAGTGTATAACCTACGTTACACAGGTAGTAATATTAAAATTGAATAACCGCTCGTGATCACGTGTGGCGCATCAGATTTTTACATTCATAATATAAATAATTGTCAGAGAAAAGACAATATTACAATATCGCACCCTTATATAAATATACACCTATATATCAATTATTTAAATTAATAAATTGATGTTACTTCAGCGAGGTATTGATTTAACTACCAGTACTTAAATATTTTACAGAACATCTACCTACTGGAATGTAATAAATAATAAATATTTAAGTTTATATGAGATATAGAAAAGGTTACTAAAATAGATTACACTAGAGTAGATTGTATGTTAAAATACACTCTAAGGATTGATTCTTAATTTATGAATACTTAATAATAGTATGAATTCAATAATTAACCATATAGCAATTTGTAATACCAAATAACAAATAATAATTGAAACCAGAGATTAATAACCGTTATAGAAATACATAATTTAGGACAAAATGAGACTACAGCTACAGCTTATCTGTTTGGTTGAAGACGTCCTCGTAGGGTACTTCAAAATGGCGTCTCGGTTGATTGGGACAGCCGGTATACTACAACAGCGGTCGACAGGAAGCACGGAACTACAGGAGGTTTAGCCTAACTTCTAATTACTTATTGGTAAAATCGGTAAAAGTACTGCACAGTGCAATAAAGATGCACAATGTACTAAGTTGCACTAAAAGCCGTAGATGGAGGATGGCTTGATTGTGACCTAAGCTACAGATAATAGCTTGGACGGTTTAACAGATTATCACGTCGATCAGGTAGGCAGATGCTTCAAATCCAGCAATACAGCCGAAATTGTGCGCCGTCAGAACGTTTCCCAATAATTCGGGCACAATTATAATGCAAAATTTCTACTAATATATCCCACAGGAACACTTCAAGGTGTTAAAATTTATAGAAACTTTTAGGTACATCTGCTTTCCTATTTCAAAGCGGCGTGATGGCTGAACTTTTGCCTGCCTTTTTGCTCGCGAGCCTGACAAAAACGCGCGCTACAAGAATGCTAAAAAAAACTACAGTGATAATTGTGAAAATAAGATCGGAATTATACGAACTAATATTTAAACTTGAAGAGTAATTAGTAATAACTAACGTATAATTTTACCAGTAATAACTTAATTTATTAAATGAAAATATAGATACCAATCAGAAGGTATTCAAATAAACTCTCCCAAATAACTAACTTATGGCTAAATTTAAACGTTACACGAGACCAATTACTTTCTCACAACAACCGACCACTTCACAATTTCCTCGTGGTCCCGTAAACATTCAAAGACATCCACATCCACCTACTCAAAGATTCCCGACTAATGTACAAACTTTTGGCAAACCCCAAAATGTTTGGAAACCTAATGTTTCAAATCAACAACTTTCTAAACCAACCCCTATGAGTATTTCGACTAGAAATACGACCAGCCAATTTAGACGTCCTTTCCAAAAAAATCTAAATTACCCAAATAATCAATTCCGAAATAATCAAACTAATCAAAGTTATCCAAATAATCAATTCCGAAATAATAATCAGAAACCGACATTTGTTTCTGAAGAATTATTTAATACCGAATTTGGCCGAACAACAAATGACAGAATATGTACCCGAATATTTTCCTGATGTATAATCAGACGAATACCCTTCCCCTGACCAGGACGAACAATATGAAAATTTTCTGGAACTTCCAGATATCACCGAGGAAACGTAGTACAATTTAATATGTCCACTGACAAAAAAGAGCTGCCTTTTGTTAAAATTTTAAATCCACCCTTAAAACTGTTAATAGACACAGGTAGCACGAAATCCTTTCTTAACCCCGAAATTGCCTCCAAATATTATAACGAAAAAATATTTTATGAACCATTTACAGTTTCTACAATCTTTCAAACATCATCTTATGAATTTTGCGCAGATATTCCTATTTTTCCAGAATTTAAACAAAATGAAAATTTAAAATTTTATCTGTTCAACTTTCACAACATTTACGACGGACTAATAGGGCTCGATAATTTAAGACTTTTAAATGCTAAATTAGATTTTGTAAATTCCAAATTGGTTACACCAAATTGTGTACTGCCCATTAACTATCAGCAATCATGTTAATCAGTTTTATTCAAAACAAAATTAAATACACATACTAAAATTATATCTAAAATTCCAGTAGATCGAAAAAATGGTGACATAATTATACCAAAACAAAAAATTCAAAATTGTGAAATACCAGAAACTTTATCCAATTCTAAAGACGGTTTCGCCTTAGTTGAAATTTCAAATAAAACAGATAAAGAAATGATTATTTCTCTAATCAGCCCAATAAAAACCATACCCTTTAGCGAGAATAATTATGAATTATATCACGTCGATGTCGATGTATCAAATAGTAGTAATAAAAAATTAGATATGGACAATATGATTCGAACAGCGCATATGAATAAAGAGGAAACAGAGCTTAAAGTTATGTAAAAAATATTCAGACATTTTTCATACCGAAAACCAACCTTTGACCTTTACCAACCAAATTAAACATAGTATAAAAACTAAAGATGAATTACCCATTTATACAAGATCATACCGATATCCGTTCGTTCATAAACCAGAAGTGCAACGACAAATTAATTCAATGTTAGAACAAGGCATCATACGCCCAAGTGAAAGTCCCTGGAATTCACCAATATGGATTGTTGGAAAAAAGCCCGATGCTTCAGGCAAAAAGAAGTGGAGGATAGTCGTTGACTATAGGAAGTTAAACGAGAAAACCATCGATGATCGATACCCCCCTCCCCAACATCACAGATGTACTGGACAAGCTGGGAAAGTGCCATTACTTTACTACCCTAGATTTGGCCAGCGGATTCCACCAGATCGAAATGAATCCGGAAGATATTCAGAAAACATCTTTTAATGTCGAAAACGGTCACTACGAATATGTTCGTATGCCGTTTGGCCTCAAGAACGCCCCCGCCACATTTCAACGTGTAATGGACAATATCCTTCGTGGATTACAAAACGAAATATGTTTGGTATATCTCGATGATATCATCATATATTCGACATCCCTGCAAGAACATCTTGTTAGCCTATCCAAAGTATTTCAACGCCTCAGGGAAACGAACTTTAAAATACAAGTCGACAAGTCCGAGTTTCTCAAGAAAGAAGTGGCATACCTGGGACATATCGTCACACCCGAGGGAGTAAAACCTAACCCAGACAAAATAATTGCAATACAAAAATTTCCGATACCTAAAACGGCTAAAGAAATCAAAGGATTTCTCGGGTTACTCGGTTATTATCGTAAATTTATTAAAGACTGCGCGAATAACGAAACCCTTGACTCTCTGTTTGAAAAAAGACGCCAAAATTGAACATACACCGTTATTTATCAAATGTTTCGAAGACTGTAAGAAATTATTGACTAACGAGCCAATATTGCAATATCCAGACTTCACAAAAGACTTTATTTTAACAACAGACGCGAGTAATATCGCTATAGGAGCCATCCTTTCACAAGGATTTGTAGGTAGAGATAAGCCGGTAGCTTATGCTTCTAGGACGTTAAACCAATCAGAACAAAACTATAGTACTATTGAAAAAGACTATTAGCCATAGTTTGGGCCACTAAATACTGTAGACCCTTTCTTTACGGTCGAAAGTTCAAAATTATCACGGATCATAAACCCTTAAAATGGTTAATGTCTCTAAAAGAGCCCAATTCAAGACTAGTTCGTTGGCGACTCAAGATAGAAGAGTTCGACTACGAGGTAGAGTATAAAAAAGGAAAAAACAACACCAATGCAGACGCCCTGTCCCGTGTCGAAATTCATACAAAAGAATTTTTCGATTATATGGAAGAATTTAACAAAACACTAAATAGGCAACAAGACAATACTGACAATCTATCAATGATAGGTAACGCCAGTCCAATCATGGACGACGTCAGAGAAGAAGAACCAGGACCATCGACACAAAGAAGACCAACACAGGATTCAGAGGAGACCATCTCAGCTGAAGAAGTCGATCCTGATGACGGAAATACCGTACATACAAGTCTCGAAGAACCAATACAAGAAATGCCTATTTCGGAAAGATGTCTAAATTCTTTCGATCACCAAATAAAATTAGATTTCATATTACATTCACCGGCTCAACCTAAAACTAAACATATATTTCCAGTAAAAAATCGCCTTCACGCACAAATATCCAAAAATAATTTAGAACAAGACATTATCGATTTATTCAAAAATTATTTAGATCCGAAATTTACTTACGCCATTTATTTTAGTGATGAGGTGTACGTACCACCAATATGCGAAATTCTGAGAAAGACATTTAAAAATGCCGCTTTCTAACTACTTAAATGCAATATAATTTTAGAAGACGTCACCAATAAAGATAATCAAGTAGATATTATAAAAAATTATCATGAGGGTAAAACCAATCATCGCGGTATAACAGAGACAGAAACGCGTATAAGACGGTCATACTATTGGCCTGGAATAAAAAATGACATCACTAGATATATAAATTTATGTGAAATTTGCCAAACTAATAAATACGACCGAAATCCCCCTAAACAAAAACTAGCTATTTCACCCACATCATCTAGACCTTTTGAGATTGTACATGCCGACACTTTTCAAACGCATGGACAAAAATTTCTAACTATAATCGATACATTCTCTAAATATGCTCAAGCATACCCCTAACGGCAATGTTAGGTACAGAAGTAGTAAAATCATTTTTAATTTTCATGACCCACCATGGTCTGCCTTCACTAATAGTGATGGAAAACGGTACCGAACTAAAGAATTCTGTAGCTCAGGAATTTTGCAAAACCCATCAAATTCAGACACATTACACCACTGTCAATAATCCTCAATCAAACGGGCCAATCGAACGTTTTCATTCGACAATCATTGAACACCTCCGCGTAATAAGAAATAAAAATAATGGTAAAATTGATATCTTAAATAAAATGCCCTATGCTATACTTGGTTACAATAATTCCATACATTCAGTAACCAAACAAAAACCAATAGATGTCATAAACGGACATTTACACCAAAAACCCCTTTGATATTGATATAAATCAAAAACTTATAAACAACTACGTCCAAGAACATCGTGAATTGACAAAAAAAATATATAGAACGTTAAATGGACAACTAACTGAACAAAAGGAACGTACTATAGACAATACCAACGAAAGACAAAATAGACATGATCCACTTACATACGAACCAAACACAGACGCTTACCGAAAAATCACCACTAAGCTTCGTAACAAACTTAATCCCTGATTTACTAAAGAAAAGGTAATAAGAAACAAAAAGCTAAAAATTAAAACTAATGCAAATACTCTTCATAAACAAAAATTAAGAAGGCCCCGCTCTAACAAAACCCAATTGTTACAGGATGCTCCTGATCCTATTGATCCTGACGGTATCGACAGCCGTACCACAGGAAGTGACAATAACAAATCTCAACAAGAACCCCGGAGTTCTTCCGTATAGATTAGGGAGTGCTAAAGTAAAATCAAAAACACATACATTTATCCACTACTTTGACCTAAAACCTATTAAGACCGAAATTCTACAAATACAGTATCAATACTACAATATTACTATTGCTATTAAAAAGGGCTTGAGCCATCCATATTTCTTTGAATTAGACAATTTTAATAGAGCTATAGGTATTATACCAACTACATTCAATAGAACAAAAATTTAATTCACTAATGCCCGTTTGCACCGACGATTTTATGGAGAGCTTAGGTCTAAGGTCTACTTAAAATGAAATTTCTTTTGCACCAATATTTAAGCAAGGCTTATCGCTTCCTTAAATTTTACTTAACTAAGCCCCCAAATTTGCAGGCTTAAAGTAAACTTAAATTTAAGTGATGTAACCTAACCTATAAATTCTATGAATATATTCTAAAATTTTCAATAAATTTGTAAATTGAAACATGCACATGGAAATTTTTGAAGATGATATGGATATACTCGTATTAGAAATAATCGATTATGGTTTTTCTAGAAGAGTATATGTACGGGCATGTCCTTTTGAAGATTTAGACCATTTAACGTTTTTCAGAAGGTTCCGACTATTTAAACAAACTGTTATTCAGTTATTGGACCTAATTGAAGAAGATTTGGAGTATATGCTACTGACAAGTAAGTACCTATACTTACACAAAATATACATTGTTAATGCCAAAATATCTACAGTATTTATAAATTTGGTTCTATAGTTGTGCCTTAAAAGCGTTTTTACGAAACTTATCAGTTTTTTTTATGCTTTTTTTATGTTTAAATTATGCTTAAAAGCAAAGATGTTTCTTCTTCAGAAAAATTGGCGGATCTTACTCGTTTTGCTTTTTTATTATCCTACATCGTTAATTTTTACAATAATTCCCAAGTACGAAGTCCTAGTTCGAACAAAAATATTTCTTTGAAAAACCAAAAACACAAAAGCGAATTAGATGTAGTAAATTAAAAAAAAATATAGGTTACGTTACGTCGGTAAGAAGGTTGGTGGTTAATAAAAGTAAAAGACACTAAGTATAATAACCTTAAAAGTTAAAATTTCCTAAATAAAGTAGCCTCTGTACAAGGGCCCTTTGGTTTAACAAAGCCAAACATATGATTGCGTGGTGCAAGCTAAAGTAATTTATGAGTTTCTTAAAATTTAAGCTCCGTTTAGCTAAGCCTTACTTAAGTGACAGTCGGTACAAATGGCCATAAGTCCAACTAATAGAGTAAAACGAGATCTCATTGACGGTTTAGGTACCATAATAAAAAGTATATCCGGTAACCTAGATGCTAATGACGCTGCTCATTATGATCAAGCAATATCAGATTTAGAAAATAACCAAAAAGAAATTGTCCAAAAATTAAACAAGGAAATCTCTCTTACCACCAGAATTATTAATAATTTTAATAAGACAATCACACTAATTACGAGCAACCAAAAAGTAATAACTTCTGGCATTAACAAAATAAGATCTGAATTAAATAAATTAGTTTTTGACTTTAACGATTACTTACAAACCAGAAATATTTTAGATCAAATCACTTTAACATTAAGTTTAATTTTACAATTATTAAGTGACATTGAGAATGCAATAACATTTGCTAGACTAAGAACTCTCCATAATAGTATTATAAAAATTAACGAATTAGAATCAATTTTACAGACAGTAGTAAAATATTATTCAGCTGATCAATTACTATTTACACAAAAATCTAATAATACACATAGATACTATTGTTCCGTCTTTACCATAGTAAATTCGTTTTACCATAAAAATAAATTTAAACTCATTTTCCCTAATAAAATAATTAATATGCAACACACATTTCATACCCTTTCCCACCTAACTTCCTAAAAGCACATGCGCCGATGCCGACAGTGTGGAAGAAGGGATTGAGAGAAAAAACACTCTTAAGAAAACTCTCGTGTGTGAAGAATCGTATCACACGCACGTCTCATTTTTCTCTATAAACCTCTTAAATTTCTCATTCTCGACATAAATATTCGTTTACGCGAATTACAAGTGCGCCGGCTGGTTAACGTAACACGTAACAACAACAATCTCGAACGTGGAAACAACGACGCAGAATTGCAACCCAACACGCCGCGTGTACCATCAGCGAAGCCAGGGATCCCAGCGACATATGTAAGTGTGCTATCTTTACCTATTTTCCAAATAATACAGTCCACTAATATCTACGCACACATCATTTTGGTACCTTCTCCCGGATCTCCTTTCAGTGTTGTTGCATATTTTGCATATAATTGATCGATATAGTGTAATACTGAATTATTATACATAAAATTGTTAATATTTTACCGCCAATTCTACGCCATTTTCTCCCTGTTTCTAGTTCAGCAACAGGTAGACCTTCGACTCAGTTCGGTCGGTTTCTATAGCAACGCTTCGGCGCACACCCGCTTAGGTGTTTACATTTCATTCATATTTTAAAATTGAATAAAATTAAAAACTCATTCTCTCTTGCTCTTGCTCCGGTTAAATACCTGAAATCTCCCGCTTGTTTTGTTTGATAAATAAGTGTGACAACTCGTTCTTTATTAGATTTATAAATAAATTAAATTATTAACCCGATAATGTCTAAACTAAAGCAGTGCAGTGCTCTTAGGCAAAATTACATTCTAAAAATTACGGAACTAAGAGAAATAGCGAATAACGCTCTAACCGATAAATCTCTCTATGATAGTTTTAAATGTAGGTACTCGTGCATTGAAGAAATAAAACTTAATTTTGAAAAACACCATAGCAGCGTTATAAATATTGTCTCTACCTTGGAGGATGGTGAACTGAACGCTGAATTTAAAATACAGTCAGATTTTGATTCGCATTTTTTCCATATACAAACCATTTATAAAAAACTTTTTGATAATTCTATAACTGACAATAAGTTGGGTAACTCTCTAAACTCGAATTCGGTAAAGCAAAACGTTAAATTACCTAAAATCGGATTACCTCAATTCAATGGTGATGTTTCGCAGTGGCAAACATTTATCGATAGTTATCGCTCTCTAATACACGACAATGATTCCCTCGCAGATATTGATAAATTCAATTACCTGTTGCAATGCCTTAAAGGAGCCCCATTGCAATTAATAAAAGCCACACCTCTTAGTAGCCCTAATTACCTTATTGCATACAATTTATTGGAAAAAAGATACGATAATCCTCGAATAATAGCTACGGCTCACTGGCATGCTTTAGAAGCGACAAAAAGGCTCAGCGGCTCAGAAGGGCCTGCAGCACTCCGCCAACTGGCAGATACATTTCGGGAAAACATTTCCATTCTAGAAAATATGAAGTTTCCATTTAAGCAATGGGACCTCATTCTGTTCACTATGTTATTCGATCGCCTTGATAAGGCAACGGCTGTTAGGTTTGAGATCGCTCATGACATCTCTAAAAATACAACGAATTCTTATGACCTGCTAATGGATTTCCTCGACAAACAGTGCGATGCACAAAATAAAGTAGCTCTGGCTAGGAACTTAACCTTAAAACAAAGTGACTCGCCGAAATTTAGGCAGAATTTTGGTTCTAAAGCTACCACGTGTACAACCCTTACTACAAACTGTACTAATACCCAGTTTTCCTGCCCTCTCTGCAAAGCAGATCATTTACTTTATCATTGCCCTAATTTTACTTCTAAATCCCCACAAGAAGGATCAACTTGTGTCAGAGCAAATAAATGGTGTATCAATTGTTTAGGACATAAACACTCTATTGAAAATTGTTCTTCTCGTGGAGTATGTAGGAAGTGCTCGAAAAAACATCACACTATGTTACATTTCCCCTCTCGCTCAAATGAACCCGCGGTGAGTGTCTCTCAACCGAATCCTCAATCATCAACACCTACCCCCTCTACTTCCGTATCTCGGGAGGGAACAACTCAAACTTCTAATACATTGTTATCAAATGATAATTCTCTCGTTTTGTTAGCTACTGCATCGTTCAAATGTTAGATGGACATGGGCAGTTTACTCCAGTACGAGCGCTTATTGATAGCGCTAGTGACTCGAACTATATTTCTTCTCGTTGCGCGAACAAATTGGGTCTAACTCGAAGAGACTCTAGCATCGCGATTTGTGGCATAGGTCAGACTAGTACTCACTCATCTCAAATTATCTCTTCTGTGGTCAGGCCTTGTCTCAGTATCACTCCAGCATTTGATTTGGACTTTATTGTTCTTCCTAAAATCTGTTCGAATATGCCAGTTGTCTCTTTTGGAGATGGCGTAATAAACCAGTTTTCTAACCTCACTTTGGCAGATTCAAAGTTCCACATCTCTAGGCCCATAGATTTACTCTTGGGCGCGGATATCTTTGGTCAAATTCTAAAAGGTAGCACTATAAACAACCCCTTGAATAGTCTTGTAGCTATTGATACTATTTTGGATGGATGGTTACAGGCAAAATGGAGAAACCTTCTGAGACTATTGTCGCTAATACGTTTCTCTCTCATTCCAATCTCTCTCTGGAAATGTTAGTGCACAAATTTTGGGATTTGGAACAACTTCCATACTCGCAGGCAGTCACTTCCGAAGATATGCTTGCAGAAAGGCACTTCTCTGATACTGTCACTCGGGCAGAATCAGGACGCTTTGTGGTATCTTTACCGTTTCGAAATGAACCTCCGACTTTCGAAGGTACAAGAGAACAAGCTCTGAGAAGGTTCAATTCTCTTGAACGTCGTCTTCATCGCGAACCCCGTCTACTCGATCAATATTCTCAATTTATGATGGATTATCTCTCGTCAGATCACATGTCTCCTTGTAATGACCTCTTGTTAAGTTCACATTCGTATTATATTCCCCATCATTCTGTGATCAAACCAAATAGCTCAACCACTAAACTGAGGGTAGTTTTCGATGCGAGTGCGAAGGATCTTAAAAATAGATCTCTCAATGACACGCTCCTTCCAGGTCCTAAACTTCAGCAAGATCTGATTTCGATCCTGCTCAGATTCCGAATACATGCTGTGGTATTCACCGCAGATGTGAAGCAAATGTTCAGACAGATTCTAGTCCGCGATGAGGATCGCTCGTATCAATTAATTTTATGGCGTTTCTCGAAAAATGACGTGATTCAAACTTTTGTTCTCAACACCGTTACTTATGGTATGAATTGTTCTCTGTTTCTCGCCATACGAACTCTGCTGCAATTGGCAAAGGAATTTAAGTCCGAATATCCTATCGCCTCACAAATTCTCGAAAGTGATATATATGTAGATGACATATTATCTGGTAGCGATTCATTACAATCAGCTCTTCAAGCTCAACAGGAGCTTATATCTCTACTCGAAAGGGGTTGTTTTCAACTCCGCAAGTGGGCCAGTAATGACTCTGACTTACTCACTCATTTACCCTCGGATAGTCTCCCGTTTCTGTTTGACACAGAAACCGACTCAACGATAAAATTACTGGGTCTTCAGTGGTTCCTCTGATAGTTTTAATTTCAAAATCACCCCTCTTCATAATGACTGCACAAAACGATCAATGTTATCGGATCTCGCACGCATTTTCGACCCTTTGGGTTTTTTAACTCCTTTGACGTTGTAACTAAAGTTCATAATTCAGCAACTCTGGGCTAAAAATAGTGATTGGGACTCTGCTCCACCCACTGACATCCTAGAAACTTGGAATCAGTTCAAGGGTGAGCTTCCTGCTATTCAGAAGATTCAAATTCCGCGGCATATTATTCCCAAGGATTATGTGTCTCTAGAATTGCATGGATTTTGTGACGCTAGTTCTAGAGGTTACTCTGCTGTCTTATATTTACGCTCTACACTACCTTCAGGTGAAATCCAGGTAACATTTGTTTGCGCAAAGTCAAAGGTTGCTTCGCTCAAATCCATATCAATACCCCGACTTGAACTCTGCGCGGCTCTGCTCTTGTCCGATCTCATGAAATATGTAATTTCTCATTATGAAAGTCGCCTGCTTATATCTCAAATATATGCTTGGTCAGACTCGACTATAACCCTCGCTTGGATTAGATCGTCACCACACCGATGGGGAACTTTCGTATGTAATAGACTCACAAAAATACAGGAGAATATATCTTCAGCGGCTTGGCGCCACGTAAATTCCCAAGACAATCCTGCAGATCCTGGTTCGCGTCGCCTCTTACCCTCTGCCTTGATCTCAAATTCTTTATGGTTCTCTGGTCCTCACTGGCTCACTAAGTCATTAGATTGTTGGCCAATTTTTACAGATGTCGCAGAAACCAACGAGGAAAGACGCCATATCACTCTTATCTCTGCCAGCACTCCAACCTCGGATGAAGTACTCTCCGGACTCATTGACCATTATTTCGCTTTAGGCAAAGTCCAAAGAGTCACAGCATATGTTCTAAGATTTATTTATAACCTTAGACATCCTCGTACCAAGCAAGTTGACTATTTAACTCGTAGCGAACTAGAGAACTCATTGACAGTTCTTATTAAGTATGTACAACTGATAGAATTTCCGTCAGAAATCACTCGTTTAAAGTCTCAAAAACCTCTTCCAAAAGCCTTTAAGAAACTAACCCCATTCATTGATAGCTCGGGACTCCTCAGGGTGGGCGGTCGATTAGGCAACTCATACCTCTCATTTTCTCAAAAACACCCATGTCTTTTGCCCAACAAACATAGGCTAGTGGACCTAATAATTGAACAATCAAAATCAAAGAGTGTATCAATTGTTTAGGACATAAACACTCTATTGAAAATTGTTCTTCTCGTGGAGTATGTAGGAAGTGCTCGAAAAAACATCACACTATGTTACATTTCCCCTCTCGCTCAAATGAACCCGCGGTGAGTGTCTCTCAACCGAATCCTCAATCATCAACACCATAGCAGCGTTATTAATATTGTCTCTACCTTGGAGGATGGTGAACTGAACGCTGAATTTATAATACAGTCCACTAATATCTGCGCACACATCATTTTGGTACCTTCTCCCGGATCTCCTTTCAGTGTTGTTGCATATTTTGCATATAATTGATCGATATAGTGTAATACTGAATTATTATACATAAAATTGTTAATATTTTACCGCCAATTCTACGCCATTTTCTCCCTGTTTCTAGTTCAGCAACAGGTAGACCTTCGACTCAGTTCGGTCGGTTTCTATAGCAACGCTTCGGCGCACACCCGCTTAGGTGTTTACATTTCATTCATATTTTAAAATTGAATAAAATTAAAAACTCATTCTCTCTTGCTCTTGCTCCGGTTAAATACCTGAAATCTCCCGCTTGTTTTGTTTGATAAATAAGTGTGACAACTCGTTCTTTATTAGATTTATAAATAAATTAAATTATTAACCCGATAATGTCTAAACTAAAGCAGTGCAGTGCTCTTAGGCAAAATTACATTCTAAAAATTACGGAACTAAGAGAAATAGCGAATAACGCTCTAACCGATAAATCTCTCTATGATAGTTTTAAATGTAGGTACTCGTGCATTGAAGAAATAAAACTTAATTTTGAAAAAACACTCTTAAGAAAACTCTCGTGTGTGAAGAATCGTATCACACGCACGTCTCATTTTTCTCTATAAACCTCTTAAATCTCTCATTCTCGACATAAATATTCGTTTACGCGAATTACAAGTGCGCCGGCTGGTTAACGTAACACGTAACAACAACAATCTCGAACGTGGAAACAGCGACGCAGAATTGCAACCCAACACGCCGCGTGTACCATCAGCGAAGCCAGGGATCCCAGCGACCTATGTAAGTGTGCTATCTTTACCTAATTTCCATATAATACAGTCCACTAATATCTGCGCACACATCATTTTGGTCCTTCGAGCCGGATCTCCTTTCAGTGTTGTTGCATATTTTGGATATAATTGATCGATATAGTGTAATACTGAATTATTATACATAAAATTGTTAATATTTTACCGCCAATTCTACGCCATTTTCTACCTGTTTCTAGTTCAGCAACAGGTAAGAGATGTCTCCTGTGACAGGAGAAGAGATTTATTAGAAGTAGAGGCATACTATTCAGGAACGAAGATTGTTTTCGTAATCCATTTCCCCATTGTGCACCCAGATACATTTCTCTATTATCACTTATTCTCGATTCCTACCCAAAACCTTACCACCATTATTCCTAAAAATACGTTTCTGGTAATGAACAAAAACTTCTACCAGTACATATCGCTACCTTGTATTGAGCTGCACCCCAACTATTACTGCCCTGACGACAACCTAGTGTATGGATCAAAAAATCAAGATTGCATTTATGAACTCCTACAATTGAATTCCTCCTACGAAACCTGCCAACAAATACCCGTACAAACCAACCAAATCATTATTCAGCAAATCGACGGATCACATTACATTGGAATATTCCCAAACCATACTAAACTCCAGATGATTTGTGGACGCACCGACTTTACCACCTTAAAGGGGAACTATTTAATCACTGTACCTCTCAGATGCCAATTCCAGACAAATGATTACATTTATACTAACGAAAAAATTACATCCAATGGACAACCAATGCTGCTACCAGAAATCAAAATTCCACCAAAAACATCAATAACTACATTAAAAAGAATTTCAATTGATATTCAGCTTGACAAAATCCATGAACTTCAAAAGGAACAAAGTAAATTATCAGCAGTCGAACTTATTCACGGACCAAAGTCATTGACCAACTAATGGATAATTCCCATCTATGCTATCCTAATAATCCTTGGCTTTTATTTCATCTTCAAGTACTTTCAACGAAGAAGACAACAAAACCCTCAACCCACTACAGAGGAGCCTCAGGCGGACCCTCGATCACTTTTCACTCCATGAAAAATGCCTCATTTTTGGGATGGAGGAGTTATATGATGAGCCACCCTGTAAAGACATTATAATTTAACCACATAGCTTATCTCTTTAGTGCAAAACTGCTTACTCTGTATTTTTATGTTAGCTCTCGCCTGTTAGAAAACAGTTAGTTCTGACTTAGATCTCGCAGCAGCCACTACTTGTAAAATATAAATAAAACATTTTAGTTCAAAATAAATTGTTTTAAAAATTCGGAAGTTGGCTCCGGTATTATAATTTGCATCTTCATTATCTAGGTTACTACCAGTTATGTTTTTAATAAATAATCCTATAATAATAATTCCGCTTGTTTGCCTATTTTTAACAACCATTTGATTGATTTGATTTGTGATTTTCTTTTCTAATTTTTTATCATAATATTTGTAACAAAATTTTAATCATTTTGTTCCTTTGTATATGACGAGCAGTATATTTCCGGACGATTAAAAATAATTTCAAAAATACGTTTTTTCCCTGAATACCCGCAACCCAAAATGCTCTCTTCATTGTAATGTGTTGTCTACCTTTAAAGTGTTTTCTGATTGGTCACTTTTATGAAAAGGTAGGGACGCAAAACAGACAGGAAATTAAGACATTTTTAAAATTCGAAGAGTCTGGTTTTCAACAGAGTACAAGCAAGTTGACCATTTTACGCTTATTAAAAGCACATGTTCTTAAATTTTACCTTCATTTAAATCTTGAATTATTATCACTATTATTAGTGATCGGTGTTCTGATATAATATAGTGTTATCTGTAATAAGCTCATTATTTGATATTATCGTATATTTTTGTTATTGTCACGAGATAAGTGATAATAAATTTAGTTTACACGTGGTGTAAATTTTCTGCCGAATTTTTTTATTTTTTTGCAGAGTTGTGGAAACGTTAATCTTCCCAGGAATCTACTTTTCTCGTAAACCATCCAGTTCCAGGTGGAACGTCTTAGGACATATTTAAGGTGGATACACGAGATTGGAACTGCACTTTGCATACAGGTGAGTACATTTCATTTTCTTAACAAATTGAATATGATTAAAGAAAATTGTACCCTGTATGCAAAGGTCTGTTCTCTGTGAAGAGCCTGGGTTGGTTAGTGCGTTTGTATATAACCATATGGTTATTTTTGATATACGATAAATTTTGTCTGCTAATTACAGAAGCTATTATATACAGGAATTTTATTTTTGATTACTTGCTGGTATTCTAGACCGTCTCACATTGATTTTTTTTTCAATTTAATTATATTTCATGGTTCTTGATATTGTTAATTTTGCATTTAAAATCTCATGTATTAATTAGAAATTTCACCTTTATACTAACCAGTTTTTGTGTAGCACAGTTACGAATTTTGTTACTGCAATTTTGGTAATTTTTATTGTAGTATATAGTACTGGTCATAAGTAATTTTTTTTTTCTATTACAATTTTTATATACTGTCCTTCAGACATAGTTGCTCTATGGTTTGATTGTTTTCAAAATTCCAATTCCTGGATCATTTTTGTACAACTCTGGGACTGGGCTAATCATACAATTTTTTACATGTGCCTGTTTCCACCTTTGGAGCCTGAAACCTGAAACCTAGCTACGTGGGATTTACTTACATCCATCTCTGCAACCCCAGCAAGTCTAGCTAGACGGGAATCTGTTCAGGAGTTCCGGATTAATCTAGGAGAGGCTAGTGGGTGAGATCAATCCATAATTAGGCCGAAGACTGGTGAACCCAGCCCAGTAAAATTGTTTGTAAAATTTTGATAAACACTTTCAGGCTGTAGAGTCTTTTTTTCAATTTAACCTAAATTAAGTGTAAATATAACTTGTAATATATACTTTTATCTTAACGTAATTTGTTTGTTCTTACTTTCACGCATTCACAATTTCATATATTTTTTTCCTCATTTAAATTACCTGGTGCCCATTTTTTTATAAATAAGCTTTACAGTAAAATCCAATCCCCGCCTTGAGCCCAGAGCTAACCGGAGCTATGTCCCTGAACCTTTAGGGAAGAAGCTAATAATTCCCGAGGTTCAGTGCACAAATTGGCGACCAACGTGGCAGGCCTTGATTTTTTAGGTCTGGTTTTACTTAGAACTAAATATTAGCATTTTAACATCAAGCTAAATTTTATAAATTCTTTATTATTGAATTGTGAATGCTGTAGTTCAAACAAATTATTTTCGAGTTCAGCAAGTTTTTCTGGCCACACAAAAAAAAGTATTTCTTTATATTTATTTTTATAAAAATTCCATTTACCATATATCTTTATCTTTTATTGAGTTGTTGTTGATATTGAGATATTTAAGTGCTTAAGATAACACGTATATTTTTTTGATTTTTTTATAAATCACATTGGAAAATACTTCCTATTTGTTTTGCGAGGTATACATATATTTGAGTATATACCTTTTTGTTGATTTCTTGTTTTATCAGGATAATACTGAAACAGCTAGTTAGCTGTTATTCACAATTTATTTAAAGTTATTTACTGTATAGGTTATTACTTATTTTTTATTGTTGGTTAAATATTTTAAAATGGATCCAAGTCATTTAAAAACAAAGGAATTAACTTACGAATTACTTATTCGAAAAATTGATAGTACGGGTGATGTGGATACCAAACGTAAACGTTTACGAGGTGCATTCGCTCAGGAAAACGCTAATCGTAGTTTTTCTCACGGTGTAATCTGTAATCCGTTTTCTCATGAGGAAGACGTTGTTGAAATTCTTGAAAGTTTTAATGATTTGAAAATTATTGTTCAAAATTTTTCGGGCTCCATAGGAGACAACGTTCATAAACGAATTTCATCTCGCTTAACACACTTAGCAGGACGATTAGATCGTGTAAAAACTGAAACTGTTTCCGAGGAAGACAAGAAATCAGATTTACAGACTAGACTCTTAGATTTAGAGGGTGATTTCGCATTTAAGGGTAGACCATCCACATCTACATCCACTCCTACACGTACTAAACCTGTAGATTCCCTTGTAGAGGTTCAGGACAAGCACGTGGCTCCATATAAATGGAATTATAAATTTTCAGGTTCCACTAAAGAATCCGTGTTAGCTTTTTTAGAAAAGATAGAACTCTTAAGTGAAAGTCGAGGTGCTTCAAAGCACACTTTGTTTACTGCGGCCGGAGATCTTTTTGAGGGTGTAGCATATACGTGGTATTTACAACATAAAAGTAAATTTAGTAATTGGGACGAGTTAATAAGTAAATTAAAATCAGACTTTTTACCTTATACCTATGAAGATGAGTTACTTCGTGAAATAGACAGAAGAACTCAAGGTCCTAATGAAAGGATTATTGCTTATGTTTCTTGTATGGAAAATCTTTTTAGTAGATTAACGGAAAAACCCACTGAACTCAATCGAGTTAATAAAATTAGGAAAAATCTCCATCCATATTTTCTCTCTAGATTAGCTTTAGTCGAACCTGCCACTATTGATGAGTTAACTAAATTCTGTAGACAAATAGAGGAATCTCGTGCTTGGTCAGAACGATATGTCCCTCCACCACGTACTCAATCGGGTATTTTAGAACCACAATTGAGTTATACAGACAATAATTCTGTATCATCCAAATCAAGCTCCTATACTGCTAACGTTAATAAATCATATCAGTCAAATTCAGTTAGAAAAAATTTTAACTCTAATCTTGCTACAGTATCTTCCTCTCGTTGTAGGAATTGTAATCTTAATGGTCATAGCTATCAGAACTGTAAAAAAACTAAAACTATTTATTGTTTTGGATGTGGACAACGTAATGTTATTAGGCCTAAATGTCCTAAGTGCAACCCTGGGCTTCTGTCAAAAAACGGTTCCAGTGGTGTCGTAATTCTGGACACCGACACCAACAGCGACATTTTACCAGTCCAGAATCTAAACGTAGCAGGACCCTCCACTTCTCAGTCGAGAAAAGGCAAAGGGCCAGCAAAATAACCACAGTTTCTGAATGGAACAAATGGTTAGGGGTTGTAAAAGATTTCTATAAAATTTCTCCTTCTGTAATTAATAGTTTTAGTCCTATTTTTGTAAAAAAACCTAATGATAGCCGACCTTATATATATGTAAATATTAGTAATCAATCTATTTTAGCTTTAGTAGATAGTGGAAGTAATTCGTCAATTATTGGATCCTCCGGTTTGTCAATCTTAAAGTCATTAAATATTCCTATACAGTATGATACAAGTTTTCAAGTTGCCACAGCTGATGGTCAGTTGCAGGAAGTTTTTGGATATGTTTCCCTTCCTGTAATGTTAAATAAGGTGTCTAAACTCCTTAAAATATTAGTCATTCCCTCTGTTACACATACCTTAATTTTAGGGGTAGATTTTCTTAAGAATTTTAAAATAAATCTTAATTTTCAAAATTTTACCTATGTTTCGCAGACATCTACGCTCTGCACTATTAATACTATTCAATCTCTTGCAGATTTAACCTCAGTTCAGAAAAATGAACTCCAGGAGGTCATAAATTTATTTAAAACTATTGCTCCCTTAGACAGGATAGGTTTGACCCAATTGATTGTTCATACCATTGACACTGGGGACGCTAAACCTATTTGTCAACGTCAATATCCCTTATCTCCAGCGATAATGAAACATCTGAATAAGGAAATTGACGAGATGCTTAAATTTAATATTATTCAACCGTCTCATTCGAGTTGGTGTAGTCCTCTCTGGGTAGTTCCAAAGAAGGAACCCGGTAAATTTAGAGTGTGTTTCGACGGTCGAAAATTAAATCAGGTTACAGTTCCGGATGCTTATCCTATGCCTCTAATAGATAACATCCTAAGTAAATTGAGAGATGCTCGCTATATCACTTCCATAGATCTGAAAAGTGCATTTAATCAGATACCTTTAGATCCTTCGTCTCAACCAAAAACTGCTTTTGCTGTTTATGGTAGAGGATTATTCGAATACAGAGTCATGCCATTCGGATTGTCAAATAGTCCTAAGACGATGGTTCGTTTAATGGACCAGGTGATTGGACCTTCTCTTGAGCCTTTTGTGTTTGCATATATGGATGACATAATTATTTCGACACCTGATTTTCCCACGCATTTGGAAGTTTTGAAAAGGGTTTTTGATCGTTTAAAGTCAGCTAATCTTACGATTAACTTAGATAAATGTGAATTTTGTAGGTCCTCACTTACGTATTTAGGTTTTGTCGTCGACAGCAAAGGATTACGTACTGATCCTTCCAAAGTTGAAGCTGTAGTAAAGTTTCCTACGCCTAAAAACACTACAGAAATCAAAAGGTTACTTGGTTTGGTGGGATGGTATAGAAGATTTATTAAGGACTTTTCTTCATTGTGTTCTCCAATTACCGAATTATTACATGGTCGGAAAAAAGGTCAGAGTATCTCCTGGACTCCCGAAGCTGATAAGGCTTTCGAGGATATTAAAACACGTTTAACTACTGCTCCTGTATTAGCAAGCCCTGATTTTGCTAAGCAATTCCATATACAGTGTGATGCCTCTAATACTGGTGTAGGTGCAGTGTTATATCAGAAAGATGATGGTATTGAGCATCCCATTGCTTATTGTAGTAAAATGTTAAATAAATGTCAGAGGCTTTATACAACTACAGAGAAAGAACTTTATAGTATAATCGTCGCTATCGATTCATTTCGAAAGTTCGTGGAAGGCACTCATTTTATAGTAGAAACCGATCATGCGTCTCTTATTTGGTTGCACAAAATTTCTAATCCCTCAGGTCGTTTAGCTAGATGGGCTGTCAGATTGTCTCAGTTCACTTTCGACATTATTCATCGCAAAGGTTCATCAAATGTTGTGGCCGATGCATTATCTCGGGCTGTTCCCGAAATAGCTGTTTTAGACGTCTCAACTTTTAAACGGGACAAATGGTATAACAAAATGTTGACCGAAGTTCAAAATACTCCTGACTCTTACCCTTCTTTTCGGGTTGAAAACAACCTGTTGTATAAACATATTTTTTCCCATAACCCTGTGCAGAGTAATTTATCAGATTGGAAAATCGTTGTGCCTACTGCCAATAGAGCAGATATTTTTAAATTATATCATGATGATGAAACTGCCGGTCATTTCGGTGTTTCTAAAACACTATCTCGTATTTTAGAATTATATTATTGGCCCGGTATTCGCAGGGATGTCCATAAATACATTAAAAAATGTGCTGTTTGTGCTGCAAATAAAGAGCCAAATTTACCTGTAGCTGGTTTGATGGGTAATTACAAAAACATTAATTTTCCGTTTCAATTAATCTCAGCAGATTTTCTTGGTCCATATCCTAGATCCACCAAGGGAAATCAGTATCTTTTAGTAGTAGTAGACTGGTTTACTAAATTTGTTTTAGTTCAGCCTATGGCTAAAATAACTTCTCGAGCAATCATAAATTTTTTGCAAAATCAAGTATTTTTAATTTATGGCTGTCCCCAAATTTTTTTGTCGGACAATGCATCTTATTTCTCTAGCAAGGAATTTAGAGCCTTTATGGAAAAATTTAACGTCACTATGTGGTTTACGGCTAAATATCATGCAAGAATTAATCACACTGAACGCTGTAACAAAGTCATCTTAACTGCAATTCGATCGTACATTCATGCCAATCACAAAACTTGGGATGCATCCATATACCAAGTTGCACAAGCAATCAGATTAGCTAAACATGACGTCACTAATTATTCTCCTGCATTTTTAAATTTTGGCAGGAATATTCCTTTATCTGGCGACTACTATGGCAAAATTTCTGATAATGCAGATAATGTATTAACTATTAGTGATAAAAATAAATTATTGAACGATTTGCAGGCTTTACCTGAACTATATATAGATGTTCGTAAAAAATTACATGACGCCTACGTTCGTAGTGCATCTCGATTTAATCTTCGGAAACGTGACGTTCAGTTTCACGTTGGAGATCGTGTTTGGAAAAAAAATTACACCCTGTCTAGTAAACCAAACGACTACTCCGCGAAACTTGCACCAAAATACATTCCTTGCATAGTGTCTAAAGTTATATCCAAATTAGTATATCAGTTGAAAGATACGGATGGTAACAATTTAGGAAATTACCACATAAAAGATCTCAAACCAGACTATACAAATTTAGATTCGGATGACGATTCTCAATCTGATAATTCTGCATATTTATCTGTTGACTCAGATTAATCATTTGAACTGGTAAAAACGGTGGCATCTGGAAAAGTTTTGGTTTGTTTTTTTCCAGTTGCTAGGGTGTACAGGGTGGGCCAAACTTAATATATCTCCTCATTTCGAGTCGAGATCTGGGTTAGTGAAGTTAAAAGCCGACTTGCATTGTCTTGGCTACGTTTTTCTATGGTAGATTAATTTCACTAATTTCCAGCTTAATATATATAACATTAATATCGTTATTGTGTTGTTATTTTGTTTATTTTCAATATTATTTCTATTTCTGTTAGTGGGATTTATAATCATCTCCAAGTATTTACCTATAATTGTTAATATTATCTAGAATATTCTCTATGATTCATTTAATCATAGCTCATACAAGAGCACTTGATCTTTATGAGATTTTTCTTAAATCATACCTTGGCATGGTCCATAAGTTTTAGTAACAGTTTTATTAATACCGTGGGTATTTTATTGGTGTTGAGAAATGTCATTTGTTAATCTATGGAGATTATTGAATTTGTGAGTGACTTTCCCGACTTTTGTTTTGAATTGTTGTTACTAAGACATGATACTATTTATTCACTTTACTATGTATGTTCATAGGTAACTGAGTAATAGTGGTATGTATTTGAAATTGTAAAGTCAATCTTTTTCTTTTTGCTTTGCTAAATTTGTATTTGACTTTATGATAGTTGTTAGGAATATTCTTACTACTGGAGATAAAAAATAAATTACCCATTTTTTTTACCTTCTTTTGAATTGTTTAAGTCATCGACTTTGAGTGACTATATATATTTGGTGTGTATACATATATTATTAGATGGATACTTATGTATATCCATTGTCCCGATTGTGACATTAATTTTGTTGATCTAGATATGAACTTTCCAAGGGGGTTGACTTGTGTGTATGTCATTGTGAAGGGAAGGAATCAAAGACGAGGCTTCTGCTTGCATTTACCCAGTTGCGCACTTTGAATTCTGTTCTTGTATTCCCTTTCATTATTTTTTTTGAACTTATCTCCCACATAGTGTCTTCAGCCAAGGGTAGTTCTCTGGATGGTTTCATAACTGACCAACTCATGGATTCGTACAGGCTTATGCGAGTCTTTTTAATTTAGTTTTAAGTTTATTGTACGTTGTTTAGGGACTGGGATATTGCAGGGACTTCCAGATTTCAAGAATGTTGTGTTCTCTGATAACCTTGTGGAAGGATAGACATGGGGGGTGTTATTTTCCTAACCTTGATGATCATGGTTATCATGGTGTTTGTTTAATCAGGGAGGATGGCACTACTGTGTACTGTCTTAGCTCCATCTCGGTGCAATTCTTGGAAAATTGGAGGTCGTGCCTCATCTCAGAACACTCCCGTTCTAGTATTGTAATTGCAAGTACCACAACCTGGAGCGAGTTGTCAGTCCAGCATTTTTAGCTCTGTATTTTTGTTATTTGCAAGTACAACAGGGTATTAGGCAACCTGTTGTCGAGCATTTTAGTGCCTGTGTTTTTTTTCACAAGTGCTGTAGTTTAAGTACTTTATCTATTTTTATTATTTTGTTTCACAAGTGTTATAGTTTTTGGCAAACTATAACCAAGTGCTTTAGAGCCTATTTATCTTTGCTTATTCCTATAACTACATTATATTATTTTCATGTATATTTTTCTATAGATTGTGGGTAGTTTTTGTCATTTTTTTATAAAAATTTATAACTCCTAGAGTTATTAATTTTTATTCTCCGGGAAAGGGGGGTGTGTAACAAAATTTTAATCATTTTGTTCCTTTGTATATGACGAGCAGTATATTTCCGGACGATTAAAAATAATTTCAAAAATACGTTTTTTCCCTGAATACCCGCAACCCAAAATGCTCTCTTCATTGTAATGTGTTGTCTACCTTTAAAGTGTTTTCTGATTGGTCACTTTTATGAAAAGGTAGGGACGCAAAACAGACAGGAAATTAAGACATTTTTAAAATTCGAAGAGTCTGGTTTTCAACAGAGTACAAGCAAGTTGACCATTTTACGCTTATTAAAAGCACATGTTCTTAAATTTTACCTTCATTTAAATCTTGAATTATTATCACTATTATTAGTGATCGGTGTTCTGATATAATATAGTGTTATCTGTAATAAGCTCATTATTTGATATTATCGTATATTTTTGTTATTGTCACGAGATAAGTGATAATAAATTTAGTTTACACGTGGTGTAAATTTTCTGCCGAATTTTTTTATTTTTTTGCAGAGTTGTGGAAACGTTAATCTTCCCAGGAATCTACTTTTCTCGTAAACCATCCAGTTCCAGGTGGAACGTCTTAGGACATATTTAAGGTGGATACACGAGATTGGAACTGCACTTTGCATACAGGTGAGTACATTTCATTTTCTTAACAAATTGAATATGATTAAAGAAAATTGTACCCTGTATGCAAAGGTCTGTTCTCTGTGAAGAGCCTGGGTTGGTTAGTGCGTTTGTATATAACCATATGGTTATTTTTGATATACGATAAATTTTGTCTGCTAATTACAGAAGCTATTATATACAGGAATTTTATTTTTGATTACTTGCTGGTATTCTAGACCGTCTCACATTGATTTTTTTTTCAATTTAATTATATTTCATGGTTCTTGATATTGTTAATTTTGCATTTAAAATCTCATGTATTAATTAGAAATTTCACCTTTATACTAACCAGTTTTTGTGTAGCACAGTTACGAATTTTGTTACTGCAATTTTGGTAATTTTTATTGTAGTATATAGTACTGGTCATAAGTTATTTTTTTTTTCTATTACAATTTTTATATACTGTCCTTCAGACATAGTTGCTCTATGGTTTGATTGTTTTCAAAATTCCAATTCCTGGATCATTTTTGTACAACTCTGGGACTGGGCTAATCATACAATTTTTTACATGTGCCTGTTTCCACCTTTGGAGCCTGAAACCTGAAACCTAGCTACGTGGGATTTACTTACATCCATCTCTGCAACCCCAGCAAGTCTAGCTAGACGGGAATCTGTTCAGGAGTTCCGGATTAATCTAGGAGAGGCTAGTGGGTGAGATCAATCCATAATTAGGCCGAAGACTGGTGAACCCAGCCCAGTAAAATTGTTTGTAAAATTTTGATAAACACTTTCAGGCTGTAGAGTCTTTTTTTCAATTTAACCTAAATTAAGTGTAAATATAACTTGTAATATATACTTTTATCTTAACGTAATTTGTTTGTTCTTACTTTCACGCATTCACAATTTCATATATTTTTTTCCTCATTTAAATTACCTGGTGCCCATTTTTTTATAAATAAGCTTTACAGTAAAATCCAATCCCCGCCTTGAGCCCAGAGCTAACCGGAGCTATGTCCCTGAACCTTTAGGGAAGAAGCTAATAATTCCCGAGGTTCAGTGCACAAATTGGCGCCCAACGTGGGGCCTTGATTTTTTAGGTCTGGTTTAAAAATTAATACCTATACAATAATACCTATAAAAATTAAAGTATTCATTTTTATAGGTATTGGTGGATAATAAAGCATTCTTAATTCTATAAAATTGATTAAATACTTAGTTATATTCTTCTGTAATAGGTTTAAAATTAAATATTTTAATAAGGAGTTTATAGTCTTTTATTATGTTTTGTGTTACGCCTAACCTTATCAGTAACCCGGAATTGTCTCGTATTACATGAAATTGCGGTCGGGTTACATCTGGAGTTGCGTCTATCATGCATCCGCATCTGCAGCAAAGGTTGGCTTTGTAAGTTGTTTTAAATGAACGACCCTAACCTTATTCGTTCGATTGTCCTTTATTTTACCTTTGCTATTTTATAACAGTTCAGTAATTATATAAGGACATAAGTAGCGAACATAAGGAAGAATAATAAGGACATAAGAAAAGCGCAAGATCGAATATCCGAATTTGCCTTCTGCCACAAGACCTGTTCCTCACAATGCAGACTTATCTGTACCGCCTGCGCCTTTAGAATAGCAACATGTTTTAGGAGACAATGCAGATGATAACGCATCATCAAGCAGCTCCGAAGAATACTGTACAGACCCCATTTTTACTCCAGGTCCCAGTTCCGGCGAACCACGTTTAATTGATCAAAGTGAGTTACATGATTTATTACGTGATTTGGGGTTGTCAAAGCAACAGTCAGAACTTCTTGGTTCCCGTCTTAAGTTCCTAGTTCGTCTTGTTCATAGACTCATCGAAATATACCTTAAAAGTTATGTTATTACATAATGGAAATTTAAAACCATCTATACCAGTTCCCCATTCAGTGACAATGAAAGAAACTTATGAAAATATGTGCATCCTTTGGCCGGGAAGGGATGAATTTCAACCGGGATCTCAAATTGTTCATTATGTGTGTCTTGTAGACGCAAAAAATGTCGTTTTGTCTCCTCTTCACATTAAACTTGGACTGATGAAAAACTTTATGAAGTCTATGAATAAAGAGGGTGAAATATTTCAATACCTAAGACAAGTCATTCCCCAGTTAAGTGACGCTAAATTAAAAGAACGCATTGGGCCCCATGGGGCCCCAAATTATAAAATGCTGGAATGCTCAGAGCTCAGAGGAATTGGAATTCTGTGTCAGGGTAGTGAGAGGATTTTTAGGCAACAATAGGAAACTACGAACAACTAGTTAATGAACTTTGGACTACTACAAATCACTTGGTTGCCGAATGCCATTAAAAATTCAGTTTCGCCATTCTACAGAATGAGTATCTCCATCCTTCAATGAGTACAGAATTTAATTTGGTCAATGATTATATACTATCTGTACTGAACACAACCTAACAAAATGAGCCCCCAAGTGCTTCGTAGACCTTCTGAAGACAGTCTCTTGGGGCGGTCGTGGACCCCAGTAATAATAATAATAACAACTCACTAGTTCCTAAAATTTTTCGATATAACAGACACTAATGCACACACACACACACACACACACATTCCCGCCAACAATTGGTCATTGACGTCCTAATTAATTTATACAAATAACGTATGATTTTCTATAGTTTATATTTATCACTATAAATTAAAATATTATATTAACACATTATTTTTCTCTATACGGTATAGTATAAAATTATAAATTTATTGGTGGTAAAGCACGTTTACAAAATTCACGGTCCTCTTGAGAGCCAACTGTTCTATTGTAGTGCATAAAGCATGGTAGTCGAATTTTCAAATTAGTCACTTTGATAATTTATAGGTAATGTCGACTATATACCTAATAATTCTGTTGGTTGTACATATTTGACTATATATTCTAATGGAATATAGTGCAGTTCATCTTTAGTAAAATCACTAAAAGATTCTATTTTATTTCCTTGAAGTGATGTCATAATTTGACTTTTACAACAAAACCAACTTATTTTTTGCCACAGCTCTGCATCATCTCAGACATTGTAAAAGACTGATTAAAATAAAGGAAGCCGCGTACTTAATTTAAATATCGAATGTTTATTATTCCGCGTGTGAGTGTGTTTTTTTTTTAATAACCGTCACGGGTAGCACGATACCCTTGAGTTTGTTTTTGACACCGAGATCACCCGGGATTGCCTGGAGTGGTACAACTTCGGATGATCTTGTTACTATCCCTCACAGGTTCCTACTTCTCCCTTCCTACTTTTAGGATTAGGAGTTCGGAACTCTCCATTGTTGTCTCCTGGCCTTAAACTTGTTCATCTTCCTCTTCTTCTTCCTGGAGCTTTAGCGCTTCACGCTCTTTTTCTCTATTACCGTTAATGACAGCTCTGCAGTAGATGGCATTTTTAGTCCACCTCCTCTCGTCCGTCATCATTTCCCTCACGATATTTCTAGGCGTAAGAGCAATCCCCATCTACCAGCTGATTTCGAATCGGCTGATAGGTTGGGCATTCGAACAGTGAATGTTTGACATCATCCCGTGCAAAGCCGCAGTTTCGGCATGTTGCGTTTCTTGGATGCTTGAACTTTAGCAAGTAACTTCCGAAGCTGCCGTGTCCGCTTAGTGCCTGCGACAGATAATAGTCTGGTGCACCATGCTTCCGTTCCATTCATTCTTTTACACTGGGGACCAGTTTATCCGTCCATCTGCCTTTGTCGGAGTGGTCCCAGTCGTGCTGCCACTCGGTTAGCAGGCGATCGCGTGCTCTCTTCCTTAGTTCTTCCTTCTTTGTCCTCGCTGCTGTCGTTTTTCTTCTTGTGCGGCCCAGATCTCAGCCCTCTCCTTTGCTAGTAGGTGCATGGGTGGCATCCCAGCCAATACGCACGCTGCTTGCTGGGAGATGGTCCTGAAGCCACTGATAACTCGCAGGGCCATCCTTCTTTGTACTGGACCCATTACTCCATTAATGGATTTTAACTTAAAGAGCTACGAGCACACAATATCCGTCAGGCTTCTTACCGATGCTCCTTGACTTCTCAACCGCTTTGCTGACTTTATCCAGTTCATGCATTGTCGACTTGTTCTTTCGGAACCTTTACTGAGATTCACTCAGCTCTTGGCTTGCCTCGTATGCTCTTTCTAGCCGATTGCGGATCGCAGTATCCAGCATTCCAAGCGGGCTATACGCAGAAGGATCTCCCGGATCCGTCTTTCCCGGTTTCGGTATAAGTACCAGTTTCTGCCTCTTCCATACCTCCGGAATGAGCCATGCACTTATTAAACATCTGTAACAGGAGTTCAGGCTTCTCGTGGACTACCAACTTGAGGATTTCGTTCGGCACTCCATCCAGTCCCGGCGTTCTGCCGAGTGGGAGTCCGCGGACAGCTCGTTGCAGTTCCTCTTGACTGAAACTCTCCGCGTTGTTTGCTGCTACTCGTGAGTGTGGTTCCCTTAGTGTTCTCTTGGGAAACAGTGCGTCCACTATGTTTAGCAACGTTGCCTTATCAGTGGGGACCTCGAGACCACTGCGGGCGAGTCTCTTCATTACAGTTTTGTATGGAATCCCCCAAGGGTCTCGATCTATTGTCTCCAGCAGGCTTTTCAGCACTCTTTTTTGCGTTTCCTGTTAGCGTTGCGCAGCTCTTTCCTGGCCGATACGTATAATTTGTAGTCGTCCTTAGCACTGGGTAATCCCGCTTGCATCGATCTTTGATGCCGCCTCCTCAGGGAATTGGCATTCCTTCTGAGACCTGTGATCTCGTCCGACCACCAGTGGACCTCGCTTTGATGCAATCGACCGCTTCTTAGTCTGGGCATCGACGCGTTAAAGGCAGGACGATCGCCGCTGCTACCATTGCACTGGCTCAGAGCTTCGCGGAAGAGGTTCCTGTTCAGCTTTCGAATTGACCAGCCAGAGGCTCCCCTTTCTGGTCTTTTGCTCTTCTTGGCCATCTCAAACTTGATGTGTTTGTGGTCGCTGAGGGTCTCCTCTTCGGATATTCTCCAGTTCTCGATTTTCCGAATCAGGGAAGGACTCGTCCACGTCAGATCCAGCACCGATTCGGACCCGCCTCTATTAAAGTTGCGACGCCAAGTTGGTTCAAAACCACAAGTTCCAGCGACGCCATCACCTCGGTCAGTATCCGGCCTCTTCTGTCTTCCACACCCTTGCTTCACGAAGGGGACTTTGAGTTAAAGTCACCAACCACCAGGACTGGCCCTTTTTGTGCCTTGATGTCTTTCTCGAGACTCGCTAAGTCTGCGTTGTATTCATCTATCTCGGAATACCGAAATAGATGAATAACCGCACCGCACCGCACCGATGAATACTCTCGCCTAATAAGGCGAGAAGTAGCAGATAGACACCATCACCTGGTTTATTCGAATCCTTACGTAATCAGATGCCCTCCGAAGTGAATCGGTTGTCGCGTTCCCAACGATATGGATTGCGGCATCGTTTCGAAGGTCCGGGTACCACTTATCTCCCTGGAACCTGATGTTCTGCTCTGAGACGAGCAGGACGTCTATCCTTTCGTCTCCGGCGGTTTTTCGCAGCAAATCGTGCGCACCGTAACTTCGGTTAAGGTTGACTTGAAGGAACCTAGGCATATTTCCGTCTTGCTGCTACCTCTTCCTTGGCCCTCCTCAAGGCTATGCAGTTCCTATCACCGGATTTGTGCCTGCTGTCAAGTTTTAGCGCTTCGCAGGCTAAGCATTTCGATATGTTCTTACAGTCCTTTAAGATGTCCTGCGTCTCCGCAGTTGAAACAGAGTTTGTTCTCGGAGTTCTCCTGTACATTTCGCCGCTACGTGGCCGAAACCAAGGCACTTATAGCATTTTGGTACCTCCTCTCTTTTGCAAACTCCAGCAAACACGTACTCCACATGGAGCTTTCCAGCCATTAATAAGCTTCTGGCCGCCGCTTCAGGGACGCTAGATATCGTCAGTTGCGTTCCTCTATAAGCTGGTTTTATTGCTCGGATCGTGACATATTCAGCGGCTGCCCCCTCCAGTGCTACCATCAAGGCTTTCTTCACTTCGCCCTCTGTTGTAGAAGATTCAACGTCCCTTATTTCCAACAGGGTCTTTGAGCTCAGCTGTCTCGTCATTACCTCGTCGCCTAGCGTCTGCTTAACAGCCTCGCCCATCGGCCCTGCTTTACTGCCTTTCTGCAGTTTTATTAAGATTAATGTTTACTGCACTTTCCGGCAATAAATGTTTACCCAAATTGTTTAATTTACTCAGGGGAATATATCTGAGACATGTTTGATTTATTAATATACCATATGTGCCTATTGTTACCGAATTAACTTAAATTAAATTAGGTTATATTGAATTTAATATTGTTTAATTATTAAATATATTATTTCCGTTATACCCTGTATATAGTTTTGTTAAGGAAAAGTATTTAAATATGTTATTTTGTTGTAAACCGATATTTAAATGCAGGTTGATGCAGTTAGGCATAAAAGTCAAAATGCTTTGCTAAATCTGATTAAAATATTTTCTAATTACACATTAGATTCATATTAATCATTTGCCGATATTTTAAATTCATTTCAAGTAAGTATTCCGCTAATTTTATAAAATTTAAGACCATATTTGGTCATGGAACGAAATCCACTGTCCTGACTTGTTCAAACCAGCAGCGGAGCACTATAAAAGACGGGCTGATTTTCGTTCAAAGGACAGATTTTGCCGATCTCCGAAACTGCAACTTGAGTAAGTTCCAATGGGTAGGCTTCCTGTCCCAACCCTTTGGTATAGTCTTGATGAATAACCTGTGACGTGCGTATGCCTCCAGAAAGATTTCTATAAGTTATACCTGTCCGATTCCTTTGGTAGATACTTGCTGAATAACCTGTGACGTGCGTATGCCTCAAGGAAGATTTCTATAAGTTATACCTGTCCGATTCCTTTGGTAGACACTTGCTGAATAACCTGTGACGTGCGTATGCCTCCAGGAAGATATATATAAGTTATACCTGTCCGAAACTTTTGGTACATTCATGTTGTGGCCTGTGACGTGCGTATGCCTCCATGAATATTTCTACAGCTATACCTGTCCGATTCCTTTGGTAGATACTTGCTGAATAACCTGTGACGTGCGTATACCTCCAGGAAGATTTCTATAAGTTATACCTGTCCGATTCCTTTGGTAGATACTTATTGAATAACCTGTAACGTGCGTATGCCTCTAGGAAGATTTCTATAAGTTATACCTGTCCGATTCCTTTGGTAGATATTTGCTGAATAACCTGTGACGTGCGTATGCCTCCAGGAAGATTTCTATAAGTTATACCTGTCCGATTCCTTTGGTAGATATTTGCTGAATAACCTGTGACGTGCGTATGCCTCCAGGAAGATATATATAAGTTATACCTGTCCGAAACTTTTGGTACATTCATGTTGTGGCCTGTGACGTGAGTATGCCTCCATGAATATTTCTACAGCTATACCTGTCCGATTCCTTTGGTAGATACTTGCTGAATAACCTGTGACGTGCGTATACCTCCAGGAAGATTTCTATAAGTTATACCTGTCCGATTCCTTTGGTAGATATTTTCTGAATAACCTGTGACGTGCGTATGCCTCAAGGAAGATTTCTATAAGTTATACCTGTCCGATTCCTTTGGTAGACACTTGCTGAATAACCTGTGACGTTCGTATGCCTCCAGGAAGACTTCGAATTCTGTATCCCTCTATCCGTCATTTGTCCGGTTTCCACATAAAGCCGTTTTAATTTATTTTTATAATTTGATTAATAATTTTATATTTTAATATAAAGCTTTAGTTTGACACTGCCGAATTAATACTTGACTAAAATGCACTACTGCTAATAACCTGGGTTTAATAGGTTGCATATATATAATAGTGTTGCTTATTACCGTTTGTTTATTTTGCTGATTTGCTACTTTTGCTAATTGATTATTTTGCTGTCTGCCTATTATGTTGCAGCTTGCCTATTTAATTGTATTTTAATAAACCTTGTAGTAACTTCCGATAAACTGACTTTTATTACCTAGATTTGAGAAACATTTGACTCTCTGGCATGTGTATTTGCACACCTTCTTCACTGTAGCTGCCTAACCTTTACTCATAAGCCAGTAGAGTCCGCGTGGACCATTCACCACGTAAAACAGTGAATGCGTGGCGCTCGAGGCAAAAAAAGAATAGACCGACCGATTATTTGAGAGTAATAACCGATATTAAAGTAAGGGAGAGTAATAATTTGACGTCTCAAAAGAGGGAAGTGAAAAAGAGCGCCATAAATCCATAAATTTGATAGACACATAAGTCAACCACAACATTCCTTTGAGGATCATGAAGATTTTGATGTAATGTCTACAAACATTGCAGAAAACATAGTGAAGGAACTGTATTATAATGTTATTTTAACATTTCAGTCCGGGGCCTTTCAAGAAAATAGAAGAAGTATAATTTCTAATATAAAAACATACCACGTTTTCTTCTACGAGTCAGCTATGATTGAATATGTACTGTGTTACCCTAATGATATCATAACTATTATAAATGAGAAGGAATTTAACTTGACAGAACTAGCCAACGTACAGTTACGTCGCGGTGACAATATCTCGTTTCGAGAAAAGGATCCGCAAACTACGAACAGTAATTTATTTGTAGAATTCTTTATACGAGTTCCTGTGGGATTAAATATATAAGAAGGAGGTATGCATACTATAATATTAGTTGGAATCCAATATGACATCTCCTGACAAATTGAATAAATATGTAACAAGTGTGAAAGAAGATATTGTCAATAAACTACACAAGCCTGCCAGAATCAATTTCAAAAGAAGTAGAACCATAATAAAAGGCCTGAACGACTTAATACAAGCTGATTTAATTGATTTGATACCATATTCAACAGAAAATAAAGGGTATAAATATGTACTAATCGTTATTAATTGCTTCTCTAAGTTTATATGGACAGAGCCCCTAAACAGTAAATCCGCCCAGGATTTTACAAATGCGATGAATAAAATTTTGCCAGACTTTAAGAAGATTCCAAAAAATCTACAAACCGGCATGGGAAAAGAATTCTATAATGAGAATTTCAGGAAACTCATGAAAAAGTATAATATTAACCACTACAGCGTTTACAGTACAGAAAAGGCTTCTATGGTGGAACGACTTATTAGAACTAAAGGCAGGTTATGGTGGATGTAAGTAAAACACACGTAAATTGTAAACTACTATTTAATTTAATTTACTTTCGATCTTCACAGCATAAGAGCTCATTTATAAGTAACAAAGAAACGCTAACTTGGTGGTGTCGTTGGGAGCTAAAAATGCTGATACAGCCATAGTTTATAAATGAGAACAGTGTGACGCCTGTGAGGCGAGATTGACTTTCAGTTAAGCTTAAACAAATAAGCGAATACAATTTTGCTTTATTGCATTTATACATTAACAAACACACCCCCTCAAAATTTTATGAGCTCATACTTGCTGTTTTATGGGGAGATTACAATCGAAGGTCCAACATTTGTTGCAAGGGCCAAGGAAAACCCCTTAAAAACTTGGCCAGACCTTACACTAAAATAGGTTTATCTAATTAATATTTTTTTCTATTAACCCTATTTTTTCTCTCAACTCCTTGAACTGATGTGCTGGTAGCGGTTTCGTCAGTAGGTCAGCTTCCTGAAGACCTGTCGGCAAATATTTCAAACAGACAGTATTGTTCTCTACTTGTTCTCTAATAAAATGGTATTTAACGTCGATATGTTTAGAACGTTTATGATACACTGGATTATTTGCCATTGCAATACAACTTTGATTATCTTCATACAAAGCTACTGGTTCTGACATATCAACATTAATACTTTTTAACAATGACTTAATCCATAATGCTTCCTTGACTGCTTCAAATACAGCCATGTATTCAGACTCAGTTGATGACGTAGCAACTGAATTTTGTCGTCGTGTGATCCATGTCACTGTACAATTTTTGAACAATTTAAATAAACACCCTGTTGTACTTCGACGATCTAATTCATTACTTGCCCAATCTGCATCAACATAGCCTGTTAAGATTTGTTCGTAATTATCATTACGTTTATATATTAATTTTAAATCAGTCGTTCCTTTTACATATCTTAATACCCGCTTTAAGCATAACCACAGTTCTTTATTACATTTATTTTGATAACGACTCAGCAGATTTACTGCAGTACAGAGATCTGGTCGCGTACAAAGCATGGCAAACATTAAGCAACCTATTAAATTTCGACAAGGTGCATCGTAACTATCTTCTGAATTTAATTCTGAATAGTTTAATTTTACAGGCAATGGTGTACTGACCGGGTTGCAATCGCTCATGTTAAATTTAGTTAAAATTGATTTCAAATATGCAGTTTGATCAAGTGAAATTTGAGATTTGACTCTTTTTATTCTGATTCCTAAGAAATAATTTATTTCTTTTAAATCAACCATTTCAAATTGTTTCATTAAAAATTTCTTAAAATCAGTCATTGTATTTATGTCCCTAGTCGCTATGACTAAGTCGTCTACATATAATATTACATAAATGTTTTTCAGAACGTGACCTCTATTTAGGAAATATAAACAATGATCAGCTGATGAATTTACAAAACCTTTTTCAATCAACAAGTTATTAAAACATTCATACCAGCATCTAGCACTCTGTTTGAGTCCGTATAAAGATTTATGTAATTTACATACTACATTATTTGTTTTTACTACAACTCCGTCAGGCACCCTCATATAAATATTTTCGTTTAATCTGCCGTTAAGAAACGCAGTTTTAACGTCCATCTGATGGACTAATAATTCATGCTGAGTTGCCAATGCAAGAATGCACCTTAATGTACTAATACGCGCTACCGGCGCGAATGTTTCGTCATAGTCTATTGTTTTTCTTTGGCTAAACCCTCTTGCTACCAAACGGGCCTTATAGTTTACCAAATTACCATTACCATCGCTTTTTATTGCAAACACCCATTTACAATCGACAATATTTGTATTACTTGGCTTTTGTACTAGCGTCCAAGTTTTATTACGCTCTAATGAATCTAATTCATTTTTTATAGCTTTTTCCCAATTTTGCCTAAAAGGATGTTTAGCTACATCTTGATAACATTTTGGAATGTCATTTGATATTGCATCACCTATCAAATTTATTTCAAAATCATGGTCTTTATACGAAACAGTTGGTTTATTTTCCAACCTTTTACTTCTCCTCACAGCCGGCTCATTATTTAATTTCCTCAACTTATTCGAAGAGGTACATGGACTTTCATTTTCACTACTGGTCGAGCTCGTACTTTCTGGTTCAGGGACGTCCTTTATCAAGGATGTTTGACCTTGAGTGCAATTTGCAGGGACAACTTTTTCATTAAGCGTTTGCTTGCACCTTTTCTTGTCCATTTGGCCCGGTGTGAGATTTTCTACAGATTTATCCTCAGCAGCACCCCCTGCTGAAATATTTTCTGCACCTTTTGGTACATTTTTATCTATATTTACTTCAGTATTGTTATTGACCATGTTATCAAGTTCTTGTCTTGATATTTTGTACGTAATTTCGTCAAAAATTACATCACGTGCAACTATGGATTTTTCAGATTCCGGATTATAAATTTTGTATCCATTTGGCACATAACCCACGAGAATTCCCTTTATTGATTTACTATCGAATTTACTTTTTCTCGTTTTATTATGTACATACGCTGTACATCCAAAAAGTTTTAAATGACCTAATTTTGGTTTTACATTATGCCACATTTCGTACGGTGTCTTATTTAATTTTAACGCTTTCGTTGGTACCCTATTCACCAAGTAGGTAGCAGTTAAGACTGCTTCGCCCCAGAAGCGTTTATCTAAACTCGCACTGTTTATCATCGCACGTGCTTTTTCAGTTAACGTTCGATTCATACGTTCCGCTAGTCCGTTTTGTTGCGGAGTGTATGGCACCGTCAGATGGTATGTTATTCCCTTTTGTTTACAGTATTCTATCATCTCACCCGATAAATACTCTCTACCGTTATCACAATATAAATTAACCAACTTTATATTAAAATGAGCTTCACTTTTTGTACAATAATTTTGAAAACAAGTAAAGACTTCAGATTTATTTTTCAACAAATAAGTTACGGTATAGTGAGTGAAATCATCGATAAAGTTTACAAAATAATTCTTTCCATCTAAAGTGGATGGTGTAATTGGCCCACATACGTCAGAATGTACTACAAATAGTGGCCTTCGTATGTATTCTTTATCTTTTAATTTTGCAAAAGGGAGACGTGCTTGTTTTCCACTAATACAAGCTTCACATAATGAATCAATAGGATTTATATCTTTTAAGCAGATATTATCAAAAGCTAATTTATTTACTTTAATTTTAGTAAATTTTTCTTTGCTTATGTGACCCAAACGTTCATGCCACAATTTATTTTTATCAACAATATTAGCCTCAGCCACGTGGCCCGCAGCCCGTGCTTTATTGTGCGCATTTTGTACTATTAATTCTATAATATACAAATTTTTCATGCGCTTACCTTTCATTAATGCCGTGTCCCCTTTTCTGACCTCCACTTGGCCAGTTTCTGTGAATATCACCGACATTCCAGCTTCCTGGATACGCCTCACTGAGATGAGGTTGGTAGGCACACTTGGACAGTAGAGGACATCATTCAGCTCACCGTTATACCCAAGGGATGTGGTAACCTTTATTCGGCCGATGTGTGTTGCCTCAATGACCATTCCCTTTTTCGCTATCGTTATACGAACTGGTTCCACCAGCTTTTTGAGTTCAGTGAAGAGACTCAAATCATTGACAATATGCTCTGTTGCACCAGAGTCCAACACGAAACATTTGGATGCTTCTTCATTATACGAATTTTCATTACGTATCATAAAGGCAAACGGTTCTTCAATCACTGCTGTTGATACTTCAGCCTCATGATTGTTTCTTCCCTTGCGTTTTTAAACTTTGTTTGTAAAAATAACAATCACGTTTTAAATGATTTTTGCGACCACAATGGAAACATTTTTTGACTTGCTTATTTTTAAACATAAGCTTATCTCGGCTGTGCACTTTGTTCTTTTTCCAATTTCCATTTGAACTGTAGGCACGCAAATGAAGAGCTTTCATACTGGTATCGGCATTGTCTCGTTCTAGAAATTCCTCATGTTCTAATAGCATTCCTTTCACAAGAGCTAATGTTATTTTGTCGTCTGTCATGGTTTTGATTGCAGCTTTAATAGGCATATAACTTGATGGTAGTGAGTTTAAGGTGTACCACACTTTAGTTGTTTCAGTTACTTCCATGCCACAAGCCGCTAAATCTCGGATTATTTCCTCCATGTCTAACATGTGCCTTTTTAATGACGTACCTGGCTTTAATTTACAATTAAATAGCCGATCTTGAAGACATAGCTGGGTCGACACTTTTGTGCACGCATATAGACTATCAAACTTTTCCAGGATCTCACGAGCTGTCGCACGACCTTGTGGAATTTGTGAAATAATTGAATCATCCAAATATTCAATTAATGTACCTCTGGCAAATCTTTCCCATTTCGTCCACTCCTCGGTGACTGGTGTTGGTGGATCTTCATTTAGCACTTTACTAGCACCTTCTTGCTCAATAATTTCTGTGAGTCTAAATTTCCACATCAAATAATTTTCACCGTTAAATAGTTTGAGATTACGTTTTACACTCGCACCTGATTCACTCGCCATAGTTTTTTTTTTTTTAATTATTTCACCTTTACGTTTTTGTAATTATTTTTATTCACTAGTACTAGCACACAGTGTCTGGGCCCATAACCTAAAGGCAGGTTATGGTGGATGTAAGTAAAACACACGTAAATTGTAAACTACTATTTAATTTAATTTACTTTCGATCTTCACAGCATAAGAGCTCATTTATAAGTAACAAAGAAACGCTAACTTGGTGGTGTCGTTGGGAGCTAAAAATGCTGATACAGCCATAGTTTATAAATGAGAACAGTGTGACGCCTGTGAGGCGAGATTGACTTTCAGTTAAACTTAAACAAATAAGCGAATACAATTTTGCTTTATTGCATTTATACATTAACAAAACCAACAAGAACTATAAAAAATATGCGTTGGCGCGCTTTTAGTTTAGGTGGGACGTATAATTGGATTCATCTGTTAGATAAAATTTTTGATAAATGCAACAATACAGTTCATTCTATAACAAAATTAAAACCAAACAAAATCACATCAAGGAATATGAAATCTATATTAAAGTCAACATACTCTCATTTAAAACTAGTTGACAGAATAACAAAATTTAAAGTAGGCGAGCATGTAAGGATTTTAGCAAATATAGAGAAGCTTTTAATATCTAGTAAAATTTTTATTATTAGGAAAATAAAATTAAGCAATCCCACAACATATTTATTGAAGAATGAGAGTGGTGAAGAAATAAAAGGAGGCTTCTATGAACTAGAGTTACAAAAAGTAAAACATCCTGACGCCTACTTAGTTGAAAAGGTGTTACGAAAAAAAGGAAATAAAGTATTTGTCAAATGGTTAGGTTATGATGATAGACATAATTCTTGGATTAATAAGAACAATGTATTGTAACATGTTTTATTGTATATGAATTGTAATAGACAAAATAAATGATTTTATATATTGCAGTATTTTATTTAGATCATTAACCCAAGATAAATTCAAAATTATGGTAATAAATAAGTATAGCAAATAATAACATCCACCGAACAGTCTCCAGACGCGATGTGAAGTGTGGCACCTGTCAGCCGCCATCTTGAATTTTGGAGCAGAATCGGCATAGCTATTCTACTAACATCATTCTCCAACCAATTAGACTGTTACATGTCACGTGGTCGACCACTGAACCCGGCCAATAATTGGGTGGCTGACAACTGGACCCGGCCAATAACCGAGGTGCCAACTACTAGGGTAGCCGATAATTGGGTGGCCAATAACAGGACCCGGTCGACAATTGGGTGGCTGAGTACTGAACCCATGATACAACTACACTGATATGCCCATAACCATCGTTTGTTCTGCGCATGACGTGTTTCGGGATGCAAAAATGGCGATGCGTTGCGAAAATTCAAATACCTTAAGGGCAGTGATATAATTATTTTCGTGTTTATCAATTGTTTTTGCTCATAACTGACGTCACCATCAATCGATAGACCACGCCCCCATGCGCATAGGCATATCTGTGTAGTTGTATCATGTACTGGACCTGGCTGACAACTGGGTGGCCAACTACTAGACCGCGACGACAGCGACATCCTCTTGGGCGCGGCTTGTGACGTCAAGCTACCATCTTGACGAACCTACGTCTGGTTACGCTTCTGCAGCCCCAGGGGCACCTACACTTGCGGAAATGCACCTAAAGTCTTCTTCTTCACCCCCTGAAGCCAATGACCAACAGCTCCGTGATCTAGCTTGATAATAATAATAATAATAATAATAATAATACGACTTTATTCATCACAAACAAACAAAGAATACAAATCACCATAATACAAAAAAGATTTGATATATCAAGTTATAACTTGATATAACACGATACAACATCATGTGTGATGAAACGGAGTGGTATCGCTCATAGAGCGCTATTCTTACCAGACCTGACTTAAACTAAAATATATTACTTAACTATAAATTAATTCCTATGTGTATCAAATTTAATTACCAACATTAACACTTAACTAATAAATTAATTTGTTGTAATCAGAAAATGTGATTTTTTGTGTTAAATTTATGACTTAAAACCATGACTTGAAAAATACATTTTATATTATAGCTAAATAAAAATACAATAAGCGCATTCGTTATTTATACGTTCAGACCAGTTTCTAATAATTTAGGTTTAGGTTTATTTTTAAAATTAATCAATGTATAATTCTGAAAATGGTGTGGCAGGGAATTATATAAATTGCATACATTATAAGTAAAACAACGTTGAAATGCTGTGGTAGAATGCTTGGGAATCACTAAAACATTTCTATTTCGAGTAGATGCAGAATTTATATCGCTAAAACGGGTTAATTTATTGAATAGATATTTGGGTTCTTTTGATAATAATATCTTATGCGCGAAAGTCGATAGATGAAGATATCTACTTTTATCTAATTTCAATCTGTTAGTTTCCTTTATTTTGTGACTAACATGTTCAAACTTTCTTATATTGAAAGCAAATCTAAAACAGGCATTCTGAATTTTTTGTATTTTTTTCGAGTCAACATTTAACAGTGCAGGTCCATAAACAACATCACAATAAGAAATTTTGGAAAGTATTAAAGATTCACATATACTTAGCTTTAAATCAGAACTCATTATTTCCCTGTGAGGATAATGCTGTTTAAGAGTACTATAAGACGTTTTACAAAGATAACTAATATGCTTAGTAAAGCGAAGATCTGAGTCTAACCACAAACCTAGGTTTTTAACCTCAGATTTTAGAGGGAGCACCTCATCATGTGTATTCTAATGTTAAGCGTGTTTTTTACAAGTTCTCTTTTTTGTTTTGAACCAAATAGGATGACTGAAGATTTATTAGCATTCAGCTTTAGATTATGAGCTGCTGATATGTTTACAAGTATGCTGAGATCATCATTAATTTAAGCTGCTGCTAAAAGACTATCTTCATAATCAAAGGAAAGATAAGCTTGCGTATCATCCGCATAATGATGTATACTGCAGGTATTTACTACTGTGTAAAAATCGGAAATATATATTGAAAACAGCAAAGGTCCTAGTATGGACCCCTGTGGCACACCCATCTCACTATGGCAAAGATCAGATATTTTATTATTGTATATTACTCGTTGAATGCGACCTTCTAAATAATTTTTTATAAAGCTTGTGGCTTTATTGGTGAAGCCATAATGAGACAGCTTATCACATAAAATATTCGGATTCAAAGTATCGAATGCCTTGCTGTAGTCTAGCAAAATTAGGCAGCTTATTCTTCCTTGGTCATTAGCTTTCAACAAATCATCAGTTATAGTAGCTAATGCTGTTGTTGTGCTATATTGTTCCCTGAAACCAGATTGTACAGGAGGTATGATATTATTTTGAAGAACGTACTTTGTGATTTGATTTTTCATAACCTTCTCCAATATTTTTGATAACATAGGAAGGATACTTATAGGTCTTAGATGAGCTATGTTCTTAGGGTTAATAAGTAAATTTTGGCCAGTGGTAAAACATTAGTCAGTTTCCAAGCTTCGGGGAAAACTTCACTTGACATGTATGTTAGGTGATCAAGCAAATAACCTGCTACAATTTGAAACATTTTAAGTGATATCAGATCTGAGCCCACAGAATTACTTTTAACTGATTTTAAACATTTTAGTACTTCCTCCTTTTCTACTTGTTTAAAAGAAAAGAGGTTATCTATATTTATTTTTTTGTCTTTGTATTTCTGAAGCAGATCATTCTGCATGTGAGTTTTAGTAATTTGTGGAAGATTAGTGAAATAATCATTTATATTATTTAAATCCAGGAAAGATTGAGGTATTTCATATTTATCCGCATTATTTATTACTTTTAAACATCTTAATGTTGGCCACGTTGTTTTGCTATATTTTTGCCTCAATGTAAATTCCAGATAAGCTTTCTTTTCTCTTTTTATAGCATAGTTTACTTGATTTTTTAACACCTTATAATAATTCCAGTCGACAGGTAATTTTATTTTTTTAAATTTATTATAGGCTTTGTCCCGAATCTTCCTCATTTCTTTTATGTTATACGTTAACCACGGTGCAGGTCGTCGTGTGACCCTTATTGTCCTAATTGGAGCCGAATTGTTGAAAACGTCCAACAAATTATTACTTAAAAACTGAACTATTTTATTGACATCGTTTAAGTTATAAATGTAGTCCCAATTATTTACCTTGGTATTGCTAATGAATTGTTTATCAGAGGTAATTATGATGTCAAGTAATGTATGTGTCGTTTTGGTAATTCGAGTAGGCTCAGACACTAATTGCGTGAGATTATAAGATTATGTAAAGTTATTAAAATGTTTCACCTTGTTTCAGCTGTTGATGGCAATAGGCTATCAGCAGCTGGTCCGAGGTATATGACAGCTCACTTCCTGTGGGAAACATACCTAACCTATCTATTGGTGTTATAAAAAACAAGTTGTGGTCAAAACAAGAAACAAAAATCTAAATCAAATTTATTATGAATCCATCGAATTTATATCTAAAAAGTGCCTGTAAAATGTTCAAATCAGATTGAGGTATCTTTAAAAGGAAACGAGAAAAGGGTTTTGCAAAAAATCGAGAAACGCCCTACAGCTCGAAAACTAAGAGATAAAGATATGCGGTTTGCGCCATTGTTATTTTTTCAAAAAAGAGCACAGGACTCGTGCATCATATTTGCTCTATTTATTACATATTCTCGGTAACTCTCGAACACCGTGAACTACCAATTGAACGTCCAATTCCAATTTGAACCACCCTGTACATTAACAAGTTTACCCTGTGTAATATTTTATAACAATTCTACATGCCGGTCTAAAAAGAAGTTAAAAGCTGATCTAAAAATAAAAGCTCATCAGTGACAATAATCATACAATTGTTAGTCGTGGCGAGAAACACATCGTAGTGCCCTCTTTGGGTCTGTGCTACTATCTGTCTGACAATTATTGTCAATTGACAGACAGATAAGACCTGCTTTTCCGCAGGTGCCATTACAGCAGTGACCTCTATTGTCTTTAGGGAAGACAATCCTACTTATTTATTTGAAGGAGATGCCGAAAACAACTACTCCACTGGCAATAGCCCCGACTGGCGTTGCATTACATCGGAATCTCCATAGAAGTCGCCACAACGTTCAGCGAGACCAAATAGTAGACACTGACATGTTTGGTCTTGATGAACGATGTGGCGACTTCTATGGAGATGCCGATGTAATGTAACGCCAGTCGGAGCATATTTCCCGTGGAGTAGTTGTTTTCGGCATCTCCTTCAAATAAATAAGTAGGATTGTCTTCCTTAAAGACAATAGAGGTCACTGCTGTAATGGCACCTGCGAAAAAGCAGGTCGTTATCTGTCTGTCAATTTGACAATAACTGTCAGACAGATAGTAGCACAGACCCCAAAGACGACACTACGGTGTGTTTCCCGCACTACTAACATTCACGGTGCCCATGGCAATCACGTCGCAACATCGTTCATCGAGTCCACTACCTATGGCACTCTGATGAGCGCAAAATAAGCGCGAAACTGGTCAGTGTATGGTATTTGGTCTCGATGAACGATGTGGCGACTTCTATAAAGATGCCAATGTAATGCAACGCAATTCGGGGCATATTGCCCGTGTAGTAGATGTTTTCGGCATCTCCTTCAAATAAATCATACAATTGATTTAATCTAGAATTTTTTGTCACACTTTCATCCGCTTTTAAGCAAACGGTAAAGAAATTATGAATTTTCAGCAACATTTATTTTCGCCTGGGTTTTGTATAGCTTTTAAATCACTTGCCGCAATTAATTCATTTTTAGTAGGCATTATATGCTATAAAACATCAATCTCGCTATTCATGCTCATTGAGAATCAAAAAAATCTAGGACCCTATTATAAATCCGTACACTGTAAATGTAAACATATATACATTAAGAAAAGTTCACCCTGTGTATTCTTTTATAACAATACTCTATATAACTTACTAATTTGTTGTTTAAAAGAAAAAAAAATGGTAAATACAAAAGTTGTGGGGAATTTTCTCCCGAGTTTAAGCACTTTTCTAGAAAATCTACGAGGACCGCGTTTTTGAGATATATAATGAACCCTGTACATACAATTTTTTAAATGGAACACTGTATATTTTTTAATTTTGAATAGGTATTTATCTTATGATTACATTATTACAGGAGATGAGTTTATCTCTAATAATAAGGAAGATATGACCAAAAGAGTGTGTCACAAGAATAATGTGTTAGAGATCATACAGATTGGTTGCCGCGAGGATTGCTGGGCAATGGACTCATATCTCTCTAACAGACTTTTTGTTCATATTTTCTTTGCTGTTTGAGATGGACCATCTCAACCCCTAATCAATATATTTGTGAGACAACACCTCACACAAAATAAAACAATATACAGAGTGTTTCATTTAAAAGAACGTAAGTTCAGTTTGTGGATAGGTATCTCAAAAACGCGATTGTCATTTGTTTTTTAAAAATGTGCTTTAAACTTGGCTGAAATTTCCCAAAAACTTTTGTATTTGCAATTTTTTTTAAATCAATAAGTAAAGAATTTAAAGGGGGTAGAATGCGGCCTAGAATATTAAGTAGAACTAAAAGTTAAATAGATTTTTATACTTGTTGAAAACAATTAGGTATAACATTTTTTATTTATTTTTACGAAGGTATCTGTTTATTTAAATAAATAAAAACTCTTTCTTTAATTAGCAATAATAGATACTACAAAAAATACAACTAATGTTGTCGAGGCATGTTAAGATATCTCATTGATTCAATTGCTACTAGGCTATTCATGTATCGATTCATCTTGCATAGACAACTTTTAAGTGACCACCAAATAGTTCAAACCATATTCTAAAAAGTAAATTATAGCAGATATTTCGAAAACGGTTAATATAGGCGTCTTAAAATTAGTACCAATACGTTTTTTTGTGCAGAAAAGACAAGGAAATGATATATTTTACTAATAGTTCCATATATACACAGTCAAAATTGTTTTGGTGCTTTTAATCTACCAGGCATAGAATGCGTGCGCCCTCTAATTAATAAAAATTAATATGACTTCGTTTTTCTCATCTCAAAGAACCCCAAAACCCTAAATTCAGTTCGTCGAAAACTGTTTAAAATATTGAAAAAAATTTTAAAAAATCACTTAAATAGCTTAAATAAATAATGTGATAAATTTCATTAAATATATGATATCTTGGAAGTAAAAACCCCACAAAATTTCTTACTGCAGAAGTACGTAGAATTCTGTAGAATTCTACAGAATTATTTAGATGTCAATGGAATTCCGTGGAAGTATTGTAGAAGTCAGTACAATTATTGTTATTATCGTATAAAGTAGAAGTATGGTTTACAAATTTGAGTCAGGGTTTGTCCCTCGAAGATCCATGAAGTTAATTTAAATTTTAGAAGATCATTTTGTATACCTTATGGTTTATGTATAGATCATTACACAGTTAAAGTTAACTATAACCACTGTTAATTAATTGGCTTGGATATTATTTGATTGTTAAACTTTTAACTTTGGTAAAACTAATATTTACTCTTATCGCGTTTTACATATATGATGGCGTCAACTTCATTGGAAGCTAGCATTATAAAAATCATAATGAAGTGTGCAGAAAAATTGATAAAAGGACACACCAGAATATCCTTAAAAGATCCGCAAATTACGAATAAAGTCCCATTCCAAAATTCGCATAATTGGCGCAGATAGGATTATTGTTTACATTATAATACATAAAAGGGTAGTTATATTAGTGTCCCGTTGATGCGTTCTTATTTTTTTCTAATCTATTGCTTTGTCTATTATAACTATTCATTATATTAGAATAGTTGCTTATTGTATTAAAAGAAGAACAATCGCTTATTGTATTAAAAAGCTGATCATTGTAGAAATAATAGTATAAATACCCTCAGAATTGTAAATTAAATCAGATTCAGTTAATACGCGCTATAGTAAACATCGAATTTGAGTTTTACTAAAAGTTCCAGAAACGTTCCCAACCATTTCTGGCGCAGTCGCAAACGGCTTGAGGGGGAAAATATTGTGCTAGGAAGATATTGTGCAAACATCCAGTACCAATTCCAAGCAGAAGCAAACAGCTTGAGGGGGAAGATTTTGTACAACGTCGAGTGCCCGAACAGCAAATCGTGCATAGCATTGAACCAAAATCGAGTCGAGAATCAAAAAAGAAACAAAAGTAAGTACTCATTCATCCTGTTTCATTATCCCGTTGTGTTTCTTGGATCTCAGCTGCCCGATTGGCAATTAGATTTAAGAATCGACCCGATTGGTCACTAGGTTAGGAACAAAACGATCCGATTGATCATTAATTTAAAGAATCGACCCGTTTGGTCATTATTTTTAGAAACGATCCGATTGATCATTAGTTTTAAGAGAAGGTTTGATTAACCATTAGTTTTAAGAAACAATTTTTCAAGAAACAAATTTTGCGAAACAATTTTGCAATCGAAACAAATTTTGCAAGTGAACCTTGTAATTGAAATCAAAGAAAACAAACAAACAAACAATTTAATTTTAAGAAAGAGAACCAAGACTGAGAAACAATTTAATTTTAAGAAACTTCTACTTTAACCACTCTGTATAAATTTTTCAAATTATTTTTATTTTTCCAAATTTCAACCTTTGAATATTAATTTTTTAAATTAAATTATTTTATAAACTTGACATTATACCATTCTTCAAACCAAATTATTAATTTCAAATCTTAATTTTATTTCAATAAAATGGCAACAAGTAGACAACAAATTTCTGACGCAAATATAAGCGAAACTCGATCAGAAATAAGCCAAGAGTCAAGAACAATACCATCCACTTTGCGCGAATATAGACTAGACACACAGCTGTTGAAATTATACAGTCTATCCATAAAGTAGCCCCCCCCTGCTAACTTTTGAACAAATCGAATTAGAGAGTTTTAACAAAATACAGGGTGAATCACGTAAAATGAAGTTGATTCTGACGATAAATTCGATTCTTCAAATTCAAAGATGGCGCCACGGGCGCTGTCAACAAAATTTTTTTAAATGGCAAAGTGTGCCGTGTTGTACCTCATTTAAAAGGTAATTCAATTCTCTACAGTCTCGTTTTTGAAAAATGACAATAGAGTTATCCGTTCTCTAGTTACAAGCGTTTGTATTAACGATATTTAAAAATTTTGCTTTTATCAAGTCTCCTTGCCTTGCTTTCCACTGTCACTGAAACGTCAATAAGCTTCGAGAAAGTAGTTTAGCGTTTAATTTAAGAGTGTTTGAAAGTGTCTACTGTTTTTTCTTAATTTTTTAAGTTATTCGATTTGATAGATTAGATTTGATAGATTTAAGAGAAAATTTAAGAGGAGAGCGGTACTTAAGAATCATGCGGGTGAAAATTTTTCCAAAGATAGAAAGAATAGCAGACAATAACATTCAAAGTATTGTATTTCAACAAGATGGGAGGGGGGGCATCTCATTTCTATGGACCTGTTAGCGATTTTTTAAATAACCATTTCCCAGGCAGATGGATTAGCAGAAGGGGCTCGATAGAATGGTCGGCTCGTTCCCCGCACTTAACTCTTCTTGATTTTTCTTATGGGGATATTTGAAGTCAAAAGTCCACAGAACTCCTCCAGTAAATATCGACGAACTACAGCAACGTCTAACACATATCTATGTGTAGAAATATCCTTGCAGAAATTTTAGGAAATATCAGGCCAGAATTTCAAAGTAGACTTTTTATGTGGCAAGAAGTCAATGGACAACATTTTGAACAACTTTTTAATTCTTTTATTTTTAGTTTTAGTAAATATTTGTTCAAAATTTGTTGTATTAAAATATTAATTAACATTTTATTCATGGATCAGATTAGAAACAGAAACGCTTGTAACTAGAGAACGGCTAACTCGATTGTCATTTTTCAAAAACGAGAAAGTAAAGATTTGAATTATCTTTTAAATGAGGTGCAACACGGCACACTTTGCCATTTAAAGAAAATGAGTTGACAGCGCCCGTGGTGCCATCTTTGAATTTTAAGAATAGAATTTATCGTCAGAATCAACTTCATTTTACGTGATTCACCCTGTATTTTGTTAGAACTCTAACTCGATTCGTTCAAAAGTTAGCAGGGGGGGTTACTTTGTGGGCAGACTATATATAGATACAGTGCCTTTGTTTGACGGTAATCAACTCGTTTTACATTCGTACATCGAATCAGTACGTAGTACATTTTTTAATTTCAAGAACGATCCGCAAAACAATACACATAATTTAATTTTGCAAGCAGTTAAAAATAAACTAAAAGGAAGAGCACTAAATTTAATAGCTAGCCCTACAGATCTTATAACATGGGATCAAATAGAATACTAATTAAAAATTACATTTGGCGATAGGAGAGACCTTAACCTAACAAGAACGAACGACCTTATGACTTCGGTCTCCGATTACAAGAAATAAGAGCAGTAACAATCGCGAAAATAAATGATGATTTTCCAGATCCGGTTACGAGAGATTTACAAATTAACAATTATAATAATATAGCCAAAACTATGTTCATTACAAACTTACCAATTAATGTACAAACAATAGTGAGAATGAGAAATCTAACAACACTAGAAGACGCTTTAAATTTCGTTTTAGAAGAGGAAGAATTTTAGAACTTTGCGAAATTACACAATTCAAATCAAATTACACACAAACCAAATTTCAATTCAAATCCAAATTTTAAGAATTCAAATCAAAATTCAAATTTTAGAAATCTGAATTTTAATCAAAACTTTAATTTTAGAAATCCAAATTTTAATTCAAATTTTAGAAACCCAAACTATAATTCAAATTTTAGGAACCCAAATGCAAACTTTAATCAAAATACAAACACAAACCAATTTAGAAATAACTTTCAAACATTTCCTTCACAACCAATCAATATTCAATCAAAACCAATAAAAAATAATTACCCTACTAACAGACAAGTTTTTGGTCCACAACATAATGTATGGAAACCAAATCCAAACAATAATTTAGCAAGACCAACACCAATGTCAGGCGTAAGTCAAAATACCAGATACAAACCAACACCAATTTCAGGTATTAGCCATATGCATAATACGGAAGCAAATGAACGAGCTCCAGAATATCGAGACGTAGCATTTAAATATGCCTAAAACATTCGAAACCTCGTTTATGAAGACATTTCACAAATGTTAGAAAATGAAGTTTATGGAGACTTCGATGAACAACTACAATACGAACAACAACAATATGAACAACAACAATACGAACAACAACAACAATATGAACAACAACAATACGAACAAGAGCAAGAACAAGAAGATCAAAATTTTCAGAATATCGACCAGACAGAATACCCGACGTAAACGCAATTAACGCTTTACCTTACGTTAATATTACATTAGGAAATCAAACATACAAATTTTTAATAGATACCGAATGTTCATTTAGTATAATCCGACCCAAAATTATAGAATCAAATTTTTCACAAACAATTTATTTAGATCCAACAACTTTGCAAACATGTACTGGAAGTACAAAAGCTCTTTACAAAGCAAATTTTCCAGCTTTTCGAGAATTTCAATCCGACATTCCAATCAATTGTGTTCTATACGACTTTCATAATTACTTTGACGGACTTATAGGATTACAAAAATTAATCAATGCAGATTTAAATATTAATTTTTCAAATCAAATTTTAGAAAACAATTACGTCCAAATTCCACTTTTATATAGAGAAGATTTTTATTCATGTAGTTATAATTTAAATCCATTAGAAATTAGATGAATTACAATTCCAGTTCAAATAGAAAATGGCCCAATATTAATTCCAGAATTATATAATAATCGAAAATTTTATGTACCTGAAACCCTATCTACAGCAATGAATTACCTTGCCGAAATTGAAGTTCATAATTTAACAAATCAAAATCAAATCATTCATTTTAATAGACCAATTATGTCAGAACCATTTGACGAAGAAATTTACGAAATTTGCAATTATCAAATTATTAATAATCAAAAAGAAAATTCAAACTCTAAAATCAACATTGAAGATACTATTAAGACAAGTCACATGAATGATGAAGAGAAACAAGAAATAATAAACTTATGCACAGAATATGCAGATGTTTTTCAAAATCCATCCAATAGACTACCTTTTACGAACACTATCAAACATGATGTCATGTTTGATAGTGTAGACAACTGATGAAACACCATGCTATACAAAGACATATCGATACCCATACGTTTATAAAGAAGTTCAAAAGCAACTAGGAAAAATACTGAACTATGGAATTATAAGACCGAGCATCTCACCATGGAGTTCACCAATATGGGTTGTACCAAAGAAACAAGATGCCTCAGGACAAAAGAAATGGAGAATAGTAGTGGACTACAGATCTCTAAATGAAAAAACAGTGACAGACAGATATCCCATTCCCAACATTACGGATATACTCGATAAATTAGGAAGAAGTTGTTACTTTACGACATTGGATTTAGCCTCTGGCTTACACCAGATAGAAATGGCTTCAGAAGCAGTTCAGAAAACAGTATTCAATACTGAACATGGACATTACAAATTCCTTCGTATGCCCTTTGGTTTGAAAAACGCACCCAGCACGTTTCAAAGAATGATAGATAATGTTCTTCGAGAACATATCAACAAAATATGCCTAGTATACCTAGATGACATAATTATTTTTTCCACATCTCTTCAAGAACACATTTCAAATTTAAAATATATAATATTTCAAATTTTAAGGAAAGCTAACCTCAAAATCCAATTAGACAAATCAGAATTTTTTAAGAAAAATGTTGAATTTTTAGGACATATAGTTACACCAGAAGGTATTAAACCAAATTCAGATAAGATAGAAGCAATAAAAAGATTTCCAATTCCCAGGACTCATGGAAATAAAATCCTTTCTCGGACTATTAGGATACTATAGAAAATTCATTAAAAACTTTGCTAAAATTATCAAGCCTCTTACAAAATGCTTGAAGAAAGATCACAAAATTGAATTAACACCAGAATACATTTCATGCTTCGAACATTGTAAAACATAACTTTCGAATGAACCAATTTTAGCCTTTCCAGATTTTCAAAAACCATTTGAGTTAACAACCGACGCATCAAACTTTGCAATAGGAGCAGTATTATCACAAGATGGTCACCCAATAGCTTATGCATCAAGAACGTTGAATCCAGCGGAAACGAATTACGCCAGTGTAGAAAAAGAATTATTAGCTATAGTGTGGAGTTGCAAATATTTTAGACCATACCTCTACGGAACCAAGTTGACAATCTTCACAGACAATAAACCATTGGAATGGCTGTCCAACCTAAAATCTCCGAACACAAGATTAATAAGATGGAGACTACATTTAGAAGAATTTGACTATGACATCAAGTATAAAGAAGGGAAAACAAACTATGTAGCAGATGCCCTATCAAGAATTAAAATAGAAAATAGACCACGAGAAGTCAATGCATTAACAAAAGCATCAACCACAGCTTTAGAAGACGACCTAGTCTCAATGATAAACAACGTCGACGAAATTCCAGATGTCGATGAAGCAAGCTTAAGAGAAGTCTTAGATACTCTAGTCAACGACGCTACACTAGCAGAAGAAGAAGAAGTACATAACAACGACGATGAAATCGCAACAGTGCATTCTGCACAAGAAAATCCAATTCAAGAATTCCCATACACGGAAAAATGCATCAACCAATATGTCAACTAAATTATTATAACTGAATCAACAAATTGTCTAGCAAACGTCACTATACACGAAGCTATATTTAATAACACCAGACATAAAGTAACTTTAAAATCAAGTGCAACAGAAGAAGAAATTATAAAATTATTCAAAACAACCATCGACCCTAAAAGACATTATTGTTTATTTTTCAGAACAAACAAAGGTGATCTATTAAAACTCAGAATCATTAGAACTTTACAAACTCATTTTACAAAACTAAAACTGGCTATTTCAAACTCATTTGTAACTGACGTAATGAACGAAGACGAACGCAATCAAAAGATTAAATATCATCATGAAGGCAAAACCCAACATAAAGGTATAAATGCAACATTAACATCACTAACAAAACATTACTATTGGCCCTACATGACAAGAGACACCCAAAATTACATAAATACATGCAATGTATGTCAAACATGCAAGTATGAGAGAAAACCTCAAAATCCACCAATGGAAATTACTTACACACCATCTTTCTTCTACCTTTAGAAATTAAGCACATCGAGTATCAATTAAAATCACAAATTAGCTTAACCTCAGAATTAATTAAAGAATATAATAAAACAATTACTATTTTATCCCAAAATCAAAAGACAATTCAAAATTTCTTAAATCAAACTATCATTGAATTCAATAGACGAATGACTTACGTATTAGTTACAATATCAATTCAAAATATTCTTTCTCAGCTATTTGTCAATCTAAACAGCATCACTGAATTTTTAGATGAACTCGAGAACGCTATAACATTTGCCTCATGGAATTTAGTCCATAACTCGATATTACCAAAACAGAGCTTAGAATACATTTTAAATAAATCAAAAGAATTGTATGACAGTCAGAGTATTCTAGAGTTAGATCACTTTCAAAATTATTATTCATATTTAGGAACAACAGTTCACTTCTTAGACGGATTAATTATATTTGTAATCAAATTGCCAATATTAATAGCAGAGATTTATTCCTATTATCACCTACTTCCTGTTCCTATACAAAACCTAACGATCATTCCAATAACCCCATACCTTGGGACGAGTACCGAAAATTATGTCACAACGACTCAGCTATGTCCAAAGATAGAGAGCACCTACATCTGTAACACACTCAGTCAACCTCGAGATGACAGTTGCCTAGTCCAATTACTATCCAAAGCTGACCACAGGAATTGCCAATATTGGAATTGGATATTAAAACAATTATTTATCAATACTGTAATAGGAACTGCAATTTGACTAGCTATTCCTTTTAATGTTTCAGCGCGTATATTGTCCAGTCCAGGAGACTTCTTATCCTTCAATTCCTTTATAACACGCTCTACTTCCATAGCATTGGTTGTACATAGATACATAGTGTTTTCGATATGCTCTACCGTTTTATCGTTTATTACATTATTACTATGTAAATCTCTAATCCTACTTGCATATTTTTTTCCTAGTGAACTGTAATGAACATTAAAAGCGTTTGATATTTCTTGCTTATCTGTTAATATTTGACCACTGTCAATTCTAATTTTTTCAATCTTTGTTTCAGGTCTATTTTTATTACATATTCTATTTACGCACTGCCACATACTCTTAGAGGAGTTTTTAGATTTATCTACTTGTGATTTGAAATAATCTTTTTTAGCTTTTGTTATTAGTTTACATAGCTGGTTTTTATATACTTTATATTCTTTTTGTAGTTGTTCGTTTTCGGGATTTTTTTGACACTGTTTATACATATTATTTTTTGTAGATGTAGATTTTAATAAAGCATTAGTAATCCAGTATTTACGTTTAATTTGTGATTTTGGTATTTTAATTTGTTTAGTATGTTTGATAATATAAGTTTTAATTTATTTCTTCAATAAAAAAACCAAAAGAAAATCTTTTTATTTTTTTTTATTATTGGAGGACTTTCAGCTCATTTCAAAATGAGCTGAAAGTCCTCCAATAATAAAAAAAAATAAAAAGATTTTCTTTTGGTTTTTTTATTGAAGAAATAAATTCAACTATAACAGCCAACAACTTGTCTAGTATCATCTATAAGTTTTAAGTGTATCAACAAAATATTCTGTAATGTCATTTATGTTGTGTTGCTCATACAGTGGTGTCCACTGCTCGTGCTGTAAATCCCTTTTCAGGTTAGGATACTCAATATATTGTTTATAGTGTGCAACTTGCTCGAAACTTTTACTAGTTTGATGTAATTCTTGTATTTTAAATGTAACAGCTATAGGAGAGTGGTCCGTAATATCATATCTGAATATAAAGAAATTTATATTTTCAACATTGTTTAATTTATTGCTAATAAAGAAATGATCTAGACATGTTTTACTTATAGGTCTAGTGTACTTATTTATATAAGACATATATCCACATGAATTCATGACATTTTTATATTCTTCCTCATATATATTATTACTTAATAGGTTTATATTCATATCCCCTGCAAAAATGTGAATATTTCCTTTATTAATTTTTTCTACTTTCTTAAGATATTCTAAGAGATTGAGGTTGAATTCCCCAGGACAGAGCTTGGGAGACCGATACACTACTGTAACTTTTACTTTTACAGAATTACTAAATTCAAGATCAATTTCTAAGGCACTTGACTCACCGATATTAACTATTTTATGTGTGTATACTAAGTCGTTCTTTACATAGACGAGTACTCCGTCATTTCTATTAAATGTACCTTCATTATATAGAATATTATACCCTTCCATGTTTACTATATTCAAATCATTTACACAAAAGGTCTCCGTTAAAGCAATGATATCGAAGTTGACCAAAAACTGACTCAGGAATATACATAACTCATCATAATTTTTGTATATGCTGCGAATATTTAAATTCAATATTTTAATTTCGCCCGGATCTACGTGATAGTCAGAAATATTTTCAACAATTTTAGTATCAATAGTACAACTTTCATATTCTTTAATATATGGATCCATTTTTTTTTGTTTTTCCCTATTACTAGTGATTTGCTATCAGACTCTTATACAACATATTTTAAATCACAAAAATTTTCTTACAAAAAAATACATATATAGAGACAAAGACATATCTACAAGGATATGTTGTGTATATATACATACACACCCCTATGCACCCTAATAAACTCAATACAAAGATAAAACACCTACTTTGGTTTAGTTGCTATGGAATGAGTTATTATTTTTTATCTGTTGGATTGACTTCTCTTGATCTATTATTTGCCGCAGCCCCTTTTGGCGAACTCGAGACTGAATCTTGCATTGGTTTTTGTGTCGTAGAAGTTTTCCTTGGTTGTCCCTGTGGTGGATTAGTTTCTTTCCCAGATAGTACTAGGCTGTGAGGCAAAGTTGAAGCTGTAGTAGGAGCACTGTTATTTGTTTTTTCCACTGTATCTTCTATTTCTTCTAAATCTTCTAAATCCTGTACTGTGTATGCAACTGTATTTATTACGAGCTTATTACCCCTAATATAACAATTATTCTTTTTATTTTCCTTTGCCTCCCTCAGATATTTCCTAAGAGTCTTGCCTTCTTCCCTTTGTGTTTCGGTTAGGTCATGCGATATATACACATCCTTTCCTTTCAGCTTGTAGCAGTTTTTAATTATTAACTTCTTCTTAATTTCAGATATTAGTTTTACTTTGACTGGTCTACCACCTTGGCCACCTAAGACATACACATCATCAATATCTGCCTCCACTAAATGAATTCCTAGAAGCGCTGTTATTTCTTCACAGATATATTGAGGTGTTACTTCGTTTTTTTTCTTTTTTTAAGCCAAATATTATAATGTTATTTCTTTTAGAAATTTTCTCCAAGCTTTCCACTTTATTTCTAAGCTCTCGATTTTCTTTTTCTAATTTATTCACTTTATTATTTACACTTTCAATTTTTAAGAGGACTCTTGCTTCACTAGCCTCAATTACACTTCTTAAGTCATTTTTACCTTTAATTATTTCTTCTAGAAGACTTTTCAATGTAATATTTTCGTCTCCACACATGTTTTTTTAGATTAATTTTACTTAAACGTGTGTGGATTCCCTTAAATTTCTGTTTATTTTGGTATTTATCACAATCTCACAGGAATAAAAGAAACTAATAAATTTGGCTCGGTTTCTTTTTTTACTATTCTTTAAGGTTATAATTCTTCTTCTATATATTCATTTGTCACTTATTAACGGTATTTCACTGTAATTATTATCAATAGTAAATCTTCAAACTATTATATTACGGTTCACTCTAATTCCAAAATATATGCTCACTAAGGTATATTAATATATAAAATAATTTGTGCCTAATACGTCATACATGATCGATAACGTGAAGCTTTATCGGAAGTTAGCACCACAAAATACCACAAAAATATCCATATTCCGTTCACCCGAAATAAGTGAGCGGAATAATAATGGTGTACCTACTAAAAGAGCCACAAAATAGCCGTAAATTTTCTATAATGTTCCATACCAGAATTCCTTTGTAGTACGGTTCTTTGATTTTGCTATTCTTACCATTCAATATTATATTAATATGTTTGTCATTACCTTAAGGGAGCGTTTGCACTCCCTTGTCGAGGAAGCGGTTAAAAGATGAATTAAACGTATTCAGTGGGAACTTACGTACCTAACTGAAACATAGATATAGAAAGAACTGAAAATACAATCGGCCAAACAAATTGTATCATTTTAATACTGGTCGACTGCAAATTAGGGAGTTTTATGTACGTCAGAAATTTAGTAGCTTTATATTGTAACGAAGTTACCTTTTTTATAGTTTGGATTTATTATTTTGAGTATAGGATTTAATATGGGTATAAGTGTCCGCCGAAATATGTATTATTGGAAGTGAGCTCCGTAGCGCTGTACAAAGCGTGCCGACTTTTCACCCGGAAGATCCGAGTTCGATCTCCAGGCCGGGTCAAGTTTTTTTATATTATCCGCGTTGTTTATAACATTCAACTATTGTAGTAGTTAATTGTTATAATAATATAAAGTAGAAAACTCACAAGTATTCCGTCAATTACATTTTTATTAATATTATAAGATTGTTTATTTTACCGAGTTTATATCCCCTTACTTCAATGTTTTAGTTAATTTCAGGTCTCTACATTATTTTGCAGAGCTTAGAATAATTTGTATTTTCCAAAATTGTTTAAATAAGCTGATATTATTTAATTATTATTATTTGCTATTGTAAAATAGATTTAACATATTTAGGATGTGTTATAATTATTTCTGAGAGTTTTAAAACCGTTCTTTTTGGCAGTGCTATTTAAAATAAATATAGAAGTCCGTGAGCTTGTCAAAATGTTATGTTGTAATTTGTTTATATTATTTAACGCTGTGACTAGGCCAGCAATAATATATTGACAATATTAATACCGTGTACCGCCAGTGTGACCGAATTTGAATCAAAACTTAAAATATCCGCGCATCCAATGCGCGGTGATTCTCCCACATGATTTACAGTCACGTGGTGTCTCCGATTTCCTATTTAAGGCCTTTTAACTGCTTAGAAAGTATCTTTTGATGATTAGATCTTTTGACCCTCCGATCTTCTTGAAGATATAGTTTCCGCCAACACCAAGCACCAGCACCAGCACCAGCAATCCCCAGGAGGAGTAAGTAACCATTCGATTCCGACCGACACCGTTCTGACCCGCCGGCCGTTAGAGGTAAGCTCCAGGTACACATAGCTACGGTCGCCTTTAAGAGCGATTGACTTGGGCGAAGTAGTATTGTGTGTATTTGCAACTTGTTTGGATGAAAATAACCTGTGGCTGAATGCTAGTACATTTCCTTTATAAGTGCGATTGCCTTGGGGACTTGTATCTTGCGGAAAGCTGCATCTTATTTCTCTATCATACTTAGCGCAAAAGGCTTGGAGACGCTAGCCACTTCCGTAGTGTCAGTCCGGATTATAAATATTTACTGAGGTTTTCCTGTTACTAAAAAATAGAACGTTTTGCTTGAGCTTCTTTTGGTTGTTGTTGCTTGTTGCTTATTCACCGTATAGCTTATTTTCCGCACCGATTATTGTATTTAATTGCTTGCCTAGTTACTGACCGCTTATTATTACCTGTTTAATAACAATTGCTACCGACTTTGTTTATTTACTTGTATATTAACTATTTGTTGCTTGTCTAGTTACTGCTACTTGATACCATTTGTTGGTAATATATTTCCGCTTGTTTATTATTGCTGCTTCTATGACTAAATATATATAGACTGCTAACAATATTTTTGGTGTTAATTGCTTTATTTACTGACCGATTTATTGAAAATAAATATTTTTGGAATTGGATATGTGTGACTTTTATTACCTAGCTTAAGAAACATTGACCCTCTGGACAGTGCATTCATGCACCTTCTTCACTGTAGTTACCCAGCCTTTACTCATAAGCGAGTAGAGTCCGCGTGGACCATTCACCACACTAAACCCATGTTTGGTGGCGCCCGAAGGCAGAAACCCGAGAAATAAACCAGAAGCCGATCAAGAGCGTCGCAATATGAAACAGTCAATGTGTTCCATTATTAAATTTATAATTGCCAAACAATAATTAGACCAGTTTCCAATACGTTTTTACTGTCCTTAAAACAGTTGAGCCCTGGCCTCTACAGAACGCATTAACTACAAAATATCCCTAAATAATTTATTTGCGTTTTAACGTCATCTAGCAGTAACTTACTGAAACTGTTACCGAATTACGTCCAAAGAAAGAAATCTCCTTGGTTGTTAATTGGACTTTTTCGCATTGTTTAGGAAAAATGTACATGAAACAATTTTTTTTCTTAGTTTATGTAATTTAAACAATTTGCTCTGAATGTACATAGTTTGTATGTAAATTTTCATTGAATTTCGTAAAATTGTGTAAAATAGGTGCGTGTTCAATGAACCGGTCGTAGCACGTTATTTTTGAAAAACTTTAATAATAAATATTCTTATTTGGACAATATACGACAAAGAAAAATTATCGGTATACTCAGGTACGTATTTCATTAAGTACGCCGAGACTAATAACAATTTCATCATTTTTTAAGGTCAATGTTTCTTGTGACAAAATGGAACGCGGTATGTAAATTTAGCAACTATAATTTGGTAACTGGACACAAAGAAATTACAAAAATGGTGCTGCGGTGGGAGCTATAAAGATTAATTTAATATTCTCTTAAATCGAAACTTACGATGGTTCATTTTCTAACACAAGTTCGTCAAAATCCAGTATAATTCGATATCCAGGAGAAGCCAAAATCTCTATGTCGCAATTGGCATTGTCGGGATATTGCCGCGGAAATCCTGGACTGGATACAGAAGCCTTAGGCTGTGCTCTAGAAAGCACCACAGTTTTGTTACATTCTTGTAGCCAGTTGTCCTCCAAGGGCACTGTGGAATTAAAAGATAATTAAGATACATAGATAAAACGAGCAGTAAAAATCAATCAATATAAATATTTTTTAATATTTATTATATAAATAAATACAGGCGTCAAATAATTTTAGTTTAATAATTTCAGTTTACAATTTCTTTTATATTTTATTATAAACGGCTATTGCTGGGTCTGAAATATAAAGCGTGTGTTTATTACATAAGTACCGATAATATATTCAATTATTATGGATTACATGAAACGATTATATGAAAATATTTATTTTTTTGATAAATAAAGCAACTTCTTGGATATTTTCCATATTTTGATATTTAGTACCCACTAATACTGTAGTTTTATATATTTGTGACATAAACGCATATAAATTGAAAATAGTTATTTATGGTACTAGTGTGTTATGCTACATATAAGTAACGCTGGGAAATGTTTAGACCTCGAGGCTGTAGGCTAAGAGAGCTAATTTTTCCAAGTGACTTATATCATAGACTAACTGTTAAGACTACTCCATCACGTGTTAAAATTTATTAACAATCTAAGACGCAGTGAAACTCAAAGAATCGCTTAGTATATACCAGTCAATATGAGAGGGCGCCCTTCGAGGCAGTGCTCTCGTTTTCGCGCGAAGTTTTTGGTTTTCCTATGTTGTCACGTTACCACAAGTAGCAATATAATTATTCTGTTTTGAGTTAGGTGTATACAGTTATGTGCTGCAATAATAATAATAATAATAATTGAAAAACAATGTCTCGATATTATGAGTTTAAAAACTATAGATGTTTATTAAAAAAACAATTAAGATTTGAAAATGTACCTACTCGTTTCCAATCGAAAAGGCAGTTATTTTAAAACAATATGGATTATTAATTCAGGTAGACCGACTTATAAAACTACTTAAATAATTTAATTTATTAGACAATAAATACATTAATATTGAAAATATTAATTATTCGGGACGGGGAATATGTAAAATGCTCTAATACCAAATTTCCGTTGTCAGCTTTTCATGGATTTTCATTGCAATACCTATGTATATAACACGTCTATTTTTATTCTTTTCCAGTACAATTCAGGTATCACTGGTTGTTAGATAGATTCAGAAAAATAAAATAGTGTAAAATGAAGCATGCTCAAGGGCTATTTGAAAAGTTATTAATATACCTACGGATATTATCTTGAAGAAGGTTGGAACCTTTGATATGAAGATATCACTGACGTAGTTTTCCACATAACACCAAAACAGTATACTGCACTAGACGTGCGTTTCGTCAACTATGGAAAACTACGTCAGTGATACAGATATTATACAAGGTGTCCCATTTCTGCGTATTTTCTTCAATAGCGTTAAATAGTTCTTAGGCAATTTTTTTACTTCTCACTTTGCTGCTAAAGTTAACGTCAGATATAACGCAAATTTATCTTGAAAGGGGTTGGAACCTTCAGTGTGACGATAACACTGACGTAGTTTTCCACATAACACCAAATCACTATACTGCATTCGACGCGCGTTTTGCTAAGTTGGCATCATCTGGAAATGATTAGGTTTATTTTTAATCATCTTCAGATGATGCCAATTTGGTTGGCGAAACGAGCGTCGAGTATAGTAGTATTCTGGTGTTGTGTGGAAAACTACGTCAGTATTAACGAAATTTTAGTTTTTTGGAATAATCTCGAAAAGAGTATTCATTTGGACAGATTTGAAAACTATCGATGAATTGCAAAACTTTCCCCTTTTAACCCTCTTTGTATCAAAATTGGAACAAACCGTATTTTTTGTTTACTCATGTACGTATACGATGTATTTAGTGCATACTTTTTATATACACTGCCTTTCTGTGTTTTTCTTTAGAGACTTGTATTTATATTAAATTTTTTGTTACTATACGATAAAAACTTTAAGGTAGATAATTTCTTTTTAATTGTGTTGTTATTTAAACAGAATTTTAAGATTTATTGATCTAATAGATCCTTATTTTGCGTAAATTAGGAAAATTAAATAGAGGCTACAATATTTAAAAAAATATATTTTTCTACTGACATATATGCAAACTGCACTTTTTCCACAGTCTACTCTTTATAAAAGTGCCACTTTCAATCTCTAGAGATGAAAATATTTTCGTCTGCATATTCATGTTGCCAGTACCATAGCAACGACCACACAAACAAATAAAACTTAAATTGTAACAATTCGTTTATAATTTTAATGCATATTATTATGGACTCAGAAAGTGAATACAGTAGAAAAAATTTCATTTCAAACTCGAAATGAAATACAGTTTTTTTCGTTCGATGAGATTGCCCCACGAGCGAAGCGAGTGGGAAACGTCTCATCTCACGAAAAAAACTGTATTTTCATCTCTTGTTGGAAAATATACTATTTTTTCCAACCATACGAATAAGACACTATAAATACAGCTTATAACGGCTGAGCTTCGGGTAGAGGTTGGTAAGAGATCTTAGTGAATTCAAACACCCCTAGCACGCTAGTTTTGTTTATTACTACGTAAGTATACAAACTGTGAAAACAACAAATATGAATATCGAGATAACTATCTGATAACGGCCGGCGCGAAGCTTCTCTCCCAGCGGCTTGTGGCAAACTGGCCAGACAACACGTGGGCACCACGCAGTCAGGTCCTCTTCCCCGCGCCTCGGCATACAGCGGCGTTACAATACTCCCCCTCTGGTTCTTGCTAACGTCCTCGAGCACGAACCAGCCTTCCTTGGGCGTCCTCTTCTTTTCTTGGGTATCAAAGGTACGGTGTCCGTGTCTCCCAAGAAAGGTGTCATCTCAGACACATGAAATTTTCCAATAGATTCCCCAGGCTTATCTATCGTGGCAATCTCATAAGTACTCGGGGTGACTTCTTTGAGTACACAATAAGGTCCATCTCTTTTGGGTGCTAACTTACTAGAGTGTCCTCGGGAAATGCTGCTTAGGCTATGATTCTTGAGTAAGACCAAAGAGTTAGGCTCATATTCTGGTGCAGGACGCCTTGTCTGATCAGCATAGCGTTTATGACGTTCCTGTTCCAATAGTACCTTTTCTTTAACATTCTCTAAATCAGCCACAAATCGTTGAAGATACGGAGTTATCTGTGGCACAAAATTATCATTGGATATAATCACCTTAACATCGTGGGAAACATCATCTACCGTTCTTAACTCTCGGCCGAAGGTAAGATAAGCGGCGCTATGTCCAGTACTCTGGCAAGTAACAGTGTTCATAGCAAACCTGATTCTGGAAAGGTTCTGGTCCCAAGTGGTGTGTTGATCACCGACTATAATTGCTAATTGTGGTTTTAAATCCCTGTTCTTTCTTTCTACAGGATTAGATTCGGGGTGGTACACAGGTGTAAGAATCTGTTTAACTCCCATGACATACATTACTTGTTGCATGACATCGGATACAAATTGAACCCCATTATCAGAGATAACTTTACGAGCCAAACCATATCGTAGGAAAATCTCCTCGATCAGGATCTTCGCACAGACCAAGGCCGTAGCTTCTTGTAAGGCAAATAGTTCAACCCAACGGGTAGCACAATCTTCAATAATATAGATCCATCGGTTTCCATTAGTGGTTTCAGGTAATGGACCGAATAAGTCAATGGATAACACCTCAAAGCGTTGGTTATAGGAAGGGGTTTGAACTATTCCAGCAGGCTTCATGTTCTGTGTCTTATATTTCTGACAAGGTACGCATGTTCTAACGTATTCCTGGATAAATCTACGCATTCCAGACCAGAAGTATCGGGCGACGATTCTTTTGATAGTCCTATCAACACCGTAGTGTCCAGCCGTAGGACTGTCATGATACTCGAATAAAATCTGTTTTCTAGCTTGTTTAGGTACTACACATTGAGCAGTTTCATCGTCCGAATCTGGTGAATAATGATAGAGAACACCATTCGACGTTACATAACCAAGACTAATCCAATGACTCAAGTCTTCCTTGCAAGGGACAGTCTCAAAGGAGGTAAGAATTTTTGCAACCTCGGGATCTGATAATTGCTCCTGGCGTAACTCAGATACGCTCTTTCCTGTTAATTCAACGGTAGCAGTGTACAGTCCGCAAATTTCTTCTTCAGAGTTCATAATTGGTCGGGACAGCATATCTGCAACTTTATTGGTATTGCCTGGTGTATAACTGATTTTAAGGTTATAAGCTTGCAGCTGAAGTGCCCATCGAGCTAATCTTCCTGACGGCGATTTTAAACTCATTAACCATCTTAAAGGTTGATGATCAGTTCGAACATGAATTTCTGAGCATTCAATATAGCCTCTAAACTTGTTCACAAAATGGACGATTGCTAAAGCTTCACGCTCCAAAGTCGAGTAATTGCGTTCGGCTGGGGTTAACAGTCGACTCCCATATTCCACTGGTCGTTCATCTTCACCTTCCCCTTGAAGTAAGACCGCTCCGATTGCAAAATCACTGGCATCAGTATTTAAAATGAACGGTTGGGTTATATCAGCTTGTCGTAGAACAGGGGCAGTGATCAAAAGTTCTTTGAGTCTTCCATACGCTTCTTGCTGGTGAATGTCCCAGGACCATGTTACATTTTTCTTTAATAAGTTGGTGAGGGGTCTGGCTACTTCGGAGAATCCCGGTATAAATCGACGAAACCACGAACACGTTTGAATAAACGACTTTAATTGTCTCAAATTACGCGGCACAGGTAAGTCAGCAATCGCAGCCACTTTATCTGGATTGGGCGCTATACCATTTTGCGTTATTAAATGTCCCAAATACTTAACAGAAGTTCGAACGAACACACTTTTATCACGATTTACGCGAAGATTAAACTTCCTAAGTCTTTCAAAAACTCGTCTCAAAGCTTGCAAATGTTCATCAAAAGTGTCCGATAAAATGATCATATCATCCAGATAATGCAACACCATAATATTCGGAAGTCCACTTTTAAATCTGTCCATTAATCGAGAGAACGTAGCCGGTGAATTTTTAAGTCCAAAGCACATTCTTTTATATCGAAACATACCGAACGGAGTAACAAAAGCTGTCTTATCGCGATCACAGGCTCGTACACTCACTTGATGATAACCCGCCTTCAAATCAAGCGTGGACATATAATTCGTCTTCTTCGCAGTGTGTAGCAGATCCTCGATGACAGGCATTGGATATTTATCACTAATCGTAACCTCGTTTAGACGTCGGTAGTCTCCACAAACTCGGACTTCACCGTTCTCCTTCGGAACCATAACGACGGGTGCAGCCCATGGACTTTCGCATTCTTCTATAACATCATCTTGTAAAAGTTTATCTAACTCTCTCTTCAATATCTCTTTCTTTGGTTCAGCTAGTCTATAGGGAGGAACAGCGATTGGCGGATGATTGTCTTTAATATCTATGCAGTGCTCTGCATACGGAGTCGGAGCTCCCCCTGGTGCAAACATATCGGAAAAATCAGAGAGTAAGGCGATCAGCGACTTTCGTTGTTCGTCATCCAGAAGAGTAGCCTCATCTTTACGCAACTCAACATTATAACTAATCATAGTTAAAGGTCTCTTAACATCATCTAAAAATGTATAAACGTTCTGTGGCTCATCTTTAAAATACCATACGTTTAAACTCATGTCAAGTATTATCACAGCATCTCTCAAAAAATCTGCGCCTAATAGAGTCCTATTGTCGCCTTCTGTGGTTAATACTACGAAATTAGTTCGTACAATACGTCCTTGAATAGTTACATCCAGTTTTGTAGTTAAAACTTCTCTGGAAACCAGATTACCATCAGCTAATGTAACTTTAACATGTTCCTTATTAAAACTACATTTATCTTTTATTTTGTTATACAAATTACAACCCATAATACTTCTTGATGCTCCCGTATCAACAAATGCGCTACCATTTAATCCATAAATACTAATCGGTAATATAGGACGCTTACTACCATTTTCAGGAACATCCGCAGTGTAAAATTCAGTAATATCTGCAGATTTTACTGTCTCTCTCTTAACCTCAGCATTTCCAGTATTCGAGCTAGTATTTAAATGGCTATTCGATGTAGAAGGGTTACATTTAGTACATCGGGCTCTAATAACACCAACAGTTCCGCAACCGTAACACGAAATTGTTGAACGGACCTGACGTGTATGATCAGCTTTAGATTCTCCTACACTGGTTGTTTGTGATGAATTCTTTTCATTTTTCTTTTTTAACACTGAACAATTTGAAATATCATGTCCAAAAGCTTTACAATACACGCACTTTACGCGTTTAGTTTTATTCTTTTCTTTTTGGTCAGTTTCCGAATTATCGACGGTATTTCGCGACTCCGCGAGTGACTGTTCAATGCTACGCGCACAAGTTAAAAGTTCATCAAAAGTTTTTACACTCTCACGTGTTAGTCTTTCTCGAATTCGTTTATTCAGAAGTCCATAAATCATGTCCAATTTTATTTTTTCACTTAATATAACGGTTTCAGGAAGTTGCGCGAGCAACGCGCGAGATTTCGACACAAAAAGTTCAGTAATCTCATTTTCAGACTGTTCATAACGAAACAACTCGCGATAAACTCGATATGGTGGCAATTTAACACTATATGCCGCACGAAGTGATTTTAAAGCATCATCCCAGCAAGTTATAGATGCTTTTACGCCTTGCCAATACGTCGCAGCTGGACCACATAATAACATCGGCAATCCTCGAAGTGCATTTTCATCAGATACCTTACTACAATCTTTGTAAATCGACACGGCATCTATGAAAGCTTCCACATCAGAATCGTTTTCTCCATTAAAACGAGCCGTACAAGCAACAAAATTACCATTACGTGTAGGTACAGAACTTTGCATGAATTGATTAAACATTTGCATCTGACTTTGCTGCATATTGCTAAGCAATAAATTCAACTGAACATCGGTTAATGAAAAAGCAGCTCCAGGAGCCGGAGAGTCTTCACTTCGCTCTGAATTACTGTTCGGCATTGTAAAATATTGTGTACTTATCTGATTTACTGGAGACACAGAAGAATTTTCTACAGGAACAGCGCCGACTGCTTCTCTAACCTTAGCAACTCGTCTACTTCTTAACTCGTAGAACGCCGTGATGAAAACAAATACATACACTCACGCCACACACAACAATATTATCCTAATGTTTTCTAAGAGTATGTCCAAACTTACTAAACAAATTTCGCACAAAAATACACTTCAACCCACTGACAGTGTTACGAAATAGCAAGTTACACAGGACAGGGTTTTTCAAAACCAACTCCCACAAAAAAACACTTGAGTTCATCCAACTCACACAAAAACTAACCGGCCGAGTACACAAAACGTAGCGAAAACGAAACGAATTTTCAGCGACACGTTGGGCGATCATTTATAACGGCTGAGCTTCGGGTAGAGGTTGGTAAGAGATCTTAGTGAATTCAAACACCCCTAGCACGCTAGTTTTGTTTATTACTACGTAAGTATACAAACTGTGAAAACAACAAATATGAATATCGAGATAACTATCTGATAACGGCCGGCGCGAAGCTTCTCTCCCAGCGGCTTGTGGCAAACTGGCCAGACAACACGTGGGCACCACGCAGTCAGGTCCTCTTCCCCACGCCTCGGCATACAGCGGCGTTACAAGCTTAATAAACACACAGCTTGGGCATTCTGCGGCGGCACCTTTGATGTGGCCGTTTTCGATAGACAATGACCGACATTTGCTATCGCTCTCGCACTGAGAAGAGAAGTCAGAGTTGGACGTATAATATTTGTAGTTATCGTCAATGAGCGATAACAGTGCCGTATTAAAAACTCTTGAAACATTTTATAAATAACTTTTGAAATAGACATGAATAAAACGGTGATGCCTAATTTAGAAATAGTATATAATGGGATTCAGATCTACAGGCTATTTGGGAAAGTTTTAAAAAAGAAATTTGAAATAGTAATTATTTACATATGTATTATTACACATTAATTATTTACAAAAATAAAGATAGACAATACTTTACAATGAGGTACATATAATAAATAATAATAAAAAGGTCTTTATTGTGTTCTTAACGAAAAAAGAAAGAAAGGAACAAAAACGGTAAGAATTCGGCATTGCCGCTCTTCCATTCCACCTATATAAATATTCAAAATTAACTGTTCACAAAAATGTACAATATACACAGTAATAAGAACCAAAAATAGGTGAAATAAAACTAATTAAGACTCTTTGCTCTAAGATTTGCTTTGAGATTTAAGATTAAGATCTTTGCCGGAAGAAGCATTGGCTTGGAATAGGTGTGATCACCACAGATGCTTTTTGAGCTTCCTTCAAGTGAAGGAAATACTGTAGGAAATGCATTTGCATTTAAACGTTCACAAAGATGGTAAGTGAACATTCTTTTCTCAAAATGATCTTGACATAGTCTATGGCTTTTATGAAGTGTGTCCAATTTGTCCAAAAGGTCTTCCCTATTATTGGCTTTCATTAGCCATATCCTTGCCCTAAAAAAAAAATAATATTTTTAAAAATTAGTTAAAATTATTTTTAAACACACCGCAAAACATTAGCAAAAAAACTCGAGTACTTGTGCAGTACCTACTGTTCTATAATTTTGTTTTTCCTAAAACTAAAATATAACAGCTGGCCAACTTTTAAACGAAATTCATTAAATCTTAAATTGAGTGATTGTATAAACCATATTATTGGCTGTCAATGAATGAATTTCATAAATTAAGTTAACTTACATACTAAATTACATTTATGTATAACACATTTTTATCTACTTACCGATCGGGTTGCTTAGGAAAGGTAAAAAAGCTCTTATTACAATTATAGCTTTTATTATTGCAGTTTTCAGTTGCACATACGTTTCCTGTTTTTCTATTACTCATTATCACTAATGAAAAAAGGAACACTTTAAAAAACAAAACAATAAAAAAGCACAATAAATAAACAGCAAACACTACACTCAAAATAAATTCGCAAGAATAACTACGTCGCTGGCTTAATCGATAATCAACACGAAGTGATTTCCCTATTTCGGTTCGAAACTCTCGCCACTGTGCTGTTTTCTTCTCAAAGGCGGGGCTAAGAAGCGGCGCGCGTGGATCGGCGCAAACCGTTCCTGTCAAGAGAGTGCCCGAGCTGTGTGTTTATTAAGCTGTGCTATAACATCAAATTATTTTGTATAAAAAGAGGGCCATTTCGGGACTGTTTGAGATCGCCATAGCAACTGTACAAAAAAGATTATTGTACAGTTGTACAGTGCCGAAAAGTAATTTGACATTGACATTGCATGTCACATAATATATTGAGGTTTATAGTTTGTTTCTTTTGGGATTACACCACCTGTAAAATAACAAAAAGCAGAAAACCAGAAGTATACAAATTAAATATTCAAAGTGTAGTAACAAGGCAAACTTCTAAAGTTTGCCCCAAAAAACCACTGTATAACGTGTGATAAAATAATATTTGATATATTGACTAAATTTTATCAGTGGTTTTTCAGTTTTATACAAAATTCTATAATATTACATGTCATATTCTAAAATATGTCCAAATAAAATAGTTATAATAAAAAATTAAAAGAAATTAAACACTTAACTAGCTTTCTTCTAGACGTTTCGAGTTGATCCTCAACTCTTCTTCTGTAGACTATTTTTATGTTGAGAACTCTTTATATGAAAAGAGAAGTAGTTTTTGTCAGATTGACATTTTTAATTTTTGGGGCAAACTTTAGAAGTTTGCCTTGTTACTACACTTTGAATATTTAATTTGTATACTTCTGGTTTTCTGCTTTTTGTTATTTTACAGGTGGTGTAATCCCAAAAGAAACAAACCATGAATCGTCAAAATATACCACAAATAAGTTACAGACATTATATTGAAGTTTAATTAAATAGAAAAATAGAAACAGATAGTGACTCCGACGAATCGGTAAACTGGAGCTGATAATTCGAAGCGGTTGGAAAAAAAATATTACTTATGTTTAACTCGTACAAAAAATACGTTTTCGAGACTCGTAAAATTGCCAGACTACGTTACGCGTCGTCCGGCAACCCGTTCCCTCGTCCCGAAAAAGTGTATTTTTTTGTACTAGTTAAACAAAGAACTATTTTTAGCAGTGTAATTTATTTTCCATTAAAAAATTTCCCATTTTAGTTTATGATAATTTATTTGGACTTAAAAGCAACTCCAAATAGAAAATAGCAAGTACAAATTAAATACTACTTCTACTTCAGTTATGTGAATTTGATATAATTTATTTAATTTTTATTAATTGTTATCATGAACTTACATGGTACGTAGATGACAAGTAGCCCGCAATCGGAGCGAGAACACAACAGGACACCTACTGCATCGCGAATCAAATTCATGCATCGGCAGCAATGCAACAATGCACCGTTTGTCATGGAAGTTTCCGTGCCGTTGTGCTGAGCTTGTGATGTTTTACACAATTTCGGATTGAAAACTAAATCTCGCTGACATCTAGTAGCAAACGGTTCAACTACAAATTCTGTTAATAACTCTCCCTATTTAATAGAGCAGTTTTTACAGTTAGTCTATGGTACTACCTAGTATTTTTTTTCATTTGAATGCCTTTATAAGAAATGGTAGTTTTAATAATTGTTCACATTTTTTAAATTTATTTTATTAATTTAGTTTTAAAAAAATGTATTGCCTTTAAATACATTTCTACATTTTATCAATTGGCAAAAGTGTATATCTTGATTTTATTAAGGGTATCAGGTTAATGTTATGCTAATACTGTTATTAAAATTAAGACAAATTTATTTACACTTTGTTAGTTTCACAATTCTTTTTAATTATGTACAAATAAGATTTCATTAACTTATTGTCAAAATAAGTATATAGGTACAAATCGGTTGATATACAACTATTTAAAAGTTATTCAGAAAAAACTATACTAGAAATGAGCTATAATTATGAGAAGCACAACAAAGTTCAACAATTTTTCGACATTTATTCATTCTTTCATGCAGTGAATTTATGATAAAGAATGGTATTTTATTTTAACAATTTTTTAAAATTCCTATAACATATTAGGTATATCCAAACTGGACGTCAATCCTTCCAGAGATTTTAACGTTATGATATTTTTTTCTTTAGGTTAGATCTTGACAATGTCGATATGCGTCACAGAAAAAAACAATTGGACTCCTCGTTTATCTTAAGATGTAACTTATATCCTGATAAATTATTATTTATCTAGAATACCACGTATATTTTGTATTTATTCTACATTTGACCTTATCTCTTAATCAAACATCATAGTCTAAGGTGCCTTTGGGTAATACCGCCCACCTAAGCCATTATGCTTTTAAAAAATTTGGGTTTTAGATACTAGGTAGAAAAAATGCGTCAGCTGCAAAGGAAAACTATATTTCTCAATAACCAGTGTAGCAAACCAATAAAAAATCTATTCTTAACAACAAAAACTAAACTTTTAAAAAATATGATTTTTTAAAAGTTTTTTTTTTGAACTTTTAATGAATATGAAATGGGCGATATTTCAACCCATCACTGAAATATCGCCCACGTGGTCTCAAATATCGCCCATGAGTTACAACTCACTATGACGAACACTGTGGACACTCATAATCTTCCAAATCATCTATTGTTAGTCCAACACAATCCTCGTGTACCCAAGCTTTGCATTTTATGCATTGTCTCATATCACTTAAATAATTTTCATAACACACCGAACAAAACCAGTTTTCTTTTTCTGATTCATTCTGAATTGTCGCCGGTTTGGAACACAATCCTCGTGTACCCAAGCTTTGCATTTTATGCATTGTCTCATATCACTTACATAATTTTCATAACACACCGAACAAAACCAGTTCTCTTTTTCTGCTTCATTCTGAATTGTCGCCGGTTTGGAGCAGTTTTCTGGGTTTTAGGTAGGTTGGAAGAAGCAAATACGTCTCTTTTAAGAATCTGGGGAATCTCGAGGAATTAACCTGTCGACTAGGTTGGGAATCATCCTGATACAGAACTGTGTCGTCCCACTTGGAGCAACTTGGTTTCGAAGCTATCGGAGAAAGCTCCTGAACATCCTTAGATCTACTTTTAAAATTAATCAATGGAATGTCGTCATCATCAGACCACTCAGTCTCCCGATTTGTAAGTAAAGATGGTAAATATGCACACTCCGGAATAATGTTCGGATCAAATGGGTATATGCCAGTGGACCTGAAACCGCTCTCAATATTGGCCATGGATAGTGCTTGTTGCTAAACAGGCTGAAAAACTAACCCAAAATGGCTTTTCGTTAGCCTTCTGCTGGCACAAGGATTTTGTTCCCAATATTTCAGTAGTTCGCTATCCCAATAATGTTCAAACGATCTAAATACTGCTTTGTCCAGTGGCTGAAGTTCATGTGTGGTGTTCGAAGGTAAGCATAAAATAGACGTATCATAGGTTTCTGCCAAATCAGCCACGGCCACATCCAAATGGCAAGAAGCACCATCCAGAATTAACAAAACACGTCCAGACGGTTTGAATTTCCCAAAATGATGGATCCATTTGAGGAATATTTCTTTAGTCATGCTCCCTTTTGTAGCCATATCTATAACACTACCTGGTGGCAAATTGTCGCCGAATGTGTCTTGTTTTCTTATACCTTTAAAAATTATCATCGGAGGTATTGTCTGTCCTGAAGCGCTAATACAAGCAACGATCGTAACGTTTTCTGCATGTTCATTTGATATAAGATGAACACGTTTTGATCCCTTTGCAGCCAACACGGATTGTGAATGGTGGAGGGTTAAGTGGCAGCCTTTTCGTCTAAATTAAAAATTTTGTGTGGCGAATTCTTCAAATTAAATTCATCCATAATGTTGGAAAGCTTTGTAAAATAGTCTTTTACAATAAATGGATTTAGCTTTTGCGCCCGTGCCCAATTCATTGATTGAGCCTTTTTTTTCGAGAGTTCGGGATGTCTTCGCATAAATGATTTGTACCAGCTATAACCCGCCATTTCAGTTTCATCGTTAAATTTCGGTGTAAGTGAAAGCCCCCATATTAGAAAGCTTTATTATACGACTGGACAGATCCTGCTCTTGTTGGAATGATAAAACAGATTTTCTACCTAGCCGTCTTTCAATTTTTCCAGTTTTAATGTGATCCCGTAAAGTCGATCTTGGAATTCCACATACTTTTTCGACATATCTTTGACTACGCCCTTCTCTGAGCAACCTAAGGCCTTCCTCCATCATTTCTTGTGTCCAATTGCCTCTAATGCCTCTGCATTTCTTTCCCATTTTGCTAAAAACCAAAAAAGAAATGTTTTTTTAGCAATTAATATATGACTGAAATATCGCCCACAAGATCTTTACTGGGCGATATTTCCAGCCATGTTTAGTTTTCATTTTAAAGTTATGTTTTTCCTTTGAAAACACTTGCTACTACAAATAAGTCTTGTTAAGAGCAAGAGCTAACGTTAGTGAACATATTAAGTCATACTTCTTACCTTAAAAACAATTTCACTCGAAGTAAAACCTTATTTAAAGAAACCGTAGTCTTACAAAAACGAAATACGGTTAACACTTTCGCCGTTTGTGATCGAATGTACTGTTGGTAATGCAGATTTCAATAGGCAATTTCGATTGGTTACTGAGTGGGCGATACTACGATCGGTCCTTGTTATTGGCCGGTGAAAATATATGAATTAGGCGGGTAATTTGAAAACGGGCGATATTTCAGACTGGGCGATATAACCCTAAGGCACCTTATGTCCTACCAGATAACAGTTTTACCTAAATATTCAGAGGAATGAACCTATATAAAGGCCTAAAGCCTTAATGAGTATTGTTATTTTATAAATCAAGCATTTTTGTAATACTAGGAAGTATAATAGTATATTATATACTTAGGTTGAGAAGTGAACTATTATTTACCGAGAAATTTTATATCCCCAGGGACATAGCGCCGAAGGATATAATTTTCGAGGTAAATAATGGCCTTCTCAACCGAAGTATATATAGTATTCTTTTTACTAACTAACACCAAAAGATCTTATATTTATTTTAAAATCAGCCATTTCCCCTATTATTACTCAAACATATCGAAATATCAAATAGCCTGGAGCTCGGTTATCAAGGCAACGAATAAAACAATTGAAACTGATGGGTTTCAATAAAATTTATTATTAACCTACCTAGGTAGGTAAATAATGAACTGCTTTTCATTACACAAATGAGGTAAATAATAAGGTTTTCTCATGTTAGAAGTAAAAAAAAATTATTAATAGTTTCTCAATTTTTTCTGTATCTTATGTTTGGATTTTTAACGCAGCTATTTATTTTGTACTGTTAGTAATTAAATAGTGGTCCAATTTTAGATGATTATGAGAATCAAGAAAACACCCTAATCAACTTAGAAAACGCCTGTCTTAATTACAAAGAATGTGAAATTATTGATCAATCTGAAATAATACATCAAGAAAAGAATCAAGAAAATACCCTAATCAACTTAGAAAACGCCTGTCTTAATTACAAAGAATCTGAAATTATTGATCAATCTGAATTAATACATAACTTTGTGGATATACAGCCAGAAAGTAATTGCGAATCAGGTATTTCTGACTTTGAGTTTTCTGTTATACAATTTAAATAAAAATTATATCACGTCTTTTAGAAAGTGATAACGATTTAATCGATCCAAACTGGACACCTGCAGGCTCTCCTAGTTTTGAACAGAATTGTGACTACCAAGTAAATGAAGAAATATTATTGAAAGACGAACATATCAAAAGTGGAGAAGGAGATGAAATATCTAGGAAAATTGTAGAAAATGTAATAGAAAATATTTCTAATAATCAAAAATCATTCGAAAATGAGAAAAAAGTAAGTGTTAATATAATTTTTTCGTATTCCACTTTATACAGCGCTGGCAATTACAATATTGCAAGACGTTAAAGATGATTACTTTTGCAATAAATACTGATACCTACAAATAGTAGTTATACTAGACCTTGAAAATTCACAATTACTTATCTTTTTAATGTGAAGGTTCTCAATACTTTTTATTTTAAAAATGAAGTTGCGTACATTAAGTTACGATTCATATAAGTACTTCTTATTAGTATTTTTTGTTCTAAATTGAATAGAACAAAATAAAATAGCAGGATAGAAGGCTATTTTAAATATTTCTAATGGTTGCTGGTGTTTTTTTTATAAGTACACCATGAACGGACATTTTCCGCGACAATGGTTTAGTTAAAAACATGAAAATTTCTCCAGAGGTACGTACTTCGTACTTAATTAAGTTTTGTGACTATAACTCATCCATTTCAAAAAATAATAAAAAAAAACATATTTTTGGTAAATTTTAGGTCCCATATTTCAAAAATAATGTATTTCAGGAATAGGTAAAGATATAGCAAACTTCTATTACTTTAAGCTGATCTATTAATTTTTAATTTTTGATATAAAACTACCCCGCAAGTCAAATATGAAATAGGCATTTAACTCGTTATAAAATGACCAACTTTTCCATTTATTAAATTTTGTTTTCTCCAATATTTAGGTAAATTCACATGCTGACGCAACACAGTATGTTGACAGTTCAGTTGTCCCATTAATAAAGAAAAATGATAAGAGGAGTTACGATAGACGAAATATTTGTTTCTACTGTCACAAGTCTTTAACAAATATTACTTGACATATGCGTCGCGTCCATAAAGATGCAAAAGAAATCATCAAGCTTTCCGCACAACCAAAAGGAAGTAGGGATCGTAGAATAATAGCTAAACGGCTTAAAAATCACGGTAACTTTATTCATAGTACTGATAGCAAAGAACAAATTCATGTTGTCGCAGAAACGCTGAAACGCAGAATATATCAGCACTACAATATTTACCATGCAAATACTGTATGGGTTCATTTCGAAGAAATTACTTGTGGCACCATATTAAGATATGCCCTTGCAATAAGGAAGTGAAAGCCAGCAATAAAAGACACCCTATTCAGTCCCAAGCAAAAGACTTTTTATTTGGATTTATTCAAGATTTTAATGCAATAAGAAAACACGTATTTCCGATTATGAAGGCAGATGATATTTCCAGAGTTGCAAAAAGAGATAAATTAATTTGCCGTTTCGCTAATAGTTTTTATAATTCTCACAAAGAAAAACCTTTAATTACTTTAACGTCCCAAAAAATGAGACAATTGGCTAGGTTACTAATGATAATAAGAAAAGTAACTGCTGAGAACGACAAAGAATTGTTATATTTTTAAGGCCCAAGTTTTTTAACAGTATTGTTATATCTACACGGATTGTATGCCGGTACGATATGCCAAGCGATAAATTTGCAGCACCTTTAGTGCATGCATTTGGGACCTTATTAAGACACTGCTGTTATGTATCTGAACCATTTTATATGAAGGACAGGACAAAATGGATTTTAATAAGATAAATACCAGTAACAAAATTATACAGTTAACAAATTTTAAAGAAATGGTCGATAAAGAATGGACTTATGAACTGCCGACGACAGCAACAAAAAATTTATTAGTAAATAAATATAACAAACCAACAATATTACCTCTTACCAAAGATATTTCTTTATTGAATAATTATATAACAGAATTCCAAACTAAAGCCTTATAATGAACTAAAAGAAGACAAACTCAATGTGATGGTCTATAAATCACTAGTTAAGACATTGCTGGCTCGAGTTATTTTATTAAATAGGAAGCGATCTGGAGAGGCTCAGCGAATGTTTACTGAATCGTATACTAACCTATCTCCTATGCAAATTAATGATGATATTAAAAATTCTGTCTCCCCAGAAGAACAATCTTTAATAAAATACTTTAAAATCATTAGTATACCTGGAAAAAGAACGCGAGGTGTGCCAATTTTATTTACAAAAAGAATGCAACAAATAGTTAATTTAATATCGTGTGTAGATATCTCGTAGTGGAAACACGTGTATACCTTTGCTCCTACTTTTCATGTAAAAATGCAGCTATAGTGAACTTTTTGTAAAAAGTGATTTGAGTGTAACTGTGAGGTGAAGTGAATACGTACACATAATCGAGAAAAATTTGAATAAACTTTTTTCTATTTGTCTCGAATTAAATTAAATAGTGTTAGTTTGCATACAAACAGAAATCTAAATAGTCTACGTAGACAGGACCGTACTAAAAATATTATGTCCTTCATCTGTAAACGTTGTAATCAGCATATTACATCTAACGAGTATGCCAAATGTTCCGGAGACTGTCATGGTAGTTTTCATTTCGATTGTTCAATAAATGAAGATGCATACAAAAAACTTGTTTATATAAAGAAAAAATCCTGGCACTGTAATAACTGCATGCAAGCAGGTAGGATCACTAGATCCACAATAACATTATCAGAAGAAAAAGAGAAAGATATTAAAGAAGACATGACTCTTAAAACAGAAATAGCAGATATTAAAAAAATGTTGAATACCATCGTTAATAAACTACAAGATTTTGATACAATTAAGAAAGAAATTGAAGATATTAAATTAAACTCCAGTTTCATCAGTGAACAGTATGATACCTTAACTTCAACTATTCAAAAAAACAACCAACTAGTAGCAAATATGGCACAAACAATTCAGGACTTAGAAAAGGAAAATATAGATAAAAGTAAAATTATTGAAGATTTAACATTTAAAGTCAATAAATTAGAGCAGCATAGCCGTTCAAATACCATTGAAATTAATGAAATGACACAACTAGAGAATGAAAACTGCGAAAATATAGTAATGAATATGGCGAATGAACTTAGTATCAGTCTTGAATTAAGTGAAATAGAATTTGCTCATAGAGTAATAACAAAAATATCAAAGCAGAGAAAAAATATTCCTCCAATAATAGCTAAATTTATATCGAAGAGAAAGCGAGATGAATTTTTAGCAAAGAAGTCTGTGCTTATGTATAAAGGATCATCCAATGAAAAGAAAGTTTATATTAATGAATACATTTCTCCTACATATAAACATTTACTGTTAATGACAAAACATCTGGCTAAAGAAGAAGACTTCAAGTATGTATGGTTCCGGAAGGACAAAGTTTTAGCGAGGAAAACGGACGAATCTCCTATAATTATAATTGAACGCGAAAAGGATTTGCAGAAACTAAAAAAGGTAGTACCCACTCCGGGCCTGGCCAGTGCTTATATTTAAATCACCACGCTTATCTCTATTTCTTTTTATTAAGAAGTTTTTTTATTGTAACCCGCATACCTTACTTTTTTTTGCATTTGTACTTGATTCGCACCTTTTGTCGTAGATTTTTTTTTGTTTCCTATAGTTTTATATATTTGTTATAATAGAATGAATAACTATTTAGTTGATATTGATAACAATAAAATTATTACTACTAACTGTTATGATATTGAGACAAGTAAACACCACTTAAATAGTAATCCTGTGACAACTAAAAACTCTTTATTTCTTATGCATACCAATATAAGAAGTTTGTCACAAAATTTTGAATCGCTTGAATTGTTTTTGCATGCATATAGCGGTTTATTTGATATAATTGTTTTAACAGAAACATTTATGATTGCAAATATTGACAACTTCAAACTTGAGGGTTATTCTGTATATTATAATAGTGGTTGTGTTAATAGGAATGATGGAGTTGTTATATTTGTGAAAAGTAATATAAATCATCATACTGAAATTATCTCTTACCAAAATTTTAAATTACTAAGATTAAACATATCCATTGGTAAAAGTAAAATGTCTATAACAGGAATATATAAACCTCCTCCCTATAATGTCGACACATTTATTGAAAATCTTTTAGACTATTTAACAAATAATTGTAAAAGTACAACGGAAATAATATGTGGAGATATCAACATAAATATAAAAATAAATAATGAAGTCTCTGAAAAGTATCTTAATATTATGGCAGAAAATAAGTTTATCTCTTGCATAAATGATTACACTAGAATTTTTGATGGTAGCAAAACATGTTTAGATCATATCTTTGTCAAAACAGAACGAGATTTTACAGAATTATGTCCAATAATACTACATAGGAATATAAGTGATCATTCCATTCAATTATTGAAGTTTCCATTAGATAATAATGGTGCTGATGTAGATAATTCATTGTTAAACGTAAAACATACAATAAATATAATTGATTATGATGTTTTAAAAAATAATTTAATTAATAATGTACAATGGGATCATATTTTACCAAATAATAACGCAAATAATGCAGCAGAGATATTCATTGAAGTTCTTAGAGAAGCTATCAGTGCATCTACTAAACAATTCAAGCTTAATCATAAATCTAGAAAAAGAAAAGGATGGATAACAAATGGATTACTTACATCAATAAATTATAGAGATAAATTGTATAGAGAAACTTTAAAAGTTCCGCGTGATGTGCAACTTAAAAATCAATATATATATTACAGAAATTACTTAAATAAACTAATTAAAACATGTAAGCAGAATTTCTATAAAAAAAAAGTTAGTGAAAATCTTAATAATAACGCAAAAATATGGCAGATCACAAATGAACTATTAAATAAACATAAAAGCAATAATAATATACAAAAAATAAAAAATGAAGATAACGAAATACTAGAAAATGAAAAAGATATAGCTCACTGTATGAATAATTTTTTCGTAAACATTGGGAAAACTTTGACTAAAGATATAAAAATACCAGTTCAACATGAAACATTAAAAGAAAGTAAAGTGGCAGATTCAATTTTTTCTACACCTATATTAAATAACGATACAATTAGATTTATTGATAATTTAAAAACTGACACAACACCCGGATTAGATGGCATTAATACTAAAACTATAAAAATTATAAAAGATGTCATAGCTTCTCCCTTAACTAAAATTATTAATATATCGCTAAATGAAGGTGTGTTTCCGGATATTTTTAAGGAAACCCTCGTGGTACCTATTTATAAAAGCGGTGATCGTGATCAGTGTAATAATTATCGTCCAATATCACTAATATCAAATATAGCAAAATTATATGAATACTCGATAAAAGAAATTATAGTGAAATTTTTAAAAAAACATAACTTGCTTGCAAAACAACAGTTCGGTTTTCGTGAAAATCTCAGTACTGAGGATGCAATTATAGATCTAACAGAAAAATTATATAGTAGTATTGATAAATCTAAACCCTCACTGACAGTATTTCTAGATCTAGCTAAAGCTTTTGATACCATATCGCACGAAAAATTAATGTCCAAACTTCCACATTATGGTTTTAGAGGTCAAATGTTAAATTTGATAGGAAGTTATATAAGCCACAGAGTTCAACGTGTTAAAATTGGTACATCAGTAAGTGAGCCACTTTTAATTAATAGTGGAATCCCACAGGGCACCGTATTAGGTCCCATACTATTTATCCTGTATATTAATGATATTTTTGAGTTGGATACTTTATGCAATGTAGTGTCATATGCCGACGATACGGCTATATATGTCGAAGGAAGTAGTTGGCTAGATGTTAAAGAAAAAACAGAAGTCTGCCTACAGAAAATAAAAAAATGGTTAGATTTTAATAGTTTAAAGTTAAACTATGGAAAAACAAAGTTCTTAACATTTTCTTCAAATTTGGCCGGGCAGCCTCTACTGCAGTCTTTGAGAATACATGAACCGGACTGTGAAATATACAAAAACTGTAACTGCAAAATCGAAATTGAGAGAAAGTTTTCAATAAAATATTTGGGTGTCATTATTGACAGCAATTTAAAATGGAAAGAACAGGTATTTGCTGTATGTAATAGGTTAAGAAAATTAGTATACACCTTTCAATTACTAAAAAATATTCTAAACCTGAGGCTATTGCGAACTGTATATTTTGCGTTAGTACAATCGTTATTAACATATGGCACTATAGCTTGGGGTGCCGCTTATAATGTCATTATCAATCAAGTTTTTATTGTACAAAAGCTGTTAATAAAAATAATGTTACGGAAACCACGGGATTATCCCACTCAACAACTTTTTATTGAGATGCAAGTGCATACATTTCGGCAATTATATGTTCTCCAAATAATGAAATATATATTTAAATCTAAACCAAGATCTGTTTTGACTCATAGTTATCCAACAAGATATGTTGAAAATATTAATTATACACTACCATTCATGAAAAAAAGCTTGGGCCAAAGAAACTTTATATATATATCGAAAAAGATTTTCAATGAATTATCTCTAGATCTGAAAATATTTGAAAATAAATCATATGGATATTATATTAAATTGTCTAAAATTTGGATAAACGAACACAATGATCTGATTAATAAAATATTTGAACGGATATAACAACTCCACTATATTTATGTTTGTGTCCACTATTATTATTGTTATATTTTAGTAAAATCTTTCTTATCCCAAAGAAAATTTACTATTACTGAAATAAACAAAAACCAATAAAAGAAAAATAAATATAAAAACAATTATGTATACACCTATCTATACTGTTTGCCACAGACAAGTCGCATTTGACTTAAGTGGCAGATATTTTGTCTCAATATAAATAAATATGCAATGTATCCTAACAAATTTAAACATATACCTACCCATTTGACAATATATAAATATTTTTGTTTGTTATTGTGTTATGATGTATATTGTATATTGTAATTTAACATAATGATTCAAATAAATAATTCAATTCAATTTCAATTCAATATTAAGCTGTAGATCTAATCATGTAGAAATATCAAATCCATATCTTTTTGCTATTACAAATACTGAAAATAGTTGAAAAGCAATGCAAGCAAAATTCTACGGCTTTATACTATCCAATGTAACGTAAGTAACCCGCAATGTATAACGTCTACGAAACTGCGCGAGCATGTTTCTACAGTAGCGCAAGTAATTTATTTAAGTGAGGATGACAGAGAACAGATGAGTCGATTTATGGGTCATACGAATAGGTGAATTTTACCACGATGAATTTTACCATCAAGATGATTTTATTTTTCAAACAGCAAAACTAAGTAAGTTTTTGCTATTGTCTCAGAGAGGTGGTGTAGAAACTTTTAGAGGTAAAAGTATAAATGAGTTAAACATAGAAGAACCTTTTTCTGAAGATGACCGCAACATTGATGAAGATGAGGATGATGAAGATCTTTTCATTATAAATAAAAATGTTCCTAACTACGATGAAAATTTTGCCTTATCACAAGTAGATGATGATTCTTTATCTGAAAACAGGTATATTCTAAAAAATTCATTATTTTTATCTACCTATAATTATAGTTATTTGTAGATATTATCAAACTGATTTGAATACACTTTTCTTATAATAAAATCAAAAATCCAATTGTAAATGTTAATTTTAACTATATTTTCATTGTTTGCATTTCTTCTGACACCTAAGCTAGGAGTACCGAAACAGAGTAAAGTAAAAATATAATTTTTATACATTAGGAGTAGATATACTAGGGGGGTTCTGGCTCAAAAACTCCATGTAAAAGCCCATAAGAGCAAAACGTGGTAAAATTTCGACTGACACGCATGCGCAGACGCTCTTGAGTTAGCTGCGCATGTCTCCACGCCCCCCAGGCAATCAGATTTCAGCATTCAGACCTCGCCCCCTGCCAATCGGCCGTCAGACCACACACGACAGCCAATCCCCCTTCAGACCTCGCCCTCCAGCCATTACAACATTCATATCATACCCAATCGCAGCTTTCAGACCACGTTTCCCGGCCATTTTACCTGATCAATGGATAAGTAGACAACAGGGTAGGCTAATTTAATAATAACTAATAATTATCTAAAATATTTGGAACTCATCATTTTTCACGATCAATGACAAACAAAGGGATTGTATTTGTGAACCCTTGTGAACTTTGGAGAATTTCTGATAAGATTTCCTAGCCTAGTTATGAAATCAAGTCTTTTTGATAGTTTTATGTTTTTCTCGGAACCGGATATATCGTTTTTCTTAGTATTGTCATTATATAATAGTAATAAAAAAATATATGATAATAGGTATTTGCAAAACACGTATGGAACAGAAAACAGGTATTTACAAACAGATACTGAACGGAAAACGGCGTACCCACACAATATGTCAGGCGTACCCGCCCAATATGTAAGGCGTACCAACCCAATATGTAAGGCGTACCCACACAATATGGAGCGTTTTTGGTGTTGCAGTATTTAAATTCTTCCATCACCCTATCAGCTTTTTGAATAGTAAACTGTCCACAGAACACCGCGTTGACCTTTACCATCTCCTCTTTTTTCAAAACATTATTCACACACCTCTTGAATAAAGCGAAACAATCACTAAAGAATTGGTGGGGGTCCTTGTGTTTTAAATTGGTAACAACACCAGTAAGAATTCGGCTATTGAATGCGTTATCCGAATCGTCCCAATGAACACGATGTTTAGCCGTTTCCTTTCCACTGCCCGCACCATGTTTTGCGGTTTTTGTGTAACATGTGATAGTTGTTATCATCCTAGTTGTGCAAAACACTTTAAGGCTTCAAGTTATTGATAAGACCTTTGTAAAATGCTCTCACAAAAATTCTGACGCTGACTTGGACCCCTCTGAGGCAGGATTCTTCCGTGCAGTGGAAAGTTTAACAATGGACAGCAAGGTGGATATTCACATTTTCAAATATATCATTAAACAAAAGGATTAATTTACAAATTAATTATGAACAAATATCTGATTATTAACAAATTAATTTATGAATTGAAAGACAGAATAAAATCTTTGCATGAACACATTCATGCATTAAAAAATATTGAACAAAAAGGTTAGTTTAAAAACTGGAAATATTTCGAATAACAAAGATCAACAAAAGAATGATAGTAGTGTCCGAAGCACTCGACCGACGACAAACAGCGATTGGTCTGTTAATCTTCTGCTGAAGATGTTAGTAATGCAATCAAGGAAGCAGAAGAAGATGTAAAAATACATGAGCCATCGTCAAACAATGGTAATCTCAGTGAAGTTAGAGCAAATGAAAATCATCTTAATATAGATCAAAACTGGCAGCCAGTTACTCACAAAAAGATCAACAAATCCTATAAGTCTAATTAAAATTCAATAATTGGCACTCTGGACCATGTGCTGTGGAAGCCGTGGAAATAACTGCCCCTCTACATGTCTATAATTTAAAGCCGAGCACAAGGGCTGAAAATTTAAAGGGATCTAAAATCTATATCTAGGGATCTATAAAGGGTTTATGTATTAACTTCCCAGAAGTAATCTGTACATCTTTAACATCACGTAATCCAGAACTTTATTCCTCCTTTAAGGTCGTTATTTCGAAAACCAATCATGAAAAGCCATGAACCTTTCCATGTGGCCAGCAAATGCTTGTGTACATTAGTTTTTTCACAGAAAGGAAACGAGACAGAAATTGTTTAAATTCAGTTTATCCTGATGACAATAGTGGTATTGTGAAACAATCAGTTATCTTCAAAATTGTCCAGTTAAATGCACAATCGCTTACCAATAAAATGGAGAAATTAGAAATGTTACTTGCCCAGAAAGCCCAACAGTATTAAGTGTTGCTGACCACTGGTGTCAACAAGATGAAATATCTCTTATGGCAACTCCAGGCTACAATTTGGTATCCTGCTTCTGCCATACTTCTCGTGAACATGGTGAAACTGCAATTTATGTCAACCAGAATATCGAAGCTGTGGACATTGATATGCAAAACTTTTGTGTGGAAATGCACTCTGAGTGTAGTGCAACTAAGATGTTGTTCCGAGAGAAAAAAATTTCAGTTCTTAGTGTCTATCGCCCACCAAGCGGTAATTTTGATCTGTTCTTGGCTAGATTATCTGATACTATTAATTTATGCAGTAAATATGCCGTTGATATTTTCTTGTCCGGCGATTTAAATATAAATTATTTGAGTACTTCTCTCTGTAAGCAACTTTTTGACAATATGCTTCTGTGGTACAACTTAAAAGTGGCTTCTATGACTCCTACTAGAGTTGTCACTAACTGTTTGAGACAAACCAGTACTAGTAAAGTCGACTTCATTTTAACAAACATTGATCAAAGTCGCTTGTTTTTCTAGAGTTTATGAAGCGCACTTTAGTGACCATAGAATGTATACTTTACCATAACAATTCGATAACCAATGAACAACGTATCTATAAACAGTTTAGAGATTTTTTTAGTAATAATATCTATAATTTAGGTTCTGCTTTATGTACAACTGACTTCAGTGAAATTTACAAACAAGATGCAGAGGACGGTTTCAATAATTTGATAAGTATTTCTGGGCATTCACCTTGATCGTCAGATAAGGTGGTCTGACCATTTGAACATTTAAAATTCAGGGGGAGTTTCCTTGATCCAAAATAAGAAAGAAAGTTCCTATAAATCTATGTCCGAAAATGCTTCGTTTCGGATATACAGGGTGTTGAAATCAATGTATCGTAGGATAGATGCCTGTATTAGAGTTGGAGGTGCACATTTTCAACAACTGTTGTAACGCTTGTGTATGTAGTATTTTTCATATCATTGCTGTTTGTTAAATATTTTTTCTTATCTTTCTGTTAATATTAATTATTTAAAAAATATTATTTAGTGAGTTATTGTTTCTCAGCTTGTTACATTGTTTTTCCTTCACACCTCTTGAATAAAGCTAAACAATCACTAAGAAATTGGTGGGGGTCCTTGTGTTTTAAATTGGTAACAACACCAGTACGACTTCGGCTATTGAACGCGTTATCCGAATCGTCCCAATGAACACGATGTTTAGCAGTTTCCTTTCCACTGCCCGCACCATGTTTTGCGGTTTTTGTGTAACATGTGATAGTTGTTATCATCCTAGTTGTGCAAAACACTTTAAGGCTTCAAGTTATTGATGAGACAATAATAATGCTCTTTTAACATTATAATTCTTATCTAATAAGTAGACAGCAGAGTAGACTAATAATTAATTAAAAGAATTAATATTACTGCGTGTGAATTATAGCCTTCATATCTAGTATCATTTCGAAGAATAAATTAATAACTCTAACCTCACTTTTGTCGGAATCAAGGATGTCTGTTCACTATCATAGACCACAACACACCGGCCATACATTACAATATAACAGCCCCGTACAATATAAATATCAGTAATAATAATAATTAGGTCAGCTGAAAACACCTGTCTGCATACCAAGATTTAAAAAATTGTAGCAAAACTTTATCCTCGTTATCCTTACACGTTATCCTTATTATCCTCGTTATCCTTACGCGTTATCCTCGTTAACCTTATTTATGTGACGGTTAGCCTTATTTGCGCCAAGGTTAGCCTTATTTATGTGACGCTTAGCCTTCTTTACGTCACGGTTAGCCTTATTTTACGTGACGTTTAACCTTATTTACGTAACGGTTAGCCTTATTTGCGTCACGGTTAGCCTTATTTACGTGACGGTTAGCCTTATTTTACGTGACAGTTAACCTTATTTCAAACTGACCCTACATCAGTCCCGTTAACTGAAAACCCCTGTCTGACTTACCAAGACTTAAAAATTTTTAGCGAACATATTTATTAATAATTGGAGCCTGATAAACTAATAGAAATGAAAGAACAGAGGATAGCCACGCACAGCTGTGTTGATAAAAAATACAAATGAATATAGTGATTAAAGTTCTTATATAATTTCAAGGTTAAAAGGTTTGAAATATATATAACACTTATACGTTATTACACCATATTGCGCAATATTGTATGAATCGGTGATCTGCCGTCACAATGATGTAAGGCATAAAGTATAGCAAAAAGTCGTTATAAGTTTCACCCCACCCCAATTTTCAAAAAGACAGGATAAAAACAGTATTCTCAAAGTGAGACCGCGATGTTCTGTCTCCTGCAAAGTGGAGTAAGCGGTGTTAAAAATATAGATTTTACTGATAAAAACTTGTGCATGATGTTAGTATATCTAAAGGCACAACAACTTACAGGGATGTAACTTTGTATAGATTAATCTATATCACAATGATTTCAGCCTAATTTCCAATTATAATTAAAAGCAATGAGCAATCATCTATTTGTCCCTATGTATACAAAATCCCTCTACTACAAATATTGTAGGAATTAGACAGAGAGAGAGAGAGAATAGACATGGTCTTCATTGTACGAATAAACAAAGCAAACGATAAGATAAAATAAAGATACGTCATCGAGATAGTAATATAACTCACATAAATTTATACTAGGGCAGGCGTAAATTACAAAATGTTGGTATGTTATCAGGGTACACGAAAAGTATCTACTTACAACGTTTTCGGTATAAAAATCACAAATACATCTCAGAAATTATGTAAGATACAGAAAAATGTGTAAAGATGTTCTCATGGAGATCCAAATCTCTGAAAGTAGCGAGGAAATTCAAATGCGCAAAAGCTACACCCAAGTCAAGAGGATGTAAAATCTTACGTGGGCATACTAGACATCAAATAGGATTGTTTGACGTAATATGTCAAAAGGGCCTAACCTTAAACTTTGTGCGTTTTTAATAAAACAAAAACTAAAATTCTTGAAAAAATTTACTCTATAAAACAACTAGAGACAAATTTTCTGTAACTTCAATATTTTAGCTTCATGACGTTAGATCCAAGTAAAATCATATGTGGGTAAACTAGACATCAAATAGGATTGTTTAACGTAATATGTCAAAATTAAAATATTCTATTCGATAAACCATATTATGAATATTTAAATACAAAAGCATGTTTTTTCTCCACAAGTACATACACATAAATGAAAGAATTCACAACTGAACAGGAAATGTGGTAGCAGTGCATTTATTCTAATACAATACACAATGGTCTTCCTATATTTTTTAATACAATAGACAATGGTACTCATTGTGCGAATAAACAAAGAAACGATAAGATAAAAATTAAGTACAATAACAAGAAATATGTAAAACGTGATAAGATTTATTCGCGGAAGCCGCGTTTCTTGAAATATTAATTATTATCACTCGCCGCACACGTGGTATTTTTAATACAATAGACAATAGCCTTCATTGTATGAATAAACAAAGCAACCGATAAGATAAAATAAAGATGCGTCAGCGAGACTCTAATATAACTAGTTCTATAATAACAGGAAATAATATTATTGTGACCATCCCTGCTCGAGGGCGCCAATTTGTGACGGTCCCTGCTGGAGGGCGACAATTTGTGACAGTACCTGCTCGAGGGTGCCAATTTGTGACGCTCTTAATTCGGTTTCGGATTTATCCTCGGGTTTTTGCCATAGGGCGCCACCAAACATGGGTTTCACCTGGTGAATGGTCCACGCGGACTCTACTCGCTTATGAGTAGAGGCTGGGTAACTATAGTGAAGAAGGTGCACAAGTACACATGCCAGAGGGTCAAATGTTTCTCAAATCTAGGTAATCAGAGTCGATTTCGGAAGTTACTACAAGGTTTTATTAAAATAAATTTAAATAGGCAAGCAGCAACATAATAGGCAGACAGCAAAATAATTATTAGCAACAAAATTAAATAACCATCAAAAGTAGATAAGCAGTAAACAATATTAAATCATCAACAGTACATAAGCAGTAAACGGTAATAAGCAACAATATTAAATCATCAACAGTAGCTAAGCAGCAAACGGTAATAAGCAACAATATTAGGTATATATATATATACTATTTATTAAACCCAGGTTATTAGCAGTAATGCATTTCATTCAAATATTAATTCGGCAGTGTCACAGTAAAGCATTAATCACAGTTTAAGAAAAGAAGCGGTGCAGGTATTAAGCAAATTATTAAAATTGATTTACACGGCTTTGTGTGGATAGGGAACAACGAGAGACAGATAAAAAGGGATACAGACGTCGAAGTCTTCCTGGAGGCCTCGCACGTCACAGGTTATTCGTCATGCATGTATCGAAGGGTTCGGGACAGGTATGGCTGTAGAAGTATTCCCGGAGACCTACGCACGTCACAGGTTTATTCATCAGCATTTACCAAAGGGGTTAGAACAGGTATAGCTTGTAGAAATATTCCTGGAGGCCTACGCACGTCACAGGTATCATCAAGCATGTAACCAAAGGGAATCGGACAGGTATAGCTGTAGTAATATTCCTGGAGGCCTACGCACGTCACAGGTATCATCAGCATTTACCAAAGGGTTGTACAGGTACAGCTTGTAGAAATATTCCTGGAGGCCTACGCACGTCACAGGTATCATCAAGCATGTAACCAAAGGGATAGGGTTAAGGAAGGAAGCCTACCCATAGTAACTTACTCAAGCTGCTGGTTTGAATGTCGGTGAAATACTGTCCTCTCAACGAAAATCGGCCCGTCTTTTATAGCGCTCGGCCGCTGGCTCGACCAATCAGAACGGCGGATTTCGCTTCATGACCAAATATGGTCTTAAATTTTATTAAATTTGCGGAATGGTTACTTCAAATTAAATTACAATATCGGCAAATGATTACTATGAATCTAATGTGTAATTAGAACATATTTTAATCAGATTTAGTCAAGCATTTTGACGTTTAAGCCTTACTGCATCAACCTGCACTTAAATATCGGTTCCTAACAAAATAACATATTTAAATACTTATCATTAATAAAACTATGTACAGGGTATAACGGAAATAATATATTCAATAATTAAACAATATTAAATTCAACATAACTTAATTTAATTTAAGTTAATTCGGTAATAATGGGCAAATACGGTATAGTAATAAATCAAACATGTCTCAGATATATTCCCTTTAGTAAATTTATTTATTTATTTATTTATTTATTACATAGTGAAGTGGGCAGAGGACGAACCTGTAAAGCCCATATTACAAAATAACTGTGTAAGTCTTATAATTGCAGAAGTATAACAATAGCAGGAAATACAAATACATACATAATCAACATAAAAACCACATATACCACAAGAAAAACGATTATGAAACACAGAGAAAAATAAACAATAAATGAGATAATCTGGAGGTTGTAGCGGAATTAACTGTTTCTCAGCCATTGGTCGAGTCTGTTTTTAAAACAAGATACGGACGGAGCACTAACAACATTTTCCGGGAGTCTATTCCAAGTATCGAACACACGGTTAGAAAAGAAGCACTGACGCACAGTTGTCTTAAAGTTCTCTTTCTTGAGTTTGTAATGGTGACCACGGAGATGTTCATTGTTGTTTAATTTAAGAATATTGCTTAACTCTGGGATCATTTCATGAAGTATTCGATAAATAAATTAAACAAGTCCGGTAAATATTTATTGCCAGAAAGTGCATTAAACCTAAATAAACAAATTAATTGTCATAAAATGGTTATACGGAGAGCTATGTATTCCAAACTTTGTCATAAAATACTTTAATAGATACTGTAACAAAATTTTAATCATTTTGTTCCCTTGAATACGACAAGCAGTATATTTCCGGACGACTAAAAATAATATCAAAAATCCCGGATATTTTTCCCTGAATACCAGCAACCCATAATGCTCTCTACATTGTAATGTGTTGTCTACCTCTAAAGTGTTTCTGATTGGTCACTTTTATGAAAAGGTAGGGTCGCAAAACAGACAGGAAATTAAGACATTTTTAAAAATCGTGGAGTCTGGTTTTAAAAAGAGTACGAGCAAGTTGACAATTTTTACGCTTATTGGAAGCACATGTTCTTAAATTTTAATTTAATTTGAATCTTGAATTATTATCACGATTGTTAGTGATCGGTGTTCTGATATAATAGAGTATTATCTGTAATAATCTCATTAATCGATATTATAGTATATTGTTGTTGTTATCACGAGATATGTGATAATAAATTTATTTTACACGTGGTGTAAATTTTCTGCCGAATTTTTATTTTTGCAGAGTTGTTGAGACGCTGGCTTAATCTTCCCAGGATTCTGCGATAATCTTCGTGAACCATCCTATTCCATGTGGAACGTCTTAGGACATCGTTGAGGTGGTTCACGAGGGTGGAACTGCACTTTGTATACAGGTGAGTACATTTAATTTTCTTAATAAATTGAATCTGATTAAAGAAAATTGTACCCTGTATGCAAAGGTCGGTTCTCTATGAAGAGCCTGGGTTGATTGGTGCGTGCGTATATATATACTGTATATATACAGTATATACAGTAACAAAATTTTAATCATTTTGTTCCCTTTTTATATAATTATCAAAATCCTTACATTTTATCCCTGAATACCAGCAACCCATAATACTCCACCTTGTAATGTGTTGTCTACCTTTAAAGTGTTTCTGATTGGTCACTTTTATGAAAAGGTAGGAAGCCGCAAGCAGCCTAGAAATCAGATTTTTAACGAAAATTCGAGAGTCTGGTTTTAAATAGAGTACAAGCAAGTTTGACAATTTTTACGCTTATTGAAAGCACATGTTCTAAATTTTTAATTTAATTTGAATCTTGAATTATTATCACGATTGTTTGTGATCGGTGTTCCGATATAATAGATTATTATCTGTAATAATCGCATTAATCGATATTATAGTATATTTTTGTTGTTGTCACGAGATATGTGATAATAAATTTATTTTACACGTGGTGTAAATTTTCTGCCGAATTTTTATTTTTGCAGAGTTGTTGAGACGCTGGCTTAATCCTCCCAGGATTCTACAATTATTCTCGTAAACCATCCTATTCCATGTGGAACGTCTTAGGACATCTTTGAGGTGGATTCACGAGGGTGGAACTGAAATTTTTATACAGTTGAGTACATTTAATTTTATTAATAAATTGAATCTGATTAAAGAAAATTGTACCCTGTATGTAAAAGTCAGTTCTCTCTAAAGAGCCTGGGTTGATTAGTGCGTTTGTATATATAACCATATGGTTATTTTTTATATACTATAATTTTTGTCTGCTAATTACAGAATCTATTATATCCAGGAATTTTATTTTTGATTACTTGCTGGTATTCTAGACCGTCTCACATTAATTTTTTTTTCAATTTCATTCTATTTCATTGTACTTGATATTGTTAATTTTGCATTTAAATTCTCATGTATGAATTATAAATTTTCACATTTTATGCTCACTAGTTTTTTGTGTAGCACAGTTACGAATTTTATTACTGCAATTTGGGTAATTTTTATTGTAGTATATAGTAACGGTCATAAGTTACTTTTTCTATCAGAATTTTTATATACAGTCCTTCAGACATAGTTACTCTACGGTTTGATTGTTTACAAAATTCCAATTCCTGGATCAATTCTTTTGTACAACTCTGGGACTGGGCTAATCATACAATCTTTTACATGTACCTATTTCCACCTTTGGAGCCTGAAACCTGAAACCTAGCTACGTGGGATTTAATCACATCAATCCATGCACCCCAGCAAGTCTAGCTAGACGGGGACCTGTACAGGAGTTCCGGATTAATCTAGGAGAGGCTAGTGGGTGAGATAAATCCAAAAGTAGGCCGAAGACTGGTGAACCCAGCCCAGTAAAAATTTTTGTAAAATTTTGATAAACGCCTTCAAGCTGTAGAGTTTTTTCAATTTAACGTAAATTGAGTTGTAAATATAATTTGTAATATATATTTTTATCTTAACTTAATTTGTTTGTTCTTATTTTCACGCATTCACAATTTCATATATTTTTTATCTTGTTTAAATTACCTGGTGCCCAAATTTTTATAAAGTAAGCATAACAGTAAAATCCATCCCACGCCTTGAGTCCAGAGCTAACCGGAGCTATGTCCTTGAACCTTTAGGGAAGAAGCTAATAATTCCCGAGGTTTAGTGCACAAATTGGCGACCAACGTGGCAGGCCTTAATTTCTTAGGTCTGGTTTTACTTAGAACTAAATATTAGCATTTTTAACATCAAGCTAAATTTTATAAATTCTTTATTATGGAATTGTGAATGCTGTAGTTCAAACAAATTATTTTCGAGTTCAACCCGTTTTTCTGGCCACACAAAAAAAGTATTTCTTTATATTTTTATAAAAATTCCATTTACCATATCTTTATCTTTTATTAAGTTGTTGTTGATATTAAGATATTTAAATGCTTATGATAACACGTATATTTTTTTGATTTTTTTGATAAATCACATTGTAAAATATTTCCTATTTGTTTTGCGAGGTATACCTACTTATATTTGAGTATATACCTTTTTGTTGATTTCTTGTTTTATCAGGATAATACTGAAACAGCTAGTTAGCGGTTATTTACAATTTACTTAAAAGTTATTTACTGTACACGTTATTACTGTTTTTTATTCTTGTTTAACTATTTTAAAATGTAATAATGGTGGCATCTGGAAAAGTTTTGTTTTTTTTCTGTTGCTAGGGTGTACAGGGTGGGCCAAACTTAATATATCTCCTCATTTCGAGTCGAGATCTGGGTTAGTGAAGTTAAAAGCCGACTTACATTGTCTTGGCTACGTTTTTCTATGGTAGATTAATTTCACTAATTTCCAGCTTAATATATATAACATTAATATCGTTATTGTGTTGTTATTTTGTTTATTTTATATATTATTTCTATTTCTGTTAGTGGGATTTATAATTATCTCCAAGTATTTTCCTATATTTGTTCATATTATCTAGAATATTCTCTATGATCCATTTAATCATATGCAAGATCACTTTATCTGTATGATATTTTTCTTAAATCATACCTTGGCATGGTCCATAAGTTTTAGTTACAATTTTATTAATACCGTGGGTATTTTTTTGGTGTCGTGAAATGTCATTTGTTAGTCTATGGAGATTATTGAATTTGTGAGTGACTTTCCCGACTTTTTTTGTGAATTGTTGTTACTAAGACATGATACTATTTACTCACTATACTATGTATGTTCATATGTAACTGAGTAATAGTGGTATGTATTTGAAATTGTAAAGTCAATCTTTTTCTTTTTGCTTTGCTAAATTTGTAGTTGACTTTATGATAGTTGTTAGGAATATTCTTACTGAATTTGGAGATAAATAATAAATTACCCAGCTTTTCCTTCTTTTGAAGTTTTTAGTCATCGACTTTGAGTGCCTATATATATATATATATATATATATATATATATATATATATATATATATATGGTGTGTATACATATATTATTAAATGGATACCTATGTATATCCATTGTTCCGATTGTGACATTATTTTTGTTGATCTAGATATGAACTTTCCAAGGGTGTTGACTTGTGTGTATGTCATTGTGAAGGGAAGGAATCAAAGACGAGGATTCTGCTTGCATTTAACCAGTTGCGCACTTTGAATTCTGTTCTTGTATTACCTTTCATTATTTTTTTCAACTTATCTCCCACATAGTGTCTTTAGACAAGGGTAGTTCTCTGGATGGTTTCATAACTGACCAACTCATGGATTCGTACAGGCTTATGAGAGTTTTTTTAGTTTAGTTTTAAGTTTATTGTACGTTGTTTAGGGACTGGGATATCGCAGGGACTTCCAAATTTCAAAGATGTTGTGTTCTCAGATAACCTCGTGGAAGGATAGACATGGGGGGGTGTTATTTTTCTAACCTTGATGATCATGGTTATCATGGTGTTTGTTTAATCAGGGAGGATGGCACTACTGTGTACTGTTTGAGCTTCATCTTGGTGCAATTCTTGGAAAATTGGAGGTCGTGCCTCATCTCAGAACACTCCCGTTCTAGTATCGTAATTGCAAGTACCACAACCTGGAGCGAGTTGTCGGTCCAGCATTTTTAGCTCCGTATTTTTGTTATTTGCAAGTACAACAGTGTATTAGGCAACCTGTTGTCGAGCATTTTAATGCCTGTTATTTTTCACAAGTGCTGTAGTTTCAGGACGCACTACTAGCCATGTGTATTAAGTCCTCTATTTTTCACAGGTGCTGTAGTTTCAGGACGCACTACTAGCCGTGTGTATTAAGTCCTTTATCTATTTTTAATATTTTGTTTCACAAGTGTTATAGTTTTTGGCAACCTATAACCAAGTGTTTTAGAGCCTATTTCTCTTTGATTATTTATATTACATATTATTCATATTACATTATATTATTTTCATGTATATTTTTCTATATATTGTGGGTAGCTTTTGTCACTTTCTTTTATAAAAATTTATAACTCCTAGAGTTATTAAATTTTTATTCTCCGGGAAAGGAGGGTGTGTAACAAAATTTTAATCATTTTGTTCCCTTGAATACGACAAGCAGTATATTTCCGGACGACTAAAAATAATATCAAAAATCCCGGATATTTTTCCCTGAATACCAGCAACCCATAATGCTCTCTACATTGTAATGTGTTGTTTACCTCTAAAGTGTTTCTGATTGGTCACTTTTATGAAAAGGTAGGGTCGCAAAACAGACAGGAAATTAAGACATTTTTAAAAATCGTGGAGTCTGGTTTTAAATAGAGTACGAGCAAGTTGACAATTTTTACGCTTATTGAAAGCACATGTTCTTAAATTTTAATTTAATTTGAATCTTGAATTATTATCACGATTGTTAGTGATCGGTGTTCTGATATAATAGAGTATTATCTGTAATAATCTCATTAATCGATATTATAGTATATTGTTGTTGTTGTCACGAGATATGTGATAATAAATTTATTTTACACGTGGTGTAAATTTTCTGCCGAATTTTTATTTTTGCAGAGTTGTTGAGACGTTGGCTTAATCTTCCCAGGATTCTGCGATAATCTTCGTGAACCATCCTATTACATGTGGAACGTCTTAGGACATCGTTGAGGTGGTTCACGAGGGTGGAACTGCACTTTGTATACAGGTGAGTACATTTAATTTTCTTAATAAATTGAATCTGATTAAAGAAAATTGTACCCTGTATGCAAAGGTCGGTTCTCTGTGAAGAGCCTGGGTTGATTGGTGCGTGCGTATTAGAGTTGGGATTTGAGGCTAGAAACCCGGCCAGGCCAGGCCCGGCCCGAAATCGGGCCTGGCCGGGCCGGAAAAATCTGCATATTTTACTGGCCGGGCTGGACCTGGCCGGATGCTTTGTAATACCTGGCCGGGCCGGGCTGAAATTGAATTGGCCAGGCCGGATCGGACCGATTTCGACTTAACCTAGGCTAACCGATTTGCTGTATAACAATTTTAAAATACTATATCTTGTTCTTCCTATGAGGAATTTGATTTCATAATAACTTGAGGTGTTTCACCCATTTATCTGACCACTTACGGCCAATCTCACTCATACTACTTAAAATTTAAGGTGTCCCAAAATGGAAAAATTATACTTAGCAATAAGTATTACTCTGACATTTAAGCACATCTAAAAATTCTTACACAAACTTAGAATTCGATGCAGAATTTAAAAATGAAATATTTGAAAAAATAAAGTTGATGGTCGTAACTTCTTTTTGGACTACCCTGTATACATGAATTGAGCATAAAAAAATCGCATTAAAAAATAAAAATCCACAGGTCCGAGTGTTTTTCCAAAAAACACACCGCTGAATTTTAAATGAATTTAGACATCACTTCTGGGACTCACTGTACATACATATAATATCTTATACTACTATATATATATATATATATATATTACAAGTGTCAAATGTAAAACATTATGTTTGTGTTTAAGTTGTTGAACAAATTTGTTTTCGGAGTTTATATTTTATTTGATAATGAAATAAAAAATTATTCTATTAAGGTTGTTTAGTTCTATTTTGTGAGACATTTGAACGTTTCATTGAGACATAAAAGAGTTAATAAAATTATGAATTGTCATACCTATTGTCAATGTCAAGTAGGCAGGATTTCTGGTATCGCCGAGTGTGACTTAGGCAGACTGGGTTGAATTTGGGCGGACCGATTCTGGCTAAACTTGCCTTGATAGAGCCGAGCCGGATCAGATTCGATTTGAGCTTCGATTCGACTGGCTTGGTCGGGTCTAGCCTGGTCTGACGTAGCCGAGTCGCGCCTGGCCTGGTCTGGCCTGGCCTGGTCTGGCCTGGCCTGGTCTGGCCTGGCCTGGTCTGGCCGGGTTTGGCCTGGCCGCGCCGGGCCATAATTGTCAAGACGTCTGGCATTAATTGGTCAAACGTTCGGTGGGTTTATCTGGCCTGGCCTGGCCTGGCCTATACTCTGTCGGGTCGGGCCTGGCCTGGCCTGAATTTTTTTAAAAAGTCGCAACTCTAGTGCGTATATATAACTATATGGTTATTTTTTATATACTATAATTTTTGTCTGCTAATTACAGAATCTATTATATCCAGGAATTTTATTTTTGATTACTTGCTGGTATTCTAGACCGTCTCACATTAATTTTTTTTTCAATTTCATTCTATTTCATTGTACTTGATATTGTTAATTTTGCATTTAAATTCTCATGTATGAATTATAAATTTTCACATTTTATGCTCACTAGTTTTTTGTGTAGCACAGTTACGAATTTTATTACTGCAATTTTGGTAATTTTTATTGTAGTATATAGTAACGGTCATAAGTTACTTTTTTCTATCAGAATTTTTATATACTGTCCTTCAGACATAGTTACTGTAAAGGGGACCTTTACTTCTGCCACTATGATAGCAAATTTTAATATTATTTCTTCCTTCGATGTGGACCAGTGTAATGAGCACAAATAAATAATAATTGCTTTTTAATTGCTTGTTTATTACTACCTTTTTGTTAGATACAAATAAATATCTCTACATATAACTTGCTCTTACAATAACTCGGTAGCAACTGTGTTTTACGTTGCGGCCACAGCTTAAAGCGGTGTTGCGGTTTTGCTCCGACGCATGCGCCTTAGCTTCATCGCGCGGATAGTAATGCAATGTTCTAACATATTGGCCGGCCTTGAAAGGCTGCACTTTCAACAAACACCTTACTTAAAATTAGACATATTGATTTTGTGTACAAGTACATCTCTGATTCTTAAATAGATACTACTAATACTTAACTAACATTGTACAGAGAAGTAAAAGGTAAATACAAACAATAACTTAAAGTTAGTTACATTCATTACAAGGTTTGGCTACATATTTGTGTTTTCGTTTAAATATGTAAATTCTTTAACATAATCGTGTCTTTTGGTTATTTGAGCGGAAGCACGCACACTTTTGTTACGGCACGTCTTAGCAAATCGCCCTGTACTCGCACTTCCACAACTCTCACAATACCGTCCTTTCCCGGAAATACCGAAATCACTTTACCGAGAGGCCAATAGGATGGTGGTACATTGTCTTTTGAAACGAGAACCAAAGTTCCTACTTTCAATAGATCCTGGCATTGTTGACGCCATTTTACACGTGTTTGAAGTTCATTCAAATACTCGCTGTGCCATCGCTGCCAAAAATGCTGCAACATGGCTTGCAGTCGTTGAAACTTGGTTAGTCTATTTTCTGGCACCTGAAGCACATTCACTTCAGCAAGTCTTGTTAGCGGTCTTCCAATAAGAAAGTGTGCAGGTGTTAAAGCCGTAGGATGGTCGGGATCGTTATTAAGAGGACAAAGAGGTCGTGAATTCAAAACACCTTCAACCTCCGTCAACAATGTGGAGAACTCTTCATAGGTTAACAAGGCATTGCCCATAACCCTTTTTATATGGTATTTGCAGCTTTTAATACCCGCTTCCCATATACCCCCGAAAGTCGGAGACCTTGCAGGTATAAAATGCCAAGCTATTCTGTTTTCCACTAATTTATTTGAAATGTAATCAGTTGCAGAACTCAAAAATTCGTATAATTTTTTAATTTCATTGTTCGCACCGACGAAATTTAAACCATTGTCGGAATAAATATTGCTGGGTTGGCCCCTTCTACTCATGAATCTTTTTAGTACGGCTAAAAAGGCAGCCGTGGTGAGCTCCGTTACCAATTCCAAATGTACCGCTTTGGTACTTAAACATATTATTAGACATAAGTATCCCTTAATTGTTTTTGCGCCACGGGTTTTCCGATCTTTGAGATTAAATGGACCACCATAGTCGATGCCCACATTGACAAAAGGAGCATAGTTATTGACTCTATACTCGGGTAAGTTCCCCATTAAGTACGTCAAAGGTTGTGGTTTATTCCGGAAACAAGTTATGCAGGTGTGTACAACTTTTTTACATAAGTTCCGGGCTGAAAGCGGCCAAAACCGTTGTCTAAGTGAACATATTAAATTTTGAATACCGCAGTGTAGCAATTTCTTATGTTCATACGAAATTATCAATTCAGTTAATCTATGAGTTTTAGGTAGGATTATCTGATGTTTTTGATCAAAACCCATCTCAGAATTTTGCACTCTTCCCCCTACACGCATGACGCTATTATACAAAAATGGATTCAACGATAGAAGTTGACTCCTTTTATTTAACGTCTTATTTTGCAATAAATCATTATAATCTTGCTGAAAGCACTCGATTTGGGCGACCCTTATTAAAGACAGTAATGCTTTGTCCATTTCTTCAGGTGTTATTGAACCTGATAATCTATTTTCAGAATTTATTCGACAATTATTTAAAAAACGCAACATATAACTAGTTACCTTTAATAGTTTAGTGAATGAGGAATATTTATGAATCAATTCAGACAAAATACTGACGTTATTAATAGTAATCAAAACATTTGACACAGACCGCTGTTCGGGTACCTCAAAATCAAAATTTATTTTACTAATATTCCACTCTGATCTCGGACGCAATAGCCAGTCCGGTCCTTTCCACCACAATTCTGAATTATTTAACAGCTTTGCGGCCATGCCCCGTGACAATATATCTGCAGGGTTTTCATGTGATCTGATATGATACCAGTCGTACTTATCAGTCAATGAAATTATTTCTGAAACCCTATTCGCAACAAATGACTTCCATTTTGTGATATCTCCTCGCAACCATGCTAGCGTAATCGAGGAATCTGTCCAAAAGTATTTATTATTGAAATTAATCTCTAATGAACTCATAGCCTTTTTCGCTAAATTAGCTAAAAGAACTGCTGCGCATAACTCTAAACGCGGCAAACAAATAGATTTTATTGGTGCGACGCGAGACTTGGCACACAGTAAATGTGAAGAACTTACCCCGCTTGAAATTTCACATCGAATGTATAGACAGGCACCGTACGCCTTTTCTGATGAATCGGCATATCCATGTAACTCAATATTAATATACTCAGCTAATACTGAGTGTCGCGGTATTTTTAAATCATTAATATAGACTAAATCTTTTTGAAACTGTACCCATTTGTCTAACGTGTTTGATGGGACGTCATCATCCCAGCCAATTTTTAATTTCCATAATTCTTGCATTAAAAGTTTTGCAACAATTATTACTGGCCCTAAAAGTCCTAATGGGTCATATATTTGACAAACACTTGATAAAATCTTTCGCTTACTAATACGTGAAATGTTATTGTCACTTGGACCTACAGAATATTGTATAATATCAGAGGCTGCATTCCAAAGGATTCCTAATGTCCTATTATTTTCGTTCTCCCCTATTTGCAAAATGCTAGCCTGCAATTTTTCATTCCGTAAAAACTTATTTAAACTTTGTGGTTCGTTACACAACCACTTCCTTAATTCAAATCCTGAAGCCGACAGGATGCTTGAAATTTCTCGCTGAATTTTTATTAATTCGGGTAATGAATTTGCCCCAGTTAAAAGATCATCTACGTAAAAACTATTTGAAATGATTTCGCTAGCTCTCGGAAAAGCTTCCTTATTTTCAACTGCTAATTGTTTAATACATCTTACAGCGAGATAAGGCGCAGAAGCTGTGCCGTACGTCACTGTATTCAATTGAAAACATTTTAAATTTTCGTTTGGATTTGTACGCCAAAATATCTTTTGATAACATCGTTGTTCTTCATCTACTAAAATTTGCCTGTACATCTTAGAGATGTCAGCGGTTATAACAAACTTAAATTGCCGGAATCTTACTAAAATGTCAAAAATGTCATTTTGCAACGCCGGACCAATGTATTGGGTGTCATTAAGAGACAGGCCATTGTCCGTTTTAGAAGAAGCATTAAATACTACTCTGCATTTAGTAGTTATACTGTTTGTTTTAATAACAGCATGATGAGGCATAAAGTAACCTTGATTTTTATTATCATTTTGTTCAATGATTTCTGACATGTGCCCTAGCACTTTATATTCCTCCATAAAGTTCACATATTGGGTTCGTAACGCAGAATTTTTCTGTAATTTATTTTCTAACGAGTAAAAGAGTTTGAGTGCCTTCTCCCGTGATTTACCTATTTTATTTATCGAATTCTTAAAAGGTATATTGACGATAAATTTTCCACACGAATCACGCTTCGTTGTATTTTCGAAATGCAACTCACAGAATTTTTCAGAATCTGACAAAACCTTATTTTTATTTGACAATTCTTCAATAGACCAGAATTTAGAAATTTCACTATCAATAAAATCATCATCTGTGCAAAATAGATTCGAACTTACTTCTAAACTTCCATCATTCATTACTTTACTACTATTTTTTTTCTCAGTGATATTTCCAGCTAACACCCATCCAAACACGGTGTTTTGGAGTACTGGCATACCTTCACCTAATCTGCGTTGTCCTTCACGCAAAGCTGACCAAAAAACATGCGAACCTAATAACACATCGATTTCATTAGAAATGTTAAAGTCCGGATCTGCTAAGATAACAGAGCTAGGAATATTAATAATCTGTTTGTCAAAGGACATTTTTGGTAAGCTATTAGTAATTTTTGGGATAACAAGACAGGTTATATCTGTTTTAAAATCGCTATTACGTGACAACAAAGTAACATTTATCTCGTTATTTAAATTTATTTGAGTTCTACCAATTCCATTAACAACGTGATTTGTTTTACACTTTTGAGCATTTAACTTATTCGCAAACTCCTCCGTTACAAAATTGCTTTGTGAGCCTGTGTCTAATAATGCACGGCCTGTAACTATTTTCCCACCAATCAAAATTTTTACTAAGGCAGTTGCCAATAAAACCTGTGACCTTATTTGTGTCTGGCTCATTTTATCGTATGAAAAACTACAGCTGTTTAAGGAATCTAAGTTTTTTACTGCCTTGTCGTCTACCCGCTCGACCAGCGCAGGTGTATTTATGTAAACATCACCGCGGCTCCCGCTGTCCCCTCGCGTCGATGGACTTGCCGACGAGTCTTGTGAACTAGACCCTTGATTTTCAGATGAACTCTTATGCAAATTATCAATATGTATTAGCGAATTATGCGGCTTTTGACATTTTATACATTTTTGAGCCTTGCAGCTCCAAGATACGTGATTCGGCTTTAAGCAGTTTAGACATAATTTAATCCGTTTTAATTCTATAATACGTTCATTAATAGGAAGCTGCAGAAATTTATTACAGTTGTAAATTGCATGTGACTGTTTACAATAATAGCACTGCAGTTCTTTATTGCTGGCTACAAAACTATTAGAATCTTTATTTTTAATTTGTTTATTTTGAGGTTTTTTCTCTAATTTATTAACCTCTAATTTTTCCAAAATGTCACACTTATTTTTTAAAAACGTATTCATGTCATCTAGTGAGGGTAAGTCTTGTTTATACTGATAGGACTCCCAATCTCGCCTAGTGACGTCATCAAATTTCATTGTTAACAGATAAACAATTAACCTATCCCATGACTTTACATTTTCACCTAGAGTTTCTAGAGCTCTCAAATGTTTTCTAAACGCATCATTTAGACTACGCAACTCACTATAGGTCTCTTTTTGTAAAACGGGATACTCAAAAATTGCTTTCAAATGATTGTGAATCATTAATGGCTTATTTGCAAATCGTTCTTGTAGAAGGGACCAAGCTACAGCGTAATTCTGTGCCGTCGCTTCAAGCGATTTTATAATCACAGCCGCTTCTTTCGACAAAGACGACCGTAAATAATAAAATCGTTGTATGTCATTTATAGAAGGATTTTCATCCACTAATGCCTTGAATCCATCCTTAAACTCTAACCAGTTTTGGTACTGCCCGTCAAAATGTGGCAATTTTATAGCAGGCAATTTTATGGAATTATAATTTCCCCCATGCACTGAACTCACTGCGCTATGAACAGAACCCTCATTCGAAATCCGATCCGTCTCTGTTTTATTTCCATTATCAAATTGAGAAAGCAATAATTGTTTTGCCTCCGACAATAGTTTAAAATATAACGTCTCAAAAGGTTGCCTTTCATTGGCTTCTTGTCTCTCACCCGAATCTAATATTTCGAGTTCTGATTGTATTACATCAAATTCTTCTAAACAACCCTCAATTTTGCCTATTCGTAAATTAATTTCAGTAATTAACGTGTCATCTAAGTGATCCTTATCAATAGAGTTAAGAAAAGTCTGAAATCGCGTTAGTTTACCTTTAATTTGACCTCGTTTAATTTTTAAATTATCTGCCATCTTGCAAACAAAAGTCTCTGTGTCGCTTGAATTCAGTAAGAAAGGAAATATTAGGTATAATAAAACTTACAGGTTAATGTTGATCGAAAATAGTTCGGGAAATAAGGAACGACTGTACCTGACACCTGTTGAACTCGTTCGTGTCCTCGGCTGTCCTGGTTTCCAAACAATTTTTGTTCATTCCTCGGGTGCTGCCCAAATAATACAAGCAGTCCTCTTCCTCTTGACGTATTTACCATTTACCACACAAATAGGTAGATAGTTATTAAAACTTTTGAAATATTTTAATTTAAAATCCGGGACGAAGGTCCAAATGTAAAGGGGACCTTTACTTCTGCCACTATGATAGCAAATTTTAATATTATTTCTTCCTTCGATGTGGACCAGTGTAATGAGCACAAATAAATAATAATTGCTTTTTAATTGCTTGTTTATTACTACCTTTTTGTTAGATACAAATAAATATCTCTACATATAACATGCTCTTACAATAACTCGGTAGCAACTGTGTTTTACGTTGCGGCCACAGCTTAAAGCGGTGTTGCGGTTTTGCTCCGACGCATGCGCCTTAGCTTCATCGCGCGGATAGTAATGCAATGTTCTAACAGTTACTCTACGGTTTGATTGTTTACAAAATTCCAATTCTTGGATCAATTCTTTTGTACAACTCTGGGACTGGGCTAATCATACAATCTTTTACATGTACCTATTTCCACCTTTGGAGCCTGAAACCTGAAACCTAGCTACGTGGGATTTAATCACATCAATCCATGCACCCCAGCAAGTCTAGCTAGACGGGGACCTGTACAGGAGTTTCGGATTAATCTAGGAGAGGCTAGTGGGTGAGATAAATCCAAAAGTAGGCCGAAGACTGGTGAACCCAGCCCAATAAAAATTTTTGTAAAATTTTGATAAACGCCTTCAGGCTGTAGAGTTTTTTCAATTTAACGTAAATTGAGTTGTAAATATAATTTGTAATATATATTTTTATCTTAACTTAATTTGTTTGTTCTTATTTTCACGCATTCACAATTTCATATATTTTTTATCTTGTTTAAATTACCTGGTGCCCAAATTTTTATAAAGTAAGCTTAACAGTAAAATCCATCCCACGCCTTGAGCCCAGAGCTAACCGGAGCTATGTCCCTGAACCTTTAGGGAAGAAGCTAATAATTCCCGAGGTTCAGTGCAATACCTTACATTATGACTTTATCAAATTCCAAGTAGCAGTTGCATAAGTATTTTTAAATAGCAAATGAATCAAATATTATCCAGTTCCAATGCATGAAATAAATATTTTAGGGTACCTACAACTCGAAAATATTCATGTATTTCGCTAGAAACAAAAACTGCGGAGCGGCGTAAAAACAACGTTTGGAATTTCTTGGATCTCGGCCGGTTTCCATCGAATAAATGTATATTGTTTATAGTTTTATCTATTAACAAATGTACTATAATAGTAAAACTATGCTGGAAAACATTAATGCATTACTTGGATATGATTTGTTCATAAAAATATTTACATACTTATATACGGTCCCAACTAGCACACAAGTAGTTGTCTCCGATACAAGAACCTCGAATATGTAATTTTTACAGAACTGTGACCAAAAATACTACTTTTATGAATAAACAACTTTATTGGGTAAATATGTCAGTTCTAGTTACGTAGTTTCTACCTTTATTAGCTACTTTGTAGTTTCGTCACTAATAAGTAGTTCTTTTAGTATCGGCGAGGTCTTATTTACTTGAGCGGCAACATTGAAGTTTTTAAAACTTAAAGGTAGCAGGCGAAAATAGCAGACACTATTTCAAGTTACTAAGATTCGACTTCAAAGTAAACAATTACTTCAAAGTGTCTTTGCTGGTTTCCGCGATGTTTTGGAAACTTGTTTCTCTCCCCCAAAGTTGTAAAACTTGAAAGTAGTATGTATTTGTGCTAATAACGTTTGAGCTACCACGACATGTAAACTTTATCGAAGATGGCTACTATAAAGTGGCTATCACCCTTTCAAATCCACCATGAAATAAATTTTACCACTACGTTCCCGGCAGTTCGCGTTTTTTAGGGTGTCCACTGTGCAGGCAATACCTACTTGTGGTTTTCTTATAATATAATTGCTCAGTGTGTCGTTGTTTTAAAAAAATGTACGACTCTACAGAAACTCAAGACAAAAGTAGGTAATCTGTAGCACCACGACAGTGAAACAATATTTTTTTGTCGTGAATAAACCACCCGTGACTGCAGAATGCTTTCAATCAAGACAGCAAGTGGAGGACGAGGAATTAATTGATGATTTAGATGCCAGTCGTTTTGACAGGCATTGCTATGAGGGGTACGTACCCGAAGATCAGTACAATGACAATGAAGAAGTAAATTATGTAACCTCACAAATATCACTTTCTGAGCAACTGAGAATATGGTATTACTCTCATAGAGTTTACTTCTAACTTACTTAACCATCTGCTTAAAATCCCATGACATAAATTTACCGGTGATAGTAAAACATTATTGAAAACGCCAAGAGTAGTTCTCATTGAAAAATGGGAAATCCATACCTATCTGGTATTAAAATAATGGTAAGTGACTCAAAAATTTTAATTTTAACAATTTTTTAAAGTCGATACGAACACCATAACGAACACGTTCACCATAACGAATGTTATGATTTTATGATAGCACATAACCCAACATTCCCAACAACTTTCCCAGCCCAAACACAAACCATAAAACATGGAAGGCACGACAGAAGTTCCCCATAGAACTGTATAGTAAAAAGTTGACTTTTGAACAGGCAAAAGCGACTTTGAAGTAAATAATTACTATAATTAAAGTTAAATTTCCCGAAATGCGCCATTTTTATGCAGAATATTCCATAAAACATTAAGACGCTATTTTAACAAAATGATGAACTTTCACGTAATAACGATTTTATAAGATGTTTCTTACAATTTCAACATTAATTATTACAAATTAACAATTCACATTCAAATTGCAAAAGGTATTAAAAAATTATATTATTTTATTTTATGGTATTAGACAAAATTTTATTTAAAAAATCTAGATATAAGCGGCGCCTTGTTTATTTGGATCTATCATCACCATATTTGACAGTAAACTTACATTCGTTTAAATTTTCTCATGGGAGTCACTGCGGAAATGTCTATTTTTCGTACATTTAACCTCTACTACTCATATCCATGTCAAAGATGGGAATCCATATTGCAGTAGTTAATTTTGTTTCACTTCGGGAAATAATGGAGAAGGATCATGAAAGAATGATATAGAAATATAACAAAATCATGTGCAAGACAAAGCAAGCACAATGACCATGTTTGTGGGAGGGAAGTCCGGTGAAAGTCGTGTCTACCACCCAACAATGTTGACTCCACGTAATCACAACTTCGCTGGAACGTCGCCGTGATGGTTCCAAAAACGTTCGCGGAACGTTGTAATTACTGATTAATTGTTCCCCATTTTGGTCACAGAAACGTAAAAGTAACGTTGCTATTACGTGCCAGTAGCTTGTAACTAAACACTTAAAAGTTCTTACAATGGTAACGGTTACGTTCCAACGACTAATTGTGCTAGTTGGGGTGTGTTAAAATAAAACGGTTCATATTTGATTCTTGTTTAAATTACTACGGGCCAAAAAGTAACTACGTTACATTATCACAATGGTATGGCTTTGTTATCATGTGACACAGAGGGTTCCTATAAATAGTCAAATCGATGTTGAAAATATCAGTTTAGCGCACAATCGTCTAGCAGTATTTACATCACGCTCAGCATTGTTAATAGTACAAAGTAGTTTACCAAGTGTATGACATAATCAACGTTAGTAAAAGTGTATAATACTCAACGTTGGTATTATTAAAGCAACATAGATAAACATCTTCAGCGCCAGCCTAATTTTAAAATATAATAAGCTCAGTAAACCATTAGACATTATCATGAGTGGAAGTATTGAAACAAACAGTGGTCATCTAAGTGAAGGTGAAAATATGGATAAGGATTCCATGGACTCTATAAATAGTAGTGTTGATTACAGTAAGGAGCTCGATGAAATATTGGCAAGATACGAGCATGCAGCAAATAAGGAAAATGTGTATTTGTTACAAGCAATTTTCCCTTTGATGACTAACTCCATTCAAATCCAGTGTGGCTTGAGTCCGGCAAGGAGCTTTTGTCCTGCTGTTATTATACAACACAATTATAAGCCAATGAAAATATCCTTCAGCACATATGAATGGTGTACATTCACGCACATTTTTCGACGATTACAAGCAAATTTCTTCTCGCAAACACAAGAAGGTCATCCCGATGAATCAGAAGCAGTAACCGACATGTGTTGGGATTCTATTTACATATCCCATCTCATCTACGATGATGTCAAAGTAGTGAATATGAAAAAGTTTAACGCCAGCTGTTGAACTGTTTGATCAAGATATAAAGGAATTCTTAATGGACTCATGTGTATTATCATGTCGTATTGCTCTGTTAGATTCGTTAAATTTTTGTTCTTATTATCATAATATTTTAGAATTAATAAATTTCTGGCTTAAATCCAATAGAGTAACGTTAAATGTAGAGGAAATATTATTAGCGTTTTGCGATGTATCCAATGATAGTTTGCTAAGTAATGCCCTGCGTGAATATCTACATTATTATAAAGATAATGTATTCTTTTATTTTAATCAGTGTTCCACAATATCTGAGCCTGTCAGGTGCAATGCGAAAACAAGTAGTTGTTTCTGTTGCAAAAGTAAAATTATGACGTCACTTCATCCTGAAAAAATAAAGTCTTTTAGTGATTTTACTATAGATGAGCTGCATCATGTTCCACTAGAATATATTGTTAAATATATACAACCAACTGAATTATTGCATATTTGGTCAAAATTACCAAGAAGTTATCAAAGTGACTAATTTCAAAATTAAATTGCCCTGCTTTGTGCACTGCCAGTCTAGAAAACTCACTGGGATAGTCCAGTTTCATCACTACAAGATTTTAGTTTTTGTGTACGTGCTTTACGTCATCAATAAATTTCTAATCATGTTTATTTATATACATATATTGAAGGGTAATAAAAGATACATAAAATATATAACATTTCTGAAAAGGAAGTATTTATATTTAAATTATTACACAATATTACTCAATTTGAAAAACTTGTTAGTAATTTTTAAGTATTTAATGTTTTTAATTATTACACAACATTACACAATATGGGGAAAAAATTATAGTAATTACCCTGTATTCTTTTCTAAATTATGAATATACTCTTCGTGATCCTGAGATTGGCAATACTCCCCACTAAGACTTAGATGTAGGATATGAATGATTTTTTATATCTTTCCATTGCATGAATTTATTGTAATATACTACTGTAATATTGTAATTACAATTTTACATATTGTAATTACAATTTTACATATTGTAATTACTTCTTTTATATATGTTGTAACCAATAAATATATGTGAAACGTAACTTTAGGAAATTTTATTTCAAAACTAAACTAGAAATAAAAAGAATAACTAGATTATATTAATACTTTATTTAAGTACTTGTTACGAGCATTTTATATGCAAGGCAATTTTCAATATGATTACAGCTTTAGGACCACGCACCCCAGCCAACCAGGTTGCAGCATTCAGAGTATGTCTTCTATCCAATCAGCTTAGTATTAAAACGGCGCGAAATTCAAATTATTAGTGTACAGGGTGAATAAAAAATTAAGCTATATAGGATGAACCAAACAGGAAAGTAACCTAACGGGTAAAGAAAAATCATGCGCAGTAGATTCCAATATTTACACAGAAAAAACATGGTGATCAGTAAACATTAACGATAGAGGCAAATTCAAAAGAGGGAAGGAAGTCATAGAAAATGTATTGTAACAAAGGTAGCTATAGAGAGAGAAAGAGACAGACAGACCCAGATAGTCTCTTCGGTCTGACATCATAGACGTAAACGTTGACCTTCTTTCGGCTGTTACTTAATAAAAACATATATTACTATTTGCTAATATTATTATATTATATTTACGTACATAAAATAAATTAATTAATAGAGGTATCAAATATTTCACTTATTGAAAAATATGGTCGTTATAGAAAAATAGATAATTAACACGAGCGTGGATTAAGAGCTTTTCTTCTACCCAATCTTCTACTAAATCATGGTTGGCGTGATTAACGACGTAGAATGATAATGATATGATATTAAAAAAAGAACTTACAGAACTTGATAAAATACAAAGGTTTTATGCATACGTAGATTATAGACAGGAAGTCACCAAGGTCGGGACATTTTGCTTTAACAGAAATTCAAACACGTGGAACGTACACAGTGTCTCAAAAATTAATGGTATAGGGTGAGGCAAATAAGAAAGTGGCCTAAAAATTATGTACGATGTAATATGATGAAAAATCATGCGCGTATGACTATCACTCCTACTACTGAATAATAAAATACTAAGAGCTAAGTACTTTTGAATAATAATAATAATAATAATAATAATAATAATTATAATAAAACTATAGCTGAAATTTAAAATTTTATTTATTAATCTTCTTCTACAAGATATATTCTACAGGTCAAAACATTTTAACAGTTTTATTTGAAATCAATTTTTTTTAATAAGATTTTGGGATATGCTTTGATTTATCCATATTGACAAAAAATTCTTCACTTTTACATAGAATACATTTGGTGTTAGGTAGTTCGGTATCTCCGTCGCATTTGATGCTTTTATATTTCACTGGAACAGGCATATTCTACAGAATCTTTAGTGCTACAAAAAGTTGACTGCAATAGTTGATCTTTGACCTTCTACAGTTTGATAACCTTTGTTCGAATCGCAACTAAGCTTTAAACTCAACAATAAATATTTCTGTACTAAAAACTAAAAAGAAATATAAAGATAAATTGAAAATAAAGGTAAATTGACGAACTTACTTTAATTCTGTGATAGCATAAATCTCAGAAACTGTGATAAAATAAAAACTATACGTTAGGTATAGGTGCCGGTAAAGTTGAAGTACTAAACTAATTATTCTTCAATAAACTTTATGTATTTATACATACAAAATCGGTCAGGTTAAAATTTTCCGGAAAATTCTAACCTGACCTAACGTCCGCAAATATTTGAATTTGCCGGCAGACTGCCGCGCCTTCTGGTGGCCGCCTGAGCCATTACCTTGGACGCGGTTCGTGCTGCAAATACGTCACGCGTACCAACCCCACGCAACGAAAACTGATTTTGTATGTATAAATACATCAAGTGTATTGAAGAATAATTAGTTTAGTACTTCAACTTTACCAGCACCTAGGTATACCTAACGTATAGTTTTTATTTTATCATAGTTTCTGAGGGTTATGCTATCACATAATTAAAGTAAGTTCTTAAATTTACCTTTATTTTAAATTTATCTTTATATTCCTTTTTAGTTTTTAGTACAGAAATATTTATTGTTGAGTTTAAAGCTTAGTTGCGATTCGAACAAAGGTTATCGAACGGTAGAAGGTCAAAGATCAAATATGGCACTCAAGGTTTTGTAACACTGAAGATTCTGTAGAATATGCTTGTTCAAGTGAAATATAAATGCATCAAATGGGGTGGAGAAACCGAACTACCTAACACCAAATGTATTCCATGTGGAAGTGAAGAATTTTTTGTGACCAAGCTCGTATTAAAAAAATGATTTCAAATAAAACTGTTAAAATATTTTGACCTGTAGAATGTATCTTGTAGAAGAAGATTAATAAATACAATTTTATATTTCCGCTATAGTTTTGTTGTTATTATTATTATTATTATTATTTTTTTTTTTTTGGTAGAAACTGGTCAGGGCTTGCAACGAGCCCCGCCTCATCGCTGCAGCCGTGCCAGAAGTCCAGATCGTGACTGCAACTACTCCTCCCCACCGGTCGGTAAGTAGTTGCAGGTTCCCAAATCGTGTGCCCTCAGTAGACGTAGTGACCCCAAGATGACTGATTTCTGCATCCGACTTACTAGGATCTCGGCGAGTTCCTGCAAGCCGGAATGGTCTTCAGTTCAGATAGCAGCGTTGTGCGAACTCCTCCTAAAACACCGATAATGAGGACTACCAGCATGACTTTGTGGCCAGGGTATAGGGTGCGAAGCTCGAACAGGAGATCTTGGTATTTGGTCCGCTTTTCCTCCTCCTTCAGGACTATGTTTGGTTCCGCCGGAGCGGAAAACTCGATGACGTAAATACTCCTGGTTTGTTTGTCGAGGAGGACAATGTCAGGCTTATTAGCGTGTATAAGCCTGACGGTCGGGAACTGGTAGTTCCAGAAAATCTGGCATATGTCGTTCCCTACGACGGACTCTATATCTCCTGGCAAGTAAGGCGGCACTGGCTGTTGGTCTATCTGATACGAGTGCCTAAGGTGGTAGTATAGCACTCGTAAAGCCGCATTGTGGCGATGGATGTACGCCGAAGTGGCTTTTGCCGGACACGCTGACAACAAATGCATCAATGTCTCCGGCACCCCACGGCAGGCCCTGCAGTTGACATCAGGGACCTGTACACCCATCACGCGGCTACGATAGACCAATGTGTTTATAACGCCATCTTGACAGGCCGCAATAAATCCCTCAGTCTCCGAAGTGAGCCCGGCTGACCTTAGATAGTAGAAGGTCAGCCTTATCGACAGACCGCGGTCCTCGATGTGTCGGTAGAAAACACCGTGGACCCGCCTGTCGACGTGCCGCCGAAACAGTTTCTCCTGTTCGGCGATTTTAAGTTGGGCTTCTAGGCGGTGTGGCTGCAACTCAGTTAGCAACTCGGGGTTGCCACCTCGTCCGCCTCTCCTTCTAACCTCAAACTTTAGACCGAGTTCATCTGCGGCTCTTTGTGAAGCTTTAAGTAGAAATGCCCCCGCTCCTGTAATTTCGTTATCTCTCACGAAATTATTGTTATTATTATTATTATTATTATTATTATTATTATTATTACTTAATGTAAATAAAACAAAAAACATTTTGTTCAGTTCTGACAGATGGACCAGTACATCGGTTCCAGTAAAATTGCTGGGTATTACATTTGATACCAGATTAAGTTGGGAAGCTCACATTAGTGACCTTTGTAAAAAACTTTCATCCCAATTATTTGCCATGCGTCAGTTAAGACCTAGCCTTGATAGTGCGACCATGAGAATGGTTTATTTTGCTATGGTTCACAGTGTGGTCATATGGGATCGTCCTTTGGGGGAATGCAACTAACAGTTATAAAGTATTTTTTCTGCAAAAAGCACTAAGAATACTTGATTCGGCTCCATGTGATGCGCACTGTAAACCATTATTTAGTCAACACAAGATTCTGCCATTGCTTTGTGTTTATATCTTTGAAACATTATTGCTGATACATAAGAATGTGTCAAATTTAGAGTGCCATTCTGATGTACACGATCACAACACAAGGTTCCGGGGGAATTTAATACCTAGTTTTTCAAGAATTAAAATGTCACATTCTAATAAACTTGATGTCAACTTATACAATAAATTCTTGAATTATCATAGTCATGCTGACATAAAGTCCATGAATTGTAGATCATTTTATAGGTTGGCAAAGGATTTTCTTTGCCAACTATCAAAGAATACAATAGTTTTTTTAAATGAATTATATTTAGAGCACATAATTTTATTCAATTGACTCACAAGTATTTTGTTTTATGTTCTTTGTCTATAGTATACTGTTGTGACTTAAATGTACTGTTGTATATATGGTCAATAAATCTATCTATCTATTATTCAAAACTACTTAGCTCTTTGTATTTTATTATCCACTAGTAGTAGTAGTTAGTCATACACGCACGATTTTTTCTTATACCAATATGGTGTAATAACGTATCAGTGTTATATATATTTCAAACCTTTTAACCTTGAAATTATATAAGAACTTTAATCACTACATTCATTTGTATTTTTTATCAACACAGCTGTGCGCGGCTATCCTCTGTTCTAACAGTTTCTAACAGTTTATCAGGCTCCCATTATTAATAAATATGTTCGCTAGAAATTTTTAAGTCTTGGTACGTCAGACAGGGGTTTTCAGCTAACGGGACTGATGTAGGGTCAGTTTGAAATAAGGTTAACCGTCACGTAAAATAAGGCTAACTGTCACGTAAATAAGACTAACCGTGACGCAAATAAGGCTAATCAGTAGATAAACTAGGTTCCTTCCCCACCGGAAGTGAGCTTGAGGCACCTGCGGACAGCTGCTGATGGCCGCCTGCACCACGGAGCTGGTGGTCATTGCCGCAGGGGCCGAAGAGGAAGACTTAGGTAGCACCCCGTAGGTGTAGCACCCCCAGGGGCTGCAGTAGAGCCGTGTGACGCAGATGGCGACCAGACGTCACGCCTAAGATTGCCATCCCAGTGTTGCCACCCCAGTTATTGGTCATTGGGGCTTTAGCATTCAACGTATCAGATTGCAGCATTCGGATAACGTTTTGCAGAGCCCGCCTTCAAATCGAGCGGCCATTTTGAGTGCCATTACGGCATTCAGGGCAAGCAATCAGCTTGCACCATTCATATCACGTTTTCAGCAGCAGCCTTATTGGCCAGCAGGTCTTTTTTTGTGGTAATCAGAGTACACCAATCAGAATGCAGCACTCGGCCGTCTTTTTGGCGACGCCTTATTGGCCGCCATCAATAAACTACAGCGGTGGTACATAAAAGAGGGAAAGGGGGGGCAAATCACAGCGACGAATCGCAGTAACAAATCACAGCGGCAAATCGCACCCAGTGACAAAAATCACAGGAAAAATTTATTAACAAGTAATAGTGCCTAGTTAGACCCATAGGGGGAACATGAATTAAAAAAGCATATGTTGAAACCTAGAATCGAACCCGGGCCCTATAGATTTTCAGTCTACCGCTCTCCCACTGAGCTATTTCAACTATAAATAATAGTAAATAAAACTAGATTTAAAATTTAATATTATATTTATTAATCATCATTATCGTCCTTTACAATATTGAATTTATTGATATATTCAGGAGGTAGAAACATTATAATATCCAATAAATAGCTTTTTATACCGGCTGCTATCATCTCGCGACAAAACTTTTGAATGCTAAGATTTCCATCTTGAAATTTATCGCACAAGTCCAGACAATGTTGGTACTTTTGTACAGTTCTTCGACACTCTGCATATCTACTCTCGGCATCTTGGGTGGATTGCATATCATACACGTTATCATGACGTTCGCTGAAAATTAGATCCCTCAGCTCATCACGTATCCTTTGGATGGCAGTTGGTAAGTCTTGGGCTTTGGTCCAATGTTGAGCAGAATAAAATAACCACATATTTTAAGTTTTTCGACGTGTAACAACGAGGCTAATGGCTGTTGTTAGTAGCAGTAGAGACGAACAAACTGTTATATAGTACAACAAACCAGTTACTGATTGCTGAATACACTCTTTGGGAATAATGGCAGCTGCTGGCGTAGTAGTGGGAATATCAACACAGGCGCTCTTCATCTCGTAGCAGTCAGTGTCACCCCTAGTAGCATCTTAAAATCGGATTCTGAATTTATATTGACGGGTAGAATTTGACATCGGGGCTATTAAAGTTGGTATATTATTAGCTGCATACGACGTCATCAGCATCCAATTAGAAAACCAGCTTTCGTTTTTAGTGCCATCCTTATCAAAACAGACAAAGACCTCTTGCGAATTATACGGCTGATGAATGTATAGGATATTGTGCAAAATCGTTTGCAGAATTATATAGTGAGAAGTTAACATTGCCATCTTCATCAAACTACTGACACCACCACAGACAAATCTGGCAATTTATTCCACTCGTTTAGGTGTGATTCGCTTAAAATCCTGCTGTCGTATACCTTTATTAAATCTAGATAAATTTTGAAAGACGTTTCGCTCCCATTCAGCAACCATAGGAGCAATATCAATAAATTGGAAACTATTAAATTGGTGATCTTCCACAATAGCCTTTCGCAATAGACAAATCTGCTGCTCTAACCTCACTTTTAGCATTATAAATTTTAGGAGTTACAGCAGATGTAATACTGAATTAAATTATAGCTATTATGTTTTATATACTTTTAATTAGGAATGGGAACAAGTAGATGGGGATAATAGAATAACACAAATATTTGTTAAAAATTATTTTATTTAGGTAAACCAGCAAACAACCAGTTGTGGAGATCCGTACAGTTGGTTAAACTGCACATACTTCCAAGTGTACAATGATAAAAACAATATGAACTACTTTTACTAAATACAGGGGGCGGTCCAAAAGAATTACAGTATAGATTCTCCACGTTAACTATAGTCTTCGCTGTTAATGCTGTGGGCTCCAATTCCAGCAACCTTCGGCTCAGAAATTCCGCTTTTTGATGTCCTTTAACGTATATCATACAGATATTTTTATCATCTATCAGGTGGGCATTCAATATTTCAGACAACATATCATATTCAACGAATCCCCCGGTATATTTTAGGCCATGATGAGATTGCTCCAAATATTTAACCTGTCTCTTGGAGGCCGCATTTAGGGTGTTGAACGGTTTCGGCGGCTTCAATAGGTAATGTGCTGTACGTTGACCGCAGATAAAAGATATCTCTTTCGGGTGAAAATCGGGCAGATTAAAACCCTGCATGTCTACGGCCAGACACTGCATCTTGCTGGAGATCTTGATTTGAACTGACTCGGAGCAAACTCAAGCTTTAAGATTATTCACAATATTATCGAGTGGGAGGTATTCCATAATGCAATCGTCTACAATTATGCAGTAAGCTCGGGTATTATCGGGAAAACCTTCGGCGGCCTCTATCTCCAGTCTTACGTCTACAGTAGCGGGTCGTTCATTTTCGTCTCGCCTCGAGCAATCAAAGACAAATAATGTACGTTCCTTAAACTGGTCATAATCCAATAGCGCATGCTTATCCAAGCAGTTCATATAACTAGGATAGAATTCTGTGTATTTATAATGCGCTTCTTTGTAATCATTTTTAGCAAAATTTAGGCGCATTCTTTCTGTGGGGAAGCTTTCGGCATTTAATGTCAGTTTGATATTGGTTATAGTTGTATGATCAAATTCCGTTGGATCCTTTTTGGTTGTGTCTAGTTTCTCCGTCTGGAAGCAGACAATAACATATCTCGGGCTTTCGACGTTAGATGTCGTTTTGACGGCCCAGGTATCTGTAGTAGCGCCCTCTATTAGTGACTTTACTTGTACATCCCACAGCCTATATGGTATTATGATTGGATTATTTGCCGCAACACCTTACAGCAGGCGTTCTTTTATGCCGCTCTCCGGGTATATTCTCTTGATTTTAAGTTCCACATTCTGAATATCTAATTTTGCTGTAGTAGTAACGTTAATGGCGTTATCACGTATCAAAAAGCAATTGTCATCATTATTGGCTCTTGTAAATGTAAACGTCTGCATACCACATATGACAGACCGATAATCGTTAAAGATGTTGAAAAGATGCTTCAATGGTATTAGAAAACTGAAGGTATTGTCGGCGTTTAATTTGGCGCCATTAGGATAATTCCATCCTGCTATGGCAAAACGTTTGGAATCTTCCGGCGAATAGCAGAGATAACCTCGAACAGTACTTAATATACCACAGTCTTGGGCAATTTCCATCTCCTTAGATCCGCCGCCAATTACATATTTTACGGATGAGAACATGAAAGCTGGAGCGTTATTTACAAAGGAAACAACCCCATCACCGGTCTTTATTATTCTTCCTCGCACAAGCAGCTGACTGTCATAGATGGCATCAAAGAGCGTCGATTGATTGACGGCAATTTCAATTACGTCATTATTTCGGAAAGATCTAGTATACGGGTAGTACGTTCGCCACTCCACCTTCTCTATTGAATCATCGGATTGGGCCTTTCGGAAAATGTTAAACATTGACGCCGACATTGTATTCCCAGCGATTCCAAGAAACTAATACTCGATGCGGTTAAAAGAGGTTTTTTGTTATCGCTGTTTGTGGTAGTGGTAACAGCGTGTGTATTGCTACAAGTTTTCTGTAATACTTGCGGATGTGGTGTAGGTACATCAATTTTATCAGATGTATGATGCCGATCGAAAATTAATACCATGTTATTATTATTATGTGAGCTTCTTTATCTTCAATTGAACTATTATTTCTTCGCCCTTGAAGTTGACAAGCTCAAAGTTCTGATCCAGCACAGCTATACAAATATTATTTATTTCTCGCCTGTTTATTATCGGTAGGTAAATAAGATGTGTAGGTGTTTCGTCGATAGCGAATCCGAGGTCAACGGAAATTGCAAATTCGTAGATGGTGTGGGAGGGTCGATCGTTGTAGAATGCTCCGGAAGTGATACTGCAATCTAAGTGAATATTTCTTACTTTTATAATGTTGACTGGTAGATCTGAGCTTTGCACTTTATTTATCTCTAGCGGCCGCTTTCCAGAGAATCCCAATATCTTGCCGATGCTATCTGTCGGCGCAAAGTCGACGGCGTATTTATTACTAAATATTTCACACTTGATGGTATTATTATTCGGCTTCAAGGAGAATATTTCATCTAGGAGGTTGGGCTTCGTCTTAGACACATCCAAATGGTTCCTGATGTACGCTTCAATGTCCTGAATTTCATAGGCGCCGGCGTCAAATTCCACAACCTTTTTCTTATTTTTATCGTTATTCTCGTAAAGGTACACCTTCTGACTGGTCTCTATGTTGGGTACGCTGTTGTAAGAGTGAAAACTGAGAAGCGCCAGGCCGTAATCGGACTTTGGATCTAAATGAAGTGGCGGCGTAAAATCAATAGATAAGGTAGACGTGCGGTTTTTAAGCGTCAATATAATAGACATGACTGATACAATTCAACCGCTATCGGCCTTTTTATATAGAAACTGTAAACACAGATGGCCGCAGTTAATCTGACTATAATCTTGGTATTGATCGTTATTATAGATAATTTTTGCAGGACTCAAGTATTGCACCAATTCCAGCGGCGGTTTTAAGCATCCGAAACTGTCGAAATATCTAACTACATTGCCATCTTTCTTATATGCTACCCAATGTGTACCTTTATTTTTATTTACGTCTAGATTTAGGATGGCGTTTTCTCTCCGCCATGGACCTGCAGGCAGAGTGTCTCGCATGAAAACGCCTCGAAAATTGGCAATTTTTAATTGCTTAACAAACTTTCTTAGATCGGCATCGGATAAAGGCCTATTAGGTAGCTTTATTGGTAGTTTTTTTACTGTTCCTTCAGGAATAAGCCGTAGCCGCCGTGTCGGCTTTTTCTCAAATATAAACCCGACCCTATTGATTCCATTGCTTGGTTATGTCGCTTATCTTCGTCGAGTTTCTTTTTGGCATTTTTCGTATCAATAACCGCTTTAGCTATTGCGCTTGCTCCACCTGCGAGTGAGCCCAAAGCGCTCAGACCGGCAAATAGAGGTATCAATGGCAAAAAACCACCGGAATGATCAAAGGGTATTATTCTAGGAATACGGATTTTCTTTCTGCCGCCGGCCTTTTTAACAGCCAGTCGGGCCGCCTTCAAAGCTATTAATGCAGATTTTTTTAATGTAGTTTGTGGTGGTGATTTCTTGAGCACGTTAGCGACCTTCTTAATAACAGTTAAGCGACAGTGGTGTCGCCCGCTGCTGCTGCTTTCGTTCTTGCAGTCCCATACCTAGATTACGTTTAGCTTTCATCGTAGTAGTTACCAGCCAAGCTGCCGCTTTTTCGCCTACTTTAGCGTCTTTCGATTTAACACGTTCCCAAGCTCGCTGTTCAAGTTCGTAGTCGGCCTTATGTCTATCTTCCAACGACTTGTTTTATGAATAAAAAATGTCGTATTTACGACAGAAGGAATCCAAAGGATTAATGCCTTTCTGACCTTGGGCTAAGCGCTCCTTAAGTTTGGTACCTATCAACAAAGATATTACTGGTTAGATGTGAAATAGTTGAACATCATAATATGTTGCAGAACGTTATAAAAAGTTATAAAACGTCATAAAACGTTATAAAACGTCGACCTGCGTCGACGTACCGTGACGTTTTACGACGCTATATCACATTATACAACGTTCTCATTAAATTGTAGAGGTGTGGTGATGATGATAACATACCAGGTCCAAAAAATTGATAGCCACCAGGAATGTGAAATTCAAAGGGCAGTTTATCGATTAGAGAATTTAGTACACCCTTACCGTAGCAGAGCGGCATGAAGAATGATTATAGTAGCACTGAATGACGTATATTTATTTATACCCTAGTTTGTTATGATGGCAGTCAAAAGATGAAGATCTTTCAACAAGAACAGACGCTGCCGATTGAAAATTTAGATTTAATTGAATATAGTAAAAACAACAACAACGTGGTGAAACATAGCAAACTATTGCTAAACTCTTTTAGAGCTATAGTATGTGGGCCGAGCGGCTGCGGTAAGACCAACGTCATGCTATCACTCTTATACCATCATAATGGGATTAAATTTGAAAACGTTTACGTATACTCGAAATCGCTATATCAACCCAAATATCAGCTACTCGGTGAAATTTTAAACAAAGTGAAAGGTGTCGGCTATTTCCCATATAAGGACAGCGATGACATTATCAGTACAATGGACGCCAAACCAAACTCTATATTCATATTTGATGATGTTGCGTGCGATAAACAGAACAAGATACGAGAATATTATTCCATGTGCAGACATAAAAACATCGATGCTACCTATATCTGTCAAACTTATTCGAAAATTCCTAAACAGTTGATTAGAGACAATTCCTCTCTTCCTTCCGTCAAGACGACCTTAACCTCAAACACATCTATGACGAACATGTATCGCCCGATGTTTCCCTGGATCAGTTTAAACAAATGTGCAGCGAATGCTGGGCCGATAATTATGGTACTTTGGTTATTGTAAAGGATTTCGATATACATAAAGGCCGCTATAGGAAAGGATTCGATAAGTATATAATGATATAGATCTGCTAACGGCATGGGCTCGTCACTTGATGATATTATAAATGCTGCCAAGCGCAAGAAAAAAATAAACGAGTTGGCAAAGGTAATCAGGAAAAAGTATCTGGCTTTGAAGTTGGGCAAATCAGAGGAGGATGCAGCCATTCAAAAACTGTTTAACCCCATCACCGCACCATTGAAACAAATAGCCGCTACCACGCGTAATTTGAACGAAAAATTAAATACCGATAAACGCATCAAGATGGAGGTGAAGAAGGAAGAAGAAGAAGAAGAAGATATACAGCCTCCTGCTATAACCTTACCCAGGTTCCTACCAACAGAACATGTAGCATCAACGTCCGCAACAGAAGGCGATGAATTTGAGAAATCAATAGGAGAAGAGGGGTCACAACAACAACAACATAGTATAGTCGATACAACTAGTGATGTAATGGAGGAATATTTGGATCAATATCCTGAAATGGCGCAAAAGTATGTTGCTGAACATTGGGCTGGGAACGATGTAATAGACAAAATTTATGGCCCGGTATATGATGTCACAACATCAAAGTGGTTATTGGGACGTTAAATAATAGATTTCGATCGACGTACTGGAAACATAATAATAGACGGACAGCAATTCAAAGGCACCCCGGGCCTATATCAACTACTTTTCTATCAGGACCCATCTTTTAACAAGGATGATACACTATCATATAGGCAGATTCTGAAGCTATGCGGCGTCCATCAAGACACTCTAGGGCGATTAAAAGGCTCCAAGATGTTTAAATATCATAAAATTATCAAACCGCTATTTCCCAAGGCAAGGACAAAATCAACAGCTGGATCAGGCCTCTCATACGAGAACAATATGATTTATAATAAAAAACCCATAGAATACATTTATTGGGATAACCCTAATGAGCTTGTGGACCGCTTGAGACTTTTGGTAGCGTGCAAAAATGCCGGCAATACCACGTCCCACGACAATGAAATAATTGCCATTATTAATGAATTGCGGGAGGCTAATTTAATTTATTAAGTGCTATATAGATCGATGCAAAATGATGGCCTTAACACTTGCGCGATGGGCATCGATAAGTTTGGAAGATCTCCAGTACAACACTCTGGCGGAGGTGCCGGTTTCCTGTTGCAGCAACAACACCAACGACATGGTTTTACCTTTACAAGCGATGGAAATATCGATGTGGATCATTTGAAACTGCGCAACGTTAAACCCCCTACTAGCGACAATGATGCTGCAAATAAAAAATATGTGGATTACGGCATGTCCCGCCTTTTCGAGCAATTAAAATCCACTCGAGATACTCTTCAAGGCTTGATTCAAGCTAATATGAATGATATGGATACTATGATTAAGCAGGATGCAGAGGCAAGACATAAAATCGTCTCGGATTTGACGCGAAAACTTGAAGATATGCATAAGGTGTTTAGTGCTATTCCAGGTGCGGTCGACACATCCATACATCATGTGGTGCAAACGCTGAAAGACTTGCAAAATACCGCGGAAAAAATTCAGCGCGAATTTGATCAGTTCAAGGTTGATGTTGAAAAGCAAATGAAGCAAGTATATGATTTTATGTCTAAAATTACTAAGTCAGTCGGCGTCGGCAGTAGTAGCAGTAGTAGTAGTAGTAGTGCTTCAAACAACCCAGGACACACATAAAACTGAAATAATAATAATGGCATGGAAACATTCAAAGGAAAAAATTCAATTGGTCAACGAACTGCATAAGCCCGCAAGAAAGAACTTTGGGCGCAGGCGTACCATCATAAAAGGCTTGGACGAATCCTGGCAATCAGATCTGGCTGATATGCGACAGTATGCGCGCTACAACCGAAATTTCACCATGATTTTGGTGGTTATCGATTGTTTCTCGAAATTTGTCTGGACTCGCCCCCTGAAAACGAAGTCAGGCAAAGAGATAGCTGCCGCTTTTAAAGACATCATCCTACAAGACACCAATAGAGTCTGCAAAAATCTGCAAACGGATAAGGGAACGGAATACTACAACGCCATATTCCAAAGCTTGATGCGTAGATTCCATATAAACCATTACAGCACTTATAGCATCAAAAAGGCGGCTACTGCTGAGCGCGCAATACGTACCATTAAATCTAAACTGTACAAATACTTTAGCTTAAATGGCACCTACAAATGGACAGATGTTTTACCCGAAATCACGAAAAATTACAACGAAACAAAACATAGTACTACAAAGTATAAACCCGCCGAAGTAAATAAATCCAATGAAAAAGCTATACTAAAATCCGCCAAGAGTCACATCAAGATTAGCGGAGCGCGAAAATTCAAAGTTGGCGATATTGTGCGCATAAGTAAAAATAAGCATGTATTCGATAAAGGCTATACGCCCAATTGGACAACTGAACTCTTTAAAATCGTCTCAGTTAACATAACAACATCTACAACCTATCTTTTGGAAGATGTACAGGGACGGCCTATCAAAGGTGCCTTTTACACCGAGGAACTACAGAAAACCACCAGCCCAGACATCTATCTGGTGGAGAAGGTACTTAGAAGAAAAGGAAACAAAGCAGTTTGAGTTAAAATACAACAGCTGTCAGTATACCTATAGACATCGTCATGAGTGAAAGTATTAAAACATACGACTGTGATCCTAGTTGTGAAAATATGGATATGGATTATTACGCTGAAATTGATAGAGTGCTTGCTATGTACGAGGAATGAGCTCACAAAGAAACCACATACCTTCTACCAATAGTTTTTCAAATGGCTAGCAGCTTTTTGCAAATTCAATGCGGCCTAAGTCCAGCAAGATGCTTTTCTCCTGCGATAATTCTACAAGCTAATGCTACAAGGAAAATATCGTTTGATACATTTGAATGGACTTCCCTAGTCAAGTTATTGCGCGACGTTCAAACGGATTTTTTTAATGCTAAACCTACAGATGATGGCAACAGCTTCCCCGACGAATACGAACCAATATTCAATAGATGTGGAGATTACGTCATGGTATCACAGCATATCATCGAACATGTGAAGATGTTAGTAATCAACAAACACAACATATCTGTGGACATCTATGAAGACGATTTGCGTGCACTTTTGCACCTGGATGCTAATCTAATTTCACATCGAATAAACATGTTGGATTCTTTAAATTTCAGCGTATATTATGATAATATTTTGAAATTGATTAGTTCATGGTTAAAGCCTGTGTAATGAAGTACATTTTATTTCGCCATTAAAAATAATATTTTACCTGTATATAAGTCACCCATACAACGCCGTAAATAAAAGAACTATACCCGACACAAAATGTATTATTTCGACGTCTGAAGTAGAAGCTAAAGGCGCGCGCATCTTTTGTTCTCCACGCGGACATAGGAAATTTCACGCGCTAAGAGTTTAGTTGCTGAGCCGCCGTCCGAGAATCCAGCCGCACTAATACATCACCGCGAGTCCCTATATCCAGACTGGTACCCCAAGTAAGTAAGAAATATTTTATAAATATAAAAATCGGCATCGTGAAATTCTCCAAAGTCCACAAGAACGTGGGGACTTGTGATTATTTCCAATTTAGTAGTGTATAAGTATAAAATATACAAAGTCCGAGATTTCACTTCTGCGCATGTCCGAGGTGTTTGTAGAGCCATATCCAGCTAACAGCAATTCAGACATTCAGTCTGTGGCTGCCTGACAATGAAGCAAGACCTGTCCGCTGCTACCAGAAACTAGAGAGAAAGTGAGTAAACAATTACAAGTCAGTAAATTCGACAAAGTGAAATTTTTCTAAGTATAAAAATAATTTTATACTTAGACGATTCTTTCGACCAAACCGAATATCCTTCAAAGTCCGCAAGACCGCGGGGACTTGTGATTATTTCCAATTTAGTAGGGAACCAGTATAAAATATATAAAGTCCGAGATTTCACTTCTGCGCATGTCCGAGGTATTTGTCGAGCCATATCCAGCTAACAGCGATTCAGACATTCAGTCTGTTACCACGCTGCATCGAAGTAAGACCTGTCCATCTACACCGCTGCTAACCAAGAAAGTGAGTAAACAATTACAAGTCAGTAAATTCGACAAAGGGAAATTTTTCTAAGTATAAAAATCATTTTATACTTTAACAAATTTTGTCGACGAACCCGAATATTCTTCAGAGTCCACAAGACCGTGGGGACTTGTGATTATTTCAGATTTAGTAGTGTACAAGCATAAAATAGCCAAAGTCCGAAATTTCACTTCTGCGCATGTCCGAGGTTTTCATAGAACCATATCCAGCTAGCAGCGACTCCGTTATTCAGTCTACCACCGTCCAGCACACGAAGCAGTCCTGTCTACCACCGCTACCAGCACCAGCTAGAAGTAAGTACCGCGCAGGTCTGGACACTTGGTAAAAATTCATCACCTGCTATCTAGATATCCAAAATTATTCTAAGTCAATTAGAATAAGGTAGCTAAAGTTTTCTAAGTGGAATAATTTGGTAAATGTTCAAAGTCGATAATTTCACTTCTGCGCCTGTCCGAGTTCTCTCTGGTACCTTACCCAGCTGAGAACGACTCCGTTATTCAGTCTGCAGCCGTCCAGCCTACGAGGAAGTCCTGTCTGCTACCGCTCCTACTACCAGAGAAGAAGTGAGTAAATCTGTCAGAGTCCACAAGGTTTGCACTTAGTAGAATTTCACTACCTGCTGTCTACTACTTCGAAATATCTACTAAGTTCCTGACCACCGTTCTGCGCATGTCTAAGCCCAGTTAGACATCAAAAGGAAGTAACAGCAGATACAGAGAGTAGTCTTCACCGACCGCCCAACAGCAGCAGACGTGCCCAGGAATAACTAGTAAGGGAGTAAGTTAGACAACGAGTAGGGAATTGTCACTTGGCTATTGGACCGTCTATATTTGTGTACTAATTCTCTATTACTTTCCAGCTTAATCTTATTTTATTTTCAGCTTCTGTCGCCGGCTACAAAACAATCCGCCCACACGACCTGCTAGTCTCAGGCGAGTCGGCCCATTGTTAAGTTAGCGTATTGTGCCTTCAACCACTGTCACCGCTTGTGAAAACAATTAGCCCATACGACCTGCTAGTCTCAGGCGAGTCGGCCGATTGTTCGGGATAGTATTAATCATATATTCCTTTTCAGCTTAATCTTATTTTATTTTCAGCTTCTGTCGCCGGCTACAAAACAATCCGCCCACACGACCTGCTAGTCTCAGGCGAGTCGGCCCATTGTTAAGTTAGCGTATTGTGCCTTCAGCCACTGTCACCGCTTGTAAAAACAATTAGCCCACACGACCTGCTAGTCTCAGGCGAGTCGGCCTATTGTTCGGGATAGTACTAATCCTATATTCCTTTTCAGCTTAATCATACCTTTTCTTTTCAGCTTCTGTTGCTGGCTATAAAACAAGCCGCCCACACGACCTGCTAGTCTCAGGCGAGTCGGCCCATTGTTAAAATAGCATAGTGTGCCTTCAGCTACTGTTACCGTCTGTGAAAGCAATTAGCCCACACGACTTGCTAGTCTCAGGCGAGTCGGCCTATTGTTCGGGATCGTACTAATCATACTTTATTTTCAGCTTCTGTCACTAGCAATAAAACAATCCGCCCACACGACCTGCTAGCCTCAGGCGAGTCGGCCCATTGTTCGGATAACATATTTTGCCTTCAGCTACTGGCACTGCCTTTAAAAACAATTCGCCCACACGACCTGCTAGTCTCAGGCGAGTCGGCCTATTGGTAGTATAACTTTAATCATAACTTTTATTCCAGCTTATTACAACAGTCATCACGTAGACAATAGCCAAGTGTGTAAATAATTTACTAATAGTAGCTTGCTTTTATTTGCTTATAAACTTGCTAAAGGTTTGATTGTTAATAATTGCTTCCTCACCTGGTATCCACGCACGACCACCGGCCGTAATTGACCCCGTAGCTTATTAACCGCCGTAAATCATTTAGCTTATTGCCACCCGCTTGCACTTTGTAACCAGTGTGCTCACTTCCTGCTTGTTTACCCCGCACGTATGTTTTAACTAGGAAGAGGCAACCGTATTGTTAGTAGCTGTGTATATAGTAGGTCTAGAGATAATATATGTATAAAAGGTTTATTGGTGTATTATTACTATCTGTTGTGTGAAGTCTAATTTTCCCTATCGACCGACCTGGCGTACCGTATCTTCACTGTAGCTACCTGAGTAGTGGTGTTCCTACACTGTAACCAGGAACTGGCGCCCGAGGCAAAGTAAAAGCGAAACCGAACCTCGGGCACTAACGTGACACTTCCTACCTGTGCAAATCGGGAAGTATCCGTCACACCTGATAAATTAAAGTTTAATTTAGATGAACTATTTACGGCATTTTTCGATATATCCCCAGATAGTTTGTTATGTAATGCTTTACGCGAATATCTATATTATTATAAGGAGAATGTACTATCTGATTTAAATAATAAATAGAACACTTTTATAAGTACGCTTCTTCTTTTATTTTTATCAGTCTTGTAGCAATGTCTCAGCCAGCTAGTTGTGCGGGCTGTAAAAGCCAAACTATGATGTCACTATAGAAGCTTTACTATAGTACATTATTATCATAGTACAGCAGCTGTATCCACATCTAATAGCTACTGTTGTACTATTGTGTCCTGATATATAGTTGAACGTAAGTATTACATTTTTAGCTATACATCTATTATCTTTGTTTTTTTTTATTAATTATAACATTTTTAAATAACATTATGTGTATTTTTTGTTGTAGAATGGATCTTAGCGCAATTAACTGTGTTGCAAATTTCCAGAGAAAGCCGACACTAAAGCTACAGGACCTGCCCATCGATGTTCCTATGCCAATTTTGCAGATTAGTATCGTAAACACAAGATTTGGCCGTTCGCCATTGGTGGAGCTTGATACGTCAATGGTGTTTTTACCGCGCCGATCATTGGAAATATTCAAAGGACTCAAAAATTGTGGCAATCCAAACGCCGCAGCCGTATTTGAAATACAATAAGTTGCCGTCCCATAAGAAGAAATCAAGACGACATATATATATTCTGTTTAACTGTAGTAAGTACCCCCATTGTATTGTGTCTGTGCCAGTAGTAGTAGTAGTAGTAGTATTTAAATAAATTATGGAGACATTTTGTGACGATTGTGATAATTTCATTAAAAAATTGGATAATGTACTTAAACTGCTAGATGAAAGTCGTACACAACCTAATATTAATAATTAAATAAAATTAATTAACAAACAACTTAGATTGATATACAGGGCCATGCGAAATAGCGATTCTATAGGTGTTTTGCGAAAACTTTCTACTCAGTTGGGTCATTTAAAACGAATCAAGACGTCTATTAATACAATACACGTGGGAGCTGGACATAGGGATAATAGAAGTCATAGGGTTAAGTGGGAAGACATCCGGTCAGTTTTTTCTGGGCGTCTCAGGACAGCCTGTATAGTGAACAGAAAGCATATCGATGTTACTGAATTTTTAAATGATACATTCTCGTTATTCAAGACTAGAATAACTAAAATTCTAAAAATACATCCATCCATTAAAGTGAATACCGTATTCTGTGGTGAATTTATTAAAAAATCAAAATTGTCTGAAATGCGGGACTTTAAGTATTTCAACACTAGAAATGCGATTATTGATATGGGAACCAATTTAAAGCTGTGGTTTCAGGAACACGTCATAGATAAAATTTATAATAAGCTGGATGAGTTCCAAGAGAAGGACAGCGGGTTTGCTCTTCACAAAATTCTAAGTTTAGAAGTCAATATGAATAAATTGGAAATGGGTAATGGAGCCTGTTCCTTTATTAGATTACCTGAACAAATTACAAATAAAAATGCGTGTGTTAACATAAAGAATTTGCAATGAACCTAGTGGAAATTAATTGGCTTTAATCCAGCAGGAACTACTGACATTAGCTCCGGCTTAGCTTGTCGGTTAGGTGTCGGTTCGTAGGAAGAAAAAATGTTATTTTAAGTTATCCTGTTGGAGCGCCAGGATAATTTGAAATAGACGATAATAAATAATATGAGTTAATAAAAAATAATGAATGTTTGATGAAATGAAACAAGTCGATTAAAATAATTGTATATTACAGTTAAAATAATGATGCAGGATATGTACAAATTATGTGATGAATGTTTAAAGACTAATGATAATGTATTAAATATGGATTAAACTACTATATTTGTGGTTGTTACCACGCAACAATGACTTTACAAAAAAACTTGCTGGTAGCCGATAGTGATTTGGTTTAAACAAAAACAAATATATTTCTCTGGCCTCGAAGAAATCTGATTAACTCTCACCAAAATATATCCTTAACAATGGTAGATTAGGACTCTCCAAAAGGCAACAGTTATGCACCTACTGCAGTCTGCAACCAAAATAGATGGGCTAGCTAGCGTTTGGTTGATATGTTCTGAGACGTTGGATGTCAGCAACTTTGTCCTTCCAGTTCCTAGTGGTGGAGTTAAAATTTCTGAAGATTCCTCTCTTCCAGTAAGCCAAAATGTTCTCATGAAATATAGTAAATGTGTTAAACCAAAATCATAGAATAAATACAAACTCTACTTTAACAAAGTAGAATCGCAGTAGACAATCTTGCTGTGATAACAAACACAACTGTGGTATTAAAAATTTAAATTAGGTAATGAAAACAATTAAATGAAATAAAAGACAAACAGGAATCACCCTGTATAATTTGCAATAAAATTATCCAAAATTTGCAAATGAAATAATAATAGTTTAATAATAGTAAATAACAAATATACTATGTAGTTAATTAAATACATGAACTGTTAATTAGTTCCTAAAAGAATTTATGAGGAATTATTTCTTTTACTTATGAAAAAAATTACAATGTGAACAAAAACCTATTAGTGACCTTGCTGGTTGAAAAGGAAATATATAAACATTCACTAACTGCTGGGTTATAAATTAATTATTGTAAATGATTGAATATTAACAGATTGTTAAATATTAACAAAAATAAATATTAAAATTGCCTAAACTTTAAACAAATGTATTTTACATCTATGCAATTTTAACTAATAGAAATACAAATCAAATTAATGGCTTTGTGCAACTTGATCAGGAGAGATACTTGTTAATAAAAAAATATTAAACATGAAATTATTTGGGGTTTATTACCTTAGCCTATACTCAGTAAAAAAAATATAACCTATCTCCAATCAGAGATATAACTAAATGACTTTGAATCCCTTTACTATCACAGATTGACTAACAATTGCCCCGAGTTGTAGATTTTCCTGCAAAGATGGTTAAATAACCTTAATAATAAAAAAATCGAACTTAAAGGTCAACTGCCTTGTAGTCTTAAACTTGATTTGAACTCCAAAATTACCATAAATTGGTAGTCATAAAGACATGAATTCAAAACGAAATTACAGCGATATTTAGTTATTCAAAGTACTAATATAATATAAATAGAAGGCATCAATCAGACGCCCTAAAAAACTGAAGCCAACACGTGGCTTTGAACCTTAATAAAAAAACCCTACACGTATCCTCGTGTAAAAGTAGAAAAATACCAAATATAATTACTGAGTAACACTATGCTCTGAATAAACCACAAATATAATAATAGCAAATAATAAATAAATTAATCAATATATAGAAAATGAAATTCAATAACAGAAGTATCTCACCTGCTAATTTACACCCAAAAAGCCCTGAAATTGGTCTGCCCTGTCAATTTATGGAGTTCCCCTTCTCTGTTGCAAGAATACCATGTGACCCCAATGCTTGTTTAAAGATCAGAGTAATAAATAAATTATTACTCCGATGTTTAAAGTATCATCCGCAACTGGTAATACAGAGGTGGAGTCATGGTTGCATATGAGTGACTAGCAAAATACCACTGTGCGTAAATTGTTAAAATTTTCGCTACAAATTATAACGATGCTCTATGCTTTGGCTGGTCTATCACCGCCGCGTTATATAAACCAACTAGTCCGCATAGCGACAGAACAACCGCGTACCCACACCCGGCAGCAGTACTAAATTTAAAAGATTTAACATTCCCCATGACATTGACCCAAATTACGAGATTTGAAAAACTTAATGATATTTCTGTTAACGTTTATATCTTGCAGAAATGCGGCAAGACATTTAGTGTTGTACCTGCCCGTTTAACAAAAAATAAAGTAGAGAGACACGTTAACTTGCTAATAATTCAAGATAAATATTTTGAAGAAGGTCGAGACGGGCGGAGCGGCGACACTGATAATGAAATTGATTGTGAAATTAAATACCACTTTTGTTGGATTAAAAATTTATCGCGACTCATTTCCTGCCAATTAAGTAAACATCGTGGAACAAAACATATCTGCGATATTTGCCTCAATTATTTCACTACAGATGAAAAATTAAATGCTCATATTATAGATTGCGAAAAATTAAATAAATGTAAAATTACTTTTCCCGATGATGCGTCTCTATCTTTTAAAAATCACAAGTACAAGATTCCCACACCGTTCATTATCTATTCTGACTTTGAAGCGATGCTAAAACCCCTCTCTGAACATAGTAATACTAAAACGGCAAGATATCAACAACATATAGCATTTAGCGTTGGATATTATTTTAAATGTTCGTATGATGATAGTTTATCCTTTTATAAAAGCTATCGCGGTGTTGATTGTATACAGTGGTTCTCTAATGAACTTGATGTAATTTCCAAATTTATTGATTCAAAATTAACTACAGTCCTGCCCATGGATATGTTAGGGCCGGCGCAGGAGTTTGAATTTCAGACATCTACGCATTGCCATATTTACGAAAAACCATTTACACCAGATGAGCATAAAGTTCGAGATCACTGTCACTTTACGGGCATATATAGAGGGCCGGCGCATAATAAATGCAACCTAAATTTTAAGATTCCTTCGTAGTGCCTATAGTATTCCATTCCCTTTCATCTTGTGATGCCCATTTTGCAATTCGTGAGATTGCAAAAACTGGTAACATTAGTTTACTACCAATAAATAAAGAGCGCTACATTTCATTCACGAAAACAATGCCCGACTCCAATGTTAAATTTCGTTTTATTGATTCATTTAGATTTTTAGCTGAATCGTTGGATAAGCTATCATCGTACTTGACTAATGATGAGCTAACAAATTTACGAAAAGAATTTCCCCATTTAGAACCGGAGAAATTCAATTTGCTTACACGAAAAGGTGTGTTTTGCTATGATTATGTTGATAGCATGGAAAAGTTAAATACAGCCTCTCTACCATCGATAGATCAATTTCATAATAAATTAACTGATGCTAATAAATCGCAGGAAGATTATACACATGCCCAAAAGGTTTGGAATTCATTCGGTTGTCAAAATTTGGATGATTACTCTGATTTGTATTTAAAGACTGACGTTATTTTGCTGTCGGATGTATTTGAGACTTTTAGACAGAAATTTTTGGATACCTATAAACTAGATCCCGGACATTATTATACTCTACCTGGATATACCTGGGATTGCATGTTAAAATATACAAAAGTTACGCTAGATTATCTAAAAGACATCGACATGCTGCTCTTTGTTGAACGCGGAATCAGAGGCGGCCTTAGCCATAGCTCACATCGCTACGTTAAAGCTAATAACAAATTTATGGCCAATTTTGACCCAAAACAACTAACAAAGTACCTCATGTACTTTGACGTAAATAATTTGTATGGTTGGGCCATGTCTCAATATCTACCGTACGGCGGCTTTAATTGGTTGGAAAATTTTGATGACACCTTTGATGTTACAAAAATTTCCGATGAATCACCTGAAGGCTTCATCTTAGAAGTCAGTCTTGAATATTCTCAGCATCTGCACAACGCCCATAAAGACCTACCGCTTTTGTCCAGAACACCGCGTACCACCAAATTCTAAATTACCTAAACTTATGGCCACCCTGTATAATAAGGATAAATATATCATACACTATAGAAACCTGAAGCAGGCCCTGTCTTTGGGTGTAAAACTTACCAAAATTCATCGCGTACTTAAATTCAATCAATCTCCTTGGCTGAAAGAATATATTGATTTAAATACAAAATTACGGGCCCAGTCTAAAAACGACTTTGAGAAGAACCTATACAAATTAATGAATAATGCTGTTTTCGGCAAAACAATGGAAAATATTAGGAAACATCGTATCGTGAAACTTAAAAATCGCTGGGAAGGCCGTTATGGAGCTGGTAATTACATCGCTAGTCCAAATTTTCATAGTAGGAGTATTTTTGCCGACAACCTGGTAGCAATAGAATTGAATAAATCCGAAATTTGCTTTAATAAACCGCTATACGTTGGCATGTGTATTTTAGACCTGTCATAAATTTGTGTGTACGACTTTCATTATAATTTTATGTTAAAAACTTTAAATAACGACACCTGTAAACTGCTATATACTGACACTGATAGTCTCATATACGAGGTTGCTTGTAACAATGTTTATGAACAGGTTATAAAAAATAACTTGGAAAAATTTGACACAAGTGATTATGCTCCAAATAATCCATATCAGCTGCCTCTGGTTAATAAAAAAGTTTTGGGTCTAATGAAGGACGAATGTGCAGGTTCCATAATGACACATTTCATAGATCTTCGCTCTAAAATGTACAGCATTTTGATAGCTGATAAGCCTTGCATTAAAAAATCTAAAGGCGTAAAGTTAAATGTTGTAAAACGGGCTATAACTTTTGAAGACTATGAAAATTGTTTAAAAAATAGTAATGAACTCTATCGAACGCAACGAACTATTACATAATGTCTACAGCGTTGAACAATCAAAAATTGCATTAAGTCCCCATGACGACAAACGATTTCTTTTGCATAATGGCACTCATAGCACTTTGCCATGAGGGTCATGTGCTATTATGGATTTGTAATTATTTTTAATTGTATTAATGTTCTTATGTACTGTTATTCTTGTTTTATAAATAAAAAATATTATATCTATTTGTGTTGTTGTTGTTTACTATTTCCTAAATACAAATGTCCTCACTAGAAGAAGAAGAATAAAGATGTTGTTAACATATTTGGTGCCTATCAACAAAGATCTTACTAGTTAGATGTCTGTTAACTACATGCTATAAATAAATACGAGTTGATATGAAATTCGACCTTGTTGTTGTTTGCTAATAGTCATACATAACCTTGTGGTTAACGATAACGTATAGAAGCGCCACACCAGATGTTATTCGAGTGGCGTTGCATAAGGGGGTTAATTTCAATGCTTTTGGTTTTGAATTATACCAATCAATTACCTAATTTCTTGATGGCGGCCAATAAGGCGTCGCCAAAAAGACGGCCGAGTGCTGCATTCTGATTGGTGTACTCTGATTACCACAAAAAAGACCTGCTGGCCAATAAGGCTGCTGCTGAAAACGTGATATGAATGGTGCACGCTGAACCACAAAAAAGACCTGCCGGCCAATACGGCTGCTGCTGAAAACGTGATATGAATGGTGCAAGCTGATTGCTTGCCCTGAATGCCGTAATGGTACTCAAAATGGCCGTGCGATTTGAAGGCGGGCTCTGCAAAACGTTATCCGAATGCTGCAATCTGATACGTTGAATGCTAAAGCCCCAATGAACCAATAACTGGGGTGGCAATCTTAGGTGTGACGTCTGGTCGCCATCTGCGTCACAGGGCTCTACTGCAGCCCCTGGGGGTGCTACACCTACGGGGTGCTACCTAAGTCTTCCTCTTCGGCCCCTGCGGCAATGACCACCAGCTCCGTGGTGCAGGCGGCCATCAGCAGCTGTCCGCAGGTGCCTCAAGCTCACTTCCGGTGGGGAAGGAACCTAGTTTATCTACTCTAATCGTCACGAAAATAAGGCTAACCGACGCAAATAAGGCTAACCGTCACGTAAATAAGTCTAGCAGTGACGTAAATAAGGCTAACCGTCACGTAAATAAGGCTAACGAGGATAACGCGTAAGGATAACGAGGATAACCTGTAAGGATAACGAGGATAAGGCGTAAGGATAACCAGGATAACGAGGATAACCCGTAAGGACAAAGAGGATAACGCGTAAGGATAACGAGGATAACGTGTAACGATAACGAGGACAACGCGTAAGGATAACGAGGATAACGTGTAAGGATAACGTTTTACTACAATTTTATAAATCTGGGTACGCAGACAGGAGTTTTCAGCTAACCTAATTATTATTATTACTGATATTTTTTATATTGTACGGTGCTGATATATATTGTAATGTATGGCCGGTGTGTTGTGGTCTATGATAGTGAACAGACATCCTTGATTCCGACAAAACTGAGGTTAGAGTTATTAAGTTATTCTTCGAAATGATACTAGATATGAAGGCTATAATTCACACGCAGTAATATTAATTCTTTTAGATAATTATTAGTCTAGTCTGTTGTCTACTTATTAGAAAAGAACTTTAATGTTAAAAGAGCATTATTATTGTAGATAATTATGAAATTTAAACAAAGAGGATCTGCGCATGCTCTTCCCTTCCCATTCTCTTCCCACTTACATCTATCTATTACATATTATTTTTTAATACTATATCTTATTGTTGTCTCACCACTAGCTTATTTCGAATCCCACTTGCCTGTTACGGACTTATCACCTACGTAAGATATTACTTGAATTTGACACCATGAAGCTGAAATATAAAAGTTTCAGAAAATTCATCTCTAGTTGTTTTATAGAGTAAATGTTTTCAAAAATTTTAGTTTTTGTTTCAGTAAAAACGTACAAAGTTTAAAGTTAGGCCCTTTTGGCATATTACGGCAAACAATTCTATTTGATGTCTAGTATGCCCACGTAAGATTTTACTTTGATCTACGCCATGAAGCTAAAATATTAAAGTTACAGAAAATTCGTCTCTAGTTGTTTTAAAGAGTAAATTTTTTCAATAATTTTAGTTTTTGTTTCATTAAAAACACACAAAGTTTAAGGTTAGGTCCTTTTGGCATATTACGTCAAAGAGCCCTATTTGATATCTAGTATGTCCACGTAAAATTTTACATCCTCTTGACTTGAGTGTCTTTTGCTGTGTTTGAATTTATTAGCCAATTTTAGATATTTGAATTTACCGCCAGACTACAGCAGCAGAGACCTCTTACGTCCATGACAGCAGCTCTGCTTTTGCAGCGTTTAAATTTGCGACAGAATCCCGTTTTCGCGGCCGCCGTACTGTGCTAACTTCTAGGTATTTTATGAAAAATGATGGTAACAATGTTAAAAAAACACTAGAGTTACCAGTCTTTTTCTATTTTGTGGTTACCAGCAATGCAAGGTTTATAAATGCAGTTTTGTGTGCAAGGTGCAAGTTATTTATTTCTAAAACCTTAATCTTTCATTTCTGTGTCTAAATTATTGTTATTGCAGTTTTTGCTTTAGTATTTAGTGTTTTCATTGGTTTAAGAGTTGTATATATTTGTTGAAAACAAAAACTGTGAAATTTTTAAACATGGAAGAAAGTGATTGTGTTCCTTCTGTAATTCTTGTAGAAGCTCAATAAGCAACTCTGCAATTATTGCATGCGAAATCCAGAGAACATTAGGAAAAAGCGTTAGCCAAATTTAACGAATGGAGAAACGGCGGGTAATAACAATAAATGAAGAAGTTATGCTATCATATTTCTTAAATTTGAAGAAAAAACATGCGATTTCATCCATGTGGTCGAAGTATTCAATGTTGAAGGTTGCGATAAAAGTCTAAAAACGTAGATATCTGTTATCTGAAGAGTCAATCGAAAGGATACAAGGTGAAAAACGCTGCAGTTTTGGAAAGAGTGCAGATTTATTGAACTAAAGAATTATTGACTAAATCTTGTGATATAGAATGTTTTATGATTAAGGTAATAACTTTTTAGATAATATGTAATAAGTAATAAACTTTGAATCATTTTAGGTTGCGCTAATAATAGGAGTCTCTAATGCTTGTCGATGCTGCGAATTGACGAATTTGAAAATCACTGATGTACAGGATACTGGCACGTATCTAGTTGTTTCGATACCAGATACCAAGACCGGCATTTCCCTATATAGAAAATATATTTCCCTACGACCAAAGAACTTATCACAAAACAGATTCTTTTTACATTATAAGAATAAAAAATGTACTTCTCAGCCTGTAGGAATCAACACATTGGCAAAAGTTCCTTAAAAAGTTGCATCGTTTTTGAACTTGGCAAACACGGAAGCTTATAGTGGCCACTTTAAAATCCAAGGTTGTTCTAGTTCAAGTCATTTCTCAGGAGAGGAGACATCCAAAACTTGTTCCAAGAATGATTGCAACTACAAGCTTGCTATAACCGGAAAACAACTGAAATATGAAAAAGCGAAAAACGAAATATCTATTAATATAAATGTTTATGTTAATTTTAATAAGTAAATTAAATTTGGTTGATTTAAGTTTATATTTTTTTATTATTTCAGTAGTGGATAATAGGTTACTTTATATGCTTTATAAGTGTGGATAAAACTCCTATTATAATGTGATTGCTGTGTGATTGTGTATAAATTATATTTTAAATGTGTTTTTATTAAATTCCTACCATGATCCGATGTGATATAATGATTTTGAGTTTTGAAATTGTTAATGTTATCTTCTAGAAAAGCAGTTATTACCATATTGTGTATAAACTTCACGTAATTTTATAACAAAAGAAGTCATTAACCTATTCCAATACATTAACAATATTTTATATATCTTAACAGTGAAAAAGTATAAATTTGACTAATAACTACTTGACATTACTAATTGTATAATGTCATTCAGTTAAAAAATATTTTTTTAGTGCCGTTTTTACTGATAAGTTGTGCAGCTACTTTCATCGTGGCTTTTTATATATGCAGCTCCTGGCACAATTAAAATAACTACAAACATATGTCTAACTAATTCTTCGATAAATACCTACCTTATATTAGAATTTCTCAAAACAATATACAAAACTGATCCTAAACTAATTTTTATATTGCAATCAGACAAGGTTCAAATATTGGTTGACAAACCATGTTACTTAAAGTTTTTTGGGTGAGTTACTAAATTATGTTTAGGCAAGTAACTATTATGAACCAGTTATAATTCCGGCGAATGTAAGTATAATTTATTTAAAAAATGAAGTTGTAACTATCCATATATTTAATATGTAATTGTAGTAGGAGAAATAAAGTGTGTCAATGAATTTAATATACATAAGTACCTACCAGACATACCATTGGAAGATTTGTACATGTAGGGAGTGTCTTTACAAGCACATAAATTTAGACTTTGGGTACGCAAGAAAATCATTTCAAGTCAAATTAAAAAGAGATGATTCCAATTATTTGAAATGCACTATAAATAGAAAAAAATTATGTGTACCTTTGCTGCACAAATATGTATAACTAGAGTCCAGTCCTGTCAATTACTCGTCATATCTAATGCACAAATAATACAATTTAATTTTTGATATAACCCTATATTAAGTTAACATTTTAGACCCGCTAAAGTATTTTTATTACAACAGTGTACAGGGTGGGCCGTATAAGAGTGCGTATCCCCTTATCTCAGAAACTATATGAAGAAACTATGTGAGATAGAAAAAAAAGTTTTATATAAATGTTGTTTGCGTTAAAGATGTTGGTATTTTTTTAATATAGTTATATTTGTAGCTCTTCAATATACAGGGTGATGAACTAAACTTACCTTTTTTAAATGGAACACCCTGTATATTATTACATTTTTTAAAAGCTCTTCAAAAGACTTGTTCAACGATATATAATATGATGGGTCTGTAGCCCACCGTTTCGGAGCTATTGACTGTTATCTTCAGGAAAAGGTTAATATTTATAGCGAGCTAGAAAAGTTACTGATTGAGGTGATAAGCTGTAATTTGGGCCAAGAAATTCTAATTTGATCTATTTTATGAAACTTCTGTCTAATACTAAAATAAAAAAAATTGCAACAGTGATGCCAAGTTTCGTGAAATTTAATTTTTCATGATTTTTTTAAATGGAACACCCTGTATTTTATTACATTTCCTGAAAGTCCTTGCAAAGACGAGTTTATTGATATATAATATCAGGGGTCTACGACACACCGTTTTGGATTAATCTGCGTTTCTCTTCAGGAATTGACACATAAGTTATGCATGTTTGTATGTAATGTATTCTCTGCAAGAAAAAGTAGGCTTAATAGAATGTTATATATTTAATCACAAAAGTCCAGCTTTAACATTGAGAGATTATGTAAGAAAATATCATTTAAGATAACTGCCAGATATTCATACGATTCTAAATATTTGTATCAAATTTAAAAGAGATGGCAATATAAGTTATAAAAAAATCGTCCAAGGAATGAATGAATTAGTAATAACAACAATCAAAATTATAGCAACAGGAAGAATAAAAATAATCTAACAATGTCTAAAAAATATTGACACAATATTAAGTAAATACGGTAGCTAATAAATTCTAATTTAAATATTGCTGGAAGTGTCCTCCATTTTGTGCGATATATGTAGTAAAAACCACCTTTAGATTAAGAATCGCATTTCTAACGAAATCAGTACCATTAAGATAATCGATGGCTTCTATTATACGATACTGTAAATCATTGACTGTTGTTGGATTGTGTTTATAAACTAATTGCTTGACTGTACCCCACAGAAAGTAATCCATCGGTGTCAAATAGGGACTTCTAGGTGGCCAAACATAATTACCATTTTCCCCGATCCATTCTGAATAATTATGATTTAAATAATTAGTAATTTCGGCATTTCTGTGATATGGGGCTCCGTCTTGTTGCGAGATTAAGTTTTCACGATCTTCTACAACAGGTATTGCGTCAATAATTAATTGTTCGGCATTTTGCAGTAATTCTAAATAACGCTGACTGTTTAAATTTTGTTGGAAAAAAAAATTGGCCCAATTATCTTGGATTTGTATATTGCGCACCAGACTTTAACACAAGACCGACCGGATTGTTTTACTTCTTTAATGGCATTCTTATTTAGGTAGCTCCAATAATGGGTATTTTTTCTATTAAATACCTTACAACTTGTTGTAAACATTGATTCATCTGGCCAAACTATGTTGTCAAAAATGTTGTTTAAAAACTGTCTATCCATAATTTCGCTACAAAATTCCAGTCTTGCATTAAAGTCCCGTTGTTCTAATTTCTGGACAGGTAAATATTTATATGGCTTTACTTTATGTAGATTCAAACATGTTCGGAGAGTTGTTCTTCTTACATCCAATTCTAATGCAGCTTGGCGTGTTGATGTTTCAGGATTGTCATGGAAATGTAACAATATATTTAGTTGTGTATCCTCATTTAAAACTCTTCTTGGTCGATTTCTCTTACAACTTATATTGCCATCTCTTCTAAATTTGACATAAATATTTTGAATTGTACGAGTATCTGGCAGTTGCCTTAAAGGATATTTTCTTGCATAATCTCAATGTTAAAGCTGGACTTTTGTTATTAAGTATATAACATTCTACTAAGTCGATTTTTTCTTGCAGAGAATGCATACTCACATTTAATTTACAAAAATGAATGCCCTTGACGTTTAACTGTGAAGTAATAAACTGAAGCTACACAATAAACACAAAATGTCAAATAAACCAAATGATGCTCGATATAAACTCTCCAGTGGCCAGTGGCTACTTGACGTTGTCGATTATTTTATGATTAAAATCATTTATTTAACAAAAGGTGTTATGTTTACTATTACGATGGTTATTATGATATACCTATAGCTATGACTACAGTTCATTTCTATTTTTGCATATTAATTAATATCATATTAGTAATATGATATTAATCCATCTACATTTTTCAAATTATATATCTAGAATTTTAATAATACCATCCGAAACATGCATAACTTATGTGTCAATTCCTGAAGAGAAACGCAGATTAATCCAAAACGGTGTGTCGTAGACCCCTGATACTATATATCAATAAACTCGTCTTTGCAAGGACTTTCAGGAAATGTAATAAAATACAGGGTGTTCCATTTAAAAAAATCATGAAAAATTAAATTTCACGGCATCACTGTTGCAATTTTTTTAATTTTAGTATTAGACAGAAGTTTCATAAAATAGACCAAATTAGAATTTCTTGGCCCAAATTACAGCTTATCACCTCAATCAGTAACTTTTCTAGCTCGCTATAAATATTACCCTTTTCCTGAAGATAACAGTCAATAGCTCCGAAACGGTGGGCTACAGACCCATCATATTATATATCGTTGAACAAGTCTTTTGAAGAGCTTTTCAAAAATGTAATAATATACAGGGTGTTCCATTTAAAAAATGTAAGTTTAGTTCATCACCCTGTATATTGAAGAGCTACAGATATAACTATATTAAAAAAATACCGACATCTTTAACGCAAACAACATTTATATAAAACTTTTTTTTCTATCTCACATAGTTTCTTCATATAGTTTCTGAGATAAAGGCATACGCACTCTTATACGGCCCACCCTGTACATATTTTATACCCATATCTCATCAAACTATTTTAAAAAATTTCCCTCTGTAAATACTCTCAACATCATTAGCTGAAAACTAGCCAATGGAATGTTAGCACAGTATGGCGACCACCTTACAGTTGAAAAAATGATAGTTAGGAATCAGCCATCCAGTTTATTTTAAGAAATCCGTGTTTGATATATATGAATATATACTTTTTTGTTTTTTGACATAGGTTCTTGGGACTTTTTTCTATTGATAGAAGTCTACCAATCAGAACCAAGGTGTGAGGGGGAGATTTTTCCAATTGTTTTTTCGACATTCGCACGCGTTTACGAGTTATAACGATTTTAAGTTCTTGGGCGCGACTCGTGACGTCAGTAGAGCAAATTTTTTTGTTTTTTGTCGTATGACTTTGGGGCTTTTTTCTATTGGTAGAAGACTACCAATCACAACCGGGAATTTCTAGGGGCAGATTTTTGCACTTGTTTTTTCGATATTCGCACGCGTTTACGAGATATAAGGATTTTAAGTTCTTGTAAGACAATGCCCATACATAATTTCAGATATTTGAATTTCCCACCATCAGACAGACTGCAACAACCGCTACATGTCACGTGTGACCTGCCGAAAAGCCCTAAGACATAAGTTAAATTTACCCGCTAAATTCTCAGATATTTGACATTCAACATACCTAATTTCCCGCATTTTGCGCCAGACACCTGCAACCCCCATACCTAATTTCAGGCCGCCATCTTGACTATAGTAACCTACTGCGCATGTTTTTTCTATCCGCATTCACGACCAGTTACGTCATTGTTTTTCTATCCGTATTCTTATTTTGCTCATCCTGTATATAGTTTTTGATTCACCCTGTATACTAAATATTTGAATTTGCCGCCAGACTGCAGCAGCGGAGACCTCTTGCGTCCATGACAGCAGCTCTTGCTTTTGCTGCGTTTGAATTTACCCGCTAATTTCTCAAATATTTGAATTTGCCGCCAGACTGCCGCGCCGTGGCCGCCTGAGTTATTACGTTCGGCACGGCTCGTGACGTCAGGCCGCCATCTTGACAAACCTACGTCACACACCCTTGGGGTGCTCTTCTGCAGCCCCAGGGGCTCCTATACCTGCGGGGATGCATCTTAAGTCTTCTTCTTCATCCCCTGAAGCCAATGATCAGCAGTTCCGTGATGCAGGTCGCTGCTAGCTGGCCATCCAGCTCGCTGACAGTTCACTTCCAGTGGGGAACCCGTCTTGCTTATCTACTCTCCATTGATAGCTATGAAGACGACTTGAATACAATTTTGGATCTGGATGCTAACCTAATTTCACATCGAATGAACATAATAAACTCTTTCAATTTTAGTGCATATTATCATAATATTTTGTAATTGATTAATTTGTGGCTTAAATCCAATAAAGTAACGTTAAATGTTGAGGAAATATTTTCAACGTTTTGTGATATATCTAATGATAGCTTGCTATGTAATAATTAATATTTAATATTATTATAAAGAAAATGTACTATCTGATTTAAATAATAAATAAAACACTTTTAAGTAAGCTCCTTCTTTTATTTTAATCAGTCTTTCACAAAATGTCTGAGGTGATGCAGCAGCAGCAGCAGCAGAGCTGTGATGGTAAAGCAACACGCTGCTTCTGTTGTAAAAGTAAAATTATGATGTCACTTCATCGAAATAAAATAAAGTCTTTTAGTGATTTTACTAAAGATGAACTGCAACATGTTCCACTAGAATATATTCTTAAATATATAATTATGTCCATGAAGCTATGGTGACTTATAATGATTTTCTGTCTAGCTTTTACTTGATAATGTATTTTAACTATAGGGTTATTTGTACTAGAAATAAATAAAATTTCATACTAGCTAGAATGTGTAGGTTCCCTATTTAAACTCATTTAGCCATTATTGTTTAGTTCAGTTCTTATTAGTGTCTCAACTAGAGAGATTGTACTCTTATTGTAGAAATAAATATTTTTTAAAAACAATTGGTCAGAAGTTGTGAATTTAATTGGCGCTGCGAACAGAATACCCAAACGGCTACAATTGTGTATCCTCCGGTCTCTTTCAAGAGTTTATTGGGTATTTCAACCAAAGTGAAGTAAGAAGGTATTCCCCACTGGACAGCAACAGAGAAGTTAACTACAGACTACACCGACGTCAACAGAGAACCCCGCTGATCTTCACCTGGACAAAATATTCGAGGGACTTTCACCTAGACCAGTTGAACATCATAGAATGTATACAACACTCCTGTAAGTATTTTCTTTCCTTTATACATATAATATACATGTTAGAACGCTTCTGAAAAATAATATTTAATGCCAATAAGAGATAAATCGCCATTACTTAGAGGTGATTCAAACAGTCTGAATTCTGAAAATCATTTAAATAAATGTAATACTTAGAATCGCAATATGGCAAATATCACGCAACTAGAAATGAATATGGCAAAAGACATGCTCCCAGAATATTCTGGTGGTTCAAAAAGTTTGGCATATTTTATTAAACAAGTAGAAAGTTATTTTGAATTATTAAGAAAACCAGAGAAAAATTGTCTATTTAATAAATTGTTATTTAAACAAGTCAAGGCAAGATTGGTAGGCGATGCGCGAGACGTATTAATTTCTTTCAGCTGTAACAGATGGTCAGATGTTAAAGAAACTTTTTTTTTGAAAAGATTTGGAGATCCGCGATCAGAAGAAATGCTTCTACACGATTTAAGTACTTGCTATAAAAAACAATTATATATTATATGTTATATTGTTATATAATATTCATTATATTATAATGAAACTTACGAAAGTTACTTCGAAAAAAATCAAACATAAGTTGCAAATTATTCCAGAACATGTCAATATTCGTACCGAGAACCCCGATATAAAAAAAAACAATAAGATTAAACGTATACCAATCAGGCTTTAAGTATATTTAAAGCTGGAATTTTAGAACCCTATTGCAGTCATCTCCTAAAGATTCATGTCTATAATCTAAAGCAAGTTTTGTATGAATGCAGGAAATTTGATAATGAAAAAGTTAGTTTCATGAATTTTATGAGAAGTAAATCAAAAAATAATTTTGTAAAGAATCCAACAGATCGAGCCAGGTCAAATAACCAAAACATACAAAATAATAATAGAGGACATTTTAATTCAGTACATAATAATTCTACACACAGTGTTCAGTTCTTAGTCTTAGTACGTTATTATTGTAACATTTAACAGAGTTGGCACTGCCAATCGGACAGTTGGGTTGTCAAGCATGTGAAAAACAGTTCTGTTGAGTTTTTAGTTTTGTCATCGGTAATTATTTACTATATATAAAAAATTAAACAAACTAGGGCACCTAGGAACATGAACAGTCATTTCGTTTTTGTACATCATTTAGGACACAATACACTAAATATACTTTTCAATTACGTAAGTAAACGAAAGCTTAATTAGTACATCACATTTTTTTTCAGTAATTTCATGAAAAAACATTTATTTAACCAGTAATTGTCTATTATGTTCATGTATTATTATCCAATCCGCCATTTGCATTTTCAGCTGACAGTACGACGTCACGACGGCATTGTTGCCAAATATTCATGAATGTCGGATAAATAGTCGAGTCGTAGTGTGCCATAATAAATAATATGATATCAAAGTTTGTATATAAAAATACATTAAAACTGCCTGAGTAAGTAAAAGATATTAAATAAAATAAAAAGCTAAATAAATGTAAAATCATAACAGATATGTAATTTCACCTAAAATGGAAAAGTATAGGAAACATATTTTTGTAAGAGAAAAGAAAAAGTTAACAAACTAGCACATATGAACACTTAATTTCCTTTTTGCACATCAATTAGGTAGGTAACTCTTTTTTTGATTTTCCGATTTATTTATTATTTGTTTATTATTTGTCTGTGATATGAGATTTCATGTTACTGTTATTATTGATGTTTATTTATATGCTTATATTTATAACTTTGGTGAAATACCAATATGGGCAGTTTTTTATAAAAAAAAATAAAATGTTTCAACAGATGGAAGGAAATAGACATTTGTAACCAAAAAATATAAATAAATTAATATAAGCATGTATATAAAATAAATAAACATCCCAATAATAACAGTAACATAAAAATCTCATATCACAGACAAATAAACGAATAATAAAAATCAAATCGGCAAATCAGAAGTAGAGCTACTTAATTTGAATTTTATCAAGTATAGAATACTCTACGTTAAAGTTATGTATAAACTGTTGTTGTATTTTATCATTCTCTTACAAAACTAAATTTCATATACTTTTCCATCTTCGCTGAAATTATATAATGATTTTACATTTATTTAGCTTTTATTTTATTTAATATCTTTTACTTTTTCAGGCAGTTTAATGTATTTATGTACATAGTTTGATATAATATTATTATAGCACTCCACGACTCCACTTTTTACCCGACATTCATGAAGGTTTGGCAACAATGCCGTCGTGACGTCGACTGTCAGCTGCAAATGCAAATGGCGGGTTGGATAATAATACGGGAAGATAATAGACAATTATTGCTTAAATAAATGTGTTTTCATGAAATTTCTGAAAATACGTCTTATGCACCAATTAAGCTTTCGTTTACTTACGTAACTGAAAAGTATATTTAGTGTTTTATGTCCTAAATGATCTGCAAAAACGAAATTAACTTCATGTTTATAGGTGCTATAGTTTGTTTAATTTTTTCTCAAAAACTAAGTCCGACCGCCAGAAAATATTGTCAGAATTGTGTTCAGCACACCCGAAAATAGGGGGGTAGGCAAAATTTCAGCAAAATTGGTGAGGTGTTCTCTATAGTAAATAATTACCTTGTCATCTAGAGATGAATAAATGATGTTCTTGAGTTTAACAAAAGTTGCATAATTTCTTTTGTTAACGAAATTCGAGTATAATGCATTTAAAATAAGCGGGATAAGTCCCCAACACACAGTAGTAATAAAAATTTCAGTTATAACAATAATTGTTTGCCGTTAACAAATCAATTCCCTAGAGGACCAATAAATGTTCAACCGAGACCAGTAAATAAAAATTTCCCAACTAATTCTCAGGTGTTTGGTAAAAATGTAACGAATCAAAATAAACCAACCCCAATGTCTGTTTCCTTTAGAAACACATAATTATAATACTAGAGAAAATCATTTTAAACCACAATCCCTACCGACATTTGTTACGGAAGAATTACATAATGTAGAAAATAATCAAATTGATTGCAGGAATTGCAAGAAAAATCTAGCGAGTTACAGGAAAATTTTCAGGCAATTGCCTCGGACCAAACATTCACTTAAATTATATTAGCAATAAACCAAAACTACCCTTTATAACAATTCCAAGTTTAAATTTGAAAATATTGATAGATTCTGGAGCTTCCAATAGCATTATCAACCCAAAACCGGCTAATAATTATTTCAAAAATTATTCCATTAAAGAAAAATGTTCGGTAAAATCTATTAATCAAACAATAACTAATGATCAGAATATAAATATACCTCTTTACAGTGGCACGACAGATTCGATGCATTGATAGGTAGCCATGATTTTCAATAATTAGGAGGAAAAATATATTATCAGCATCAAGTCCTAGAAATAGGAAGAAAACAAATACCTTTTTTTATAGAATTAAATCCGCTGAACTTCCAATCATTTAACCAAAACAAATAATATTATTAATATTCCTGTTAACATAGAAGATGGACTCGTAATTATCCCAGAAATAAGCAGTAAAGACATTTTGTATACCCGAATCAATAGCCTACGCGAAAAATGGCATTTGCGAAATTCCGTTTTAGGAAGAACGTAGGATTGAAATGTATTGTCAAGAGCAAGTAGATGTAGAACTATTTATAAAGCTTCAAAAACCCGAATAAATATTTACAGATCTTGATGTTTCAAACATAATTAGAACATCACATTTAAACTCTGAAGAAAAAAATATATTCTAGATTTATGTAAAAAGTATAAAAATATATTTTATAACGAAAATTCTGATTTAACATTCACTAACGCGATAAAACATAATATACGCACCACGATGACCCCATTTTTAGTAAATCTTATAGTTATCCCTATTTAAAGCAATAAATTGAAAATTAAATAACCAAATTATTGGATAATAAAATCATTAAATCCTCAATTTCCCCTTTTAGCAGTCCACTATGCATGGTACCTAAGAAGGCGGATGCTTCAGGACAGAGAAATGAAGATTAGTTATAGATTATCGCAAATTGAATGAAAAAAATAGACAAGTTCTTTACCTCGAATAGATGAATTTTCAGAAAACTTAAGGTAAATGCGTTTATTTTACAAACCTCGATTTGGCGCAAGGTCTCCACCAAATTGATATGTCACCAAACAGTATGCCTTATCTGAAAAAACTGCCTTATCCATTAACAATGGGCATTATGAATAGATTCGCATGACCTTCGGACTCAAAAACGCCCCATCTACCTTTCAACGAGTAATGGATAATATACTTAAGGAATATCTATATAAATTTTGTTTAGTTTATATGGACGACGTCGTGATATTTTCAAAATCCTTAAATGATCATTTAGTTCATATGAGAAAAATCTTTGAAAAATTTAAAGAGTATAACCTTAAAGTCCAGCTAGACAAGTCTGAATTTTTATGTAAGGAAGTTGCATTTTTAGGGTACGTAATAACGCCACATGGAAGAAAACCCAACCCCGCGAAAATTAAAGCAGTACTCGAATACCCTTTACCAAAAACAACCAAGGAAATTCAAATCGTTTCTAGGGCTAGTAGGATATTATAGGCGCTTTATTCAAAATTTCGCAGAAGTTGTATCTCCATTTACCCGTTGTTTAAAAAAGGAAACAAAAATAACTTGCGAAGATCATGAGTATAAAGAAGCGTTCCTTATATGCACAGAACTCTTAACTAATGCACCCGTACTAGCTTATCCAGATGTCGAAAAAACATTTTAAACCACAATCGACGCCAGTAACGTAGCAATCGGGTGGAGTATTATCACAAAATGGTCACCCATCTCGTTTTGCTTGCAAACACTAAAATCAGCAGCAAAAATACTCTACAATTGGAAAGAGTTATTGTCCATCGTAGAAAATAAAAAGCATTTCGTCCGTACGTATTCGGGAAAAAGTTTATATTTGAAACCGACCATAAACCATTAGTATGGCTTTTTTCGCTAAAAGACCCAAATTCACGGCTAGCCAAATGGTAACTTCGTCTTGAAGAATTTGACTATCAGATCCAATGTAAAAAAGGTAAAGGAAACAGTAGCTGACGAGCTTTCTCGAATCGAAATTAATATGAAAGAAGTGGAGGATGACGAGTTAGGTTTAGTATCAATTTTCCCGCAAGTCGACTTAGACGAAGACTTACCATTAGACGATGCAAACGAAATTTTAAGTAGGAGTTTAACGAGCAGACCGAATCCTACACACAACATACTGCACACGAGAATCCGGTATTTACTCTACCTGTAACTGAAGAACCTCTAAATCAGTGTGTTAATGAAATAGAATGAAAAATAGTGATCAATATAAACTAGATTACACGAAACCCTTTAAAAGAAATCATTATTTAATTTCCGTACGATGCGGACGAGAATTGGAAGATATCAAACAGGTTCTTAAAGAAATAATAGATAGGAAAACCTATATGGCGTTTATTTTCATAACAGAGAAGTAGATTATAAGTTTATAAAAATTTGCTCTGAACTATTCGATAGTAGTGTTAACTTAGTTAAATGTAAGTATTCTATGTAAGGATCTAGAAAAACCAGACTATCAAAATGAAGTCATCATCGAATATCATAATATTCGATGATGATTCGATTCATACGTAAAGAATAAATACTATTGGCACGATATGAAAACAAAAATCAATAAAATAATAAACGAATGTGAAATATGCTGGCAAAGTAAACACGAGAGAAATCCTTATAATATAACATTTTTAACACCACTGTTAGCAAAACTTTTTGACACTATTCATATTGATACTTTCGGTTTTGACAACGCAAAATTACTAACTATCATAGATCTGTTTTCACAATACACCCAAGCATAATACATAGAAGACCAATCAAGCGTCACAGTCCTTAATAAATTAAAACATTACTTTACTCATTAGAATTTCCCTAGAAAAATAGTTTGTGACGAAGGCAAAGAATTTAAAAATAACTTCTTTTCTTTCGAGAATACTGTAAACTTTTTAAAATCGAGCTTCACTACTATATACTACTACACTACAGATTATAACCCTAGCTCAAATTCTTAGAATTCGCCCATAGAACGAGTACACTCAACCATTCTCGAGAAGTTGAGAACATTGAAAACAACAAATAAAAAATAATCCCCCACAAAACTTAATGACTACTGCTCTATTAATTTATAATCAGTCCATTCATTATAGTACAGGTTACACCTCCTTCACCCTTCTGTACGGCCTCTATGAAAATTTAAACGCGCATGAAATAGACTTAGATAAAACCATCTATGAATCATATAAGGATAAAAGAAAAAAACGAAATTATTCCATTCTATAAGGTAATAAGAATTTAGAAAGGAGTAATATAAATAAGGAAAATCACATAAGCATGATTGAACTAGAAGTTTATTTCTAAAAACCTAAAATTCGAAAAGCATACCCTTGTTATGTCAAAGCCAGTGTTACCTCAATTAACAAAAATAAAGTAAAAGGTATTATAGCCGCGCCTAAAGCCCCTGCTAACATCTATAAAACAAAAATTAAAATACTGAGAAAAACATTTTCCTTACCGGATGACTCTTCTGGCAACTAACATGGGGCTTCGAGTAGAGAAGATTGAGGACACAGGATATTTCCTGGAAGAATTAAGTCCTACAAAAACTTTAAATCATTATCACAAATTTTATTTTTATTTTGATATGACTAACCTAGAATACAGTTATAGAAATCTTTTAGTTAATAGTTACATTCTTGAGAATAAAATATTTGAACAATAGAGACAGTAATTCAACATCTTTATCAAATATTCTAAAAAAAATTGTATACAAATCGAAAATCAATTATCAAGTTTTAAACATCGTACTAAGCAATACTATACGTACTTTAGTAAACGTTTTAGGATCAGCAGTTAGCTTCATCACAGGAAATTTAGATCAAGACGATTTACAAAATATAAATAATAACTTGCATCTTTTATTTAAAAATCAGGAGAAAGTTATAAAACGAATGAATAAGTATACCTCTTTCGCAAATCATGTAACTGGCCTATATACAAGACATTTAGAAACAATTCAGCAAAATATTAATACCTCTCTCGCAACTCTTACAAAAATCAACGATAAATTTAATTTAGAATTATTATTAATTCAATATAATATATTTCTGTCACAAAAATGACTAGAAAGCATTCTTAGTATTCAAAGAACTATAAGTTTATCTTCAAGTGGTATAACAGTCTTAGAGATATTCTCAGCTGCAGAATTAAAGCAGATAATAACAGATAAAACCTGTAGAAACTTTGAAACACTCTTAAATTGAATGCTAAACTACTTTCTCGAACCTTATTGACGTTTCAGTGACAGTGGCAAGCAAAGGCAAGGAGACTTGATAAAGGCAAAATTTTTAAATATCGTTAATAACTTGTAACTAGAGAACGGATAACTCGATTGTCATTGTTCAAAAACGAGAATGTAGAGAATTGAATTACCTTTTAAATGAGGTGCAATACGGCGCACTTTGCCATTTAAAAAAACTGAGTTGACAGCGCCAGTGGCGCCATCTTAGAATTTGAGGAATTGAATTTATCGTCAGAATCAACTTCATTTTACATGATTCACCCTGTATTTTGTTAAAACTTCTTTAACTCGATTCGTTCAAAAGTTAGCAGAGGGGGGTTACTTTATGGACAGACGTATATTCCGATATTAGATCCTCATCCTTATAATCACCAGAGAATGTACCCTATTCCCTTATGTACCCTTAGCGATAAGGTTCCCTATTTAAAATTATTTAGCCATTATTATTTAGTTCAGTTCTCTTATTAGTGTCTTAACTAGAGAGCTTGTACTCTTATTGTAGAAATAAATATTTTTAAATTTATTTCTACAATAAATCTCTCAGAAATGGTGAATTTAATTTCACCACTATTATTACCATCAATGAATTTATAAAAATGTTTTTATATAATAAATATATATTGTAAAAGAAAAAACATGTTTGATATTAGAATTGTTAACATGTGGTGTTTAATAACAACTGAATGCAACGTAATTCCGGACACTGCTATCACATTATGCGAGTCTGGTTTTAATAATAATCAGAAACATTATTTTTTAATGAAATAAAAACCCGGAAGGCTGTTCTAATTTGAAACTTTATCTCAAACATTTGCAGGAGGTGTGAATGATTAAACAATCAAACAATCCATACTTTATCATATATCACAGTAAAATAAAACCATAAGTTCTAACATAAATATTCATTGTTGATGAAATAATTCATTTAAACTTTTATAGTAATAATTTGATTCGATGAAATTTTTGGTGGGGCTGTGAATGTATAATATAAATACAAGAACAAATACTTTAATAATCAGTATTAGCTGAGCAAAGCTAGCTGAGTTGAGTGGAGAGGGATAGACGACGGCTCCAATTAATAAATTTCTTGGTGAAAATAAAACGTTACACGTTACGTTGTAGGGGAAAAATAAGTATTACAAATTTTAAATTTACATCTTTTTAGTCTTTTATGTTTTAATATTATATCAATTTTAAATAACATTAATTCTTTTTGTTATAGAAAGGATCTACATGAAATTAATAATGTTACTACACTCCGCAGAAAAAAGCTCATTGTTCTTCAGGAACCTACCTGTCAACGTACCTGTGCCTATTGTTGATATGAAAATTGTGCAAACCACATATGGTAGAAGCATGCTGGCCGAATTATAAGACAAGGTGGTATTTTTATCAAAACGAGTAGTGCCCGTTGTGGAACATAATATTGAAAATTTTGTAGCCGACAAGTACGTGCTAGTTTTCAAAGGGCTTGTAGATTGCGGCAAGGCCCAACCTGAAGCCAACCTCAATATTCAAGAGGCCTCCTCATCATAAGAAGCCATCATTCTAGAAGGCGACATCATCCAAGTAAGACACTGTCTTTAAGTGTAAGTACCCTGTGGTTTACTGTTTGTGGCAGTAGTATTTGAATTATAGTAATTATGGACATATTATGCAACGAGGGTGATAAGTTCATTAATGATTCAAAAAATTAGAGAATCTTATATAAATTATAGGTGAAAGTCGTACATCGCCTAATGTTGAAAAATACATTAAATTAATAAATAAACAAGTACGATTGACATACCAAGCCTTAAGAAATAACGATTCTATAGGAGTTTCACGTAAACTTCATACACAGTTATCTCATTTAAAACATACTAAACCCCTTATTAATGCAAAACATAAGGGGGCTGGGTATAGGGATAAAATAAGCCATAGGACACGCTGGGAAGGCATTCAGTCAGTTTTTTTTTTACGTATCCGGTCAATTATTACTATCAATAAGAGGTATATCGATATTGTTGATTTTTGAACTGTTCCATTCTCACAATTTAAGACTAGGATGAATAAAATTCCAAAAATACATCTCTCAAAGAAACTGAACGTTGTGTTTTGCGGGGAATACATAAAAATCCAAAGTCTCCGAAATACGGGACTTTAAATTCTTTAATACAAAAAACGGCAGTAGTCGATTTAGGTACGGATTTAAAGGCGTGGTTTAATGAATTTGTTGTAGACAAAATTTTAAACAAACTGGAGGAGTTTAGCGAAAAAGATAGTGGGTGGGCCCTTCACAAAATTCTTAGTTTAGAAGTTAACATTAATAAATTGGAAAAGGGCAATGGTATAGCTTCATGTTATATTACCAGAACAAATTTCCAGTAAACATGCTTGCGTTAACGTAAAAAAATATGTTGATGACTTGTGTTTTGCGTGGTGTATTGTTTCGGCATTACAACCAACTAGTACACTCTTCCATAGAACCTCATGGTACCCAATTTGAAAAACTTAATGATATATCAATCTATGTTTACAACTTCCACAAACGTGGCAAGACTTTTAATGTTGTGTGCCCACTTAACAAAAAATAAATTAGTGAGACACATTAACCTGCTTTTAATTCAAGACAAATATTTTAATGAAGGTCGGGAAGGGAGTGAGGAGAGATTGGTTGTGAAATTAATTATGATTTTTGTTGGATTAAAAATTTATCTAGGCTTGCTTCATCTCGATTAAGTAAAAACACACAGAAAAAACATATATTTGCCTCAATTATTTTATTGCTGAGGAACAATTAAATGATTAATTATGAATATAGATTGCGAAAAATTAAATAAATGTAAAATCACTTTTCCCGATGAGAAATCTCTATATTTTAAGAATCACAAGTATAAAATTCCATCACCTTTTGTTATTTATTCTGATTTTGAGGCAATGCTAGAACCACTCTCTGAACAGAGTAATACCGAAACCAAGAAATATCACAAGCATAAGGCATTCAGTGTTGATTATTATTTCAAATGTTTGTATGATGATAGGTTATCCTTTTATAAAAACTACCGAGGTGCCAATTGTATTACAGTGGTTCTCCAGTGAACTTGATAACATTTCTAAATTTATTGATTCAAAACTAACTACTGTTACTACTGCCATGGATATGTTGTCACAAGTGCAGGAGATTGAATTGCATGCATCCACGCATTTGTGAGAAACCATTTACGACAGATGATCATAGGGTCGGAGACCACTGCCACTTTACGGGTATATATAGAAGGCCGGCGCATAATAAATGCAATCTAAATTTTTAAAAATTCATTTGTAGTGCCTCTAGAATTTCACAGCTTAAGTAATTACGACGGCCATTTTGCCATTAGAGAAATTTCAAAAACTGGTAGCATTAGTTTATTGCCGATAAATTAAGAGCGCTACATTTCATTCACGAAAACAATGCCCGACTCCAATGTTAAATTTCTGCTTTTTCTCATTTTATGTTTAAAATTCAGATCTTGCTGCGTTTGAATTTACCAGCTAATTTCTCAGATATTTGAATTTACCATTAGATTGCATCTCAATCTCCTACCACTACATCTCGCTTGCGCCCTAGGCGCAATATATTTGAATTTACCCACTGATTTTTCAGATATTTGAATTTGCCGCCAGACTGCCGCATCCTCTCGTGCGTAGACGCCTGGCGTAGACAGCCGCGCTTCTCGCGGCTTGTCGGGTGATCTTCTGCAGCCCCTGGTTCACCTACACTTGCGGGGATGTCTCTGAAGTCTTTGTCTTCACCCCCAAAGACCATAACCAGCAGGTCCGTGGTCTTCGTCGATGGCAACAGGCCATCCAGCTCGATGACAATTCACTTCCGGTCGAGAACATACACAGTATATCTACTTTTCTTATTTAATATGTAATTTTTATAAAATATGTAATTATTACGCTCTAACTAGTTACTATGTAACTAGTATTAAATACGCTATAAGTTCAACTCATTTTTTTAAAGCTCATTTATTCGATATTAGATAGTCATGTAAAATATGTACGTGCTTATTTTAAAGTGGATTTTCTCTATCTCTATTAAAATGTACCTATATAAAAGATAAATTACTGGCCTGTGTTTGGATCACATATGTTGGGTTAGACCTACCATTGTTCTGTAGACGTTCACAAATAAAAAAATTTGATATCGAGCAATCCCGGTCATTCCACATTAATCTTGATGCAAGTCGAGCAGAAGAAGATGGCAGTGAATACACCCTTCGTATTTCCACGCAGTCTTGATCACTTAAGCCATCATCATTGGGCTGTCTATTATAATGTCCATGTTGAGCCCATCCAGGAAACCAATCTATGATAATATAAAATGTTAAACAGTAATTTCTCACTTATTTTTCGAGATCAACAGTATGTTTAAATTTTGCATGTTTGTCTAATCTGCAATTAAGATAGTTTTATTAATTCAACGCTAATACAGTTAGTTTCTTGATTTTGAAAAAATATGTTAATGTTTATTTGATTTTGATCTTTTTACAAAAGAAGATAAGTATTCCATAACATAATTCAACTTTTTCTAACATAAAGTAAAATTTAATAATAAAAAAATGTCATTGATTAAGTAAATAATCGGCCATTTTCGATATTTTTCGAGACCCTATTATTTTTATGATTAGATTTTTTATTAATTTAAGAAAAAATTGTTAATATAGTAGTATTGTTAGTATGTTATATGTTAGTTAGTTGTTTAATTAATATTAAACCATTATTAAACATCTGCATCTAGTTTCTGCTGCAATCTAGTGCTTGCAAAAATGTTTGTAGTATAGTCTAGATCCGCATTTAGAGAAATTAGGGAATTAAATTTTAAATGATTCCGGTAAAAGAAAAAGTTGCATAAAATGTTTGATTACGTCGTTCTTTGAGAAATTTGTTTATCTATTATAGAATTTATAGCAGTGATTATAAAAAATTTAAGCACATCTCGAGTTATTTAATGACATGGTAAATACACGAGAATAAATAAATAACTAGAAGAATATGTTGCAGTCGGCAACTTTCATGTGGTTGCCGATAGATTCGTGATCTCGGTTTCAAAAGGGAGACGCATTTTCGAGGATATTTTATTGCTTTTTCATAGACGTACTTAATTAATTTATATTTTGACAATTTTGTTATGAAAAAATATATTTTAATATCATAACAATAACAATTTGTTAGAAGAAATAAGATAAGTACTTATTTAAATAAAGAATAACGTTTATTGATTTTTTACTCTACCTAACAGTTTTATTAAATAATTGTGAGTAAAATTTTTCCATGGATGTACAAATTAAATGTGTATTCAAAAATGTTTTTCAAAGTTTTTAATAGCCCTGTTTTGTAAAAGAATACTTAAAATATAATACAATACTCAAATTTTCAGGATAGAATCTCAGGTTAACCGGCCTAAAGGTTACGGGAATAAATAGAGCGCGTAATAGGCAGATATGCTTCTGGTTATTTATTTATTCTTGTGGTAAAAGCTGTAACGAAAATTAATTAAATTTCTGCATTATATCGTATCTACTAATATACAACCTAGAAAACACATTTACGTAGCACTAGTTCCCTATCTTATCAAATTTTGCGCCCATATTTTATTGGTATAGGAGGTAGGAGAAAATAGATATGGAGAAACGGAAGGAAGATTTTTGTACGTGCCTGAAGTTAGCTTCAGATTTAGATTTATTTTTACCGGAGATTCATTTATTTACGGTAGAACCAGATGAATACTCACCAAAAAATTGTATTAAAAGTTTTTAGCAAAATCTAAGAAAAAACGAGAATATGACTGGTTTCACACACAGTCATATGCAAGAGATTCGATAGGTTTGTACGAAAGCACACTTTGAAAGAGGGAAAAACTATACTTTAAAGTTGAATGATTCTCTGATGTAATTTTTAAAGCAGCGGCCAAAGAGACATGAAATATTAGATAAAATCAATTACAACAAAAATGAATCATCCTGCTAAGAGTTACTATATATATATATACCGAGTTTCCAATTTCATTTGACTAATGGCAATTAACATGGGCTATTACATTTCATTGAATTTTATATTCCCAGGGCAAACTATGAGAAATATGCTGACGGAATCGATAGTAGTGACTTTCAAACACTTCTGATTACTAAAATACTAAAGCGAAATGCTTTTTTAATTAAAATATCAATAAAAATTCGTTTTAAGTTAATAGGTATAGTTTACATAACTGTTTTAAGAGACATTATTAAACGTCATCCGGTGGACTAGTTGGTTGAGCGGCAGTGTTTCAAACTGAACCGCAGAATTTTGCAGGTTCGAATCCCGCCAGAGACAACTTCTTTTTTTTACTTTTTACTAATTACTTTTTAACTAATTACAAATTATTAGTGTTTACTTATTCGAATAAATATGGTTCATTGTCAGTACCTAGTTATTATTTTTGAAAGTCACAATATTTACTTATCTAAAAAAATAATAATGAATATTTTAATTGGTTCGTTTCCTTTATCTTTAGCTAAAGCTTCTATCTTATAAAATAATTAATCAACAAGCAACATATTTTTTATTTATTACATGCACTGTGCTTTTACTAATAGTCTACTTATCTCTGCTAATATTTACTACATATTATACCTCAATCTGGATATTGAGTTAAACAGTATTACAGAGGAACTGTCGTGAATTAGTAATAGGTTTTTTTTTAAATAAAAACTATAAATCTAAAATTATGAATTTTTTAAAATAAGAATATATTTAAAAAAACTCATCATATTTAAAATAAACTCCTCAAAAAAAAACATGACAGTTCCTCTGTAACTGTTTAACTCAATATCCAGATTGAGGTATAATATGTAGTAACTATTAGCAGAGATAAATACACTATTATTAGTAAAAGCACAGTGCATGTAATGAATAAAAAATATGTTGCTTGTTGATTACTTATTTTATAAGATAGCTTTAGCTAAAGATAAAGGAAACGAATCAATTAAAATATGTTTTATTTAATTTTTTTCTTTTAATAAGCAAATATTGTGACTTTCAAAAATAATAACTAGGTACTGACAATGAACCATATTTATTCGAATAAGTAAACACTAATAATTTGTAATTAATGAAAAAGTAAAAAAAAGTTGTCTCTGGCGGGATTTGAACCTGCAAAATTTTGCGGTTAAGATTGAAACACTGCCGCTCAACCAACTAGTCCACCGAATGACGTTTAATAATGTCTCTTGAAATAGTTATGTAAACTACACCTATTAACTTAAAACGAATTTTCATTCATATTTTAATTAAAAAAGCATTTCGCTTTAGTATTTTGGTAATCAGAAGTGTTTGACAGTCAGTACTCTCGATTCCGTTAGCGATATTTCTCATAGTGTGGCCTGGGAATATAATATTCAATGAAATGTAATAGCCCATGTTAATTGTCATTAGTCAAATGAAATGGGAAACCCGGTATATATATATTGTTGGGTAATAATTGTTTTAACTTGGGCTGTTGTTTATAAAACAACGACGTATCGTTGTTTTATAAACAACGGCCCAAGTTAAAAAAATTATCCGAACTGAAGGACAGGACGCTGAGATTCGTATTGTGAGACACGAACATATTAATATATTTTGAATTGTGAAACGAGACAGATGTTACGTTACGTTTACCCACTAGTAAAAGTAATTGTTTAATAAAATTATTTAATAAATAATGCTTAATTATACACATCCACAAGAAGGTTCTAACACTTCAGAAGTTGGGATGGAGTAAAAAATTAAATAAATAAACAGCCATAAAATAAAAACTTAATAAATAAATAATTTAAAAAGAATTTTAATATTTAGTGCAGTGCAGTGCAGCTATAGTGTTTAATTGGATATTTGGTGAGTACTCCAGCCTATTGTTTTCTCAACTGAACATTTTTTGTCTAGTCTGTTGTCTGTTTAAGTAGAATTATTCATTATTATGAGTCATTCGGCAACAAAATCAAATCGACGCAATAAGCGTGCGCACTGTCCAAGTCCCGAATCAAATTATTCTTTCCTGGAACAAATACTAAAATTTTTGGAAAGTGTAGTGCGTAATTCAAAATCGTATTGTAATTCTGATTCCAATGCATCATGTTCGAGAACGCAACAGAACACGCGGTCTTACACACCGCCGCGGCCCGCGCGTGATGTAAACGAAAACATTGATAACGAACAAAGACCTAGTTCATTGCGTCAGGAGTTTGGAGGTTCAAGATTTGTAGGCCGTTTAGAATTAGTACCATCATTTAATGAATCCACTGACGGTTTGACCATTTATCAGTGGCTGGACAAAGTAAATTCTATCAGCAAAATATATGGCTGGGATGAAAAAGTAAAAATATTTTGTACTACCGCGCGTTTAACTGGGAACGCCAAATCATGGTATGAATGTCAAATACACGCGCCAGACACATGGTCTTACTGGAAGCAACAATTAAAACATGCTTTTCCACCACATAAAGGAATCGCGGCAAACTAAAAGACTTTGTTAATACAGAAAGACGACCAGAACAAAATGTTGTCGATTTTTATTATGAAAAGCTTCGAGTAGGCATACACTGTAATCTTCCTAATACAGTTATTTCAGATGTAATTATTTCTACCATTAATAACAATTTAATAAAAGCCAGCGCACAGGCGGCTAGGTTTGATATGCCAAAGAAATTATTAGAATTCCTAACCGATTCGGATATGTTAATTCGTGGCTCTAATTAGACTTAGAGAATAAAACTTGTTCGTTTTGATTTTTAATTGTATATTGCTTGTAAAATAAACATTGATAATGGAGCTGTGATACATTCGTCTTGCTTACATCTCTGACTCGCTACAACTCGAACTCGCATCTCGTGCTCAGGGCAGCCAACCTTTTTTAATATGTCCCATGGAGCACGGAACGCCTTTACACAAAACAAACTTAAATTCTGAACATACTCCGCCTCGTTGACAAATTCTTCTTGTCAACATGACGTGGAAAACATACAAATACAAAGGTAAGTCACACACTTTTATTACAGGCCTTTTTATCACACCTACCGTGTGTTTTTGTTGTGACCGTGTGTTGTTTTGACCGTCACCACCCGAGTCACACCATCACTGCCTTTATGGATTTTTATCACTCGGCCCAGCAACCATCTCGATGGAGGTAAGTTGTCTTCTTTTACAAGTACCAGTGCGCCTTCTTGAAGCGATTTCGCATTTTCTTTCCACTTGGTTTTTGCTTGCAATTCTGTTATATATTCACACGACCATCGCTTCCAAAAGCATTGGTGTAGTTTTTGGAGAAGTTGGAATCGTGAAATTGTATTTGGCTTTGTATCAACGACATCTCTTTCAGGGATGGACGTTAATGGTCGTCCAATCAAGAAATGGCTTGGAGTTAAAGGTTCCATGTCTTGTGGGCTGGAGGACATTGGGAAGAGAGGTCGGGAGTTGAGTGACGCCTCAATTTGGGTAAGAATGGTTGAAAATTCTTCATAAGTTAGAATTGTGTCATTTAATACTCTTTTTAAACATCTTTTCACTGACTTAACCCCAGCCTCCCAGAGGCCTCCCATATGAGGAGTACGAGGGGGAATAAAATGCCAATCTATTCCCTGGTTTGCTAAGTTTTCTAATAAAGATGACTTTTGGGTTTTTAAAAATTTGTATAATTCAACTAATTGATTTTTTGCTCCTACGAAGATGGTGCCATTGTCAGAAAATATTTCATTTGGTCTGCCTCTGCGTGATACAAATCGTCGAAGAGCAGACAAAAAGTTCTCTGTACTCAAATCAGTTACAACTTCCAAGTGAAGTGCTTTTGTCGTGAAACAGACAAAAAGACAAATATATGCTTTTGAAATTCTACAGCCTCTACCCTACCGATCTTTAATTGAAAACGGGCCTGCGTAGTCAATACCGGTAACTTGAAATGGATACATTAACGACACACGTTGCTTCGGTAAATTACCCATCATAGGTGGTACTGATTGTGAACTATATCTAAAACATTTTAAACATTCGTGAGTGATTTTGCGTGCTAGACTTCGTCCACCGATAGGCCAGTAATTACGCCGAATTGACGCCAATAACTGTTGAGGACCGCAATGTAATAACCTAATATGTTCTAATCGAAAAAGCATTTTTGTATAATTGTGACACGAACATAATAGTATGGGATGCTTAATAGTATACGGTAATGTAGAATTTGTGAGCCTTCCTCCTACTCTTAATAGTCTCTTCTCATCTATGAATGGTGTACGACTAAGTATTTTATGCCGTCGAGTTAATTGTTCCTTGTTTAATAATAATTGTATTTCAGCAAAGAACGTTTCCTTCTGAGACAGTTTTGCTAAAATGCAACGACTTTCGTTTAATTCAACCGCAGATAAAGGACTAAAAGTTCGTTTATCAGTCTTAACTCGGCAATTACTTACAAATCGAATACAATATGCTATTACTCTCGTTAACCGCGTAAGTGACGAATATCTAGAGAATAAATTGAAATTTTCACTGTTTAAAATTGTACATGAAACCAGTTTCTTTTTTAATTCTGGAAGTTCACTAGTGATCGCTTGAGGTTTAGATTGGACCCAATTACTAGTATCATTCAGTATATCAGGACCTGTCCACCACAAATCAGAATCTTTTAATGATTTTGGAAGAACCCCCCGTGACGCCAAATCTGCTGGATTATGTTTTGATTTGACATGATGCCAATTAACTAGAATGGTTTTTGACTGAATTTCAGAGATTCTTTTAGCTACAAAAGTTTGCAACTTACATGGCTCTGTTTGTAACCAGCAAAGGACTATTTGTGAGTCTGTCCAGTAATGATTACTCATTTTAATGGTCATTGATTCTTGTACAGTTTTCATTAGTTTGGTTAGAAGCACTGCCCCACATAACTCTAGTCGCGGAATTGAAAGTAGTTTAAGAGGGGCCACCTTTGTTTTTGCACAAACCAACCTACATTGAATTTTCCCTTCAGGTGATTCAGTTCTTACATAGACACACGCAGCATACGCATCCTGAGATGCATCACAAAAACCGTGTAATTCGGCATTTTTATAAGACCTTTGCAAGACATATCTTGGTATAGAGAGGTCATTAAGACTAACTAATTCATTTCGGTATTGTTGCCAACGTAACTTTAATTCATTAGGAATCGGATCATCCCATGATACCTTGCACCGCCATAAATTTTGTAAAAGTATTTTTGAAATAATAGTACACGGACTTAATAATCCTAAAGGATAGTACACTCGTGCTATTTCTGATAGTAATTGCCGTTTTGTAATAGGTTGTTCATACGTGGGAATACTTATTTTAAATGATAATGTATCTGAACTATAATTCTCTTGTATGCCCAATGTTTTATAGCTTATACTATCGCCTAATAGATGTATTTCGTCTAATCTTTTTGTGTGAGGAATTTCTTGAAGGATTTCAGAATTATTTGACCTCCACTTATGAGTTTGAAATCCGGCACTTTGTAAAATTTCAGTAATTTGTTTAACTATTAATTGTGCATCTTTAATTGAATCTGCACCAAAAAGTAAATCATCAACATACACGTCATTACGTATAATTGAACACGCTCGCGGAAAAGAATTTTTATTTTGATGTGCTAATTCTTTTAAACACCTAATTGCCAAATATGGTGCCGACGTGGTTCCATACGTAACTGTGTTTAACTCGAATGTCGATACTCTATCATTTGAACTTTCCCGCCATAGAATCCTGTGGAGGGGTCTATGATCTGGATGTAACAATATTTGCCGATACATCTTTGATATATCACCGCTTACGACATATTGATGCTGCCTAAATCGAATAAGTATGGAGAATATGTCGCCTATTATTTTTGGACCAACATATTGCAGATCGTTTAATGAAACTCCAGAGTCTGAGGGTGACGAAGCGTCAAAAACGACGCGTAGTTTTGTACTAGCTTTTTCGTCGCGTAATACCGCATGATGTGGTATAAAATATTCTATTTTTGATTGAGTATCATTAATTTCTGTCATGTGACCTAAAACCTTATATTCTTTCATAAATTGTATGTAATCATTTTTTATAGGACTTGTTTCTAATTTTCTTTCGAGCATTAAGAATCGTTTTAACGCTACATTATATGAATTTCCTAACTTTTCAAGAGAATCTTTTAACATCAGCTTTACAACAAATCTACCCTCTTTGTCTCTATAAAATGATTCTTAAAATTGACGCTCACAATCTTCTTCTTATTGTGATAATTCCGAAGAGTTTTCACAATTTTCTACTTCCCAGAATTTTTTTAATTGACAAAGTAACTTTAACTCGTTATCTTTTCTTGTTAATAGATTACAATTTGACTTAAGAATACCTGGCATTTTTTCGCAGACTAGCCATCCTAACTTTGATTCACGTAATGTAATTGAACTTTGTGATATCTTAATTTTGTCACTTTCTATTATATCCCAAAAAAGCCCTGCTCCTATAAGAAGATCTATAGAATTTTGTTTATAAAAGAAGGGGTCCGCTAACTGGACGTCACTGGGAATATTAAGTTGTGAAATATCAAATTCTTCTACTGGAATAACTTCACTTATACTATTAATTACTAAACACGGAATTTTTGCTTTAAATGAGCTGCACCGCGATTTAATTATTAGCCAACATCTTAAATTTATTTTTGATTGTATTTTTCCAATACCTGAAATTGAGATATTTGACTTTTCTAAATTGCACCCTATTTTTTGGCACATGCTGTATGTAATAAAATTAGACTGCGAACCACTGTCTAGTAGTGTTCTACACTCTTTAAAATTGTTATTACCTTTTGAAATTTTTACTACTGCTGTAGATAACATTGTATTTTGACTGAAATCGCTGCTAGTCAATACAATTGGTTCATTTTCAACATTTGTTATTTGTACACGAAGTAAACTATTGTGTTTTTCTTTACAGATTTTACAATCTCTCAAATTGCATTTGTCTACAGCGTGATTAGTGCGCAAACAATTGTCACATAGCTTTAATTCTTTTACTTTTGCTTGTCTTTCCATAACAGATAATTTTAAAAACTCATTGCACGTGTAGATTAAATGATTCTTTTTACAGTAATTACATTTGCTAACGTTAGAAACCATTACCGCATTTTTTACTTTGTTACCTTTATTTTTATTATATTTTTGTTCAAGAGTTTCTAACAGATCCGCTTTTGAGATTAAAAATGATTTTAATTCTTCAAACGTGGGGAGATTATCTCCTTTTTTTTCTTGTTCCCACTCGCGCATTGTGTCAGCATCTAGTTTAGTTGAAATAATATAAATAATTAATGTATCCCAAGTATTTGTCGGTTGTCCTAATATTTCTAGCGCTCTCAAATGTTTTCCTACCTCGTCAATTAACATTCTAATAGATGTTGCAGACTCATTCGTAATTTTATTGCACTCAAAAATGGATTTAACATGATTGTGTACCAGCAATCGTTTATTATTAAATCTTTCGCATATTAATTGCCATGCTATTTTGTAATTAAAAGCTGTAAATTCCAAAGAATGAATTATTTGGGCAGCAGACCCTGTTAAGGAGGCTCTTAAGTAGTGGAATTTTTGTACGTCATTAATACTATCGTTGTTATGTATTAATGACTCAAACAAATCTTTATACTCTAGCCAATTGTTGTATGCGCCACTAAACTTTGGTAATTGTATAGTTGGAAGCTTAATTGATTGTAAATCACTTGCAGTAGCTCTACTTGCACTTGCCTCTGAGACGGAGTCAGGTTCTCCCTGTCTGCTTTCGACAATTTCTAATATTTTATTTGCATTTGACATAATTGAGAAAAGTGTTGAGGCAAAGACTTCTCTTTCCTCACAATGGCTATCAACTTCTTGTTCGTCACAAATACTTATAATCTGTTCGTTTACAGCATCAAATTCATTTAATAATAATTGATTATCCTGTACACGTAATTTTAATTGATTTAAAGTCAAGTCATCGTTATTATTTTTCTTTTTAACCTCTTCGACATTTTTGCCAAAGTTTGTTAATCGTGTTTTAATTGACCCTCTTTTACGAGTTAACTCTTTTAAAGTTGACATGTTTATAATTGTAATTGTAAGTTAAAAATATAGATAACTTTGACTGTAGGTAACTTTGATTGTAGGTACCTAATTGTTAATTGAAATAATTGTATAATTTATCACCTAATTGAAGCGTCATAAATTATTAATAGGAACTTGTGACAAATTGAAAATAGGTAAAAATAGGTAAATAGGTAAGAAAAGGATATTTTTTGACTCTAACCTTATTTCAGATTTGGCAGCAATACGGTTGACGGGAATAATCGTAGAACTTGGCTCTGCTGCTCTGCACCTACAGAACAGGTTCTGTCACCTTGTCCGGGCTGCTGCTGTACTCCACGCCGTCTCCTATCGCTTGGAAAATGGCGATGTTTTCAATTACTCTTGTAATTACTAATAATTGTAGACTGCTGCACTAAATCCGGCTCGAAGGACCATGTTAATTCGTGGCTCTAATTAGACTTAGAGAATAAAACTTGTTCGTTTTGATTTTTAATTGTATATTGCTTGTAAAATAAACATTGATAATGGAGCTGTGATACATTCGTCTTGCTTACATCTCTGACTCGCTACAACTCGAACTCGCATCTCGTGCTCAGGGCAGCCAACCTTTTTTAATATGTCCCATGGAGAACGGAACGCCTTTACACAAAACAAACTTAAATTCTGAACAGATTATGTAAACATTGTCACGGACCAACAAGTGAAACCCAAACACAATTACATAAGCAATTCCGCTAAAGCATCGAGTTCTAAAGATTATTATCGACCTAAAACTTTGAATCATAATAAAACAAACAAATTCAGCAAGGGAATCATTTGTTTTTATTCTAATAAAGAGGGGCCATACAAAAGATAAGTGACTTAAAAGGAAAATATAAAACATGTGTAAAACGCGATCGCAAGAAGTAATGGACAAGTAGAACGAATTAACCGCATTATCCTTAATTCCTTCAATGCTACCGTTGGAACCGATTATGAGTCGTGGGAAGAGAAAATTTCCGAAGTGCAGAACGGTATTAATATGACTGTTAGTTCTAGTACAGGTAAAACTCCATGTGAGCTCTTATTCGGTTTTCGCCCTAGACTCTTAGACTCAAGTACGATATTAATATTACACACACAGACAACAGACAATGTCAGGGAGGCAACATAATGGTGAAAAGATATCAAGGCTAACGTGATTATTTTTCGAAATATTTTGAAAAAACCGAAAATTTCGATTTTCGTTTTTGTTTTTTTTTGCGGGCCTATTTGATGAGGTATTCAAAAATAAAGAACACTTTTCTATAGCAACTTTTTGCCCTTTATCGAATGGTGTTGGCAAATTTTCCGCAAAACGTTTCGTTTCCCGGAAACCAACATCAATTTAATTTTTTTAAATACGGATCTGGAATTTTTTTTCAGTTTTTTGGAATCATTTTTGTAACTTGATAGAATGCCACCATAAAAACAACCAGATTTAAACGTTTTGTCTAAGAAAAATCCATCATTAGTATTTTTCTTTCGACTTTTGTTAATTCTAGATATTGAATAATATTTTTGAGGTTTCATTTTTATTTACGATAAATAAACAAAAGCTAATAATAAAACAACGAATTAACAACTATAAACTTTGATGTAATTGAATAAATAATGAATAAAACAACAAAATATGTTAAAACTATAAAAACCCTAAAGCAGATGTTGAAATAATCCTCCATCATTAATCGTGCAGAGGCGTATTCGTCTTTTTAAGTTTTGAATAGATCTTTCGATTTCCCTTGCAGGTATTGCATTCAGAACACGAATAGTGGCATTTCTCAAATCCTCAATGTTATTATATTGATTTTTATATAAAACATTTTTAGTTCGTCCCCATAAGAAATAATCTAAGGGGGATAAATCAGGAGTTCTTGCTGGCCATTCTATAGCACCATGATTTCTGATCTGTTTGGAAATGTTTCATTTAAGTAGTTGCGCACAATTCCTGAATTATGAGGAAATTTAAATAAAATTAAAAAATTCTAGATTGCTGAAAGCCATTTTTAAGTACCGATAGTGCTTGCCACAACATTGAAATGTGTTTGTCATAGAAACGTTTGCCTAGATAAAATTAAATCTATAAGAGGACCACGGGAAATTATTAATGATGGATTTTTCTTAGACAAAACGTTTAAATATGATTCCTTTTATGGTGGCATTCTATCAAGTTACAAAAATGTTTCCAAAAAATTGAAAAAAAATTCCAGGTCCGTATTTAAAAAAATTAAGTTGATGTTGGTTTCCGGGAAACGAAACGTTTTGCGGAAAATTTGCTAATACCATTCGATAAAGGGCAAAAAGTTGCTATAGAAAAGTGCTCTTTATTTTTGAATACCTCATCAAATAAGCCCGCAAAAAACAAAAACGAAAATCGAAATTTTCGGTTTTATCAAAATATTTCGAAAACCAATCAAGTTAGCCTTGATCTCTTTTCACCATTATGTTGCCCCCCTGAATACGTAACTTTGTCTCAATTTAACCGACTTCGTATCTCTTACCGTTTCCGAGATCCCTATGTATTGCATCGAATATGAAGCGCCCTGTATAGAATGTTTTCTATATATTTCCTGAAACATCTAAATGAGATCTGTGTTTTTTTCAAAACAACTATTAGACACAATAAGGCCCAATTACAGGACACATACATACACTAATAATTTAATAAAACAAAAATTTATATCAACAAAGTACGACATTATAGAAGGCGCAAGTACAAAACAATACAATAAAATACAATTGATTAGAACATACAAAGGTGTTGAAATAATTCACTAAGAACATCAAATGTAAAGCAATATTTTAAAATAAACTATAATAAAACAACTACATTAAAAACAGTAAAGTAAAGCAATATTATTTTAAAATAAACTATTACAAAACAACTATAGATGAATTGCTTTAATTTGTTTTTCACTACAAACATATCAATGCTGTCCCTCAGCAGTTCACAGGAAGTGACCATTTGTTGAATAGGAGATGCAACAAGGATATTAGTTCGTGCTAATGGAATGTTAAAAAGCTATGGTGGCCTGCAGGTAATGGAAGAACTTTAAAACTTATTAATGTGAGGATTTCTGGGCAGTCCACTATATTGTTTAAAATTTTATGTAAAAATAATATTCGATGCGTAGCTCTACGACTTGCTAATTTAATAAGATCAAAACTATCAAAAAGGGCTCCTTGAGAAAAATTCTGGGAGATACATGCCATCCAGTATATTGAGGGCGATAATAGTAATAGTAATAGTAATAGTAATACTAATAATAATAATAATAATAATAATAATAATAATAATAATAATAATAATAATAATAATAATAATAATAATAATAATAATAATAATAATAATAATAAAGCACCAGCGGCCGACCCCGAGAATCGAAGCCAGGAAATCGGTCGACTGGATTTCAACAAATAATAATAATAATAATAATAATAAATGGTTATTTTGTTATTTATATTCTTACAACCAACAATCAAACTCCGAATAATGTGGTATTATTATTATTATATATATTAAAAATAGGATAACTATTTTTAACATCCTATAAATATTCTAATTTTTACAAATTTTTCTTATACTTCATTTATTGAGATAATAAGAATAATTAAAATCTTGAAAACGCGTGAAAAAGACGCCTGGTCTATGCATTCATAAATCAACGCACTGTTGCCATGTTTAAGGGACTCGTAATTAACAATCACTTTGTAAATTTAAGGTATATATGGGGGCCTCGCATTGTCAACAGCAAATTATATACAGAACTATTGAAGCGACCCCTACGTACTATTTGGATGAACTAAAAACCGTATAAGAGGTGATATGCACATCACTTGTGAGTCCATAGAAAAACATTGACAGTGGGGTTTACGGGTGGCAGGGGAAGTAAAATAACTTCATATACATGGAGTTTCAATGAGAGGCCCGCATGCGGGCCTCGCTTGTCCAAAACGGGTCTCGTTTAGTATGTTGTACATGCATTTATGGGCCTCGCATGTACTCAGTATAAAGATATATATATATATATATATATATATATATATATATTGTAACGTTTGTCTAACCTCCAAACAGATTAAACCAGCTTGTTCGACAAAACAACACAAATCTTTATTGTCACTAGATACAAACTTCAACTATTTTTCACAACTGTCAACACAAATTCCTTAGTTTGACGTTTCGACTTAACGCGCTCACGCTTTCGATTAAAAAACTCCGGCCTCTTGAAATCACGAGTATTTATATATTTTTCAAGCTTCTGGAATATTCGGGAGCCTCTTTTTGGATTCCGGAACATAATGGAATGATTCTATGACTTAAACGAAAATTCTAGATTAGAAACGTCAACCTAAAGATTTTACAAATGTTAATTTATAAACAATAAGAAATGAATTAACAAAACAGGCAGATTCACTAGCAAGGTAGGTGAGCTTCCGTAACACTGCTCCCCTCTCAGAACTGATCGTCTCGATCAGGTTACTCCATTGTCCGCATGGTGTTCTTGATAAGGCGTCAGTCGATCTATGTGAACAATCTTCATTTTGGATTGAGGATTTCTTTGGATCCTATACACGACATCGTTTAACCTGGTCACAATCGAATAAGGGCCTTCCCAAGATCTCTGTAATTTAGGTGATTTGCCCTTAGTCCTCTTTGGGTTGTACAGCCAAACTTTATCATTTTCATGAAACCCACTACTGTTGGCACGTAAGTCGTAACGGGTCTTCATTCTGTCACTTTCTATTCTCAGCTTTTCTCGTACCTCCTCATGTACCACCTTTATTCGATCTTTCAGGTGGCGGAGATAATCACTGATATTTTCCTGATGTTCTGGTCTATTTGCAATGAGGTCTATCGGTAGACGTAATTCGTTGCCAAAAATCACACTGGCTGGTGTTTTACCAGTGGTTTCGTGAACTGCCGCTCTATATGCTAAGAGAAATGGAGGAAGGCAGGTGTCCCAGTTGGTCTGCTTTTCATTCACGGCAGTTTTCAGGAAATTTTCAATGGTTCGATTGAATCTCTCGACCATTCCATCTGATTGTGGATGAAGAGGTGTTGTTCTAGTTTTCGAGATACCTAGTAGTTGGCAAACATTCTGAAATACCTCAGATTCGAAGTTCCGTCCTTGGTCAGAATGGATTTCCCTCGGAACTCCATAACGGCATATCCAGTTTTCAAATAGAACCTCTGCTACGGTGATTGCTTCCTGATTAGGTATAGGATATATTTCTGGCCACTTGCTGAAGTAGTCCATAGCTACCAAGATATAACGATTGCCAGAGTTACTTCGAGGAAATGGGCCAGCTATGTCAATAGCTATTCTTTCAAATGGAGCACCGACATTGTACTGCTTCATCTGTCCGCGACTTCGAGTCATTGGTCCCTTACTAGAGGCGCAGGTTTCACAATGCCGGCACCACTCTTCCACATCGGAACGACTCCCAAGCCAGTAGAATCGCTCTCTGACTTTGTTCAAAGTCTTATTGATTCCAAAATGTCCACCACCAACACCACTATGAACCGCTTGGAGAACTTCTGGAACTCTTGTCCTGGGTAATACAGTCTGGTAGTTCCTTTCTTTACCGTCCGGACTCTCCCATACTCTTTTTAGTAGGCCATTTTCTACAACTAGGGAGTCCCATAATGCCCAGTAACTTTTCAGAGATGGAGATTTATTGGAAATATCCTGCCAATCAGGTCTATCCATTTTATTTATTTTCCATTGGAAAATTGGGCCAAACTCTGGATCTTCACTCTGTTCTTTAGCAAGGCTTCTACTATCCCAATGTTCTGGGCCTTGGATGCTAATTCTTCGGCAATGAAAATCGTCCTGTTCCCTTGCTTCCTGTCGCAAGCAATATCTACAATCAGGAAGGCATGGCCTTCTGGATAAAGCGTCAGCGTTGCGATGGCTCTGTCCTCTTCGGTGTTCAATTTTGAAGTCGTACTCTTGCAAACGTTGAAGCCATCTTGCCACTTGGCCTTCCGGGTTCTTGAATTGCAGGAGCCACTTCAATGAAGCATGGTCGGTTCTCAAAATGAACGGCTGACCATAGAGATACTTGTGAAAATGCTCCACTGTTTTGACAATGGCAAGTAATTCTCTCCTAGTCACACAGTAGTTCATCTCTTGCTTGGAAAGGACTTTGCTAAAGTAGGCAATCACTTTCTCTTGTCCTTCCTCTACTTGCGATAGTACCCCTCCAATTCCAGTATTACTGGCGTCAGTGTCTACGATGAACTTCTTCCCAGGAATTGGATATGACAGGATCGGGGGAGAACACAGGGCGCCTTTAAGCTTCTGAAAAGCTTCCTGACACTGTTCCGTCCACATAAATGGTTGGCTATTTTCGGTAAGTCGATGCAGAGGTTTGGCGATATCGGCAAAATTTTTCACAAACTTCCGATAGTATGTGCAGAGTCCCAGAAAACTCCTTAATTCATGTTTGTCTCTCGGCACTGGCCATTTCCAAATGGTTTCAGTTTTCTCCGGATCAGTTTTGACTCCATCTGTAGAAATAATGTGTCCTAAATACCTGACTTCTTTTTGGAAGAGCATGCATTTCTTGGGACTTAGCTTCAGTTGGGCTTCTCTTAACTTTTGCAAGACTTCCTGTACATTCTTTAAATGATCTTCAAAGTTCTTGCCAAGTATTATCACATCGTCAAGATAGACTAGACAGGTTTTCCACGTCATTCCACGGAGAATTGTTTCCATCAGTCTTTCAAACGTGGCTGGCGCGTTACAAAGCCCAAACGGCATAACGTTGAATTGCCACAAACCTGTCCCAATGGAGAAAGCTGTCTTTTCTTTGTCGTCCGCATGAATTTGGACTTGCCAGTAGCCACTTTTCAGGTCTAAAGTAGAAAACCATTGAGATCCAGATAGTGTGTCCAGAGTGTCGTCTATTCTTGGCAACGGATAACTGTCCTTCTTGGTGACATCATTTAATCTTCGGTAGTCAACACAAAATCTAGTAGAGCCGTCTTTCTTCTTCACCAAAACTACTGGAGAGGTCCATGGACTTTGTGATGGTTCAATGACTCCCTGTTGTTGCATCTCGCTCAACAATTTCGATACTTCTTCTTGTTTGGCCAATGGAATTCTTCGTGGGGCTTGCTTAATTGGAGCGGTGCCGCTGGTATTTATGCGGTGTTGAACTAGGTCAGTTCTTCCTACATCGTTCTCAGTTAGTGAGAATACATCTTGGTACTGTCTTAATAATTCTTCTACTTTATGAACGTCATCCGATGGCAATGATGACGTGGATCGGTTAACCAGGTTTTGCAGAATTTCCGGCAGTATTCGAGGATCACCGCGTGCTGTTGATGATTCTACATTCTTGAAAACTACATCGACTATCTGACAAACTCCCAAGGATTCTCCTTTCTTCACTTTTTGTGGGTAGTCTTTCAGATTTAACATTCTCACCAACACTGAGTTGTTCTTCTTTTGTGTTAGAGTTTTTCCTATTAAAATTCCTCTTTTGGAAAGATTGCTCTCCGGTTCTGGTTCCACAATTACTGTTTCTTCAAAAGCCACCGAACTGTTACAAATTGCCTCAATAGTTACTTCTGATGCCGCGGGTAGAATAATGTCTTCTAATGCTTTAACGGTTTTAATCGGTAGATTTCTCACTTCAGGATAATGCATTAAAATTTCTTCACCTTTGGTCTTTAGTAGTCTCTGGGGAAGATCCAGGATAAAATTTTGCTCAGTCATGATATTCAGACCAAGGATGACGTCATCGGTGATGTCGGCTACAAGGATGTCTTGTTGGAATGTATTTGTTCCTAAACAGATGTTTGCCACATGGATGCCTTTTACTGGTATGACTTCCCCATTTGCTGTTTCCAAAATGAAGTTTCTGTCTGGCTTCTGAATTCTACAATGGGCTACGATGTCTGGCCTTACTATGGTGTGACTTGAGCCAGTATCAAGGACCATTTCGCATTCCCGGCCGCATATTCGCCCTGGTACTACCAAGCTGTTGCCGTTGTTGTGCAGCCGGGTAACCTTGATCTTCATGGTTGGTGGGGCTTGGTAGCACCTCACCAGCTTTCGCCCCTCAAAGCTGGCTAGTTGGCGTTTCCCTGGTCCTGTTCCGATGTGTTTTTAGGGCATCGATTCCTGAGATGCCCTTCCTCCCCGCAATTCCAGCATCGTATGGGTCTACGTCTGCTAAATGTAGCAGAGTCGGTATGATTCCGTTCGGTTTGGAAATTGTTCAAAAAATCTTGAAAATTTTTCAGCAATACCTCCACATTTTTGTCATTACTTCGATAGTCGGCTGGCTGATATTTAATTAGCCTTGCTCTGCCTTGACCCCGTCTGGATGCTTGTTGAGCAGCTTCAATTTCTAACGCCTGCGCCAAGGCTTCGGAAATGGTTTTGTTTCTGGCTAACCTCAACGCCTGACTGATTTCAGGGTCTCGCAGTCCATCTATGAAGCTACTTACAGCTAATTGCTCTTGGAACTCTACAGGGGCAGTGGGGTAAGCTAGCTTCACCATCCGGGCTATATCGGCCTCATATTGCTGAATATTTTCTTCGAATCGTTGTCTTCTACCCTTTAATTGAGCCTGGTAAACATGTTGCATGTGGGCTTCACCATACCTCATTTCGAGAGCACTTTTCAGCATTTCATAATCGGTTTTGTTCTGCTCAGGCATCGTTCTTAAGATTTCCATAGCCTCACCTCTTAAAGCTACAGTTAACGATATCGCCTTTTCACCTTCGGACCAGTTATTTGCCATGGCAGCCGCCTCAAATTGCTTTAAGTATGTGCTCCATGGTACCTTTCCATCAAATGTTGGTGGCTTGACCCTCGAAGATGCAGAATTACCTTCAACTTTAATAACTCCTGTCGTGGACAGCTGTGTGAATTTTCGGTTGACTTCTTTCTGCATCTCTTCGACTTCACACTTCAACGTACTGTTGACTTTCTGCATTTCGTTGACTCTCTCTTCGACTTCACACCTCAGCGTACTCACACTTTCTTTTACAATTTGGACTTCGTCTTGCATACTATTCCTCAATTGATTTATTTCTTCTTCTACAGTTTCTTCAAAATCTTTGAATTTTTCTTTCATTAGCTCTTCTAACTTTTTATTACTTTCTTCTAAACTGTTCTTTAGTTCTTCTTGGCTGTTCTTCAGTTCTTCTTGGTTATTCTTCATTTCGTTTTTTAATTCATCTTGACTGTTCTTCAGTGCTTCTTGGTTGTTCTTCATTTCACTTTTTAATTCTTCTTGACTGTTCTTCAGTTCTTCTTGACTGTTCTTCAGTTCTTCTTGGTTGTTCTTCATTTCAATTTTTAATTCTTCTTGGCTGTTCTTCACTTCTTCTTGGTTATTCTTGATTTCCTTCATCATTTCCATTAATTGTGTCAAGGTCTCATCCATTTTTATCGATTTCGATCTGGTAACTGGCATACACTTACTATTTGATCCCTTTTTTTTTTTTTTAATCTTCGAACGTTTCACGTCGTGGAACGTCGCACTTCTGACACCAAATGTAACGTTTGTCTAACCTCCAAACAGATTAAACCAGCTTGTTCGACAAAACAACACAAATCTTTATTGTCACTAGATACAAACTTCAACTATTTTTCACAACTGTCAACACAAATTCCTTAGTTTGACGTTTCGACTTAACGCGCTCACGCTTTCGATTAAAAAACTCCGGCCTCTTGAAATCACGAGTATTTATATATTTTTCAAGCTTCTGGAATATTCGGGAGCCTCTTTTTGGATTCCGGAACATAATGGAATGATTCTATGACTTAAACGAAAATTCTAGATTAGAAACGTCAACCTAAAGATTTTACAAATGTTAATTTATAAACAATAAGAAATGAATTAACAAAACAGGCAGATTCACTAGCAAGGTAGGTGAGCTTCCGTAACAATATATATATATATATATATATATATATATATATATATATATATATATATATATATTGTTAATGAACTATTAATAATGTTTGTGGACTGTATTTAAACAAATGTAAATTGATGACAAATGCAAGATCTAGTGTAAGTTCGACTCACCTTAGTCCAGGAGTTGGAGATGACAATTTCTTCTGTTTAAGGCGAAGCGCGTTTCTCTGGCCAGATCCGGCACTCGCGATAGTCAAGCTAATAATGCTGCGTACGTGGACACTACGTATCGCGATAAAGGCCATAGTTCCAACTTACACTGATGTCGGACAAAATTAATTTTATAAGATTGAAAATAAACCCAAAATTGAAGCCAATGTCAAAAAACCATGTTAACAATGGACCAAATAATTAAATGAAAGAAAAAAAATAAAAAACACTTATAACTAAGACTAGGAACGGAACATACCGCCCACCAAAATGCAAAGTGCATTTTATTCATGAAGCTGGTAATGGTGCAATTTTTGTCACGGGTCTTTTAAGAAGACCGCGGCTAGTACGTACTGTGACTACTCTACATATGCCATCGCTGCCTGGGTGTCTCTCTACCACACGGCCAAGACGCCACTGTAGCGGAGGAATATTATTCTCTTTTAATAAGACTAATGCATCTAAAGAGATATCAGAAGCACTAGAATACCATTTATGACGTTGTTGCAATGTGTTCAAATATTCAACATGCCAGCGTTTCCAAAAATCGGACTGCATTCTTTGTATCAATTGCCATCTAGATAATCTATTTAAAGGTAGATGCGAAAAGTCATGATCAGGTAAGCAAGAAAGCGGTTCTAGAGTTAAGAAATGACCGGGGCTTAAGGCGACAATATCCGTGGGATCAGAACTAGTCGGACTCAGCGGGCGTGAATTAAGAATAGCTTCGATTTGTGTTAGTAAAGTATACATTTCTTCAAATGTTAAAATCTGATCCCCAATGACCCTAATCATATGGCTTTTGACAGATTTGACACCACTTTCCCAAAGTCCACCCATATGGGGCGCTGAGGGTGGGTTAAATTGCCAAACAATATTCTGATTTTCAGAGGCCTCTTTCATTAACTGTAAGATTTCCCGATGCGCACCTACAAAATTAGTGCCTCTTTCGGAAAGTATTTTCGAACACCGACCACGACGTGCAATAAACCGGCGCAACGCTGCTAAAAAGGCTTCCGATGACAAATCTGACACTAGCTCTAAGTGGATAGCTCTTGTAGCACAACAAACAAAAATGCATATGTACGATTTTTTAGATTTGATACCACGCATTTTCAGCGCCGTCGTAAATATAGGTCCTGCAAAATCAACACCTACACAGGAGAATGGTTTCACTTGGTTAACACGACAAGCAGGTAAATTTCCCATCTTGGGTTGTACAAATTTAGGAGAGACGCGAAAACACTGTAAACATTTAGACAGTACATGACGTATGGCCCTTTTTGGAGAAAGAATCCAAAAATGTTGTAATATTAAATAGTGTAACGTTTGTAACCCTACATGTAAATAATCATGATGATATTTTTCTATAATAAGTTGAGTAAGACGATGACTCCTTGGTAATAATATAGGAAATTTTCGACTATAGTCTAAACTAGAATGTGTAAGGCGTCCGCCCACCCTGAGCAAATCATCTTCAGGACTGATGAAGGGGCTTAATTTTCGAAAATGTTTCGGTAACGGTTTATTATTTTTAAGAGCATGTATTTCTGTCTCAAAAGAAGTTTGTTGAACAAATGCTATTAATTTCAATAAAGCTGTATGTAATTCTCCTAAGCTAAAAGCGTGATATTTTCTATTATGTGGAATTTTTAGATTATGAACAAAACGAATACAGTATGCTATTATGCGTTGAATTTTATGTAAAGACGAAAATCTGTTCAATAAATCTAAACATGCTTCAAATGTAAAAGTACTTAATAATGTAATTTTTCGTTCTTCCGGTGAACTTATTGCAAAATCTTCTATTTTACACTTTGGCCAACATTCTATATCTAATAAGAGCCAGGAGGGTCCTGACCACCACAAATCATGTGTTAATAATTCGGATGGTAGTAAACCGCGAGTGGCACAATCTGCAGGATTATCTGCAGATGGAACATAATACCAATGTCGAGGTGGTACTTTATTTTGTATGTGGCACACCCGATTTGCTACAAAAGTTTTCCAGTGATGAGGAGAATTTTTAATCCAATGAAGTGTAACAGTGGAATCAGACCATGCATACATGTTAGTGAATTTTATTTTTGTTTCATATGTTTTAACAACGAATTCTAAGATATCACTAAGTAATACTGCAGCACATAATTCCAGTCGTGGGACAGAAATTTTTTTAAGAGGAGCTACTTTAGATTTTGCGTATATGAGACGAGTTAGTCGAGTGTCATCTGAATAAGTAAAACAAAAATATATAACTGCAGCATATCCACGTTCCGAACTATCTGAAAAGGCATGTATTTCACAAGACTGGAAATTATCTAATGATAAACAACGAGGAATTTTTAGTTGTGAAAGCATATGTAAGTCAGCTTTATAGCGTGTCCAAATATGTTGAACATTTTCTGGTGGATATTCATCCCATTTTAAACCTAGTACCCAAAGATGTTGGATAAGATGTTTAGCTAAAAATGTTAGAGGAGCTAAATAACCTAAAGGATCGAAAATTCTAGCAAGTTCGGATAAAATTGTGCGCTTTGTTGCGGGCCTATTCAATACTTCTACTTTATATGTAAAACAGTCTATCGTTGGATTCCACATGAACCCTAGTACCTTTAAAATTTCTTGACTTTCAGAGTCAAAGTTAAGCGTACTATGAACACAATTTGATTCAGGAATATTTGACAAAATTGATGGTTCGTTAGACGCCCATTTACGTAATTCAAATCCACCACAACGAAACAATTCTGTTAATTCATGAACCAGCTGTTTTGCTTTATTTACTGAACTACACCCTGTCACAATATCATCTACATATATATCAGAAAACAAAATACGAGCGGCGTTAGGGAATTTATCCCCTTCATCCTTAGCTAATTGTTGTATAGTGCGTAGAGCTAAAAATGGGGCGCAATTTATCCCATACGTAACCGTGTTTAGCTGATACTCTGAAATTGGTTCATCTCTGTTAAAACGCCAAAAGATGCGTTGGTAATTTCTATGAGATGGTGCAATTAAGATCTGCCTATACATTTGTTTAATATCCGATACTATAACGTAAGTATGGAGGCGAAAATTAAGCAAAATTACAGAAATATCCTTTTGAAGTTTAGGTCCAATACCAAGCGTATCATTTAACGATAAACTAGAAGGTCCATGAGCTGATGCATCAAACACTACTCTCAATTTTGTAGTTGAGCTACTAGGTTTTATAATACAATGATGCGGAATGTAAAAATAATTGCAATTATTATTTTGCGATGAATTAATTAATGACATGTGACCTGCTTCTAAATATTCTTTCATGAATTCAGAATATTGCAAATATAAGTCATTATTAATTATTAAACGTTTTTCAAGACCAATAAAGCGGCGAAGTGCAATATCTTTCGATTCAGGAAAATGCCAGTTAGGAAAATTTGATTTAAATGGTAAAGATACAATATATCTACCCCCTTTGTTACGAGAATGCGTAGACAAAAAAAAATGTTCGTCATATTCAGAACTTTGAGAAGGTTTTGAGGGTGTTTCCTCTATTTCCCAAAATTTTCTAATAGTATTATCTAAATTTGACTCAACCAGCGCGCAAAATGATTTTACTGAATGCATATTACTATTATTGCAACCAATTTTGCCCATCAAAATATAACCAAAAATCGTGTTAATTGCCACAGGTTCATCTACCTTTCCCACTAATTTACCATCACGTAAAATTTGAGGAAATATATCGGCTCCTAAAAGCACATCAATTTTCCCTGGACAATTAAAAGTTGGATCTGCCAAAGTAATATTTTGAATGTGTTTCCAAGTAGACGAGGGCAATTTATGAGTTGGCATTTTTTCACAAATTTGTGGGACAATTACGAAATCTGTGTCAAGATTAGGCTCTATGAAACCTACTGGACGAATAGTACCCATCGCTACATAAGAAGCAGCTGATGCTAAGTGACCTAGGCAATTAATTGTTATGGGTAATTTGGTTTTAACTAAACCTAATTTTGTAAAACAAGATTGCGTCATAAAGCTAGCTTGACTTGCACAATCTATCAAAGCGCGAATAGTGTGATACACACCACGATAATCTGCGACCTCCACTAAGGCGGTAGCTAATAGAACAAAATTATTTTTATTAGGCGAAATAGAGTTGGTCATGACATTGACTGAAGACGTACTAGGCGTTTCCAATGAAACTTCGGTATTCGCTTCATTACTACTCGTATTACTCGTATCTTGAGAACATTCTCCAACCGGAGTTGACTGCGTACCAAAATGTAACATAGAATGATGTCTACTGTTGCAAGTTTTACACCTAGAACTTGACTGACAATTTTTTATAAGATGTACGTCACTTAAACAATTTACACACAAGTTGTATTTTTTGATAAGTGCGTAACGATCACGCGGTGAATTTTGATTGAAAATGCGACATTTCATTATAGAATGATTGTTATTATTACATAAAGGACAAGAAACTTTATGTTTATTGACATTAGTTACCAGCGAATAACGTTGACTTGGTTTTTTCGAATAAGAAATATTTTTATTGAAATTTCTATTTGGTTTGCAATCAGTTTTTTGTACAGATAAATTAATCGCCTCAAAAGCTGTACACTGGCTTTCCAAAAATGTAATTAAAACTTTAAACGACGGTATATCTGAAGTACAGTACTTTAGTTCAAAACGTTGAATTACATCTGGATGCAGTTTTTGTAATAATAGATGAAATAATACAAAATCCCACTGGTCAACAGGGAGACCTAGGTTTTTTAAAGAATCTAAATTTTCAGAAACAATATTCAGGATATGTCTTAAAGCTTCAGCAGAGTCACTCTGACATTTAGGCAAATCTACAATCTCTGACCAACAAGAACTGGTTAAAAACCGTTTATTTGTGTATCTTTTGACTAATTTATCATATGCTATTTGATAGTTCTCTTCGGTGATTTGAAGACCTTTAACTAACTTTAAGGGTTCTGGAGCTAAAGACGAAACCAAGTATTGAAATTTCTCTACCTTTGAAAGTGAGGCATTCGAATGAATTAAAGAGTTATATAAATCCATAAATGGTGTCCAATTGCTATAACTACCATCGAAAATATTCAAATTAAGTTTAGGTAACTTTACATTACTCTGCTTAGAAGTACTAGGGACTTTGTTTAAATTTTCATTACCCATAATATTATGATATATAGTTTTTATTGTGTAATAATTATCATCAACTTGTTTATGAACATTTTCCTCGGCTTCTAGAGCTTCAGGTTCAGACACTGACAAAAGAGCTATCAAATTAGAGTTTTGCGTATTGAAGTCTGCATAAATTTGATCTATATCTTTATACCTTAATGAGAATTGCGTATGCCTTGAAATATCAGTAACCGCGTCATTTCCAATATCTAATAATTCAGTTATGCCATTTATGGCAGTGGAACGAAATGTCCTAGCTTTTTTAATATTATTAATATTCGCCATATTATTTGAGTTTATTATGATAAACAAAATTCAACAATAATTATGTGTCGATGACTTATTGATACAAAGCACAGTTTATTATACCTATGTATAATATATACTTATATATGCGAATGCAACAATTAGCAATAAATGGTACCAGCACCTGATAAGATAATAACAATTATTTATTAAAGAATAACCAAAAAATACCTGTTTACTATAAAACAGAGCGCAAAAAATATATAGTTTTTCGGCCGCGTAGCGGACAAGAAACTCAAGAAACTCAAGCGTTTTAACGTTTTAACTACCTACTATTTTAACGATTGATTTTAAAGCATAATAATTATTAATGTTTATAAAAATAATAAAATTTAACCATTAGCAAAGTTTTAACTATTAGCTTCAATTTGGCGATTTCAAACTATCCGGCTCGAAGGACCAAAAAATGTTAATGAACTATTAATAATGTTTGTGGACTGTATTTAAACAAATGTAAATTGATGACAAATGCAAGATAGTCAAGCAATATATATATATATATATATATATATATATATATATATATATATATATATATATATATATGATTTATTTAAATGAAGCAGAATAAGTCAAGTTTGCAGACGTCCGTCTACTTATCAGTACAACGATACAAAAACAGTAAATATTAACTCCACCTACAAATCGATCAACGCACATTCCATAACTATTTTGATGTTTTAAGACCTGCAAACGATACTGTGCAATCACAGTGCAGTATAGTTATAACACACAAGACCAAGTACAATTAAAAGTCACAAATTTTACACATATAAACGAACTATTTTAGAGAGCCGAATAATAGATTGTAAATCAATAGGTCTAATGTAACTATGCACTATTAACGTTAAAATTTATTGTTCAATTTGTAGGAGTTAAGCAAAGACTATATAAATCAATCAGGAGTTTTATATGAAATTGTATACTTATAATAGTTATTGTTAAGTATAATTTTTCCATTTAAGGGCACCTTAAATTTTAAGTTATATTAGTGAGATTTGCTGTAAGTGGTCAGATAAATGACTGAAACACCTCACGTTATTATGAAATCAAATTCCTCATACGAAGAACAAGATATGGTATTTTAAATTTGTTTAGTTATACGGCAAACCGGTTAGCTCAAGTCAGGTCTGAATGGGTCCGAACCGGCCGGAACCAGCCAGGTCAGGCCCGAACCGACTAGGCCAGGCCCGGACCGGTCAAGCCAGGCCCGAACCGTCCAAGCCAGGCCTGAACCGGCCATGCCAGGCCCGAACCGGTTAAGCGAGCCCCGAAGGCCCGACTCGGCCAGTCAGGCTCGGCTAATTCAATTGCAGCCCGTCCCGGCCAGGTATTACAAAGAATCCGGCTAGGTCCAGCCCGGCCAGTAAAATATGCACATTTTCCCGGCCCAGCCAGGCCCGATGTCAGGCCGGGCCTGGCCTGGCCGAGTTTTTGGCCTCAAATCCCAACTCTAATGAGTAGTAGATGCCAAGCCGTTATTAGAAGTAGAGGTGGAAATACACGGTATTGATTTTCTTCGTCCGTTTTGTTGATTTTTATTATTGTTTTTAAATTACTACAATACTGAATTTTCATTTTAGTTGTGTATCTCCTTTAAGGGTCTGTTCACTGTAGACTTGACAGGCATGAATGCGGGGTCCGATTGAGAGATTGGGTAGCCGATGGGCAAAAACTTACATATTCCCAATACCGAATTATTTAGATTTTGAACGTGCACGTAAAGCCGAAGTAAAAAGGCACATGGAAATCGATTTTGCTCTTATTGCAACGGTACCGGATTTGTCTTATAATTGCAACAAAATTTCTTTTTAATGTTATAAATTATATATCACCGGAGAGATCAAAAGATAAACTAGATCCCTATAGTAGCAAATTTTTGTTTAATACATGTATTTTAGAGAAAATAATTTTTTTACGCTATTTTAGTACAAGATTGTTTGCCTGGAATTTTAAAAATAAAAAGAATTACCAAAAATTACTACTTTAGATTAAAGTCTTATCTTTCAATACTTTTTTTTTACTAAAAGTCGCTATCTTTATAGTTCTTTTATAATTAGATACGAGACGAACGCCGATTTTGGGCTTATTTCGAACTAGTGAATGGACTCTTAATATTAATATTAGAGAAACGGGTTCAAAAAAGAATGAAAAGGTTTGAAAAAAATGGAGCTACACTCTAACATCAGTGCACACCGACCGTTTTAATCACAGCATTCCACAAGGCGTTGCAAAGTTCATGAAAAAACTTTACTTCATTGTAACACCCTGTGTATGCTCAAACCTGAAATTCGAATAAGAAATACTACCATAGTGCCCTTGCTGAAGGAGTAAGCTATAATTTAAAAAAATGATGGTGGTGCGTTAACTTTGATGCGAGGTGTATTTTTAGTCGTTTGTCTACCTACCATCTATTTTTCTAAGTCCGAAAAATTGACAAGTGTAAATCGGCTAATTCGAAAGACGATATATCTTGGGATATAACAGGGATAAGTCCCTGTTTTCACTACTGCGCCGGTCCAAGTACTTACTGGCCCTCCACCGAGCTGAGACCGATTTCAAGAGCCAGTCTCTGGCTGTCCACAACAACAACGAGTCCTGCCTGTTCTGCAACTGCCACTAGTATCCCAGCAGAGTAAGTGAGAAATATTTTCCCAAGTCTGAAAAATCGACATAGTGGAATTTTTATTATTTTTACATTAATTTATGAATTGTTGATCCATAGGATCGATTATAAGATTAAATTACCCTTATACATTTTTAGTAGTTTATCTACCTGATAGGATATTTTTTAAGTACGTAAAATAGACAGGGGATAATTTCTTAAGTCCCTGTTTCTACTACTGCGTCGGTCTAAGTTCTCATTGACCCTCCACCGAGCTGAGAACGATTTCAAGAGTCAGTTTGTTGCTGTATACCACGACAACGACTCCCACCTGTTCCGCAGCTGTCGCTAGTACGCCAGAAGAGTAAATAAAATTTGGCAGAGTCCACAAGAACGTGGGGACTTATAAATTTCACCGATTTCTGGTGTACATGTATAAAATTTACTAAGTCCGGTATTTTAACTCCTGCGTATGCCCGAGGTCTTCATAGAACCTCTTATACAGCTGAGAACTACACAGACATTCAGTCTGTGGCCACATCTCATCCGAGCAAGACCTGTCCACCATTACGCTGTCACCAGTACCCAGAGACCATTAAGTAAATTAGTACAAGTCCCCAAAGGCATTGGGACTTGGTAAAATTTTGACCGGCTTTTGTGGACTATGCTGTGAAACTTATAAGTCGAAATAGGGAGCTACTGAGCAGGTATCAATAGCTCTCTCACCAGCCATTCCAAGACCTGCTACCAGCTGCCGCACAAGTTCACTAGTCTTCACAGACCGCCCGTACCCAGCAGACGTGTCCAGGACCTAGTAAGGAAGTAAGCTAGATTCCGAAGGTTTTAGGTATTAGGTAGGTAGGTAGGTATTAGGTTATCAATAAATGTATTGAAAGGTTTATTGGTCATTATTATTGTTATTTGTCCTGTGAAGTCTAATTTTTCCTATCGACCGCCTGGCGTACCGTATCTTCATTGTGGCTATCTCAGTAGAGGTGTTTCTGCACTGTAAACAGGAACTGGCGCCCGAGGCAAAATAAGATAGAAGCCGACACTCGGGCGTCAAAGTGACACTCCTTACCTGCAAATCGCGAAGTACTGTGCGTTTCACGAAGTTGTATTCCGGATTGGAATGTTAGTATATATCTCCAAAGTATGGAGCGTCGTCATGTTATTAGTTAAATTCAATGCATTGGCACATCTCGGTTACGGACCGCTACAAATTGAGGTGGTGTGATTTAAGCGCGTGTGCAAGTTTCGCACAGGATTGGCCAGCAAATCCTGACAATCCGAACATTCCAATCCGGGATACAACTTCGTGAAACGCACAGTATCCGTCACAGGTTTCGAATTGTGAAAATTACTGCGGAAGCTATAAAGTTGTTAAAAACTAAAGAAGAAATCATCAATCATATAATAATACTAAAACGGCACATTAATTTGTTAAAAACAGCAATTAAAAATAAAATCCATGAGCAGGAAGAATCTGAAAATCTTTTCAGATTAAAAGGAATGTAACCATATTAAAACTATATAGCTAAATTACAAGATTTAAAACAGACCCGTACGAAAGTTGGAGGCGGTATAGTTGATAATAGCAAAAGACGTAATCGAAATTTAGTATGGCACTCAATCGATTCATGTTTTGGTGGAAGATTTATTGTATACTGGGGTTATTACCAATTTAAGTATGAAGGATCCATTGTACTTTTTAAATAAATCTTTTGCTAGTTTTAAACGTAAAATTAAATTACTCGTTACTAATTCAATGCTTAAAGTAAATGTAGTTTTCGTATGTAATTTCGATAAACTATCTGATATCGGTCATAACTGGTCCGATTGATGTGTGCTCTAGTTGTGTTCTTTCTCAACATCTCTCGAATTTTCAGTTTTTTTAGTGTAAATTAGTGTTTTTAATTGTATTTGAAAGTGTGTACTGCATTGGTTTACTTTTGTCTACACACAGTAGTGTTTGTGATAGTGATCTGTGCCAATTTGTTGGAATCAGAGGCTAATTTATCAGTGTGTTTACTGTTTTTGTTAGATCAACGCCTAGACGGGGAAGGCCGTCGGTTAACTGGTCATAGATTAGCATTTTAATTTCTTAATTTCTATTATCAGTGATTGTGTTGTATAACTTTTAAATTATAATAAGGCTTTGATGGGATCTTACAAAACCTATAAAAGGACCATTACGACCGTGTGTTGTGATTTTTCAGGCAAGTAGCCATGACGTTATGTGTTTTTTGCTCCAGTGCGACGAGTACAAGAAAACCGGCGTTTCTTGTGCTGTTTGTAAAAAACAGGCCCACTCTACCTGTATTGGTGATTCCGGGGAGTTAGTCCAGCTGCTGAGCCGCATTAGGGGCCTTTCTTGGAAGTGCGATGAGTGTTTGACTAATTGTATCACGGTTAATCAATCCGACATAAGTCAGGTATTACAGAATAAAATTGATAATGCCCTATCCACAATGAATGATAAAATCACTGCCATTCAGTAGGAATTAAGTAAGGTAAATAAACTTACTACCTCAGTATCAGCCAGTCAACCTAGTTATTCAGAAATCCTGAAAAATAATACTCAGCCTGCTATCATCATACAGCCTAAAAACTTAGAACAATCAGTCGGTAAAACAAAGTCTGATATTAACCAACATATGAATCCCTCTGAAAGTAATATCCAACTGTCGAGAGTAAAGAATTTAAAAAATGGAGGAGTCCTTATAGGGTGCAAAAATAAGGAGGACAATCTTAAGATTAAAAGTATGGTTCAGGACAAGCTGTCTGCTTCCTATGAAATTAAATAATTACATGGTGTTCATCCGAGAATTCGTGTGGTTGGGATGTCCGAGAAATATTCTGAAGATCAGCTCATCAAATTGGTAACTAATTGTAATCCAGATATTCTGCTTGGCGCAGATTGTAAACTAATTAAGGTATTTCCTCTTAGAAAGAACAATAATATGTTTCAGTGTATTCTTCAGCTTGATAAATGTTCTTATGACAAGGTCATAAAGGCTGGTAATTTATTTGTGGGATTTGACAGTTGTTCTGTTTATGATGCGGTGGAAGTTTTTCGCTGTTTTAATTGCAATGAATTTAATCACTCTGCTAATAATTGTAATAAACCCGTGTCTTGTCCTCTTTGCGGTGAAAATCATGAAGTCAAGCTGTGCAAGTCAAAGATCCATCACTGTACGAATTGCGCTAAATTAAAAAATGTGCATAATGTTGATGTGGACACTAATCACTCAGTATGGGATAGAGATAAGTGTACGGTTTATACCCGTGCTCGCGACAAATTACGTAACGATATTTTATCTGCAGCCGTCCTATAGCCATCACAGGCTCAGAAACATGACACCTTTTCATCCATATGCTTTGCTACTAATACTTCTCCCTTGCCAAATGACGTGCACACCTCAAATCTATCGAATTTTTCAGCATTTTATCAAAATACTCGTGGTCTCAAATCTAAAACACTCTCAGTTTTTAACAATTCTTTGCATTCTAATTATTCATTGTTTGCATTTACTGAAACATGGCTTGATTCTTCTGTGAAGGATTGTGAACTTTTCGACAGTAATTATAATGTTTATAGAGTGGATCGCAACTTCGCATCTACTAATAGATCTAAAGGGGGTGGTGTATTAGCTGCCATTCATACCAACTATACTTCTACATTATAAGATCTTTCATCGTTTGGTTTTAATTATTTGCCGCTTATTGACGCGCTTGCTGTAAAAATCGTTTCTCAGAGTGCTTCAATATATGTAATGGTTTTGTATGTTCCCCCGAAAACCGCAGTGGCGGACTACGAAAGATTATTTGAAATTATTAAATCTATTGATTATCTGCACAATTCTAAAATATTGTTAATGGGTGATTTTAATATTAGTGATTACTCAGTTGATCCTGAAGGGCACCTATTGAACCGTCGAATATTGGGTTTAAATAATTTAGCTAGTGTACTTGACTTACAGCAATTTAACTTTATCTTGAATGAATTTGGTGGTATCCTTGATTTGGTTTTGTGCAGTTCAAATTGTTTGGTTGAGCGATCTGACGATCCTGTTGTGGAGGAGGATAGTTACCATCCAGCCTTGGATATTTCGCCCGATTTTAATCTTAGGAACGAATTAAAAAATAATTTTCCCATTAATTATAATCAGTGTTACAATTTCCGTAAGGCTAATTTTCCGATGTTATATGACCTAATTTACAATATTGATTGGCAACTACTTGAATCATCTCGTGATTTAGAGTCGGCTATTACTTATTTTTATGATCAACTTTATACGGTTTTTGACTCGTGTGTTCCCAAATTTTCCAGTAGTAATAAGAAGAAGTATCCCCCATGGTTTAATTCGCAGATAATTAGCAATATTAGGGCCAAAGCAAGGTATTGGCTTGCATATAAGAAAAGAGGAGATTTACTGGCGTATGAAGAGTTTAAACTTTTGAGATCCAAAGTTAAAAGTGATGTCAAAAAATCCTATGACGCTTTCATTAAAAATGCTGAAGCTTCCATTAAAGTTAATCCCAGTAAATTTTGGGCTTTTATTAGTAGTAAGAAGGGGTCAACTAATATATCACATCATATGGTTTACGACGAGCATCAGCTCGATAATCCGAATGACATTATTAATGCATTTGCTGATTTCTTTTCAAAATCCTACTTACCAATGTCATCAGCTGATCATACGAATTTTTTGGGGCAAAATAGCGTCAGTAACTCGATTCACTTACGTGAGTTTAACGAAACCGACATTTTTTCGGCGTTAAAGAGAATTAAACCGAAAATGACTACTGGTCCTGATGGTGTGCCTGCTTTTGTGATAAGAGACTGTGCGCAGGTCCTTTCTTATCCATTAAAAATATTATTTAACATGTGCCTTACTGATTGTCGTTTACCTAATATATGGAAGCTTTCAAAGGTGTGCCCTATTTTCAAAAAAGGTGATAAATTTGATGTCAGCAACTTTCGCCCTATTTCTATTATCTGTAATTTCTGCAAAGTATTAGAAATTATGCTCCACGATTTTATCTACAGTAACGTCTCCAATATGATATCTCCTTCTCAGCATGGTTTTATGAAGGGTCGCTCGACTGTTACTAACCTGGTCTGCGTTACCCAATTTATAGCTGATGCTATTGACAATCGTTTACAAACGGATGTCATTTACACAGATTTCAGTAAAGCATTTGACAGGCTTGATCATTCGTTACTGCTTCAGAAACTTGATAGATTTGGAATTTCGGACTCCTTATTAACTTTTTTCAATTCATACCTTCTCAATAGAACGCAATACGTAGTTTATAATGGTTTCAAATCTGTTGAATACCGGGCTACGTCAGGCGTCCCACAGGGATCTATTCTTGGCCCCTTATTATTTATAATTTTCATCAATGATCTCACGGAAGTTCTGGACAAAAATTTCCTCCTTTACGCGGATGACTTAAAAATCTACGGCACAATTCATAATCAGAGCGACTGCATTCAACTTCAAAATAACCTTAGCCGTGTTAATATATGGTGTGCCGAAAATAAGTTACCATTAAATGTTGGTAAATGTGAGGTTATGTCTTTTTCTAACAGACGGTCCCTCATAACTTTTGATTATAATCTCGACAGTATCAATTTAACACGATCAAAAACTTTCCGTGATCTCGGTGTTGTATTTGATAAAGAATTATCCTTTAATGTTCACATTGACACCATTATTTCTGAAGCTAGTAGAGCATATGGATTTATTGTTCGTAATTGCCGTGACTTCACAAGTACCGACGTAATCTATCTGATTTTTAGTTTTATCAGATCTAAGCTTGAGTATGCTTCTCTCGTGTGGTCCCCCCATTGTGGTGTACACATCAATAAGTTAGAGTCAGTACAGCGTCGATTTTTAAAGTTTCCTTCCTTTAAATCCGATGGTGTTTACCCATATATTGGATTCCCACATGATGAGTTGCTCAGTAGACATTCTGTCAGCAAGCTTGAAATTAGACGAAAATATCTCTCCCAGGTCTTTCTTTTCAAGATATTGCATAATTTGACTGATTGTCAAGAATTTTTAAATAATTTATCTTTTGCTGTTCCTACAGTCAGGACACGGGAAAGTTTAACCTTTTATCTACCTGCACCACGTACTAATGTACTTAAATATTCTCCTCTTCATATAATTTGTGATAACTGTAATCTTTCTTCTAATTTACTAGACATATTTAACTGCAGCCTTAATGACTTAAAAGCATTATATTTTGAATGATTAAAATTATGGTTACTTTTTGGATTTTCACTCTGTTTTTAATACGTCATCTAATTGTCGGTAACTGTGCTATATATGTATATGTGGTGTGCATTTCCTTATATTATAATTGTACTTTTGATGTTTGTTGTTATGTTGTTTTTCTTTGCATACCCTCCTGTTCTGTAGTTGGGTACTTGTACCTGTTGAACAGTGTATGAAAATAAATAAATAAATAAATAAATAAATAAATAAATAAGTTCAAAATGGTGATATAGAAATGAAAACGTTTCCTACAAAAAATAATACTATACTAATAATACTATATTAATACTAATTTAAAGCACTGGTAGAGAGACAATGTAGTTCTTCCTTTTACAAATAAAGTGGAAGAATTTAATGAAAAAGACTTTGGGTGGGCACTCTAGACATTCTACATCTAAAAGTTAACATACATAATTTTTCTCCCTTAGAAAGTGGATGGTCAACTTTTGTTCCGAAGTCTCTAAACACTTTCGGAGTTTATTTCATGGAAAAGAGCTGTATTAAATATTAAAAATAATAATCCATTCTGCTTCCTTTGGGCTGTAGTTTTTGCTTTGTATCCAGCTAACAATAAACATTCGGGGAGAGTATCAAGTTATCCACATTTCAAAAATGTTTTATATTATAAATAATTTCCAATTAATTAATTCCAATCCAATTAATTAATTTACAATTTTCCAATAAAACTTGATATAAAAAGTTTGAAAACCTCACTAATTTCGCCATTAATGTATACTGTATAGAAAACAAAAGTGTCCTTCCACTTTCTTTAAGTGATACTAAAAGCAACAATAGAGAACATATTATTAACTAATTGATACTATGTGCAGATAAAAATAATTCCATAGTGGTAAATAATACTAGTGAACTTTGATAACGATAAAATTATTTATAATTTCGCATGGATTAAAAGAATGTCAGCTTTATTTATTTATTTCGAGATGCCGAAAACAACTAGTCCACGGGCAATATACCCCGACTGGCGTTGCATTACATCAACATCTCCATGGATGTCGCCACATCCTTCATCAAGACCAAATACCAGACAATGACCGGTTTCGATCTGTTTATGATCTCATCAGATTGCCATAGGTATCGGAATCAATGAATGATCTGGCGACGTGATTGCCTAAGGGGTATAGTGAATGTTCGTAATGGTGAGATACAGTGAAATACAGCGTAGTAGCAAATTTGCTACTACCTGTCAGACAGGTAGTAGCAAAGACCGAAATAGGGCACTACGGTGTATTTAACTCACCACTACAAACATTCACTATGCCCCTTAGGCAATCACGTCGCCAGATCATTCATCGATTCCGATACCTATGGCAATCTGATAAGATCATAACAAGATCGAAACCGGTCATTGTCTGGTATTTGGTCTTGATGAAGGATGTGGCGATATCCATGGAGATGTTGATGTAATGCAACGCCAGTTGGGGCATATTTCCCGTGGAGTAGTTGTTCTCGGCATCTCCAAATAAACAAATAAGTAGGATTGTCTTCCTCAAAGATAATAGAGGTTGCTGTAATGGCATCTGCAGAAAAGCAGATCGTTATCTGTCTGTCAATTAGACAATAATTGTCAGACAGGTAGTAGCAAAGACCGAAAGAGGGCACTACGGTGTATTTCACTGTATCTCGTCGCTACAAACAATGTCAGCTTTATCTTCAAAACAACTTTCTTCTCATACACATAAGACTTTCATTTGCTATAGATGCTTAAATCATTTCAGCTCTGATATACTGCAAAAACATTTACTTTACTGTGCTAGCATGAATAAATGTGCTTTAAGATTACCAAAAGAGACAAAATATTTTACAATTCAAACACTTTGATTATAAAAAAAAAGTTCCTTTTGTGATATATGCTGATCTTAAAAGCATCCTAGAACGGTGCAATAATTTAGATTTGGAAAATTGTAACTCTGTTAATTATCAAAAACATACTCCTTTCAGTGTAGCATATTATTTCAAACGTTAATATGATGATAGCTTATCAAAATTTCAGATGTATTGACGGCAAGATTGTATAAAAGTGGTTTATTTCGGAACTGTTAAATATCGCGTAATTTGTCGATAATATATTTGAAAATGTAAAATAAATGGAAGAGTTGACTTTTGTGCAACAAGTAAATTATGCTATAGTAACTCATTGTCACACAAAAATTAATTTCTTTAGTCAGTTGCATGATGAAGATATTGATGATAGAGATTATCAGCATGCTATTAATGTTTGGAATACATTTAACATCAAAACTTTTGGGGAATATTCAGATTTATATTTAAGAACTGATATCACCCTTCTTGTAGATATACGAGTATTTGAAAATTTTCGAGATACTGTTTAGCTACATATGAAGTGGATCGACTTCATTTTTATAAAGCTCCAGGTACAGCATTCGATGCTATGCTTAAAAAAAACTGAGATTCAATTGGAGCTTTTAACAGATATTGAAAAAGTTAATTTTATTGAAAGGGGGCTTCGGGGCGGAGTATCCCAGTGTTCTAATAGATATGCCAAAGCTAATAATAAATATATGGGCGACCAGTTCAGGAATCTACAAATCTCATGTATTCTGATTTATATGGGGCTGCAATGTCAGAATATTTACCATATGAGGAGTTTATATTTCTAGAAGGAGATGATTGCGAAAAAAAATGTAGATGTAATAAATATTCCAGATAACGCTACCATTGGCTATTCTTTCAATTTAGAGTACATCAAATTCCAATACTCACTCCAATACCTTCATCCAACTCAAAGTTGAAAAAACTACTACCAACATTATTTCCTAAAAATAATTTTATTGTTGATTATAGGAATTTAAAAATTTACTTAAGGTATGAGTTAAAGTTAAAAAAGATTAATATATTTATTAGATTTAAACAACTTGGTTAAAGAAATATATTGATTTAAATACTAAATTACGTCAACAATCTAAACACTATTTTGATAACTATTTCTATAAAAAAATTATTAAATAAGTATATGGTAATGGAAAATGTGGAAAGAAGTGTATTGCAAAACCAAATTTTTCATAGTTGCAATATTTTTGATAATGATATTATTATAATAGAAATATGAATAAGTTAGAAATATTACCAGTATTTTTTTTATAGCAAAGGTTACAGTATGCTTTGTCCAACTCAAAGCAACAGATCAAGTAGCATTTTAACCGGAAGGGTAGATAAAATGAACCTTTAACAGCAAGGATAGATAAAGTACTTTAATTTTCGTATTAACCATAGCAACAGCAACAAACCGAACTAACTACTGGGATTTTAAAATCTGATTGCAAACATCTCTGATTGCTTTCCTTATTTTTGTCTGCAAAATGGTTTGAAGTTTTTCTTTAACCTTCGTTACATACGACGGTAAAATTTCATTATCGACTAGTATTGCAAAATTATTATTATATACAGACACAGACAGCCTAATTTATTAATTTAAGGTTTCGATATTTATGAATATATAAAAGAAAACAGTCATAGATTTTATACATCTGATTAGGAAACTGATAATATACAGTGCGAGTCAATAAGAACGAATTCTTTAGTAGCTCCTTAAATAATGGAGATAGAGCAAAATATTGAAAAGGGGATTTGTTTCATCTCTCTTTTTCTACAAACTAAAATTATTTTTAGATATACAGAGTGCACCGTTGAGGGGTTACAGCATCCAACATTTGTTTTTTATATGGAACACCCTGTATTTTATACGAGATTTTGATTAAGCTTAAAATTCCCCATACATTGATGCCCCGCTTGCTGATCTTGTATGCGGGGTTGCCAAGTTATTTCGGTTTTTCTAAAAATTTTGGAAAAAACATAACTTTGTAAATAAATCATAGTAACCTTGTTTCCGATAATTAAAGGTTGAGATTCGGTATTTAGATAATCAAATCCTTATACTATAAACCGATATCATCGTAAAATTATTTGCTTGTACAGGGTGTTTTTTCTAAGCAAATGAAGTGGTCTGAATATATTGTGAAAAAACTCGTTTTTCTTTTATGGAACCCCCTGTATATTATAACACCAGACAAACGAGTATTAAATAAGCTCTCAAATGATATATGGTTTGCTATATCTAACTCTAATAGTTTTCAAGATATTCAAATTTATACAAATATGGCAGTGACTTCTTTGTCATTTATTTATTCAGTAATTAAGTATTTCAAGAAAAAAACATATTTTCTAAAATTTTTCTTGTTTTGTTTAAAACTGTCTTTTTTTAACTTTTCTTACTGCCATGAACAATATTTTATATCTATTAAACAGCCAACGGTATTTGCGTAATTTCAAAAACACATCAGTTAATAAATCTGATAGGAACCTGATACTAACAAATCTAATACTAACAAAAAATAATAAGGGATGAAACAACACAATTTTAAACGTCCACAAATTGAATATATCAATTTCTAATATAATATTATAAATACTGCTGGAAATGTCCCACCACCTTGAGCAGTGCATCGTATAACACGCGTTACAAAGGAGTCTCCAAGATTTGTGAGCACTTGTCTGTTTATCTGTATAAACAAGTTTATTATTCTTTCTCTCATATCGTGAGATGTTGTGAGTGGCGTCTGATAGATCATATATTTTATAAAGCCCCAAAGAAAAAAAAATCCAATTTATTAACATCTGGCGATCTAGCTGGCCACATGACTGGACCATCGCATCCAATCCAATTGCATGGATATACCTGATCAAGATCATGTCCCACTGCAGCAGCATAGTGAGGAGGTGCTTCGTCTTACTGAAACTATAATCTGCGAACTGTTGTCAGTGGCACATTGTTTAACAGATCTTGGAAATTCATTTTCTACAAAATTTAAATAATTTTGCCCATTTACGTGTCCATCAAAAAAGTATGGGCCGACTAAATGGTTACCAACAATCCCACCTCAAACAGTCACAGTCCAGTTGTGCTGAAACTTAGGGTTTCTGTGCTGATCACATGAGGGTTTTGATCACTATATTTTTTTCTTTGGGGTTTTATAAAAGATACGGTCTATCAGACTCCACCCACAACACCTCAAGATATGAAAGAAAGATAAGAAACTCGTTTGCACAGGTAAGCAGACAAATGCTCACAAACGTTGGAGACTCCTTTGTAACACATGTTACACGATGCTTGCTCAAGGTGGTGGGCATTTCCAGCAGTATTTATAATATTATATTAGAAATTTATGTATTCAGTTTGTGAACGTTTAAAATTGTGTTGTTGCATCCCTTATTATTTTTTGTTAGTATTAGATTTCTTTAATTTATTTAAAAAATATTGTTCATGGCAGTAAGAAAAGTTAAAAAAAGACAGTTTTAAACATAACAAGAAAAATTTTAGAAAATATGTTTTTTTCTTGAATAATAATAATAATAATATAATAATAATATCTCTATCCCTCATTCTCATCTTGATGATGAGCCCGGAAGTCAGAGACTTGTGTGGGAGAGGGAGCGGCATATTATTATTTTGCGGGCCGCGAGTGCGCAGTGCGAGTGAAATGCTTAATTACTGAATAAATAAATGACAAAGAAGTCACTGCCATATTTGTATAAATTTGAATATCTTGAAAACTATTAGAGTTAGATATAGCAAACCATGTATCATTTGAGAGCTTATTTAACACTCGTTTGCCTGGTGTTATAATATACAGAGGGCTCCATAAAAGAAAAACGAGTTTTTTCACAATATATTCAGACCACTTCAGTTGCTTAGAAAAAACACCCTGTACAAGCAAATAATTTTACGATGATATCGGTTTATAGTATAAGTGCTTGATTATCTAAATACCGAATTTCAACCTTTAATTAATTGGAAACAAGTTTACTATGATTTATTGACAAGGTTATGTTTTTCCCCAAATTTTTAGAAAAACCGAAATAACTTGGCAACCCCGCATACAAGATCAGCAAGCGGGGCATCAATGTATGGGGAATTTTAAGCTTAATCAAAATCTCGTATAAAATACAGGGTGTTCCATATAAAAAACAAATGTTGGATGCTGTAATCCCTCAACGGTGCACCCTGTATATCTAAACATAATTTTAGATTGTACAAAAAGAGAGATGAAATAACACTCCTTTTCAATATTTTGCTCTACCTCCATTATTTAAGGAGCTACTAAAGTATTCGTTCTTATTGACTCACACTGTATAGCTCTATGTCAGATTTGTCACCGCCATCTTGCTTAATAGTAAAATTCATCAATTCAAATTGATGAAAATTTTAGTTCAATAGCTCAAGTAGGTGAAATTAGCTTTACAAGTTTTGAACCACGTTTACAAACATGTGAAATTAAATAAAAAATTAAAAAACTAAAACACGTCGAAATGTGCTTTAGTAGGCATTATCATTATAACTTCCATTATTATCTATAATTCCAATTTTTCATTTAACCACTCCATGTTTTTAAATTAATACTTACATTAATGTAATACCTAGCTATTATTAGCGTAATATTAGGTACTTACCTATATTGTAGATAGTACCTATACTACTAGTTAATTATAATAATTATATTTACACTTCTATAATTGGTTACAGTCTTACTTGATTTTTTATTAATTATAAGATCAGTAGGTAGGATTTTTAATTTAATACGAATGAGTCATAACTTGATAAAAAATGTATTTTTATTAAACTGAATAAACATCATGAGTCGTGAGTGAGTCATAAGCATAATATAAAAAAGTACAGTACCTACATAGTAAATAATTGGAGATAAAATATTAAGGAACTCTCCAAGTAACGTAGTCCGCCTTCTTATAGTGCCAAGGTATGAGTACATGAGTAAAGTAGAAATACAGTATAAGTATGTAGTATGAAGTAGAAGTACAGTACAGTACGAAGGAAAGATCGCCGTTGTATATAAAAAGAAAAATCATAAAAACGGTATTTTTGAGGTACAGGTATAATTATCTAAATTTTGTAAAAGTAGAATATCTTACACTTTTCCCTATGTATCTTAGACACGAAAAGTTCAACCTGGTATTTTGTTTAGGTAGGTAGGTGCATGTTTTTAGATATTGATTACCTAATAATAATTAAAACATAAAACACACCACAGAAATGGGCAACCACCCTTCTGAAAGCCATAGACATGTCTAGGGGGAGAGTGTACATGAAAAAACGGAGACATAGAACCATTTCCTGGGAGAAGTTCCAATTCTCCCCTGTCGAGAGTCGAATTCGTGCCGCAATGTAGGTACTATTCCGTTAGGCACAAGCTACCATCCAGTACCTAACAGATCGCCGCCGATAATTAACTATATAAAATAACATTTACTAAAGGCACATTTAAACAGTGTTATTAAATAATTTATTTGGAAATGTTTTCTTTATTACCATTACCTATACCTAGCTAGGCAGGCTATTAGTAATAAAACCAATACAATTATTATTTATATTAGGTATGTATATTACTTAACTGTGTTTATAGGTTATATATATAATAAAACAAGGAGGAAAAGTTATTTCTAAATCATATTTAGAACACGTAGGACCTCGAAATAACGTTATCTAATACTGGAGTAATTTTTTATGAAAATTGTCAAATTTTTAATTTCGGGAGTGTAACCAAATGAAACCAACATAGTTTTATTTAGTATATTATTTTGCATCAGAAATGGCTATTTACAACATTTTTCATTAGGGCCGACCTTTTTTATTGAAGAAAAATTCGTATAATTCACGATATCTGCGTACATGCTTTTTTATAAATATTATTCGATATCCAGATAACTACATGGCAAATCCAAATATATATTTTTTGTTTGAAAGTGGACACTTGAGAGGTATTAAAAATAGTATATTAGCTTTAAAAGATATAAAAAATTTTTGTAGAAAAAAATGTTAATGTACGAATTAACATTTCATGTAGCTAAAACACTAATCGACAAACTTTTTTATTTATGGAAATTTTTATATACAAGCAGCGAATGAAACAAAGGTAACATATTGAAAGAGTTTTTAAAACAAATATGGACAGACGAAGTCCATACATCTAGTGCTGGAATAAATAATCGTTTCATTGATTACCATTGATAATAATCCACGCAGAACAGTGTCTCACACACACAACAGAGAAGACGTGGCTTCAATGTTTGGTGTGCAATAAAATATAATGAAATTTTAGCTAATCATATTTTTGATGAAAAATTGACAGCACAAATGTATATAAATATATTGCATGAACACTTACAACAGGCAAACTTGGATATGGAACCGGGTGAACGCAACAACATTTACTTTCAACAGGACGGAGCACCAGCTTACAACGCAAGAATTACTATAAATTTCTTAAACGAAATTTTAGGAGATAGGTGAATAGGAACAAACGGACCGATCAGACGGCCAGCTAGGTCACCTGATTTGAGTCCGTTGGACTTTTTCGTTTGGGGTTTTCTAAAAGAGATTATATTTAAAATTCCTTTCAACTCGACAAAATATCTTATCCTATAGGTTGTCCTATAGGTGTCGAAGTTCCTATCGAGGAACTTCGACAAAATGTTGAAAATTCTTTTAATAATTTTCCAAATATTCATTTAATGAATGCTACCCGAAGCGTTGCTAGAAAATGCGCGAAATGTGTGACAGTTGAGGGGCGGCAATTTTAACATTTATGAGAAATAGCTATCGTTTTTTTATGTTTTTATTAATGAAGATACTTAATATTGTTTAATATTGTAACGAGTTGAAGTAGAATAAAAATTTGCAAAGTCTGTCTTCTTATCTTTATATAGGTACTTTTGGTACCTATTAAAATAAATGTCATATTTTTACAACAAATATGAGTTTTGTAAAAGTAAGAATTACCTACAGTTTTATATGTAGTTTCATGGCCAACCATATTAAAATGTAAAAAAGGATCTAATTTACATATAAAACCCCCATATCTCCTGTGTTTGTAAAAATAACTATAGCATGTGATACCTATATTGCTAAAAGCAAAAAAAATATACATTTTTTTAGGCCATGGCCAGCTATGATTTCCATTTAAAAAAATATAACTTTGAGTCATTCCTCCGAAATCTTAAGATCTACTAAAAATCTAATACCGGCATTCAATTCTACTTCAAAGAATTAATCTAGAGAAGTTTTTACTTTAACTCTAACTTATTTAACAGCTGAGATACAGACATGTCAAAAAATGTCATAATAACGAGAAACGCCCTGTAACTCAGAAACAAATGAAGATAGCAAATTTCTGATTTGACAGTCAAGTTTGCCATGAAAATCGAGCTCGAGATCGTGGTGTCAGATTTATCATATCTTAGTATCAGTAGTTTCTGAGATACCCTGAATTCCCATCGAAAATGGACCAGACCTGCGCATAATACACTTCTCAGTTTATCACTTTATTTTTCTTGTAGACGGATTGATACCATGTCTAGCAAGAAATTATTTTGGTTTAGAAACGATCTTACTATATTGCATGCATGAAGTATGGCTGCTTTTTGCGACTAAGTAAATATAATATTTATACACTGAACTTTCTTGCAGGTTAAATTGAGTGAGGTGATTTATGGATGATTGTGGAGTGAGACCCGTCACCGATAGAAGTTGGAAGAATATGGAAACAGAAACAAGTTCATATCGTTCCATTTAATATGAATGGAATGATATGAACTTGTTTCTGTTTAAATATTGTTCCAACTTCTATTGCTAATTCTTGTTGTTCCGATTGCAGATTACATCGCAGTTTTGTTGCCTGATGAATAATTTTTGCCACTGCATTATGTCTTTTGGTATTTTGCATTTGATGTTATTGTTACATGTTCTATTGTTCCAGAAAATTAGTGGCATTTTCTACATCTGTCGCTCTTAATTGAAGCATATCATCATTGAGTGAAGCATCTTTAAAACATATTTTTTATAATTATTTGCCGGTTTAAATTGCTCCTATAAGTCCCTCTGCTTCTGGATATAATTAGCCTGTTTGTAAAAACATATATAACAAAAGTTCTTTGTTTATATGTTCTTGGTTGACACCATTATAAATATCAACCGCGTGATTCTTTAGACGACCATACATGTTATTTTTGTACACAAGAGCATTATTTTGTAAGCATTCTGCTTCTTGCATTAATAAGTTTAAGGGTGTGAAACTGTGTTCAATTTCTACTATTACACTATGTAATGGATGGTCTTTGTTTTGGAAGTATGTTTTTAATCAATTTACGTATTTAGAGTGTAACTGTTATATGTCTATCATTCCCCTTCCCCCTTCTTTACTATTTATATTAATTCTCTCCTTATACATGAATTTGGGTGCAACATTCTATTCTGTTTTAATTGTGTTCTTGTTAATATATTTATGTTTTCTATCTAATCGTTGCTGACGATTTTATTACACTAAATGAATATGTTAGTGCGGGAACTGCAAATGTATTAATAACTTAATAGTTTTAAAGAGGTTCTAGAGTTAAGTTTTGATTTAAGCAGTAGTTTCGATCGCTCCTTGTATAGTTGCTGTACCTAACTATTTATAGAACTATGTAAATCCTAACTATTTATATTGTTCATGTTCTCCATTTCTTGTAATTTTTCGTTATTTAGAGTACCTATTTTTTACGTACGACTTACATTGGTAGGCCCTAACCACCATTCAGTGCTGAAATGAGGAAAACCTGGAAAACCTCATTAGTTAGGGGGACAAGTCAAACATCAACTGATTTTAATCTCTCACATTAACACCAAGTTGACATTCTTCCCATCCTAAGCCATCGCCAGGATGGTTGCTAAGCCATCCCTGCGAATAAGCTTTGATCTACGAGTAAACAATGTAATTAAAAATTGTTTGGTGGAATGGGAATTAGAACCCACGACCTCTGGGTTGAGCGATCGAGACGCTAAGCCCTGAGCCACCGGCTCGCCATTCTATATATATATATATATATATATATATATATATATATATATATATATATATATATATATATACGTAATATTTTACATTTATCAATACTAATCTCCAAAATTATATTTTTGGGCACTATTTCAATTATTTTAAGTAATAGGTAAGCAAGTAAAAGTAATAATTAAGTAGTAAGTAAAAGTAAAGTATATTGTTATTATTATTATTATTATTATTATTATTATTATTATTATATTACTATTAAACTATAAAATTATATAGTTATTAAAAGATAGTGGTTAGATAGATTAAAAAGATAACAGACAGTGATTATATGTTGAAACTCGGATATTACGTGACCAATTAACACTTGCTACCGCAATAATATGACTGTTTCGTGCCCAGCACTTTATATGTCTCTATTATTAACTGTATTTTTTAAACCTCAAAAACGAATATCTTAAGAACTATCTCCTGTATCTTATTACGTACTTTTTTATATAATTATGCTTTTCATAATCCACATAGATATCGGAAATAAAACAATTTGAGCTTTATGCGAGCATCCGGTATTTGGTTGTATGTCCATAATAGGAACTACAGTTGTTGATAAACGATAATAATCCAATAATACCGAAGAAAATATATAAGCCCGGAAATGTTTCTATGTAAACTGATTACCTACCTATTTAATTTCTAAAATTCTATGTATTTGTTAAGTACTATTATAAAAATGGTGTCGGAATATGAAAATGGTGTATGTATTAATGGACATGTACATGTTCAACTTCATTAAAACACACTACTTGAATTAGAGCATTATTTAAACAAACAAAATAGATGTTAGTAGTGGTGAGAAACACACCGAAGTGCCCTTTTTAAACAAACCAAATAGAAATGTACCTATCCCAGATAAGCAATAAGACACAATTATTAGCTTCGCAGTGTTTGTAAATAAAAATATTTTAAAACATGTGCAAATTTTAAATAATCATACAAAATATCTACATGTATTATTATAACACAATACTACCCCACTTACCAAATGGGAAATTTATTGAAAGATATGGGTAGATATGTTATATAAACTACTTACTTTAAAACTTTTTAGAAAACGACGGAAATTATTGTGCTACAAAACTCATCTAACAAGAAAATAAAGTAATGATGAAAAACTAGTAGTACCTAACGAACACACGTGCTGCAGAGTAAAGTCATCGACAGGAAGCGTCGAAAATGAGGGTTCACGCATGCATTTTTGGTTAGAGGTACTATTTTGGAGGCCTATACACCTTGCCACGTTTGTGAAATCCGCCGCAGCGACGCGCCTCCCACTAATAACACGGATGTCTTATTTGGGAGACGCCGTGCGACTGCGTCGCTTCTTGAACCAAACCATACATGGATGGTACGCGTTATTTTGGGTAACCACATGAGCGCATACTTAGGGATTTTGTTGGGTGCTAATCTAAAATATATAATAAAGTTAATGTAATTAGAATAATAAATGGACAAATTAAGTTTCGTCATCTGAATCTTCCATGATCTTTTCTCCAAATTTATGTCACAAATTACGCAAATCCTGATTCTGATTCTGTAAAATATAAAATATGTTCGCTACCTACTTCACTTATTATATAACAAATTGTCCTTACTTAAATTAAAGATATTATATTATTTGATCTTTTGTATGATATATATCTAGACATTTATAAATCTTCTCTTTTAGAATATTTTCTTATCGAGATAATTATGTAGACAGAATGTGTTAAAAATAAATTATCAGCTTATTTTGTTATAATGTACTTATCTTATTCTCAACATATTATCTCTGTTTATTATTAGAACAATAATAATGAAAATAATAATAATAATAATAATAATAATAATAATAATAATAATAATAATAATATATTTTTCTTTTTGACAACAAAACATTGTATTGTTATAAGGCCTATAAGTACATGAAAACTTAGACATGCGTCCAAACACACGGAATTATATTTGAAAATGGCCACATCTTCAGTGAAACTGAAACTACGATATAATTAGTGATAGTAAAAAAATATTATCAAATATATAAAAATAAAAGTATTGCATATTAGAGTAGTTCACTAACTATTGGAAAATTATAGGGAGAGTTTCCTCATTAGATATATCCTAGATTCTCATTAAGGACCTCAGCTATAGGAAAGTTCCCGCTACTTTAACTTATGTAGTGATATAGATAAACTGAAATATGATTATTTATACCTGAACTTCTAAATAAATATATGTAATGAAAAATAAAAGTATTTCATTATTGACAAAAATCCTACCATCTCCTAGTACAAAATAAATTAAAACAATGGTTATCAGACGTCTCTTAAAGTTTTAAAGTATGACGAAAAGAATTGGTATCCTTAGTACTACAGAAGTTAAAAGAATTACTGTACAATCGGTTTTATAAAAGGCAAATTTTAGTATCTATTTGAAAACTATAAGTATATTTTAAAACCGACAAAAGTTTCAAAGATTATTAAATAACCAGGGCAATAATTAAAAAATTAAATTTGTAATTAATGGAATTTTTAAATTAATCTGTTATTGAACTCTCTTTCAGTTTCAATTATTTAACTGTAAATAATTTTTTAAGTGCCTTAACAAAATAAAAATCTACTGATGTCTTTTGTGATTATGAATTCAATAGTGTAATTTAAATTACATTATCTATAACGATAATAATATCGACATATGGTAAGTGCAGAACAAAAAATAGAATTCGTGACGGCGCCACTGGCAGCAGACCCTATAAAAGCTAGTTTCTTGGTTTCCAACATTCAGTCGCATCCTAGCTTATTAGCTGTGTTTTTCTGTCTAGTGAGCAGTGATCAACCACATCAGACAACATGTGTGACGACGATGTTGCGGCTCTTGTCGTTGACAATGGTTCCGGAATGTGCAAAGCCGGTTTCGCTGGTGATGATGCACCCCGTGCCGTGTTCCCATCCATCGTCGGTCGCCCTAGGCATCAAGGAGTAATGGTTGGTATGGGACAAAAAGACTCTTATGTAGGAGATGAAGCCCAAAGCAAAAGAGGTATCCTCACCTTAAAGTATCCCATTGAACATGGTATCATCACCAACTGGGATGATATGGAAAAGATCTGGCATCATACCTTCTATAATGAACTCCGTGTGGCTCCAGAAGAACATCCAGTCCTTCTTACTGAAGCTCCTCTCAACCCCAAGGCTAATCGTGAAAAGATGACTCAAATCATGTTTGAAACCTTCAACACACCCGCTATGTATGTTGCCATCCAAGCCGTACTTTCTCTGTATGCTTCCGGTCGTACCACTGGTATTGTATTAGACTCTGGAGATGGTGTCACCCACACTGTACCAATTTACGAAGGTTACGCTCTTCCTCACGCCATCCTCCGTTTGGACTTGGCTGGCCGTGACTTGACCGACTACCTCATGAAAATCCTTACTGAAAGAGGTTACTCATTCACCACCACAGCTGAAAGGGAAATTGTCCGTGACATTAAGGAAAAACTTTGCTATGTTGCCCTTGATTTCGAACAAGAAATGGCTACCGCCGCTGCTTCAACCTCCCTCGAAAAGAGCTACGAACTTCCCGATGGACAGGTCATCACTATTGGTAATGAAAGATTCCGTTGCCCTGAAGCTCTGTTCCAGCCTTCCTTCTTGGGTATGGAATCTTGCGGTATCCATGAAACAGTATATAACTCCATCATGAAGTGCGACGTTGATATCCGTAAGGACTTGTACGCCAACACTGTACTCTCCGGAGGTACCACCATGTACCCTGGTATTGCTGACCGTATGCAAAAAGAAATCACCGCCCTTGCTCCATCAACCATCAAGATCAAGATCATCGCTCCCCCAGAAAGGAAATACTCCGTATGGATCGGTGGATCTATTTTGGCTTCCCTCTCTACCTTCCAACAGATGTGGATCTCAAAGCAAGAATATGATGAATCCGGTCCTGGAATCGTTCACCGCAAGTGCTTCTAAGCAATTTAATTGCATTTTTAATAAGCTATATGACATGTTGTTACACTGTATTACATCTACAGTTTATATTTATGCGACCGTGGTTGTACTGCCAGACAGACTCTTGAACATCATATCAATTAACACCTTTTGATTATTATGTTTATTATTTGTTATTATATTTACTTATTGTAATTATTTTATCACTGGGCAGGTCAATAAAGCCTATCTAGTAATACACCTGCCTCTTTATTTCTATTTTTAAGTATATTACCATCCAAGGAGAATTTTGATGTTATTCCTATGTTACATATACATACCTATTGTAATTTTTTTTAATACATTTTCGGCATAATTTATACAATATATAATTAACTAGAAAGTTTTTAAATTTAATAACTTCCCAAATGAATATCTTACATTATTATTCAATTAAAGAAAAAGATAAGAGAATATATATAGAATATATATATAATATATATTATATATATAATTATTATTATTTGGAACACAATATAAGTTTTAACAATACCTACTTATGCAACAAACATTTATGAAATTATAAGTGCATTTCTAATTACAAAGTTCCTTTTCTTAGGTACATAGTTAAGAGTACAGAACTGACCTAATAAGTAAATGTTATAAAAGTGCAGGTGGTAACCAAATATTATATACAAAAATACGTTATACCATGATCTATTTATAATTCCACGATAAAAATAGCTTAAATCATTTATGAAGCTTTGCCAACTAGCAGTAGATATTCAGTAATATTTACACTATCTTACTTAGCTCGACAGGGTTAAATTTAGATTACAACCACTTATAAGGCAACAGTTTAGGTTTAGGTACATATAATACTAGTGGAAATGTTCTTTTAATAAACACAGGCTTAGGTGATAAAACAAAATATGTTTATGATCTTGGCTTTTCACTGGGATCAAATTTACCCACTTCTACTAATATAATTATTTAATTCCTATATTCCTACTCCTTTACATAAATATAAAATACACTAAAGCGCTATTATTTATTAATGTTAATTATTATAATTAATTTAGGGCCACTTTATTTTTGCTATTTATTATTGATCTTTGTAACGACATGAAAATGTATACACAAGTTGTGACTATTGCTGATTGCTACAACATTCAAACCCAATTAATTAAAATTCAGAGGTGGTGTGAAACAAATAATCTGAAAATTAATATATCAAAATGTAAAGTTATAAGTTACACCCGTTAAGTAATCGATTATTTTATATAACTACACATACGACTAAGTATCACATCTTATATCGATGTCATACTATAAAGGATTTAGTCGATGTCATACTAATTTTTGATAAACAATTAACATTCTCTAACCATATAAAGTTAGTTACATATATTTCAGGTCTTTTTTATGCATTACATCTAACATTACCTAATACAGAATCATTTATTATTATTAAGATTATTATTATTATTATTATTATTATTATTATTATTATTATTATTATATTATTATAAACGTAATTGATACTGCATTTAAAATACTGATGTTTATCATTGAAACTGTAATAGTCTTAATAATATAACTGCACTCAAAACGTTATACTTATCGTTTATTCGATCTGGTCTTGAATATGACAATTAATTGTTTAGAGTCCGTTTTATATTACACACATGTTGAGTTTGGAAAAGGTTCGGAGAAATTTTTTAAAATTTCTGTATTTGAAAACAACTGGTGTATATCCTGCGAGAGGTTCTGACCATCAACTATTTTAATACGTTTTAACATGGACTCATTAGAATTGCGGAGAAATATACACGGTATCAAATTTCTATATCGTCAACTTCATAATAAAATTGATTCGAAACAATCATGTCTCAAAAAATATAGTCGTCTCGTAAGTAACCCTCCTCGCCTGAACTTTTGAACAAATTGAGATATCGACCTCAAACAAAATGTAGGATGAATGGTATAAAAAATAAAAAATACTACTCTCTACCTGTAAACGGAATTTTCACAACTGATAGATTTTTGAAAGTTATTTCGATGTTTACACACCAGTTAAAAAATTAAAATCGAGTCGTTTTCGAGTTACAAGCATTTCTGTGTTTTATTCGGCGTGCGAAAAGATCATCGTCCACTATAAATATTTAAATGTTTTAACGGAAAGATGTTAGTGTAGTGTAATCTAAGACTATTGCATTCTCAAAAAAAAGATGTATCTATAGGTGTTAAATCGGGGGAATGTGTTGGCTTTCAACCATTTTCAGGTTTGAAAGGTAGGTGTATCAATTCTCTACGTAATCTTATTTGGTAAATAAAAATCAAGTTAGCTAAGTTATTTTGCGTGTTACAGTTTCTGAGTTTATTTATCGTTTATTTAATAGTAGTGGTTTATCGCTTATTATCATTTACTTAGTTATCGTTCTATCGTCTATTTATTATTGTTTATTTAATAATAATAATAATAATAAAGTGTCTTTATTTAACTTACAAGAAAAAATATCAAAAAAGAAATAATTAAACAGAAGTGGCGAGGATTCAACATAGTTGCTATTCCACCTAACCACTTCACTTAACATAAAAATAAAATAAAAAAGGAACATTATATAATATGAAACTACTATTGCTTGCATGTAGATGTGATCTCTATAATACACATAAATATGATTTCATTTGCTTTCTGAACGAACTTAAACTAGATGAACATTTCAAATTGGCAGGCAATGCATTATAAGTTGTAGCAGCGGTGTAACTGAAAGAACCATGAAATCGCACGGTCCTATGCTGAGAAACAATGTATCGACCACAGTGTCTAGTAGGTTGAGAATGCACTTGACTTCCCTTTAATAACTTATGATAAAGATATTTGGGAGCTCCAAAATGCTCAACTTTGTACACAAGGCTACTTAGAATGTGCTAAAGTTTGCGAAATATGATCAAATTTTTTTAAGTTGTAACTGAACCTTAAACAAGCATTCTGTATTCTTTGAAGACTTTCTTTGTCTTTATTTAAAATAACAGGCCAGTACACCGTGTTACCATAAGAAATATAGCTTAAAATAAGAGAATCAGTTAATTTTAGTTTAATGTCAGTCGTAAGAACATCTTTGTGAACAAATAAGGATTTCAATTTACAATATGACCTCTGAACAATATGGTTCACATGTTTGTGAAATCTGAGGCTACAATCAAAATAAATGCCTAAATTCTTGCAGAAGTCAGAAGCAGATAGACCTTTACCATTAAGTGTTATAGAAAATGCCTGATTATCTAATATGGATTGTCTATGCTTACTAAAAACAAGCAATTCTGTCTTCGACTCTCGACTTAGAATGAGACCATGAGCGTTTGAAACTGAAGAAATTGTCGCCAAATCATAATTTATAGAACGAACAGCAGAACCAATGTCTTGAATATGAAAGTGATAGTACAGCTGAAAATCGTCCGCGTACTGATGTGAAGTTGAGTTGGTTAAGAAGCTACAAAAATCAGCTGTATATAAAGAGAATAACAGAGGACCTAACACACCCAGGTTAATGTTATCCGTACCTACAGCATTAGATTTAATAGTATTTATATTTTGAAGGACACTTTCTACAGAGACTTGTGTCAAATTAAATTCGTGGGAAATCGTCGGTAATCTTGAAGCTGCATATTTATTTGAAATAAAAGTATTATTAACATTAACCTGAGGAATTCTGTTGATGAAAAAATCGTTAAAAACATGAGGGTCAGTAAAACTTGAATAATTATTACGAATGTTAGATTGTATGTCAAATGACTTTAATGTTTTCCAAAATGTTTTAGGGTCTGATATAGGTATTTCACACACATGTTTACAAAGTTTCTAAGTTCTTTATACTCTGACCACAATAAATCAGATTTAATTTTTTTATACTTCATATAGGCCTTGTCTCTCAATTTCATCATATACCTTAAATTGTCAGTCAACCAGTCGGCTCTCGGTTTGGTAATTTTAACCGTTTTGTAAGGTGCATGGAAATTAAATAAATCAATTATATTATTATTCCAGAAATTGACCATTTTATCCACATCAGTAAATGTAAATAAATAATTATATTCCGCGTCTCGTTTTCGAGATCACAATGTAGTACCCCCAATTCACGCCAGGCGTCACCACAATTTTTAAAGCCAAACCGGACTGCCCATCTATCCTATCATACACCATGCTACCTACCGCACAGGCTCATTGCGCCGCCAACTTCATTACTCTTTTTTGTGTCAGCGTTACTAGGCGCTTGTTTTAACTTCTTATTTTAGATATAAATATTAAGATTTTAGAAGTGATTAATTAAAAATGGGTAAGCGAAAACGTAGATCTTCGCCTTCGACATCCAGTAGCAGTACTTCGGAAGATGAAGCGGAGATACTTCGCAAACGTTTACAAAAACTAAAAAGAAAATATGCTGAATTAGAAAATGGCCGCCGTGTTTGTCAAAGCGACAGGGAATATGAACCTAGTGAAAATTCCGTTCAGCCTTTTTTACCTATAGATAATGGTAAGTTCCTGGAATAATTATCCCAGAAACTCGTATAGTTTTACGAGCTAGCATACCCGTAGAGTTGTGAATTGCTTTGGGGCAATACTGTTCAATAGTACATTGAATGGACGTTTATATGGACAAGTTTGTATAGTTTTACAAGTCCTGGAATCCCAGAAACTCTAACTCGTATAGTTTTACGAGCTAGCACACCAGTAAAGGTGTGAATTGCTTTGGGGCAATACTGTACAATAGTACATTGAATGGACGTTTTATATGGACAAGTTTGTATAGTTTTACAAGTCCTGGAATCTGTGACTTTTTCCTACAGGATTGAGTAAACAACCTCTAGCCCATATAGTCTTACGAGTTAGAATATCAGTACGATAATATGTAGGAAAAAATGGTATAGTTTAACATACTATTGGAAAAGAACTGTATAGTTCATACACATTCCTATATACCTATAGGAAGTAAATGTGTACATTTGTACAGAAAGCTATTTTAGTGTATTACCATTTTCTGTTAGGAGACGACTTAGTTTTTTATTTTTTTAGAGAATATTTCTATTGACAATGATTCCCAAGTGGCTGAGGACCCCTTATCCATCGAGGAGATATCCCCATTAAATAAAAATATCTTAAGCTTTTAGGCACTGAAAACTCTGCACCAGAAAAGTTGGGTCAAATGATACACAATGACCTGGCTGTAAGATGGGAAAATATTTTAAAAAGTGGTATGGAGGAAGAGATAAAGGCGGACATAATTAAAAAATACCCACCTGCAAAAAATTGTATTCTTATGGCGGCTCCTAAACTTAATTTTGAAGTTAAGGCGGCTGTTACTGATGCAGCTCGTACTAGAGATGATAAGTTAGCCAAAGTTCAAGCGCAGGTGGGTGCAAGTGTGTCTGCTTTGGGGGAAGCCCTCAATCTCTTATTTGATGGAAAGGAGGAGGGCGAAGTACTCAACTTAAAATTAATTCAAAGCATTAGTGATGCGGCAAGACCTTTAGCAGATGTGCATTATCAAGAGTCTCAAACTAGACGGAACATTATAAGCATGTATCTAAAGAAAGATATCACAAAAACTCTATCGGATGTTGTTGTTGATGGCTGGCTATTTGGAGAAAACCTTGGGGAACGAGTAAAGGCCGCTAAGGCCATTGAACAGTCAGCTAAAAACTTGAAGTCTACTGTTGGAAAATCATTTAAACATAAGAATGTTTCCTACAAGAGTGCGTTAAACTCGAAACCGTCCAAGTACATAACAGTCGGGAGTCGCTTGGGCGGTATAAGTATCCCACACACAACAGAGGAAACAGGAGGAATTACTCGGACCAAAAATTTCCTCAAAGGGTCAACCGAGACAGATCAAGGAGGTTGCCCAAATAGTCGAGGTAGGTTTCAAGGCTGGTAGATGTTCTACTTTCCTTAATGCCTGGCAAAAAATAACAAAAGACCCAGTAATTTTGTCTTGGGTAAAGGGGTATAAAATACCTTTTCATAAACCTGTTGTACAAATTTCAGAACCAAAATGTCGGAAATGGTCTATAAAAGAAAATCAGTGTATTAGCTCTGAATTGTCTAGATTACTTAATATAGGTGCCATCAGAAGGTGTAAACCATGTGTTGGGCAATTCATTTCTAACATTTTTCTTGTACCTAAACCTGAAGGGAAAGTTAGATTAATTTTAAATCTAAAGAATCTAAACAGGTTTTTAGTTGTGCAGCATTTTAAACTTGAAAGTATAAAAACCGCATGTAAATTGCTATCCTTCAATTGTTTTATGGGTTCAATAGATATACGGGATGCATATTTTTTGATTAACATTAACGAAAATTATAGAAAATATTTACGTTTTCCATATAATGATAGTTTATACGAGTTTAATTGTCTGCCCTTTGGATTATCAACTGCTCCATATGTATATACAAAAATCATGAAACCAGTTATTTCATTTTTAAGGAACAAGGGTTTACTGTCAGTGATATATTTGGATGATCTTTTATTAATTGGTGATTCTTACAATAGTTGTGTTGAGAATATAAAACAAACTATACAATTATTAATCTCTTTAGGGTTTCTAATCAATTATAAAAAAAGTCAACTAACTCCAACTACTTGTTGCAAATTTCTAGGTTTCCTACTGGACTCACAACATATGTCATTAAGTCTTCCAAATGACAAACGTATCAGGATTTATGAAATGTTGCAAGATTTATCAATTGGAGGTCCTGTGCTATTAGGAAATTTGCAAGAATAGTTGGGGTTATAGTATCAGCTTTCCCTGCTGTGAAGTATAGTTGGGTTTATTCTAAAAAGTTTGAGAAGGCCAAATATTTAGCCTTGAAGGGGTCTAAGGGTGACTATGACAAAATAATGAATATTCCCTTATTTATTCATTGTGATATATGTTGGTGGCTAACGAAAATAAAAACTGCTAAAAATGATATTGATAGAAAGGAATTTCAAATAGAAATTTTTTCAGATGCCTCAACCTCAGGTTGGGTTATAGTTTGCAAAGGTCAAAAAGCTTCGGGGCAATGGTCAGATAGGGAAAAAATTTTTCACATCAATTATCTGGAATTATTATCTGCCTTCTTTGGTTTAAAGTGTTATGCGAAGCACATGTGTAATGTAAATATTTTATTACGAATCGACAATACCACTGCCATCTCTTATATAAATCGAATGGGTGGCATTCGTTTCCAGAATTTGAACGAATTAACAAGAGCTATATGGCAGTGGTGCGAGTCTAGAAATATATGGATATTTACTTCATACATTAAGTCAGCTGAAAATATAGAAGCTGATTTTGAATCTAGAAAAACAGTTTTAGAGACAGAATATGAACTGGACCAAAACAATTTTGAAAAAATTGTTTCTCATTTTGGTCAACCTGAACTTGATTTATTTGCATCTAGGCACAATGCTAAATGTAAAAAATATGCATCCTGGAAGAGGGATCCAGATTGTGCAGTGGTGGATGCCTTTATAATAAATTGGTCAGGGTTTAAATTTTATGCATTCCCACCATTTTCCTTAGTTCTTCCTATGTTGCAGAAGATAATAAAGGATAAAGCTCATGGCATCATAGTGGTACCACACTGGATCTCACAGCCATGGTTTCCATTATTAAAAAAAGTATTCATTTTAGAGCCTTTAATTTTTTCACCCAAAAATAATCTGTTGTTATCTTTTGATAGGAGCCCTCACCCGTTATGGAGGAACCTTACCCTGGTGGCAGGGGTTGTATAAAAGAATCATTAAGGAAAAAAGGGTTACCAACGTCATCCATCGATATTTTTATTTCTTCTATATCAACATCAACCCTAAAACAGTATAACCAGGGCCTTAAGTCTTGGTGGTTGTTTTGTAAAAATAATAAGAACATTTTCTTTGATAGCTCTATACCTATAATCTTGGAATTCCTAGCACAGGTTTTCCATAAAGGGGCTTCGTTCGGAACATTAAATAATATTAGATGTTGTCTGTCGTTACTAATGTCACCTAATTTGGGTAATGATTATAGAATTAAAAGATTCTTAAAAGGCGCTCAGAACCTGCGTCTTTCTAACCCCAGGTATAACTCTACCTGGAATCCATCAATAGTTTTGAAATATTTGGAGAAACTATATCCCAACAATGACCTTAGTTTAGAATTATTGTCTCACAAGTTGGTAACTCTTTTGGCCTTAGTAACTGCACATAGGGTTCAAACTCTAGCATCAATATTAATTGAGAATATCGTGGAAACCTCCTCAGGAATAGAGATTATGATACCAAATAGGATAAAAACTTCTAATAAAGGAAAAGTGCAGCCATTATTAGTCTTGCCCAAGTTTGAGGAAAAGCCTAGCCTGTGTATTGTAAATACTCTATGCAGTTATGTCGATAAGACGAAATCTTCCAGAACACAAAATACAAATAAAAAATTATTTATTACTTTTAAAAAGCCACATCATGAGGCTTCATCTCAGACACTGAGTCGTTGGATTAAGGCTACCTTGAAAAAGAGTGGTATTAATACAGATATGTTTACGGCACATAGTACTAGGCATGCTTCCACATCAGCAGTTAATAGAAGCGGAATTAGTATAGATGTTATTCGTAATAGTGCCGGTTGGGCGCAAGATTCCAATATATATGCTAAGTTTTACAGTAGGCCACTATGTAATAAAGAACTATTTGCTAAGACTGTTTTAAATATGGCAAATTGATATAGATACCCATTTGTATTTGTATTTTATTCTAATATTAGATATAGAGTGTTTCATAGAAACGTTTTTTCCTGGAGTTCCTGAATAAAGTTATATTGTTATTGTCGCAACTTCTTTAAACATCTACATTGTGATCTCGAGGACGAGACGCGGAATATAATTAGATGATCAAACGAACTTACCTTAAGTGAAGTTCGATCCTAATTATATGAAGCGTCTCGTCCGAGATGATCACACCCACCCTGGTTTTTTTTCCCCTACCCGTGATCATTGGTTGCGACAAGAGATGGTCTCGATCAAGATTGTTATAATACCTAGGCAACTAATGGGTTGCCTAACCGAGGACAATAGGATTGCTACCTAAATTTAGGATTGATACCAATCTTGACTTTAAAAAATAATGAAGTTGGCGGCGCAATGAGCCTGTGCGGTAGGTAGCATGGTGTATGATAGGATAGATGGGCAGTCCGGTTTGGCTTTAAAAATTGTGGTGACGCCTGGCGTGAATTGGGGGTACTACATTGTGATCATCTCGGACGAGACGCTTCATATAATTAGGATCGAACTTCACTTAAGGTAAGTTCGTTTGATCATCTAATTAAAGTTTATTGACAAAAGGTCATTTAAAAATAGATCATAATTAAAGGTAGAATAATCCCGATAAGTACGAAACTCTGTTTTTTTGTCTAGGTTTTAAAAATTTCAGATTGCAGGTAACAAGACGATGATCCGAAATACCATCCATATTAATAACCTCAGAATCATGAATTATGTCGACCTTAGAAGTAACAATGATATCAAGTAAAGTTTGAGAGTTATCAGTAATACGAGTAGATTGCTGAATAATTTGACGTAAGCCGTATTTAGAAAAGAAATAAGATAACTGAGCGAAATTAGAGGTATTTTTGTTTAGTAAGTTAACATTAGTCACCCCCAAATATAACATAATCAAATTCAGGCAAGCAGGTTTGTAGTACATTCTCAAGGCTAATCAAATCAAGCATTAAATTCGATTTAGGAGGTCGGTACAACGCGCCTGGACATAATTTTTTTCCCGCGATTTTAACACTTATCCAAAACTATTCCAATAAACTTTCAGCAGGTGGGACTTCTAAAATTTTGAATTTCAAAGTTCTTTTAACATAAAAAGCTACACCGCCACCCCTATTCTCGCGGTCATTTCTAATCAACATATAACCGTCAATCCGTATAGAACTATCTTCAATATTATCTCCCAGCCAAGTTTCGGAAATACCTATTACAGAAAAATTTTCGTGTTCGATCAATTCAGAAAACAAATCAAACCGTTTGCAAACAGAACGAGCATTAAAATGAGCAAAACTAAATAGTGACATAGTGACATAGAAAGTAACAGTAGACTGATTATATCTGATATCTGATTATATCAATGATTAACTTAAGTTAAAGCTAAAGTTAAGCCAAAATTAATAACCAACTATAAAAACTAATAAGAATAACCAATGCAACTAATATAGAATTAAATATAATTATGTTCAATGTAGCAAAACCAAGCTATGCAAAACGATATACAAAATGCCGGCAAGTCTATATATATTTGAATAATTAAAATCAATGCACTAGCAAACTAACAATAAAGCAAATGTATAAAATGAATATATAAATAATCAATACACAAGGATATCAAATTAATTCGAATATACATGCATGTTCCTCTCAAGAATTTAGTCGTCCACTACTTCATTTTCTGTAGGTAAGGCCTGCATTAAATGTCATCAATTGATCTTAACCTTTTCTTGCAATTATTAACTAGGGCATAAATTTTCCCATTTAATGACCACACATTGTGTTTCCCTAAAATACTAATGGCATACTTATAGACATTTAAATTATCTTTACTTAGATCATTGTGGAAAATTCTATGGCACCCGAAGTACCAGTCAGTAATTAATGATTAGTAGTATCGTAGTAACTTCTGTATAAAAAATTAATTTGGTACTTGTCAATTTTTTGAACTAATGTCATTTTGTAATATTATCAATTGTACATTTTTCAATACACAAGTGTTACGAATTTAGGTCGAATTATTTAACTATCCCTGGTTATTTTACATTTTGGTGCCGAAACCAGGAAACTTGTGTGTTGTCTCCGGTTTAACGTGAGTGTAGTGTTTAAAAAAAAACGCCTAACTCAAAACGGAAAAACTAACGTAACGACATTTGATATAATTTATAATTGCAAGATGAATCAAGTTATGAAAAAATCGTATCGATCACAAATAACAAAGCTCGTAAATCAGGCTAACGAACTTATATCTGCTGAAAAACGTGAAGTAAGGGATATGACTGTTATGATTTCGAGAATTCGTATTGCTAACGAAATGTTAATTAAAATAAACGCAGATGTAGCTAGTGAAATACCCGTAGATCAAATTGAATCGGAGTGCGAGAGAATTATCGAATATGATGATAAAGCTACAACAGCCATCGCAGCTCTGGAGTATGAAGTACAGTGTTTTCAGCGAGGTAGCTTCGACGACGTCACGGCTAAGAGGTCTACATCAGGTGTCGATGCACAGCGTTCTTGTCCAGTGACGGATCAGCATAGAAAAAGGGCGGTGAGATTACCTGAACTAGAATTAATAAAATTTAATGGTAATTATCATTCGTGGCCTGTATTTTGGGAACAATTTAGCACTACTATTCATAACAATAAAGATCTGGATGATTCCTCAAAATTTGCTTATCTAAAGTCAGTTTTGACAGGAAACGCTGCAATAACAGTGCACGGTTTGACATCCAAAGGCTCAAGCTATACTGATGCTATTGAACTTTTAAAAGAAGAGTATGGTAATAACGAGAAAATTATTAATAGTTATATACAACAGTTACACGATTTAAATCCAGTTAAAAATAAAACTCATGTTACTTCTTTGAGAAAATTGTACAATACAACGTCAAAGATAATTAGATCGTTACGGACATTGGGTATGTCGCCAGATAATTATGGCATGATGGTTAAATCTATTGTATTGAAGGCATTACCATTCTCAATAAGAACTGAGTTTCACAAACGACAGGCCACTAATAATCACAACGTCAATGAGTCAGTCGTTAGCGAAGTTGTTAAAAGTTCGAGTAATAACAATGTAAATTACGAACATCAAATTAGTGATCTCTTGACCCATATGGAAATAGAAATTGAATCGATAGAGCAAGCTAGAATTTCTGAAGGTAACGATAAAAACTTGACTCGAAATTCGCAAAGAAAACCTGACAATACTTGCACGGCGGCTGGTTTGTTAACATCGGTAAAAGAGCAATGTTTGTTTTGTAAATCATCTTGTCATTCAGCCGCAAATTGTAATAGTCACATATCACTAGACCAAAAAAAGGAAATTTTAAAGTCAATGAAACATTGTTACCGTTGTACTAGGCCGAATCACACTTCAAAATTTTGTAGAGTAAAAATATTGTGTTCCAAATGCAAACGCAAGCATGCGACGTCAATGTGTGACCCTGAATCAAATGTGGCCACATCTAGTGAAGTGACTGCAGGACGACCTCCGACTAATTTATTAGCAAATGGAAATTTAACTAATGTTTATTTACAAACTGCTTGTGCACAGATTGCAACTACTGAGGGTGCATCCACAGGTATACGAATGATTTTTGATGGTGGAAGTCAATTAACTTTTATAAAAGAATGTGTTTCACGTCAGGTGGGTTTGACAGTAACAGGCACACATAAAATTGCAATAATGCCATTTGGGAAAAAGGACAAATCTCCAGCACGTTTATGTAGAAGAGTTGTTTTCACGTTAAAAGCAAACTATGGGGATGAACTGGTAACTATTAACGCCATACAGGTTCCAGAGATTTGCTTCGATTCGTTAAGCACCCCTTCGATGGAAGATCCAAAGATTCACGAATTTAGTTTGAAATATCCTTTGGCAGATCTAAGCTTTAATAATGTTAACGTATTACCTGGAATATCGTTGCTCATCGGTGCGGATTTTTACTGGAAGTTAATGACGAATAATACGCAACAAATCGCGAATAATTTAATGGGGGTAGAAACGAAGTTTGGCTGGACAATTCTGGATATTCTGGAACATTCGAGTGAAATCTCATACGCGGTCGGTCTTAACGTAGCGAACGTTTTATATGTTCAGTGTGAGGACATTGATAAAGAGATGGACCTAACCAAGTTTTGGTCACTTGAGGCAATAGGAATTAACAATAAGGTTAACGAGGAAAACTTGCAAACTCATCAATTTTTAAGCAATAATACTAGATTCACGGGCGATCGATATTGTGTTTCGTTACCGTGGATAAACTCAAATGTGCATATTGACTCTAATTATAGTAGTGCTTTCTACAGACTGAAAACTTTAACGCGTAAGTTGGAAGCAAGTGGTAATTAGTGTGGTTAGAATACGACACAGCTATTCGTGAATATATGAATAATAATTGTGCAGAGCCAGCTCCGATAGTGGGTAGCGAGTTCAAGACTTATTTTATACCTCATAGGGCTGTGTATCGAGATGATAGACACTTCCAAAATTCGTATAGTATTTGACACATCCGCGCATGAGCCCGGGTTGCCGTCATTGAACGACGTGCTGTTTCAAGGAGAAAATTTAGTCCCACATATTTTTCGAATTTTAATGAATTTTAGAATTGGAGCTATCGCGTTGACGGCGGATATAGAAAAGGCGTTCCTTCAAATTGAAATTGAGGAATGGGAAGGAGACTCACACAGTTTTTTGTGGTATGAAGCTCCAATCAGTGATACATCCAATATACCTAATATATTGAAGTATCGGATGAAACGTGTCACTTTTGAGGTAAATTGCAGCCCGTTTTTGTTAGCCGCGACTCTAAAAAAGCATTTGCAGTCCCAATCTGGAAAGCTAAGAGAAACCAATGATGTGTTGGCCTTTTCATTCTATGTCGATGACTTGGTGTTGGCTGTTGACGATGTCAAAATGGCAGAACGTGTTTATCATGAAGCAACGGAAATATTAGCTAGTGCCAATATGAATCTGCGAAAGTGGTCAACTAATGACTGCGACTTAAAGAAAATAATGCATAGTGAACAAGATGGTCAATGCAAAGGAAACCAAAAAATTCTTGGCCTTCTTTGGATAAAAATGAAGACGAAATAACAGTTGACTTAAAATATGTTCTGAATCCTGCAAAACATAGAATAACGAAACGAGAAGTATTGAGAGTTATCTCAAAAATATTCGATCCTCTCGGATTACTGAGTCCATTCATTATAAGAGCAAAGCTGTTGCTCCAGAAAATTTGGAAGGCAAAATTAGACTGGGATTCATCGCTACCAGATAACTTCATTGAAGAATGATTAAAGTGGGTTCATGAACTACCTACCTTGGATGGTTATTCCGTCCCTAGATGTGTCGTTAGGAGTAGACAATTTGAAGTTTCGCTTCATATATTTGCCGATGCGAGTCCACTAGCATATGGAGCGGTTGCTTACTTAAGAACTCTGAACAACATGGGTGAAGTCGAGTGCAATCTTTTTATGGCAAAGAGTAGGTTGGCTCCAATTAACGAAAGAGGTGACAAGGATCTTACTCTACCAAAACTTGAACTTACTGCAGCTGTTTGTGCAGCACGGCTTCAACATTTTATCTTATTGAATATTAATATTGAAATAAAATCCTGCACGCTGTGGACCGATTCAAAAATAACTTTGGGTTGGATTAGAGGCAAAGCTTCCAAGTGGAAACCATACATCTGTAATAGGGTAATGGAAATCCAAAGATTAACGAAAGGTGTATGGCGACATTGTCCTGGAGGAGAAAATCTGGCAGATCTACTGACGCGAGGTGTGAAAGCAAGTATGCTAAATAAATCCTCGGTTTGGATTAATGGACCCAATTGGCTTAGGGCAGAAATTGGAGAGTGGCCTAACGACGACTCGACTATTAAGTCTGAAGTTCTTTCTGTTCTGAATTTACAGCTACAAGAAATCATACATACCGAATCTATTTTTGATATTGAAGCTTATAGCAAGTTAGAGAGAGTTTTACGAGTTACTGCCTATGTATTAAGATTTTGTAACAACTCGAAAAATAAGGAGAGCAAACGTCAAGGGTTCTTAACTGCAAAAGAAATGAAAGATGCTGAAGAATACTGGGTAAAAATTGTCCAGTGGGAGTGCTTTAGTGCTAAAATGTCGGCTCTAACAAAATCAAAAGCTCTAGAGACATCTTCTTCTATCTTAACGTTAACTCCCTTTTTGGATAACGGAATTATGAGATTGGGAGGACGTTTACATGACTCATACCTTTTCAAACCAAACATCCAGTGTTGTTGCCAAAGAAGTCAAGTTTCACGGATAAAATAATTTGGAACGCTCATATCTCAACTTGTCATGGAGGCGTAAACTCGACACTGGCAGAAATACGTAAACGATTTTGGATCATCCAGTGCCGACAAAGAGTTAAGTATATTTTAAATAGATGCATAAGCTGCAAGAAATTGAGAGCGAAATCTGCTAATCAACCATTTGCCCCATTACCAAAAGAAAGAGTATCTATGGCAGCTCCATTCAAGGTTACGGAAACAGACTTCGCTGGACCTTTGTATATTAAAAACGATGAAAGAAGCATTAAAGTTGTCTATTGGAAAAAAGTGCGTTAACTATGATGAGCTTCAAACTGCACTGCGGAGGTAGAAGCATCAATAAATTCAAGACCACTTACATATGTGGACGATGATTCTGACAATATGATGATCCTATCACCAAACCATTTTTTGTTAGGATCGAATGAGTCTGGTTTTTCTATAGATAATTCTGGTACTAACATTGCAACCCGAAATGACATTCTGAAGAAATGGATGGAACGCAATAGAAAAATAAAGGCATTCTGGAAGAAGTGGTCGTGTGACTATTTACAACAGTTAAGATCGTTTCATAATAAAAATCCAACAAAGTCAACCTACTTTAAGGTTGAAGATGTAGCTGTGCTACACGATTCGAGTATGCCTAGACTGCGAGGTTGAGACTGGTAACAAGTCTGTCCTTCGTCGACCAATACAACTTCTATTTCCTTTAGAAATTTCTGCGGCCGGGGAGGATGTGGAAAATTCTATGGCACCCGAAGTACCAGTCAGTAATTAATGATTAGTAGTATCGTAGTAACTTCTGTATAAAAAATTTATTTGGTACTTGTCAATTTTTTGAACTAATGTCATTTTGTAATATTTTCAATTGTACATTTTTCAATACACAAGTGTTACGAATTTAGGTCGAATTATTTAACTATCCCTGGTTATTTTACAATCATCAACAATGGTTATTCCAGTATTTTTTAAAGCTTTTCGGTTCTTCATTATTTTTTCCTTATTATAACTTCTACAAAAACTTATAAGTACAGCTCTTGGTCGGGTTCTATTATTAGTTTGGCCTCCTCGATAACATTTATCCATCTCAGTAGCATTGATTTTTATACCAAGTTTTTGTTCCATAAGTTCAAGAACCTTATCTTCTATATTTTCTTTTTTTTGTTCCTTGATACCATAAATTCGTACGTTTTTATTCCTACCAACCTGTTCCATTAATGTAAGGCGTGTTTTTAAATCGATATTTTCAGATTCTAGCATTTTAATTTTTTGTTGGCAGTTTTCAAGAGTTACTTGTAGGTCATCTAGATTCAAGTTTTTTATAACACTTTTTATAATTTTAGTGATAAAGCCTTCTTCCGCTATAAGTTCATTTATGGTGTCCTTAATTAAGGATTTTATATCACTACGATTATCTTTAGGCGGCATTTTCAACACTAGCTCCTTATTTTAATTCCTAATTCAGAGAAGTTCTTTACTTTTACTTTACTTAAGTACACCTCAACACTACAGATTACACTTCTGTTACCAGGGACGAACCGAATGCGTGCTTACTCTATGGCTGACATTGACTGCTGACTGCTGCTGCTATTTGTTATCGTTTATTTGTTACTATTTATTGATTATTGTATTTATTTGTTTATTACTTTTGTGTGTTTTCGATTTGAAATGCGTACTATTTCAGAACGTGCTTTTAATGTTAGAAATTAATTGAAAGCCAACACATTCCCGATTTAACATCTATAGATATATTTTTTTTAGATTGCAAGCCTCTTAGATTACATTATATTAATATTTTTCGGTTAAAACATTTAAATAAACTGCTAGTCAAAAAGAACAGAACATGCAACATTGAACACCCTTTTCAAATAGCTATGGTTTTTCGTTTGATAGTAGCACGTTCATATTATATAGGGTGGAAATCAAAGTACCTAATGTAAAAATAGGAAAAAATAAAGTGTCGTAAATATTTTTTTGCGTTGCATTACTGGGGGTATTTGAAGTCCAAGTTAATAACTCGAAACGATTTTGGGCGTTTTTCAATTGATATCCTATAACCTAACACAAATCCTCATTCTTCGAAAAAGTCTGTTTTTCTACTTTTGCCTTGAAGGAACTGTACACACAGTGTATTCAGTTCATTCAAGGCTGTGTGTACTACACACGTTAATACCTCTAATGGATCAATTTTATTGGCAATGATACATACAATCAATTTTCAGATTATTCAATTCAGAAACCCGTTAAAAATACATCGAGCGTGTCAAAATGAGACAAAGATTACAGTAATCTCTAACAGTAATAAAATAAATTGAAATGGGCCTGTAAGGAATATTTGTAAACTTTCTTTTTGTATTTTATGAAGGATTAAAAGTCCAAGTGAATATCTCCAGACATGTCCCGCTATTTTTTGATTTCTCCCCTATGGCAGAAATATTTAATTTTTTTCCAAAAAGTTTATGTTTCTTCACATAAACTTTGATTTGTATCAACTGAAACATGTTTATACTGTGGCAATAATTGTAGTCACAAAGGGAGGCATAATTTTTTCAGATTCTTTAGTTATAAAAATGTTATTTCTCAAAGAGATTACAAGTAGTAATAATGACACGTGTAAATCTTAGCAGGAAGCAATGCGGTATATTTATAAAGACACCTTTTCAACAGAAAACATTATTTACCTAGACAATATATAGGTACTGTATATCTCAAATTAAATGGCTACTTAGTACTTAGTATCTAAAATTAAGTGACGGCAACGTGGTCACCGTCTAAGAGATATTTCAGATGTTATGAGTTCCAGCAAATCGTCAATATCGCTGGTAATTTAGAGATATCGCATCATGGACGTCCGGATTACTTAAATCAAGGCATTACAGACGTATAAGCGTAACCACCCATTGCAGTGGCAATACCGATATTTTTTAATGATTGTCTACCGTCATAGGACTTAAAATGCCACCCAAATCAACGCTGCGCTTTGTAGGTAACAATGGGTGTGGCAATCCACGGCGACTCTTTGAAGAGGGCTGCATGCATGATCATGGGTTGCACGCTAGGAGACGCGCCACTTCTTCTTTGCTACCTGTACTTGACTGGGAATAGCAGAATGGAATAGTTGCACGTTTACGGATGAATGGAGGTTTAATTTGTATCAATCTTAGTTTGGAGAGAAGCTAATGAGCAATATCGAGAGAAAAATATGGACCTCATAGTGGCATTTGGAGGTGGGGGTAAGTGTATGAGGTGGTGTTATGGTGGAATGGTAAAACGGACTTGGTTGTTTTGATAGAGTTACTATGAATGCGGTTAGATATAGGAATTTGTATATAAATGAAGTGGTAATCCCTTTCGCCCAAAACTTCGTTGAAGATTTTATCTTGATTGACGACAATGCTCGTCCACACAGGACAAGAATTGTTCAGGAAGTTTTGAGGGGGAATAACAATGAGCGCATGGAAGGCCTGCTGGATCGCTGAATATGAATGTTATAGAATACGTGTGGAGTAGAATGAAATTAATATTGATTCAAAGTCAGCAAGAATTTCATAATTTGGAAGATTTAGCGAATTTAATTAGAGCAGAATGGAATGCTATTCCCCAAGATTTCATTGCAAACTTGGTGCATAGCATGCCAAGAAGGTTACCGGACGTGCAGCACGTCGGCTGTGGACCAAAAAAGTACTGACGTCTTTCATGTAATCAGTGTAATAGTATTCATTTAATTTGAAATATACAGTATATATTGTGGAATTGACTAGGTAAATAATGTTTTCTCATTGAAACGGTGTCCCTATAAATATACCGCATTGTTTCCTGCTAAGATTTACACGTGTAATTATTAGTATTTGTAATCTCTTTGAGAAATAACATTTTTCGAACTAAAAAATCTGAAAATTGATTACGCCTCCCTTTGAAACTACAATTTCCACAGGAATTGCAACTACATTGCATTGCAACTACAATTGCCACATGTTTCATTTGATACAACTCAAAATTTTTGTGAAGAAGCAGCAACTTTTTGAAAAAAAATGAAATATTTCTGCCGCAAGGTAGTAATAAAAAAATCGCGCGCCATGTCTGGAGATATTCACTTGGACTTATAATCCTTCATAAAATACAAAAAGAAAGTTACAAATGTCACTTAGAGGCCTATGTCAATTTATTTTATTACTGCTTCCTGCATTTTTAATTTATGTTACTCACATTTTGACACCCTCGGAGTATTTTTAACGGGGTTTTGAATTCAATTATCTGCAAATTGGTTGTACTTATCTTTGCCAAAAAAATTGCTACAGTAGAGGTGTTAACGTGTGTACAGTTCAAGATAAAAGTCGTCGAGACACAGACTCTTTTAAAGAGACAGGATTTTTTTTGGTTAAGTAGAAGATAGCAATTGAAAAACGGCTAAAACCGTTTCGAGGTATCAACTTGGACAAAAATTATTTATGAATTGACAAACACTTCTAACTTTTCTATTTTTACATTACTTTGTTCTCCACCCTGTAAAATATGAATGTGCAACTACCATACGAAAAATATTTGTGGGACTAAATCTAAACGAAATGAACTTTCACAATCCAAAAAGTTCATAGAAATTCGTCGACTCATTTACGAACCACAGCAATTTGAAAAGGGTGCTAAAAATTGCTTATTCCGATATTTTTTTATGAGCAGTTTATTTAGAGTGAACGATGGTCTTTTCACTCGTCGAATGAGACACAGAAACGCTTTAACTTGAAAACGGATGACTCGGTTTTAATTTTTCAACAACTGGTGTGAAGAGAATTAAAATACCTTTCACAAACGATGTGCTACACGGCCTAATATGCTATTAGAAAAAGTGTGCCCACTGCAACTCTGACGTCATCTATCAGTTGTCAAAATTCCATTTGTTGGTAGAAATTATAACTACCTCTTTTTTGTACCATTCATCCTACATTTTGTTTGAGGTCGATATCTCAACTCGTTCAAAAGTAATGATGAAGGGGGGTTACTTTAGGGACGGACTGTACATAGTTTCACGTACCTAGAGCTCCTTGCCAACCAATTACCAGTTACCCACTACTTGATAATTTTAACCAAATTGCTGAAGCATGTGATATCAACTTTGATAAGTTAATAATGATCGTAATGCAGTTTGCCACTTTAATAATTTATAAAATGTAGAATATTATTATGTATTTTATTATGTACCGTAGTAATAATACAATGGTATTATTATAACAATATTATGTTTATTTATATTTTTCTTTTCTCTTTCTTATCTATGTTTTATTGTAGGACTACCTTAGTTTAATTTACCTTATTAAACTTATAATTTTTTTTTCTTATTCTCTTTTATATATTTTTAATACCAGCATTGTTTTAACTATTAGCATTTTGTGCAAAAGTTTTGTACTTTTTTTCCTCTTTTGGTATAATTTTCTAAAATATGTTTATCTTGTGTACAGAGTCTCCAGTTTTCGTAGTCTTTGAGCAGTATCTGCCTTTATTAACAAATGAAGATACAAGGATGCGGTTTTCGCGACACTAATATTTTTTTGAGAAACGACAGATCCCATAATAGTATATTATATACCTAGGTTGAGAAGTGAACTATTATTGACCGAGAAATTTTATATCCTGAGGCGCGTAGCGCCGAAGGATATAATTTTCGAGGTAAATAATGGCCTTCTCAACCGAAGTATATATAGTATTTTTTTTACTACTAATAGCCGAATTAACACCAGACGATCTTATTATCATTTTCAAATCAGACATTTCTCTTATTACTCAAACATATCGAAATATCAAGTAGGTGAAATGTCAAACTGATGCGTGAAATGTCAAACAAATGAGTTTCAATACAATTTATTATTAACCTAGGTAAATAATGAATTCATTATTTACCTAGGTCAATAATGAACTACTTCTCATTACACAAATGAGGTAAATAATAATGTTTTCTCATGTTAGTAGTAAAAAAACAGAATTTTCACAGCCCTCTTAGTTTACACGAGCTACAGGGTTAAATTCAAAATGTGCCGTTTTTAAGCACCCATCGTGTCTTAATTACCTGATTGATAACGTATTGGGAAAACAAAAATAGATCTATACACAGTGTTTCATGTAGTGTCTCGTGGCGCATTTACTTTTTCTGAAAGGGTCAATCTCCGAGCTACAGCGCAAACTTATACTTTTATAAACGGAACAACCTGTATATGTTCTTCCAGTTGAATTACGGTCAGTTAAGCTTTTCAATATATTTTCAAAAATATATGTTTGCATGTTTGTATGAGTTGTCTCTGAGATTTGTGAAATACTGTGAGTAAAAGTGTGTTTAAAAATTATAAATTTCGCAGAGGTGATAATATGGAATATTGACTGAATATTCACATAATAATATTTAAAAGAAAAGGACATTGGTGAGGCATTTTAAACTTATTATGTTAACTTTAGCGGTATTGTTTCAATCAAAAAACTCCCCTGGAAGTGAAATTTAAAGAAAGAAAGGAAAAGGAAAAAAATATATAAATTAGTGCGGGTGTTAAGAGCGAACTATTGGTATATTTAAAGTGGTGTAGGATATAAATGATTATTATTGTATAAGCTGTATCAATAATAATAAAAAATTTATATAAACGTAGGTACTATATATTATATAATGGGCCAAAAAGAAATCTCAAATAAGGATATCTTCGACCTACTAAAAGATGTAAATAAAAAGTCAGAGGAAACCAAAGCAGAAATAAAAAGTATAAAAGACGAACTATGTATTAAAACTACTGCTTTGGAAGAGAAAATAAAAGTATTAGAAAATCAAAATCAAATGCTAAAATCTAAGTGTCTAGCAGCGGACAGAAAATTGAAGAAAAATAACCTGCTAATTTACGGTTTACAGTTCAATAATTCTGCTGTATTGGAGGATATTATAAATTTTATAACTGGTACTCTACAAGTTCCTCTGTCCATATCAGATATTAATAATTGCTATGTAATTAGAAATATACAAGGAAGTCCTGTTTTTCTTGAGATGGTAACTTATTTGAAAAAAGATCTAATTTTTCAAAATGTAGGATGTCTCAAAAATACAGGTACCTTTATCGTAGATGATCTTTCATATGAAGATAGGCAAGAAACAAAAGAGTTACTCAAACATCAAAATATTGCCAAATCAAAAGAACTTAAAACGAAAATTGTAAGAAATAAGCTAGTTATTAATGGACAATCATACACACTGAAACAGTTGAATGCTGGGGACTTTCTACAGGAAGAGAAATTATCAAATGGAGAACCTAATGAAGACGCTGTAACCAGTTTAGTAGAAGGGACGTCTTCAGTGAATTCAAGGAACCATCTAGTCTCTCACTCTGATCATAAGAATACCAATTTAAATAAAAAGAGTAAGAATTCATATTATTTACTGAGTAAAAATCAATCTAGGGCCCTTAGGTCAGGTAATAAAGCAGATAATTAATGTAGCCATAGATTTATAGTTCACTCCTTTAGTTAAAGTTTGAATACATGTATTCACTTTTTGAGTGAAGCAACCTAATCATTTAATTTGTTTGAGATATCTATATAAATATTTAAGTTAAGCAGTTTTTCTTTTTGTTTTTTTTGTAAATTTTTTTTCCTTTTCTTCTGGTGTGTTATTTTTCTTTTTTATAATGATATTTGCTCATTTGAATTTACAATCTATATTTACTAATTTCGATCGGTTACAAGAATTTGTTATTGATCACAATATTGACATCTTCGTAGCTACTGAAACGTGGCTAGTAGAGGATGTTGATTCCTATGTAGTTACAATACCAGGGTATAAATTAGTTCGTTTAGATAGACACGGCAGAGGAGGAGGAATTGGTTTATATATTAGAAATATTTTAACTTATAAAATAGTATTTAAAAATAGCATTCAGTCACTAGAAACTATGGATTCAAATTAATTTAAATGGTAAACGATATGCAATTGGAATTTTATATAGACCTCCTAGAAGTAGTGTGTTAGAATGTTTGGATAGCCTAGAAAATTCACTGTCTTTAATATTACCTGAAAATGATATCGTTTTAATTTCTGGCGATCTAAACATAGATCTTCTTTCAAATGCAAACAGTGTCCAACACTTTAATAATATGTTGGAGAGTTATAACTTAACTCAAATAATAAGAGAGCCAACCAGAATTACATCTACTTCCGAGACTTTACTGGATGTCATTATCTGCTCAGACGTAGAGGCCATTACTAATGGGCATGTCTTAAATCCTCATGGTATTTCAGATCACTGCGCGGTATTCTGTAACATTTCAAACGTAAAACTTAATAAAAACATTAAAAACCTTACTATTCGGGATTTTAAGAATTTTGATGGCGAACTTTTCTATCAATTACTCAACTCGTTTAACTGGGATTTAATCTACGGGTTAAATAATGTTGATGATATGGTAACCTATTTTTCTCAAAATTTATTGAATGTACTTGATATATGTTGTCCTATAAAAACGATTCGAGTAACAAAAAAAATAGCCCCCTGGCTTACTGATACAGTAAAACAGATGATGCGGCTTAAGAGGGGGATTCGGAATATTTGAGACTGCAGACCTATTTTTAAAAATAGTTTTCATCGTAACAATGACATTGGGGTGATAAAAATTAGTTTGTAGGTAAAGGTAAAGGTGTGGAATAGGTAATGACAAAGTTTCAGAGCAAACATTCGTTCTGAAAATAAGATAAGTTTTTTAATCGGGTATACATTTTTACACTTTTTGTCATGGATCGCGTAGAAAAGATGTCATTACCTAAGTTACATAACATGAAGCAAATTCTGAAAATACTACTGTCTAGAATTATTCCGATTTTCCAAAAACTATTTTCAAAGTTTTCATTTGACGTTAGACGTTGGTTAGAGACAATTTGTCTGTCATTTTGAACCATTCCTGGCTAAATTCTTAGTTTGGCACTTCCCTCGAAGATAGCGCTACCATCGTATAGCACTGTGTTCCTAAACTAAGATACAGATAACTGTATAGTAAATATTTTTACCTTTATATATAGTGTCCCAAAAAATGCGTGTTCTTGAAACAATTGTAATAATACAAGTGACTATTATATTTCATTGTTGGGCGATATAAATAATTTATTGTGAATTATTAAAGTATGTAAAATTGCGTAAGTTATTGTGGATGAAACAAATTTGTTTCATAAATTAGGTTAACTCTTGCGTTAGGTAAAGGAAACGTTTTTTAATAATGTGCCTGAAAGAATTCTTCGATATTTGCGGATCCGAAAAAAATGTATGATTTACTTTTATAGATACAAAATGAGACTTTTTGTAAAATTTATGTCATAGGTTAATTTGAAAACTATTGTAATTGACGTTTTACAGAAAACCTAGGAAGTACTTTAGATAGTACTGATCCTAGAATATCTAGAATAGTCAAATATACCTATCACTACAAGGCACCACGATCCTTTTTTTATTGAAATAAGTGTAAGACCGTGTAAACTTTCTAAACTTTCAACTGACGCATGCCAGAAAAAGAAGTCTGAGAGTGAGATGCAGTATATAACCAGTGCAACAGAACCTACCTCAATTCAACTTTTATCGTACGCATTGGAATGTTTTTTGTAACAATGTTCCCGAGTTTTTATTGCAGCAGGTAGACAATTACGGGTATAGGATGAAAATAAAATAATAATTTAATTATTATATTAATTTATTATTATTGACAAGTGTTCCAGATATTATTTGGTGGTATCATATACAGGGTGGTCAAAGGAGGATGAGGTGGAGGATTATTGTGGTCAAACTAAATAATTTCATAAACATTTTAATATTGGATGTTATCAAAGTCGACGACGGGCACATTTTAAAATTATTTTGACATCTATAGGGTGGCTCAAAAAAGTTACGAACAAAACATAGGTACATTTTTTTAAATGTAACATCCCATATTTTTGCTGTTAAAAGATTTAGGATAATTAGTTGATTTACCCATATAAGTTTTTCTGGTATATGTGGTTTTTGAGAAAAAAAGTTTATTAGGTACATCCCGTGGAGGCAACCAAAAATGTTAATAAAAACATTTCTTCACAAAATACTGGTAAGTATAAGGTTTTGCAATCTCAAAAATTTTATTAACGTTTTTTTCGAAAACTCGTCAGTTCTTGTGAAATTTTAAGCGATGCTGGTTATCAAGATTATGAATAGAAATTTTCTGCAAGTGTAAATATGATCCAGGGTATACTGACGCCCTGATTTCAGGGCGTCAGTATACCCAGTATATTTTAACATTTTTTAATTGTCTAGTCATTTATATTTAATAAGTCATATAGGTATCTACTCTTTTCTGGTTTTCGAGTTATTTGACATTTTTGCTAGTGCAGTAAGATAATATTGTCGAATGTTATTCTTGCTGTTCATAGCTGTTTACACGATTCTATTAAATTATTGCAAAATGGAAGAGTTGAAGTAATAATATCGAATTACAACCGGTGACCTGAAAATATATCAATATAAATAATGTGTAGATATATAATGAATGAAAATTATATAAATATATTTTCACAGTGTCTTTTAAGTTTAAACAAAAAACAACAGACTAAATGATGTAGGTACTTAATATATCTATACTATCTACCTAATTAAAATCTTAACTCTTTGTTAATAAAATAACAGAAATGGAAACAGAATTTGTAACGAAAAACATAAAAACAACTGCCAAAGTAAATAAAGGCAACATTCGACGGTAAATTATATTGCCACGGCAGTTCGTCAGTGTCGTAACCGTAACCATTTTTTCATCAAAATAATTTATATACATATTTATAATTTATTTATTAGTGCTATGGAAGTCTAGCTATTAAAATACTTTTTCCAGTTTATAACCAAAGATATATTTTTCGCAAAATTTTAAACTAGACATTTGAAACACATTTCAACTAAATTTTCGCAGTTTGAAATTTCCAAAATGAAAATTGAAAAATGGAACACTTGGTATATTATTCTTGAGGTTGTTTTAATTGCACAAGGTAGTACACCTAACGTTCTTAGTTTAGGCCAAAAAACTAATGAGAATCTACTACACGAAAAAGTTATTAATTTTCTTACAAAACGGCTCTTGCACAACTTCTTAAATAGCAAAAAAAGAGGGCGGAGCTGTGTTTCAAAAATAAGTGATTTTGAACGTTTACACCTTTCTAAAAAAAAAACTATTTGAGATATTCATATGATTTTTTATATGTGAGTACTTGAGACATAAGCGCTTCTGCCTGTGCTAATAGAATTCGAAAATATTTTTCTGTTTTTTTTTAACAATGGCTAAAGTCGTAGTTACGAAATTTATGTATCGAAAATTTCAACATGCGGGCAACTATATTAAATTTTCGAAATTTGCACATACTATATGTGAACGAAATGTGGTCTAAGGCTTGAAAAAGTTTTTTGAAAAAAAACCAGTTCCTTACCTTATCTAGTTTTCGAGATAATCATTTTTAAAGTAGAGCGTTGTTTACACTCGCGCCTGACCCGTGCCATACAATTTACTGTGGTGCGCGCTACCATCTAATGCAATATATGGCAATATTAGGCCAGACTATAAAATTGCGAAATAATTACATTCTTATAGTTTGTGACTATTGTTATTATATATTAGTTTATCAATGCATCTATTAGTGTCTTGTTATTTATTTTAATTGAAACTCACCCTTGACAGGGATTAAGACGTGTCGCCTTGTCGGATATCCCATTAATGCCGTATCCGGCGAAAAAAATTTCCCTATGAACAAAAATCAAGTCGTAATAACAGTCAGCCAGTGGATTTTAAAAAAGTATGTTTTCTATGCCTTAAAGATAGATATAAAAAAGGAAAACGTGAGATTTTCTTGATTTCCACCCAAGAAAAGCAGAATGTCATTTATGCTAAATCCAAAGAAATTCAAGATTTTCAGTTACTGAAGCTAATTCAGGGTTTTGAAGATCGTCCCATTGATATGATAGTTGCGGATTTCAGGTACCACACATTATGCCTAAATTTTAACTTCAATTTTAAATTTTTTAACGTCTCAACATGCTGGAGGTGGATGCTCAACATTTATTTTCAATTACTCGGGGTGACTTACGTTCTCTACCTCTTACTGGAGATACTTCTTTACTCCCATGTAAAATGCACGTTGCAACAAATTTTAGTCTACAAACAGTCTACTGATCCGGTTCCCAATTTACTCAAAAACTTTGGATATGTGGTGGATATTAATCATTAAATAATCCCAAAAATGATGTCAAAAAAAACCATTACCAGATCTTTTAAAAAAATAATAAAGTTCAATTGCAAAGTAAAATATGTAAAAAATGTGCTTGTCCTTAGTGTTCTGTTGTTTGCACATGTATACAGCTTTTCTTAACAATTGTTTTAATGGCTAAAATACGGCAGTAATGGGATATCCGACAAGGCGACACGTCTTAATCCCTGTCAAAGGTGAGTTTCAATTAAAATAAATAACAAGACACTAATAGATAAAACATTGATACACTAATATATAATAACAATAGTCACAAACTATAATAATGTAATTATTTCGCAATTTTATAGTCTGGCCTAATATTCCAATATATTGCATTAGATGGTAGCGCGCACCACAGTAAATTGTATGGCACGTGTCAGGCGCGAATGTAAACAACGCTCTACTTTAAAAATGATTATCTCGAAAACTAGATAAGGTAAGGAACTGATTTTTTTTCAAAAAACTTTTTCAAGCCTTAGACCACATTTCGTTCACATATAGTATGTGGAAATTTTGAAAATTTAATATAGTTGACCGTATGTTGAAATTTTCGATACATAAATTTCGTAACTACGACTTTAGCCATTGTTAAAAAAAAACAGAAAAATATTTTCAAATTCTATTAGCACAGGCAGAAGCGCTCATGTCTCAAGTATTCACAAATAAAAAATCATATGAATATCTCAAATAGTTATTTTTTTAGAAAGGTGTAAACGTTCAAAATCACTTATTTTTTAAACACGGCTCCGCCCTTTTTTTGCTATTTAAGAAGTTATGCAAGAGCCAACAAAAGTCCAACAAGTCATTTCTTATGCCCCTAGGGACCCTATACCCTTAAATGAAATCAAAAATCATTTACCTTACCGTCATGGGTCATTTCATTTTTCAGAGCCTTGGACCCCCTACTATATTGTAATTGACTGAATTACAGAAAATCTAAGAAGTATTTCAGATAGTACTGATCCTAGAAAATTTAGTATAGTCAAATATACCTACCTCTACAGGAAACCATGATCCTTTTTTAAATAAGTTATGGTAATCCGCAGTCAAGTACAGGAACTCTAGGCAAATTATTTTTGCACTGACAAATAGAATGAAGAGTGAATATAGAATTAGTATTCATTATACCAGTCGGCTAAAATAATAGGCAGTGACTCATGGTCTAATTCGATACAGAATAGGGACGAAGTGTAAATACTTAATACATAGCGGCACAAACGTTTGCACATAGAAAAGTGATGCCGCTTACGCATTACTATTGAACAGAACTATAAATTGTCTGTTCCATGGTGGTTCCATGCTTCTCTATTCGATGCTACCACAATTCTTTACGTCGGATATAGTTCCGTCTTTGTTTAACGGATTAAAAAACGAAGAGCGAGATATGCAACCTATGCAACAAAAGTCAAGAGTGTGTAGAAGATCGGACATGCGCATTTCACACATATCCAAGTAATTCATCGCAGCCTGACATAAGCGTAGTACGCGGGAAATGCTGTAATTTGTGTCTGGACTGCATATATTAATTGGTGAACTTGGTGATGTGTTCCTTAGTTTATTTAGTGTTCGGAAAAAAGGATTTTATTATGAAAGCGATCGCGGGGAGCAGTGGATTAGAAACGCGTAAACGATCTCATCTGACAAGCGAGGAAATTCGTATGATAAAAAATTTCTATGAGCGAAGCGCGTGATAAAAATTTAAGTGTAGTGGATGCGGCGGAACTGTGTAGTGAATTAACAAAAGTCTCCGTTCGTAGTGTATTTCGTGCAATAAAATATGGAGACACAGACTCCATTGTTCTGGCAGAAGACAACGATTTGCCCAAACTCTCGTATAAATTGCTTATAAGGACAATGCATGAAATGAATTTCAAATATTTCAAACGAAATCGGAAGAGTAGGTATGCTTATAGAGAAAAATGAGATTGTAACATGGAGACGAGAATATTTGGAGAAAATAAGAGAATTTCGTGCTTTAAATAGAAAAATATATTATATGGATGAGACATGGTTAAATGAAGGATGTGTAGACATGTGTTGTGTTGTGTAGTGTAGTGTAGTGAAATGAAGTGAAGTGAAGTGTTAAATAGTAAACTTGCTCCGGAATGTGATTAATCGCGTTTTCGGTGGCGGCTGTGGGTTGGTGGTGGGCCATCAACACTTAAAAGCGTTCTTTTAATATCTGTGGCAATATTCATCAATTTCGTTCGATGTACAACTAATCTGTAAGGTGAGTTTGAAAAACAATTCACAATTTCTATAACACCGTTCATGTTGATATTTTTTATATTTATTTGACATTATTAGCACCTTTCCAACGATTTTTGCGTACGCCTATGGAATTACAGTCCCCATCCCAAATTATTACGTCACGCGGTAATACGTCACTGCCTATTATTTTAACCCACGGGTGTAGGTTTTTATTTTTTCAAGTACAGCTTCCGTTCAGTGGTACAGTATAGTATTTTAGAGAGTAATTTTTTATTTTCTTGTTTATTATTAAATGTATTATATTTGTTTTTTTAACACTTATTAATATTTTGTGTTAGGTACTGAAGCATAGGTAAAATGAGGGTTAGGTAAATTAATAAGGGTAAAAATAAAGCAATTTTAATAATATTTTTTATTCTTCGACATATACAGAGTGATGCATTTCCGCAATAGCCGCTGCAAAGGCAACAGAGGATCCCTTGGGGCACAAACTAACCTGCTCTGATCTGCCAAGCATTGTTCCTCCAACATCTCAAATGTTAAAGGATTTTCATGATTTATTGTGCCATCCCTGTAACAAATTTTTTATTTACCTGTGATTAGGGTGATTGGTGGAGAATTGACACCCTTTCTATCTCCATTATTATTTGAGATAGAAATCTGGGAAAAAAGTGAGGGTACTATATTTTAGCCTCATATGTCACTAAATGTGCGTGTAGGTGTTTAGAAGTGGGCGGCCGTAAGCTTTCCCATTTTCTAGATACCTAGATATTTACACATAAATATCTAGATACCTGGATATTTACATGTAAATTTAATTTTGATCACCAAACAATTTATTAACAATTAAATGCTAAATAAAATATTAGATTAATAGAACAGAACACGTTTTATTAAGTGTATCATATAATTTTAGATTTATTATAAATTATTGTTAAAAAAATAGTTATTTATAATTTATTATAAATATAGATTATCATAATTTCTAATATATATTATTTTAATATATTTATATTGGATTATATATTGGATATTAGATTGAGCAGAAATTTCATTTTTTGTATAAAAATATCGTAAAAAATGTGTCTACGGCCTCTGACCATCCATTTCTAAACACCCTGTACAATTAATGACATATTTAAAATATTGATGACAAATACATTACTGTTTTTCCCAGATTTATTTCAAATAAAACTGAGATAGAAGTGGGTGTAAATTCTCCACCAATCACCCTGTGCGTACATGTACAGGTGCTTTTATAACATAACTTTTTTGTAGTGTAGATGACGAGACATTACCACATAGGTACTTAATGAAATACTAACCTATCATCTGAATGAGATGAATTTATTTCATTTACTCGGCTTGGTTCGGCAGGTTCAAAAAAAAAATATTTTTTTACTATAACAACAAATGGAATTCACAAATAATTTTAAAATAATTAGCTAAATAGTTGTATAATAAATCGCGAACATAATAAAAATATTTACTGCTGGGATTGTGACATGGGTGCAAAATTTAATACATACATTTGTTACTCAATATTACCAATATATTAATCAATAATAATTTTACGTACGGATTTATCAACGAGGCCTAACGTTAGCCCGACTAGCCAAGTTACGCGAAAAATTTGCGCCCTTGTTGGGCGGGTTAAATAAAAGGTGTAGTCGGCGGTGCAAAGTTGGTTAGTCCGACTGACGCCTTACGTCCCTTTCATGAATCCGGGTGTTAGATTTTAACTACGAATGGTTTCTTCACACAAGCGATTGGTTTTATTTATAACAAAAGAAAATTATATTAAGTAATTATTGTTAAAAATTCCTTTCGGCCAAGAAATGGGACCATATATATGATTTTTTTTTAATAAAAATGTAGTTTAATTCCGACAAAAATTAATATAAAGTAAAATTATACATACCATCCATTATATTATTATTCCTACGTGACTGTCAAACAACTGTTGCTTTTTTTGCAGCTTTGCTGCGCTTCCTGTGTGTAGCAATGCTTCTAGGCATTATTTTGAATAAATAACACAAACACGCTCAACAAAGTTTTTAAAAAAAACTTAAAACTGCGGCTACCTAGGAATTCTGCTCTTATTTATTACACACACTACTATCACTTCACTTATACACACGGTAATCAAATTATCAAAACTAACTAGTAACACGGCACAGAAAAATTTGGGTATATGCTTCTGTAAGGCACATAAAACCTTTTATAATTTGTACAACTATAAAAAATCACCACCTTCTGTAAATAAATAAAGACAGCATGCGATTACGAATTTTAAGATAGTACCACGGGTTCATATGTGATAGTACTATTGGTTATCGTCGTTACGCTCGATGTTGTATCTCTCTCTAATTCAAAGATAGAAACAGCATGAATAGCCAGCCGGTCTGTGTTATTCTTTAGGTTGATGGACAGGTATTATGATTTAGGCATATGAAATATGTAACAAAATTATTTTTTTTTTCAACCATACGAATAGGACGCTATAACAAAATTATTTTGTATATAAAGAGGGCCATTTCGGGACTGTTTGAAATCGTCATAGCAACTGTACAAAAAAGAATATTGTACAGTTGTACAGTACCAAAAAGTAATTTGACATTGACATTGCATGTCACATAATAGGTATATAGAAGTTTAATTAAATAGAAAAATAGAAACAGATAGTGACTCCGATGAATCATTGGTAAACTGGAGGAGCTAATTCGAAGCGGTTGGAAAAAAATATTATGTTAAACTCGTACAAAAAGTACGTTTTGGAGACTCGTAAAATTGCCGAAGTCCGCTACGCGTGGTCCGGCAATCATTTCCCTCGTCCCGAAAACGTATATTTTTTGTACTAGTTAAACAAATAACTATTTCCTTTCAAATTTTATTTTATTTGAATGTGGAATGAAATATCGATTACATTACATAGAATACCTACCAAATTTTATTGACATTGTTTTCACAAACAACTGCTTAAATTTTGATGTTTGGCAGATATGTTTATATTTTATTATTTTCTTACAACCTAAAATCCTTTTTTATTCTTTACTATTTTACCGTGTCGCTATCGATAGTCAGCAACTCCGCAGTGGGGAATAAGTTTCTGTTATGCATTTCGTTATTTGGGACACTATATAAATAAATACAATGTACACCGTTTAATATCAGCGCCATCTAATCGTAAGTAGTATTACTTGCTAGGGAATCAACTGTACTTTATTCTTGTGGAAATCTACTTTAGTCACTAAAAATTTATTCTAAATAAATTCAAAAATTTACACCAGAGAACCTTGCGGCCATTTGAGTAAATAGAGCTTTCGAATCCTCCTCTTAAGGACCAAGCTTATGCTGCATATAAATGTCATTATCTGCTCAGACGTAGAGGCCATTACTAATGGGCATGTCTTAAATCCTCATGGTATTTCAGATCACTGCGCGGTATTCTGTAACATTTCAAACGTAAAACTTAACAAAAACATTAAAAACCTTACTATTCGGGATTTTAAGAATTTTGATGGCCAACTTTTCTATCAATTACTCAACTCGTTTAACTGGGATTTAATCTACGGGTTAAATAATGTTGATGATATGGTAACCTATTTTTCTCAAAATTTATTGAATGTACTTGATATCTGTTGTCCTATAAAAACGATTCGAGTAACAAAAAAAATAGCCCCCTGGCTTACTGATACAGTAAAACAGATGATGCGGCTTAAGGACCAAGCTTATGCTGCATATAAATATACGCGAACTGTTGCGCAGTGGAATTATTATAAAGATCTGCGAAACTATGTTAACAGTGCAATTCAAAGAGAGAAAAAAGCGTACATCTCTTATATTTCTAATCAAAGTAACAAAAAGTCAATGTGGAATTCACTTAGGTCACTAAATATTGTTAATCAAAACAACAAACTTGAAATACCTTCGTCTCTCTCCGATGTTCTTGCAATAAATCGGTACTTTGCCAGTGCCCCACTAATTAATAAAACAAAAGACCAGTTACAATTATTAAATAAGTATCTACAGCGTCCCATAGCCAACACCTTCTTTAGTTTCTCTGAGGTGAGATCATATGATCTAGTCAAATGCATTAACTCTCTTAAAATAGACTTTACTGGCTTAGACGGAATTTCTAAAAAAATGATACAGTTAGTTATACCTCATCTGTTGGATCACATAACCTATATTATAAATTGCTCTCTAACGTCATGCGTCTTTCCTGAATCATGGAAGTGTGCAAAAGTTTCACCCTTTCCTAAAATAGCGAACGCTACAGTTTTATCCAGCCTCAGGCCCATAAGTATACTCCCGAGCCTTTCAAAGGTTCTAGAAATGATTATGAAAAAACAAATTTCTGAGTATATTTTTCAGAATGATATAATTCCAAATTTTCAGTCGGGATTTAGGGAAGGTTATAGCACTACTACAGCATTGACTAGTGTAACCGATGATATATTTGCATCAATAGATCAAAGTAAAGTTACTTGCTTGGTGTTGCTTGATTATAGTCAGGCGTTTGACACTCTTGATCCTTTAGTTCTTTGTAGTAAGTTGAGATATTTTGGTTTTAATGAAAATGTCATTACATTAATAAAAAGTTATTTAAGTAATCGTTCCCAATATGTCTCACTAAATTCACAAATATCTGATATACTTTCAATAAATCTAGGCGTCTGCCAAGGCTCTATTTTGGGCCCATTAATATTTTCAATATATATATCTGATTTTCATTCAATTACAAAGCACTCAAGTATTCATCATTATGCAGACGATACCCAGATCTATTTTAGCTTTCAAATCAGTGATTATAATTTAGCAAATACATTAATTAACAATGACTTAGCTATGTTATTTGATATATCTTCAGCACATAATTTAAAATTGAATACAAGTAAATCTATGGTAATGTTTTTCGGACCAAAACAAAAACGTGAAATTGCTCAGGGTTTTATGAATATACAGATAGCTGGTGACAATCTGCCAGTTGTTACAGAAAGCAAAAATTTGGGTCTCTGTTTGGACAACCGACTTAGATTTTCGAAACATGTAAGTTATCTCTGCAAAACTTCATACTGTATACTTAGACAGTTGAATACTCAGAAGCAGATTTTAAATAAAAAACTTAAACTTCATTTGTGCGACTCTCTCATAACATCCAAACTTTCGTATTGTGATATAATGTATGGTCCAGCACTTGATAAAAAAGATGAAATGCGATTACAAAAGATTCAAAATTCTTGTATAAGATTTTGTTTTGGAATACGTAAGTACGATCATATTAGCCACATCTTCAAAGACAATAATATATTAAATTTAGCTTCTCTTCGTACCTTACATTTACTAATAGCGACACATAAAATTTTGACAACTAATAAACCTCAATATTTGCGGAGAAGATTGAAGAGATTCCAGAATATAAATAATTTTCATACGAGAAACAGATTGTTATTAGCAATTCCCAAACACCGCACACCTATATATAAGCGTAGTTTCTCGTATAATGCAAGCAAATACTATGGTCTCTTACCTCCTGAATTTGCCCACTATTCAATCCTAAATTTTAAGAAAAAACTTAAAATATGTTTAGTGCATCAGTGACCCAAAAACAATCATGCGGAATGGACATAAGGACGATTAATTCTGATTGGCAACTGAAATGTTTAAATTTTATTAAATTAAAATTATTATTATTATATATTAAACATTAGCTCTCAAATTATGCACCTATATTAATAGAAACATGCATGTAGGTAAGATTCTCCCTATTAGGTTAAGTTGAAAAACACTGTAATTAGTGACACTTCGCCTTTTCGGTGTAATATTATTATTGTATTTATTACAAATGAGTTCCAAGCTCTGAGTTCGTGCGTGGTGAGCTTTTCTATAAAGTTAGCATCGTCAAGCAATTTTCTAATTTGTGAACCAATAAAATGTCTTCTTTTAATTTGGCGTCACTTAACTGGGGAAAGACTTGTCTCAGGTATTTAAATCCTACACCCTCTTTATTCATTGTCTTCATAAAGTTTTTCATTAGTCCAAGTTTAATATGAAGAGGAGGCAAAAGGACATTTTTTGGATCTACAAGGGGCACATACGTAACATTTCGAAATTTCGGTTGAAATCACTCCTTTCCGGTCAAATTTTCGTTATTGTTCATTCACTGTACGACTGTCTATTTTGTAAATCCTCCCTGAAGGCCCACTATACTGCTATAACTTTTAAATACCCACATATCTGCCATTTATATCGGTTGTAGTTTATTTTATCTAAAAGGATGCGGATATTTTCATAGGTTTCTTTCATTGTCATTGAATGGGCAACAGGCATAGATAACAATAGATAACAACACAGCTTCTAAGGTCAACTTAGTCCTCTTCACTAAGAAAAGGAAGTTGGATGGTTTTAAAGTACTAACCATTTTCAATAAGACCATCCAGTGTACAAAGATTGTCAAATTTCTGGAAATCATCCTAGACGAAAAGTTGTCATGAGTACCCCACATAGACAGACAAATACAGAGAGTCACCGAGTCCTTCTGGACATGTAAGAGGCTGTTTGGAAAATGTGCGGGCTTAATCCGAGAGCCACCTTATGGCTCTACACCTCGGTTATTAGACCCTCCTTTCTATATGCGTCGATTGTATGGCTAGCCGTCCGGCGGGCTACCATCAAGCAACGGCTAAATGAACTACAAGGAAACAAAAAATACCCTGCATGGTATACGCCGGAAATAATATCAGATATACAAAGAAAGTTTAGTTATTATAAAAAGTACAAACATACACATGATAACGTTGATTTGGAGCAATTTAAAAATTTGAGATCATTAATTAAAACTAAAATTAAAACTGCATATGAAACCTACTTGTTAAATGTCCAGTCATCCATAATTTCAGATTCAAAAGCTTTTTAGTCATATATAAAATCTAAAAAAATGAAATTAAGAATTCCTGGTAAAATGTTTCATGATAATAATGAATACGTAAATGAACAAGATATTGTTAATGCTTTTGCAAATTTTTTTAGCAATATATTCAGTCCGCTAGATAACAATCAAATTAATATTGATAGTAATATAATAACTAGTATAGACAATGAAAATATTCACATCGAAGAGCTGACAATTGATGAGGTAAAGGATGCAATTAAAAAACTTAAAAACAAATTGACGTCAGGTCCTGACTTAATCCCGTCTTTTATTGTCCGAGACTGCGGTCAAATCTTCGCAGCACCATTATGTCACCTATTTAACATGTCCTTAAGGACTGCTGTCTTTCCCAATAGATGGAAACTCGCCAAACTTTGTCCTATATTTAAACAAGGTGATTCTTCAAAAATTGAAAACTACCGTGGAATCTCTATACTTCCTAATTTCGCAAAGGTCTTTGAGATAGTCTTGCATAATCGCATCTACCTGTCAACTAAATACATGTTATCTCCTTTTCAGCATGGGTTTGTTAGCAACAGATCTACTATTACTAATCTTACAATTTTTTCCCATTATGTGTCTGGAGTGATGGATAATAGAGGTCAGGTGGATGTGGTATACACAGATTTTGCAAAGGCGTTTGATACAGTTAACCATGGATTATTGTTAAATAAATTATTAAACACTGGTTTCACTAAGCATTTGGTTTCTTTTTTCCAATCTTATTTTTTTACGAGGGAGCATTTTGTCTCTTATAGTGGATATACTTCGAGGAAATTTATCGCTACGTCGGGTGTGCCACAAGGATCTAATCTGGGACCCCTGTTATTTCTATTATTTATTAACGATATATTTAGTAGCATCGGTTGCAGTAAATTATGCTTTGCGGATGATTTGAAAATTTTTGTAGCTGTCCAATCTGTGGAAGACTGTGTTCTTCTACAAAATAGTTTAGATAACCTCAAGGTATGGTGTGATAACAATAAGTTACACTTAAATGTTTCAAAATGTAAAGCAGTGACATATACTAGGAAACAAACGAATATTATATATAACTACACCATAGATGGAGACATTGTTCAAAGGGAAAATTCAATAAAGGATTTGGGTGTGTTATTTGACCCTCAGATGACATTTGTGCAACACATAAATGCAAAAACTGCAGAAGCTCTGAAGTTGCTTGGATTTATTATACGCAACTGTAAGACATTTAACAATATGACAGCTCTAAAGACATTATATATATCATACGTGAGATCTAAGTTGGAGTATGGCTCTTTAATATGGAATCCATATTATTGTTGCTATAAATATGTCATAGAGTCTATACAAAGGAAATTTTTAAAATTTTTATATTATAAAACTGAAAATGTCCACCCCATTAGAGGTTTAGATAATAACTACTTGTTAGCTTTGTTTGATTTTCAGTCTTTGGAAGTCAGAAGGAAATGTCACTCAATATCTTTTCTTCATAAATTGTTACATAATCAAATTGATTGTTCTGACATTTTGGCTGAGTTAAATTTTAAAATACCAAGACTACAATCGAGACAGAATCTTACATTTCATGTAGATATAGCAAGAACTAATATATTCTACAAATCCCCTATACATACAATGTGTCTTAATTTTAACAGTATTAGTCACTTGTGTGATGTAAACACGTGTAGTTTAAATGAAATTAGAAAATGTGTTATTTAGTAATATATACGCTACAAAGTATTTGAAATTATATGGGTTGATTTGTAATGTTGATAATGTTTGTAATGTAATGGGTTAATATGTTAGTGTGTACCACTACGTATCATAGTGGTACATATGAGTATATGAAATAGGTCTTAGGTCAGATTGAGTAGGTAGTCTCTCTAATTATTGTTAAAGTTTACAATTTTATACTTTGCTGATTTGCTAACCTTGTTAATTTGTTAAATATTATGTACATTTTTTTTTTGTATTTTTTGTATAACTCATGATGTCCTGTAATTGGGCGTAAGCCTGTTGGGCAATAAAGGATTATTATTATTATTATTATTATTATTATTACAACGCCTATCGTGTGTAAACAGGACAGGAGCGATACGCAATGCTCCTATAGAGGCTCTAGAGGCTTTCCTGTCTCTCCCTAAACTGCATATAGTGGCAGAGGGAGGGCTAGAAGGGTCTCTTATAGGGTCAAGCAGTGGGGGCGGTAGCTAGGTAAAAGCCACGATGGTGGACAGACAAGTATTTCTGGGGAACTTGTGGAAGGAGACAGTCTGCTGGACGCACCTAGTGACAGGATATCTCCCACTTATTAACCTTTCATAGTAGAGATACCGGACAGGGACGCTTGGCTCGAAAATCCTGATGCTCAGGTCTCGAATGGGTTCGTCTGGTTTACGGATGTATCCAAGAGAGACCAGGGCTCAGGGGCGGGAGTCCGAGGCGTGCGCCCAAGGGCGAGATTATCCTACTCCTTGGGAAAGTATGCCACGGTCTTTCAGGCGGAAGTGTTTGCTATCTCTGCATGTGATCAGGAAAATCTCAAAAGGAGATATCCTAATCAGCATATCCAGATATGCATCGACAGTCAGGCGGCTTTACGTGCCTTGATCTCCTACAGGATCACTTCCAGGGCGGTCCTAGAGTGTATTAATGGTCTGGCCCAATTGGGACAGAACAACCAAGTAAAATTGACCTGGGTACCTGGTCATCACAAATAACAGGAAATGAGAAGGCCGATGCACTAGCTAAAAGAGGCTCAAGTATACAGTTTAAGGGCCTTGGTCGAACGCAACTCGATCAATACTTGCTCTAAGTCATAACAGCATAAGGATTGTCACAGGACTGCTAACAGGTCACGGACATCTCAACAAGCACCTTAACACTATTGGCCTTAGTGACACCAGAAGGTGCAGGTTTTGCGGACACGATGAGTCAAATCCTGATGCTGCCCGTTTTGACTAGCTTCATGGCAGCCTCTTTCTCCACCCTGATTATAACGGCTTGTGTGCCCCCAAAGTACGGCCTGAGGTCTCCTACTTTTGGGGCAGCATATGCCCCTCCCAAGGCCTTGACAATTGCCCCTTCAACTTCATCCTTCGTAGCAAACACAGCATACGACTTGCCTTCAAGTTCTACCATAATGGCTTTAGTTTCCGTAGCTCTTTTCGCCTTTGGTCAGCCCTGGCTCTGCCAGTCCTTTTGCCCTGCGTAAATACCACCCATTTTAGGCAGCCTTCTTTAAGGATGCACTCCGCCATCTTCCTGGTTATATTGCCAGTCTTATCTGGGGTCGGCGGGTATAGTGCAAGACTAACCCTATTTTTGGCCTTCATTAGAGTAGGTAAGGCGCTGCTTGAGGCAGACAGTGTGACGTCACACACTGGCGCCATACATCAGACCATTGAACCACAGAACAGAATGAGACCATTGAACCACAGAACGATACCATGGAACCACAGAACAGTAGATCAAGTGAACTGAACTGATCCGAAGTGAACTGAACTGATCCGAAGTGAACTGAACTGATCCGAAGTGAACTGAACTGATCCGAAACCATGGAACCACAGAACAGTATGAGACCATGGAACCACCACAGATCAGAATGAGACCATTGAACCACAGAACAGAATGAGACCATTGAACCACAGAATAGAATAAGACCCCCACAACGACACCCCAGAAATTTAGGAAAGGACCCCCGAAATTAAAATTCATAGTATACAGGGTGTCCGAAAAATGTTAGTTATAGGGTGAGCCAAAATAAGAATAACCTGCCTATTTAAAGAAAAATCATGCGCAGTAAATCCTCTGCGATAACAGAAAAACATGCGCAGTAAATTCTAACAAAAAAAACATGGCGGACAGTAAAATAAAAGAGGGAAATTCAATTGGTGTGATTCACGACGTAGAATAATAATGATAAGATATTAAAAAAGAACTTACAGCCATTTGAGGTTATGTAACTGAGGTGGAGCACACATGTTTTGACCACTACTGCACCATCACTATACTGATACTACTATATCATATAGTAAGTAACACGTAATTTTATCATAAAGCTCTGACATCTGTTTTTCTAGTTCATTGACTTATTGTGATCATAGTTTATGGCTATTCAGCGATTATATATAATAACACCTGCTAGCTACTTGATAAAATACCGAGGCTTTATGCATATGTGTAGATAATAGACAGGAAGTTAGCAAGATCGCGACATTTTACTTTTACAGAAATTCAAATTCATAGTATACAGGGCGTCCCAAAACAGTTAGTTATAGGGTGAGCCAAAATAAGAAAAGAAGTCAAAGTAAAAATCATGCGCAATATATCTTCTACTATAATAGAAAAACATGCGCAGTAAATTCTAGCAGAAAAAAACATGGCTGTCAGTAAAATAAAAGAGGGAAATTCAAATATTAGTATACAAAGTGTATCAAATTAAAAGCAGGGTGAACCAAAATAAGAAAAGAAGAAGTTTAAGTAAAAAATCATGCGCAGTAAATTCCAATAGAAAAAAAACAAAGCGGCCAGTAAAATAAAATAGTACAAAATATTAGTATACAGGGTGAATCAAAAATAAAACTATATAGAGTGAGCCAGACAAGAAAGTAACCTACCTATTGAAGAAAAATTATGAACAGTAGATCGTTTTATTTATAGAAAAAATGTATAATGAAATAATAGAAAAAAACATGCGCAGTAAATTTCAATATTTAAACAGAAAAAACATGGCGGTTACTAAAATAAAAAAATAGCAGGAAATTCAAATTATTAGTATACAGGGTGTATAAAGAATAAAGCTATATAGGATGACCCAAACAAGAAAGTAACCTAACGGGTAAAGAAAAGTCTTGCACAGTAGATTCTATTATTTACACAGAAAAAAACATAGCGATCAGTAAATTTAAAAAAATAGTGAGAAATTAAAAAAAGGAGGAACGTAGTCAGTGACAATGTATTGTAACAAAGGTAACGATAGAGAGAGAGAAAGAGAGAGAGGCCCAGACAGTCTCTTCTGGTCTGACATCACTGACAGGAACATTGACTTTCTTACAGCTGTTACTTAATAAATACATACAAGGTGTCCACCTAGTGCGCGTAAGTCCAATATCTGGGTTAATAAAAGAGATAACTTAATTTTTTTTTCTACAGGGTTGTCTAATATCCCGAGCTGCACAAAATGAAAATATATTTACATATTCAGGGTGTTCAGTTTTTCCTGGACAGGTACCAACTTCGTTTTTCTAAATGGAAATATATATTTTTTATTGCTTTTTCGAACTAAACCCTTGATTTTAGTAGGACATTCATCAGCCTTCCCTATACCTAACTTAAACTGTTTTTGAAATATTGACGGGTGAATATTGACATTTTTGCAACTTTGACACGCTATAAAATCTAAACGGTTTGAGATCAAGCAAAACGGTTTGCACATTCCTATCTTAACTTTTTATAAGCTATCGTTTGATACTAATTTCAAATGTATCCAGGAATTAAAAATTTTCCGAAAATTTTGAAAATTTTTAATTCTTGGATAAATTTGAAATTAGTATCAAACGATAGCTTATAAAAAGTTAAGATCATATAGTAAATAACAATCATATAGTAAGTAACACGTAATTTTATCATAAAGCTGTGACATCTGTTTTTCTAGTTCATTGACTTATTGCGACCGTCATTTATGGCTATTTAGCGATTATATATAGCAACACCTGCTAGCTACTTGATAAAATACCGAGGCTTTATGCATACGTAGATAATAGACAGGAAGTCACCAAGGTCGGGACATTTTACTTTTACAGAAATCCAAATATGTAGTATACAAAGTGTCTCGAACAATTACTCGTATAGGGTGAGGCAAATAAGAAAGTGGTTTAGAAAATCATGCGCAGTAGATCATTTTATTTATAGAAAAAATGTATGATGTAAAAAGAGGAAAAATCATGCGCGGTGAATTCCAACAGAAAAACATGACAGACAGTAAAATGAATGAGGTGATAATTCATAGTTTATTGAGCTGTTCCAAAAAAAAAGCAACACCTGCTAGCTACTTGATAAAATACCGAGGCTTTATGCATACGTAGATAATAGACAGGAAGTCACCAAGGTCGGGACATTTTACTTTTACAGAAATCCAAATATGTAGTATACAAAGTGTCTCGAACAATTACTCATATAGGGTGAGGCAAATAAGAAAGTGGTTTAGAAAATCATGCGCAGTAGATCATTTTATTTATAGAAAAAAATGTATGATGTAATAAGAGGAAAAATCATGCGCGGTGAATTCCAACAGAAAAACATGACAGACAGTAAAATGAATGAGGTGATAATTCATAGTTTATTGAGCTGTTCCAAAAAAAAAACAAGTTAGTTATAGGATGAACCAAAGAAGAAAGTAACTTACCTTGTTAAAGAAAAATCATGCGCTGTAAACACCAACAGAAAAACATACTACTTAGTAAAATATATTATCTATAAAGCACCAAGACACTTAGACCCTTGTTTAAAATATTAAAAGTATGTAAAATATTACAGGTTTCACTTCCACTACTCTAACCTCACTTTTGTCGTGGGATCAAACACGACTGTTCACTAACACAGGCCACTTTACACTGGCCCCATGCATCAGCGCAATACAATATAAATATCTAATTTGTCCATAATTGCATAATTGCGTATCTTTATAAATGAACGAGCGGAATTGACATTATTGGAACTAAGCGTAATAATAATAATTTTATCAGTACAAAACTTGTATCCTCGTAAATTGACGACGACGACGACGAACCGAGAGCTTCAGAAGATACCCGACCTCCGATAGCTATGAATCTGTACTCACACATATATATTGGTCTCAAGTACAAACCACGTTACCTAATTGCGTATCTCCATAAATAGAGGAGCTATTCAGATTATTAGAGTGATAAAAGCGAATTTTTTGTCTTGCTGAAAAAACCTCGTATTAAAACCAACCGCGAACAAAAGAATCCCAGTGCAGATTCTGGCCAACACCCAGTACACCACATTTAATATTAAATACACAAGTCAGAAAAGCATCACAATCTACCCGTATAAGGAAGTATCAATTAATTTAGATAAACTTGGTAAATTCAAATACGTCATGCGAAAGACCTAACCTAATGGGCCCGATCAATGATTACGTCATAAATAATCTCGAAACCTGTACATAACCTCGAACTTACCCATATAAAATTACACAATATTTTGCAATCTCTATCAATGATTACGTCATACATAATCTCGAAGCCTGTACGTACCCTCGATAAGGGTAAACAAGGATAACGAGGATAACGTGTAAGGATAACAAGGATAACGTGTAAGGATAACGAGGATAATGTGTAAGGATAACGAGGATAACGTGTAAGGATAACGAGGATAATGTGTAAGGATAACCAGGATAACGTGTAAGGATAACCGGGATAAAATAAGGGTATTCATTACCATCATGTCATTTGATATTGTATATGAGAAGAGTAAACATGTTTACGTGTAATATTTGTAATAAAGTATTCTCTTGGTCGAGCGGTTTAAGTCGGCACATCAACAGCCATAAAGACGCCTCTTTACAGTGTGATGTATGCAATAAAACATTTAAAAGAAGCGACAACTTAAAAAACCACGTGATAAGAGCACACGGTTATGGAAAAATCAAAGATCAACGGCAAAATAAAAAACTGCCTCAGGTGTTACATGGAGAAAAATCTCTCACAAAATATAGAATGCAGGCGAGCAGAGAATTAGAAAATGCAGTTATCATTGCTTAGCACATTTATCCTATCATTTTTGTAAATTAGCCGTTACTAAACTAGTAAATAATTTCTTTAAAATTTCATTTCTTTCTTCCTGAATTTGATTATTTCTGTCAATTGACATACGTAACAGCGATCTTTAAGTTTGGTACCTGTCAAAGGAATATTAATATTTAGAGGTTGGATATAATACAGAGTTAATGTTAAAATGTCACAAAAACGTGACGTAAACGTGACGTAAAACGCGACGTTTTTGACGCGTAAAAAAATCATAAAAAACGACACAAAAACGTGACGTAAAACGTCACGTTTTTGACACGTAAAAAGGCCACGAAAAATATTTTGTATTTCCCATCTAACGTCATGTAAAAACGTTGTGTAAAACGTCGCAAAAACGTTACGTTTTAGCACGTAAAAAGGTCATAAAAAACGGCACAAAAACGTGACGTAAAACGTGACGTTTTTGACACGTAAAAAGGTAAAAAAAACGACATAAAAACGTCATGTTAACGTGACCTAAAACGTCATGTAAACGTTGCGTAAGCACCAGAACATAGTAATAATAAAATAGATTATAGAAGTATGACATACCAGGTCCGCAAAATTGATAGTCACCAGGAATGTGTAATTCGAACGGTAGTTTATCAATTAGAGAATTTAGTACACCCTCACCGTAGTAGAGCGGCATGAAGAATGATTATAGTCTTATTGAATCTCATATATTTATACACTAGTTTGTTAGTGATGTAGCCAAAAGATGAAGATCTTTCAACAAGAACAGACGTTACCGATTGAAAATTTAGATTTAATTGAATATAATGAAAACAGCGACGCGGCGGTGAAACATAGTAAACTATTGCCAAACTCTTTTAGAGCTATAGTATGTGGACCGAGTGGCTGTGGTAAGACCAACGTCATGTTATCACTCTTATACCATCATAATGGGATAAAATTTGAAAATGTTTACGTATACTCGAAATCGTTATATCAGCCCAAATATCAGTTACTCGGTGAAATTTTAAACCGAGTGAAAGGTGTCGGCTATTTCCCATATAAAGACAGCGATGAAATTATTAGTACAATGGAAGCCAAACCAAACTCCATATTCATATTTGATGATGTTGCATGCGACAAACAGAATAAGATACGCGAATATTATTCCATCTACAGGCATAAAAACATCGATGCTACCTATCTCTGTCAAACTTATTCGAAAATACCGAAACAGTTGATTAGGGACAATTGTAATATCATTGTTCTCTTTAGACAAGACGACCTTAATCTCAAACATATCTACGATGAACATGTATCACCAGATGTTTCCTTCGACTATTTCAAACAAATGTGTAGCGAATGCTGGACCGATAATTATGGTACTCTGGTTATTGTAAAGGATTTCGATCTACATAATGGTCGATATAGAAAAGGATTCGACAAGTATATAATGGTTTAGCTCTGCTAACATGCATCATTAATCAACATGAGTTCATCACTTAATGATATAATAAATGCTACCAAGCGCAAGAAAAAAATAAAGGGGTTGGCAAGGGTAATCAGGAAAAAGTATCTGGCTTTGAAGTTGGGTAAATCAGAGGAGGATGACGCTATACAAAAAATGTTTAACCCCATTTCCGCCCCATTAAAACAAATAGCCGCCACCACACTTAATTTGAATGAAAAGATACATGACAATAAACGCATCAAGATGGAGATGAAGAAAGAAGAGGAAGAAGAAGAAGATGTGACGAGTACTTTAAACCAAACAAGGTTTCTTCCCACTGAACATGTAGCATCGACGTCAACATCAAAGATAGAGGACGATGAATTTGAGGATTCAATAGGGGAGGAGCAACAACGTATAGAGGATACATCTACTAGTTCATCTGTATTAGATGAATATTTAGATCAATATCCCGAGATGGCGCAAAAATATGTAAGTGAACATAGGGAAAAGAGTGAATCAATAGATAGGATTTATGGTCCAGTATATGATGATTCAACATCTATGTGGTTATAGGGACGTAAAAGAATAGATTTCGATAGACGTACTGGAAACATAATAATAGAGGGGCAACAATTCAAAGGTACCCCTGGCTTATATCAACTAATTTTCTATAACGATCTATCTTTCAATAGGCAGGATGAGCAATCATATAGGCAGATTCTGGAGCTAAGTGGTGTCCATCAAAACACCCTAGGCTATCTAAAAGGTACCAGTTTGAATAAATATCATGATATTATTAAACCGTTATTTCCTAAGCCAAGTCAACGTACAAAATCAACAGCTGGATCAGGCCTCTCATACGAGAACAATATGATTAGGGTATCTGGTAAAACAAGGGAATAAAAAACTTTATTGAGCCATGATATTTGATAGTCTCATTCATAGTTTATCTCCTAGTCAATTTACTTTGGCTTAATTCCTAATAAAGAAAGGTTACACAGTTCTAAATAATATTGGAAATATAATATTAAAAATTATTTAGACTTAATCTATTGAAGTCAAAAAGTTGACTAATTATTTTGTTCCTAAGTTTTTATTTTTACTATTTACCTAGGCATGCAAAGAGTAAAACTACCGTATGTTTCACTATTGAAATACAACAACTTATAATACGGTGTTATCTACGTCATAGTAAATAATTATTGAACCATTATTAATTTACCCTTCGGTTTTTTGATAATCTGATTTTACCGGTGATTGTCTATGATAGGAAATAAAACAGAAAAACAACATTAAAGATTTATTAAGGATATCTGAACATTTCATCATACTCTATACACTTGCACTTTTTAAATAAATTTTCTGATGCTTCGTTCGAGGTAAATGCCGAAAACTGCTCGCGTTCTTTGATATGTTCCACCAGCTGTGCCGCATATCCTTTTCTACGATGTTGTGGTAGTGTATAGATGTAATTGAACGTCTTTGGTCTCGAATGTTGGTTGAAAGGGTCATAGTCCATCTTTGACAGCAGGGCAAACGACACAGGTTTGCAATTCACGTAGATTATGTAACATGAGGGTTGATTATCTACATACCACTGGTCAACGAACATATCGCATAGTTTCAGCTTCTTTATTTCTCCCAGGGCTTTTGATTTAAAAAAGAATTTGATAACTCCCGTCATTGCGTCTAAACACCTCAAGCAGCTGAACGTAAATTAAACAACTGATGATGGCGCTACATCTATAAGATGTGTGAAAGAGGTGGGGGTGACTCGACATGATAACTTGATGATGAACTTTAAATAGCTCGAGAATGTTTTTGTATGTACGGCGACGTCAGACATGGTCTAAGGCGTGCAGTTATCATTGCTTAGCACATTTATCCTATCATTTTTGTAAATTAGCCGTTACTAAATTGCGGGTACACGTTACGTGTTTTGCGGGTACGCGTGACGTGTTTTGCGGGTACACGTTACGTGTTTTGCGGGTACGCGTGACGTGTTTTGCAGGTACACGTGACGTGTTTGGCGGGTACACGTGACGTGTTTGGCGGGTACACGTCACGTTTTAGCGGGTACGCGTGACGTTTTTGCGGGTACGCGTGACGTTTTTGCGGGTACACGTCACGTTTTTGCGGGTACGCGTGACGTGTTTTGCGGGTACACGTGACGTGTTTGGCGGGTACACGTCACGTTTTTGTGGGTACGCGTGACGTTTTTGCGGGTACGCGTGACGTTTTTGCGGGTACACGTCACGTTTTTGCGGGTACGCGTGACGTGTTTTGCGGGTACACGTGACGTGTTTGGCGGGTACACGTGACGTGTTTGGCGGGTACACGTCACGTTTTTGCGGGTACGCGTGACGTTTTTGCGGGTACGCGTGACGTTTTTGCGGGTACACGTCACGTTTTTGCGGGTACGCGTGACGTGTTTTGCGGGTACACGTGACGTGTTTGGCGGGTACACGTCACGTTTTTGTGGGTACGCGTGACGTTTTTGCGGGTAGGCGTGACGTGTTTTGCGGGTACGCGTGACGTATTTGCGGGTACACGTGACATATTTGCGGGTACGCGTGACGTATTTGCAGGTACGCGTAACGTTTTTGCGGTTACGCGTGACGTGTTTTGCGGGTACACGTGACGTGTTTGGCGGGTACACGTCACGTTTTTGTGGGTACGCGTGACGTTTTTGCGGGTAGGCGTGACGTGTTTTGCGGGTACGCGTGACGTATTTGCGGGTACACGTGACATATATGCGGGTACGCGTGACGTATTTGCGGGTACGCGTGACGTGTTTTGCGGGTACACGTGACGTGTTTGGTGGGTATACGTCACGTATTTTTACGTAACGGTTAGCCTTAATGTTACCCTTATTAGCCTTAATGTTAGCCTTATTAGCCTTAATATTAACCTTATTAGCCTTAATATTACCCTTATTAGCCTTAATATTAGCCTTAATTTTAGCCTTATTAGCCTTAATATTAGCCTTATTAGCCTTAATATTAGCCTTATTAGCCTTAATGTTACCCTTATTAGCCTTAATGTTAGCCTTATTAGCCTTACACGTTATCCTCGTTATCCTTGTTTACCCTTATCGAGGGTACGTACAGGTTTCGAGATTATTTATGACGTAATCATTGATCGGGCCCATTAGGTTAGGTCTTTCGCATGACGTATTTGAATTTACCAAGTTTATCTAAATTAATTGATACTTCCTTATACGGGTAGATTGTGATGCTTTTCTGACTTGTGTATTTAATATTAAATGTGGTGTACTGGGTGTTGGCCAGAATCTGCACTGGGATTCTTTTGTTCGCGGTTGGTTTTAATACGAGGTTTTTTCAGCAAGACAAAAAATTCGCTTTTATCACTCTAATAATCTGAATAGCTCCTCTATTTATGGAGATACGCAATTAGGTAACGTGGTTTGTACTTGAGACCAATATATATGTGTGAGTACAGAATCATAGCTATCGGAGGTCGGGTATCTTCTGAAGCTCTCGGTTCGTCGTCGTCGTCGTCAATTTACGAGGATACAAGTTTTGTACTGATAAAATTATTATTATTACGCTTAGTTCCAATAATGTCAATTCCGCTCGTTCATTTATAAAGATACGCAATTATACAATTATGGACAAATTAGATATTTATATTGTATTGCGCTGATGCATGGGGCCAGTGTAAAGTGGCCTGTGTTAGTGAACAGTCGTGTTTGATCCCACGACAAAAGTGAGGTTAGAGTAGTGGAAGTGAAACCTGTAATATTTTACATACTTTTAATATTTTAAACAAGGGTCTAAGTGTCTTGGTGCTTTATAGATAATATATTTTACTAAGTAGTATGTTTTTCTGTTGGTGTTTACAGCGCATGATTTTTCTTTAACAAGGTAAGTTACTTTCTTCTTTGGTTCATCCTATAACTAACTTGTTTTTTTTTTTTGGAACAGCTCAATAAACTATGAATTATCACCTCATTCATTTTACTGTCTGTCATGTTTTTCTGTTGGAATTCACCGCGCATGATTTTTCCTCTTATTACATCATACATTTTTTTCTATAAATAAAATGATCTACTGCGCATGATTTTCTAAACTACTTTCTTATTTGCCTCACCCTATATGAGTAATTGTTCGAGACACTTTGTATACTACATATTTGGATTTCTGTAAAAGTAAAATGTCCCGACCTTGGTGACTTCCTGTCTATTATCTACGTATGCATAAAGCCTCGGTATTTTATCAAGTAGCTAGCAGGTGTTGCTATATATAATCGCTAAATAGCCATAAATGACGGTCGCAATAAGTCAATGAACTAGAAAAACAGATGTCACAGCTTTATGATAAAATTACGTGTTACTTACTATATGATTTAGTAGTATCAGTATAGTGATGGTGAAATAGTGGTCAAAACATGTGTGCTCCACTGCAGTTACATAACCTCAAACAGTTGTAAGTTCTTTTTTAATATCTTATCATTATTATTCTAGAAGAAGAATGAGTAGAAGAAAAGCATCTAATCCACCTTGTGTTAATTGTCTATTTTCTATAACGGTCATATTTTTCTATAAGTGAAACATTTGATACCTCTATTAATTTATGTATTTTATATACGTAAATATATATTAATATTAACGAATAGTTATATATATATATGTATTTATTAAGTAACAGCTGTAAGAAAGTCAATGTTCCTGTCAGTGATGTCAGACCAGAAGAGACTGTCTGGGCCTCTCTCTCTTTCTCTCTCTCTCTATCGTTACCTTTGTTACAATACATTGTCACTGACTACGTTCCTCCCTTTTTTAATTTCTCACTATTTTTTTTAAATTTACTGATCGCTATGTTTTTTTCTGTGTAAATAATGGAATCTACTGTGCAAGACTTTTCTTTACCCGTTAGGTTACTTTCTTGTTTGGGTCATCCTATATAGCTTTATTCTTTATACACCCTGTATACTAATAATTTGAATTTCCTGCTATTTTTTTTTAGTAACCGCCATGTTTTTTCTGTTTAAATATTGAAATTTACTGCGCATGTTTTTTTTATATTATTTCATCATACATTTTTTCTATAAATAAAACGATCTACTGTTCATAATTTTTCTTCAATAGGTAGGTTACTTTCTTGTCTGGCTCACTCTATATAGTTTTATTTTTGATTCACCCTGTATACTAATATTTTGTACTATTTTATTTTACTGGCCGTTTTGTTTTTTCTATTGGAATTTACTGCGCATGATTTTTTACTTAGACTTCTTCTTTTCTTATTTTGGTTCACCCTGCTTTTAATTTGATACACTTTGTATACTAATATTTGAATTTCCCTCTTTTATTTTACTGACAGCCATGTTTTTTTCTGCTGGAATTTACTGCGCATGTTTTTCTATTATAGTAGAAGATATATTGCGCATGATTTTTACTTTGACTTCTTTTCTTATTTTGGCTCACCCTATAACTAACTGTTTTGGGACGCCCTGTATACAATGAATTTGAATTTCTGTAAAAGTAAAATGTCGCGATCTTGCTAACTTCCTGTCTATTATCTAAGTATGCATAAAGCCTCGGTATTTTATCAAGTAGCTAGCAGGTGTTACTATATATAATCGCTGAATAGCCATAAACTATGATCACAATAAGTCAATGAACTAGAAAAACAGATGTCAGAGCTTTATGATAAAATTACGTGTTACTTACTATATGATTTAGTAGTATCAGTATAGTGATGGTGCAATAGTGGTCAAAACATGTGTGCTCCACCTCAGTTACATAACCTCAAATGGCTGTAAGTTCTTTTTTAATATCTTATCATTATTCTACGTCGTGAATCACACCAATTGAATTTCCCTCTTTTATTTTACTGTCCGCCATGTTTTTTTGTTAGAATTTACTGCGCATGTTTTTCTGTTATCGTAGAGGATTTACTGCGCATGATTTTTCTTTAAATAGGCAGGTTATTCTTATTTTGGCTCACCCTATAACTAACATTTTTCGGACACCCTGTATACTATGAATTTTAATTTCGGGGGTCCTTTCCTAAATTTCTGGGTGTCGTTGTGGGGGTCTCATTCTGTTCTGAGGTTCAATGGTCTTATTCTGTTCTGTGGTTCAATGGTCTCATTCTGTGGTTCCATGGTCTCATACTATTCTGTGGTTCCATGGTTTCGGATCAGTTCAGTTCACTTCGGATCAGTTCAGTTCACTTGATCTACTGTTCTGTGGTTCCATGGTATCGTTCTGTGGTTCAATGGTCTCATTCTGTTCTGTGGTTCAATGGTCTGATGTATGGCGCCAGTGTGTGACTTCACACTGTCTGCCTCAAGCAGCGCCTTACCTACTCATTAGCTCCCGTACTCTTACCAGAGTGTCGAACCATTAATTCATGACGTCCCCTACCCTGGCCTTGAAAATGTACCTACTGATTTTGAGTAGGCTGCCCGTACTGCGCTCAATTGTTGTCGATACTTTCATAAAATTTAGGAACACGGATGTTCTCAATATTTCTTCCGTTTATTCTTTCCTTTTTCAAGAAAATATTGGTCTGAGAAGAGCCGAGAAGTCGATGATATACATTGTCTTGAGCTGGTGGTCGAGGAGAACTGTATCAGGCTTATTGGCTCAAATCTGTCTGAGAGTGGGAAATGAGTAGTTCCAATAAATTCGGTGGTTACTAGTAACCACGTTCTACGTTCACATTCTTTCATTCCCCACGTCCGTGGGGTGAATAACTACTGAATCCGGGAATCGTTATCATTATCGTTATCGTTATAGTTATCGTTATCGTTATCGTTATCGTTATCGTTATCATTATCATTATCATTATCATTTTTTCTTTGTTGAAATCCAGTCGACCGGTTCCCTGGCTCCAATTCTCGGGGTCGGCCGCTGGTGGTAATCAGTAGCTACTCCCCACGTCCATGGGGTGAGAAACTACGAAGTCCGGGATTCGTGTGCCTTAAGTAGACGTAATGAGCCTAGAATGACCGCCTTCTGCATTCTTCCGGCTAGAAGATCTGCCGAATTTCGGCATGCTGGTATAATCTTTAGTTCAGAAAGCAGTGTATCTCTTGCTCCACCAGGGCTCCTATTATCAGTAGGTACCACAAGCTTCACAGTATGTTCTGGATGGAGTCTGCGGAGTTCGAAGAGAAGGTCTCAATATATTTCATCCGCTTCTCCTCCTTTTTCAAGACAATGTTATTCTCGGCAGGAGCCGAGAACTCGTTGACAAACATTGTCTTGAGCTGGTGGTCGAGGAGGACTACATCAGGCTTATTGGTTCGAATCTGCCTGAGCGTGGGAAATGAGTAGTTCCAATAAATTCGCCACTTTTCATTCCCCACAAAGGACTCAATAGCCCCTGGAGCGTATGGCAGCACTTGTGTCTCGTCTGTCTCGTACGAGTACCGTAGAAAGTAGTAAAGCACTCGTAAAGCTGCATTGTGTATATGGATATATTCCGACACTGAATATGCCGAACAAGAGGAGAGCAGATGCATAATTGTCTCCGGCGCCCTATGGCAGGCCCTGCAGTTGACATCAGGGACCTCCATACCCATGACACGGCAATAATTCATTTATATATATTGTAACCAATAAATATGTATTATACGTAACTTTAGGAAGGATATTTTATTTCAAACCTTTAGGATCACGCTTCCCAGCCAGATTACACCATTCATAGTATGTCTCTTACCCAATCAGATTGGTATCAAAACGGCACGAAATTCAAATTATTAGTATACAGGGTGTATAAAAAATAAAGTTATATAAGATGAACCAAACAAGAAAGTAACCTAACGGGGAAAGAAAACTAAAAACGTGGTGATCAGTAAATTTAAAAAATAACGGGATATTCAAAAAGAAGGAACGTAGTCAGTGAAAATGTATTGTAGCAAAGGTAGCGATAAAGAAACAGACAGGCCCAGACAGTCTCTTCCGGTCTGCCATCTCAGACAGGAACATTGACTTTCTTAAAGCTATTACTTAATAAAATATATATATTACTATTCGCTAATATTAATATACTAGAAATGGAAGAAAATCGCTGTCGCGATTTTCGTTCCCATTTCTAGCCCTACCGGGGGACCAGGCCTGCGGCCTGAGGTCACCCTTCGGGTGACAAATGCATCTAAAATAATATTATTTTTAAGAACATACATATTAAAAAAAATTTGTATCTGGAATGATACAAAATTATCGTAATTTTTTGATGAATTGTAAGAGTACTCTATTCTTGATGGTAAAACATCATAATTTTTTAAGTACTGAAAGTAGAATTTATTTTTAAGTAAACACTATTATCAATTTTATCAATGGGATGAAAAATATTGTAGATATATACTTTTGTAAGCTAAAATGACGAATTTAACAGACTGCCTTAATAAACGAATTAATTCCAAACTTTACGTGCAGAAGGAATAAAAGCTACGGATAATGAAACAGAATAACTAAATACTAATACCTTTGACTGTTTATAAACTCAATGCTAATACTAATAAATAATTGGAATTAAAAAGTAAAAAAAAAGAGTTTGCCTCCAGCGAGATTCGAACTCGCGAAATCAGCATTATGAAGTTTTGAATCCTACCACTTTCCCGTTGCGCTATCATGCCTGCTGTCAAATGTTTACCTTGAGACATTTAAGTATGTAAACTGTACGTGTCAACCTGAAAAAATAATTTTTACCGATTTTCTAATTGGAAAAGCATTTTGCTTCAGTATTTTGGTAATCATAAGTGTTTGGCAGTCAGTACTATTGATTCCGTTAGTAATATTTCTCGTAGGAAAATAACCTATCTGAAGTTTAATTAATTTGACAGTTTTCGTGGGAGGTGCTTGTCTCGTTAGTGCAATCTTACATCGGTAGATAAAATGAGAAAAAAGTTGAGACGGACGCGACTCAAGATTTTCGAAGACGAAATAAACGTAGAAGGAGTCGACGTACGGTCTCGAAAAAAAATCTCAAAGGATTAGAGAAAGGACGGAACTTTCGCGTGAAACGATTCTCAAAGCCGTAAAAATTAGAATCTCCGCTGGTCCGCGGAGATCGTTCCGAGATCGCTCCTCGTAGGAGATAGCTTTGAAACTTTGTTGATTCGACGACATAATTTAGAGCGAGACAGAATCGACGCGTTTTAATATACAGAGTGAGTTTTATGTATGGAACGCCTCAATTATCTCGGAAACGGCTTGCCCGATTTTTACGAATTTTGGTTTATAAGGGTTTTGTAATATGGCCGATATTATTGTGGCATTTACATTGTTGTCAGATCTTTCGTTTTTCCGGAAATATACTGAAATTTGTTATTTCAAATGGATCACCCTATATATTTTTTTGTTTTTGAAATCTCTAAGAAATTTAGAATATTTTTCATGTAATGTTCCCTATACCTAATTGCCATAATTTCGGAGTTACAGCTACATTTGCAATATCTCCGCCGAAGTTAAAATATTACATCAGGGCGGCTATGTCTGCGACAAAAACAATTTTGACGTTTTAATAAACTATTATTGTTGGTGTTTATTGAAAGTTACAATGGACCGTTTATCTGAGAAAGAACGAATTGAGATTTTATTGATATTAGGATATGGTGATGTGCGTAGAAGTCAACAGGAAACGTGTAATATCTTTAATAATTTATATCCTAATAGAAATCCCATAACAAGATCTACTGTGAGTAAGTTGTTAAAAAAGTTTAACCAAACTGGAGCCATAGAAGCTTTACCGAAATCAGGGCGTATAAAAACTGCAACAACTGAAGACAAATCTTTAGATGTTTGTGTTATGTTAGAAGAAGTTCCACACTTGAGTACTAGACAAATATCCAGGGAAGTTGATATTTGTCAAACATCCATAATGAAAATTTTACATGCCAATAAATTCCATCCTTACAAAGTAAGATTGGTTCAAGAGTTGTCAGATGATGATTTCGATAGACGTGAAGAGTTTGCCGACACAATGATGGAAAAATGTTACGATCAAAATAATCCAAATTTTTTAAATAATGTTATGTTTTCCGATGAGGCCACTTTTTGTATTGATGGAAACGTAAATCGGCATAATTGCAGATACTGGTCACGTAACAATCCTCGTTGGATGAGAGAATCCCACACCCAATTTCCACAAAAGATTAATGTATGGGCTGGAATAATAGGCGACAAAATAATTGGTCCTTTTTTCATTGAAGGAAACTTAAATGGTCCGGCGTATTTAAATTTATTACAGAATAATATTATACCTGAGTTGGCTCGGTTATTTCCAAATCTAAGTAAGTATTCTCAATTGCCTGTTAATTTAGAAATTTTATTATTTGAAACTTTCAGACAATAACAATGTCCCAAATAACAATATTTGGGTGCAACAAGATGGAGCTCCACCTCACTATGCGCGTGACGTGAGGCAATACCTAAACGATGTGTTTCCCAGAAGATGGATTGGAAGGCGTGGTTTTATCGATAGGCCCCCGCGATCACCCGACATGAATCCTTTAGACTATTTCCTGTGGAGTCACTTAAAAAATATTGTTTATAAAACCAAACCTGCCAATATTCAGGAATTAAAAGATAGGATTACCACAGAGATAAGAAGAATTGAGCAGTCAGGAATGTTACAAAATGTACTGCAAAGTTTTAAACATCGCATGGCTTCTTGTATGGAAGTAAACGGACAACATTTTGAGCATCAGCTGTAACCGCCTTTACTTTATGTTTTCAAAAGATCCTATGGGATTTCTATTAGGATATAAATTATTAAAGATATTACACGTTTCCTGTTGACTTCTACGCACATCACCATATCCTAATATCATTAAAATCTCAATTCGTTCTTTCTCAGATAAACGGTCCATTGTAACTTTCAATAAACACCAACAATAATAGTTTATTAAAACGTCAAAATTGTTTTTGTCGCAGACATAGCCGCCCTGATGTAATATTTTAACTTCGGCGGAGATATAGCAAATGTAGCTGTAACTCCGAAATTATGGCAATTAGGTATAGGGAACATTACATGAAAAATATTCTAAATTTCTTAGAGATTTCAAAAACAAAAAAATATATAGGGTGATCCATTTGAAATAACAAATTTCAGTATATTTCCGGAAAAACGAAAGATCTGACAACAATGTAAATGCCACAATAATATCGGCCATATTACAAAACCCTTATAAACCAAAATTCATAAAAATCGGGCAAGCCATTTCCGAGATAATTGAGGCGTTCCATACATAAAACTCACTCTGTATATGGATATTTACGTATATAAAATAAATAAATTAATAGAGGTGTCAAATGTTTCACTTATTGAAAAATATGGCCGTTATAGAAAAAATAGATAACTATCACGAGCGTGGATGCTTTTCTTCTACTCATTCTTCTACTAAATCATGGTTTAGGTGTGATTTACGGCGTAGAATAATAATGATAAGATATTAACAAAGAACTTACAGATGTTTCAGGTTATGTAACTGGAGTGGAGTACGACATGTCTTCACCATTATTGCATCCTCACTATACGTTGATACTACCATAACATATAAAGTAACACGTAATTTCATCATAAGTTCATTGACTTATTTTGGCCGTCATTTATTCCGACGAAAATTAGGTCCCTAAGGTTGTCACGTATCCTTTGGATGGGTAGATTGTAAGTCTTCTGCTTTAGTCCAATGCTTGGCAGAATAAAACGTGTACCAGCAAATCACTTGACGCGTATTCGCAAAACACGTGACGTGTACCCGCAAAACACGTGACGTGTACCCGCAAAACACGTGACGCGTACTCGCAAAACACGTGACGGGTACCCGCAAAACACGTGACGCGTACCGGCAAAGCACGTGACGTGTACTCGCAAAACACGTCACGCGTGCCCACAATAAACGTCACGCGTGCCCGAAAAAACCGAAGGCGAAGATGTTGTTGAAGCGCTGCACCACAAACGTCTAACGACAGAGGTAAGACATTGTACATTGTCATAAGTGGTAAGTCCCAACAATAATTATTTTATTTGATGAAAGATGCTTGTCCGGGGACATATAATGCCAAAAAGCGAGAGGTCAAACGGACCGGCCTTTCACATTTATAACAGACCTGTATGCTACAACTGTGTATTTGTCAAAGATAATAAGGATAATCTCAGGATAACGTAAGGACACATAAAGATAACGTCAGAATACATAAGGGTAACGTCAGGATACATAAAGATAACGTCAGGATACATGAGGATAACGTCAGGATACATAAGGATAATAATAATAATAAGGATAAAGTAAGGGTCATCATTACTACCAATAGATAGCGCCTGACTATAATTAAGTGGCAATCTCAGAAGTCAGATTGAAGTTCCAAAACATAATGACATATTTAAAAAAATTCGACAAAGTCAAAGCTTAAATAAAAAATAATGTATAGGTACATACATGTAAGTAGCCTGGTATATTATTAAAATATTTCCCATATCATGAACAGCTTGGTTTCGTACGCTATAAATGATAAAACAACTTTTGCATATCGCCATTACTGATAACAAAATGACATGTGACTAGTTATTTATACAGATTGATAAAACGAGCTGTTAAAATTCATAAACTGTTCAAACCAAACTTTAGTTCTTCATTAATAGTAGCTTTACATAAGGATCATTTTTATCCTAAGTTTAGATATATTTTCAAACAAGCAATCTGTCAGTTATGTGGTTTTGGTATACTTAATTAGTACGATAAGGGGATCCCGCAAAAGAATATTACAAAGTTAATATTTCGTAATGAAAATTATAATTGACCTTTATTTTAAAATGTCAATTAAGTGAACTAAAACACGATAACTACCTGTTTATCTCGTTTCCGTTATAGTAGTGGTCTGGCGGATGTATGTCTGTTACGTAATTTTATATCAAGTGTACGTTTTATCACATAATTTCTTTACTCCTAAAAATTATTTTAAGAACATTAATTCTACAGCTAATAATCATAAAGTGTTGAGTCAGTCAGTATTTATAATTCAATTTCAATTAAAATGTAGTTTCAGATTACTTTTTCCTATAAAGTACAGGATACATTGCGCATGATTTTTCTTTTAGAACATTTTCTTGGATCACCCTGTACATTTACGTTGTTGAACTACCGTATATATGTATATTACTATTTAAATTTCATATTCATCTTTTGGAAGATATGCAGGGACATCCCATCAAAGGTGCCTTTTACAACGAAAAACTACAAAAAACAGCCAACCCCGACATCTATCTTGTGGGAAAGGCACTAAGAAAAAAAGGAAAGAAGGTATTTGTTCAGTGGTTGGGTTTGGATAAAAGTCACAACAGTTGGATTGATAAGTATAACATAGTTTGATAGAGGGCGCCGCTGTGGTGTTGACGGTGTTATCTTTTAGCCTAATTTTTCCAAGGAAAATCATTAAAAATCGCGGATTCCACAAATAAGGGTGTTACACATTTTCATTAACAAGATAACAATATAGGCGTTCTACTGTCAAGCTGGTGGAGAGAAATTTGAAAACTCAGTTTAAGGGAAAATCATTTTTCAATCGGAAATCATAAAAATATCGCGGATTCTACAAATAAGGGTATTACACAATTTTATTAACAGGTTAACATCAAAAACGTTTTACTATCAAGCTGACAGACGGAAATAAAAAAACTCAGACTTTAATGGGATGAAAATCATTTTCCAATGAGAAATAAAAAAAATCGCAGATTCCACAATTAACGGTGTCACATTTTTTGTCAACAGGTTATCATTATAGACGTTCTACCATCAAGCTGGTAGAGGGAAATTAAAAAATTAAGAATTTAAGGGGATAAAAAACATTTTTTAATGAGAAATTATAAAAAAATCGCGGATTCAACAAATAAGGATGTTTCACATTTTCGTTAACAGGTTAACATTATAGACGTTCTACCATCAAGCCGATAGACGGAAATGATAAAATTCAGAGCTTAAGGGGATGAAAATCATTTTTGAATGGGAAATCATAAAAAGTCGCGGATTCTACAAATAAGGGTGTTACACATTTTCATTAACGGGTTATCATTATAAACGTTCTACCATCAAGCTGGTAGATGGAAATTAGAAAATTCAGAGTTTAAGGAAAAGAAAATATGTTTTAATGTGATGTCCAAAAGTAATCAAACCATTCATTATAGTTTGACTTGCAACGGTCTAAAAACTTGTAAATAGTAGAAGCTGTCCGGTATAGAATGCATGAAAAATGGAACATATAAGTGGTTGATTAAGAATGTTCCTAAATTAAAGTGAAGAACAAAAACTAGATTTCCTTTTTCACCCTGTATAACGCAAGTCTCTGTCATATTGAAAAATACAGATATTACAGGATAAAACAGAGAATTTCCTTCCTTACTGATAACCGTGTTATCAGTAAGGAAGGAAGGGAAGGTATATTTTTCTTGAAATCGAATCTTTTTTGAGTATTTTATAGCAATTTGTAATAAATTAATTTTGGAGGTATCCTTTGCACTTTAACTATGATAAATTTAACTTTGAACTTTCAATAAATATGAAATATATAAAAATGTTTTTTATCGTATTTCTTTCCTAACTGTAGGAGTTTGACATCTTTGTGTTTTTGTTTATTTTCATCTCACATTATATGTAGGAAAATATATGGGAATAAAATATTTATTTGTCCGGAACTAAATATAATATATTCCCTAACAAATGGAAATAAACAGAATTATTTTCCCATAAAATTAAAAAGATTTGTGATACTCTCTTCTTAACGGACCCTGTATTTCTGGCTTTTTGTCGATTGCTTCCAACACTTTATCACCGGTTTCTTATGTTTTTCAGCAAAAGATACCCACCACAATTCTAACATATTACAATTTGAAAAAAGCTAATTTTGGCAAAAATCAAAATGCATTTTCCTACAATTTAATATTAATAACTTATTTTATTAGTAGATCTATTAAACAATTGCTATAAATATCCAGTTTAAAAAATACGTTTTATATTTGAATATCACAATTGAACTATTTTGTCCTATATTGTCTTGTCTATCGAATAATTAAATTTATAGGCCTGTTCCTGGAGAAATCAGCAACTAGTCAGAAGGATTGTAATTGGTTGAAAACAATTTGCTGATTGGTTTCGAATGATTTGATTGGATCTGACTAGTTTGTGATGCTGCAGGCATCACAAACTAGTGCAGGGAGCAGGGTTTATATGAGGAAATGTTTGCATGTTAAGTGGATAAGAGGCTTCAGCTAAATCTCGTGCGCAGGGCTAGGCATGCGAGTTTGAGCTTGTTTAGAAGTGCTCGTAGTTGTGTAACGTTTGTCGGTTTATCTTGCGAGTATACGAAGTGTTTTATTTGGAATTTTATTTTATTTAATAATTTGGGAGACTCTATTCTTTGTTGTAATGCGATGAAAATCATTTAGAAAGTGGTTTCGTACTGCTTTTTTCTGTTTATAGGCTTTTAAAGAACAATTTGTCTAATTTTTTAACTGTAGTTTATTGTACACCTTGCTAAACATTTCCTTTTCTTATCTTATTTTAAAATCTGTATGTACCCTATTTAAGAGTTAGTTCAATAAAATAAGAAAATGGGAAAATTATAAAAAGTGCCACCACTGCAAAAGACATACTTAATTTTCTTAAAAGTAATGATTTTACCTTGGAGACATTACGTTCATGTAGTCCTAGAAAAATTGATTCTGTGTTATGGAAGTTTCACCAGTTTGTAAATATAAATTAATGATAATTTTAAGAACCGTTTGCATGCATCCATGCGTATACGAAGCATACATTTTATACATCCCATTGCATAAAATCAAAGAAAATGGAGGAGAAAATCAGAAAACTGTACAATGCTATAATGATCAGGATTATATTGATCTTGGCCACAGCAAAATTGCCGAAGTCAATACCAGATGGTTCTGAAATTATCGGTACCTAAAATCGATATTCACGAAGGCAAAACAGGAAATATTAATGAAGAGAATGAAGATGTTCAGCGTCAATGATTTCTATTAAAAAAAAATAGTGAAATGATATCTACTGTCAATAATGCAGATAATACTGGAGAAATAAAAAGAATTAAGTATATCGAAATACAAAAGTTGCAATCAGATATTATACACTTTGATGAAACACACACTCTTTCTGAGGAAACCAAAGCAAAAAAAATGTTATTTGTAGGCATAATATCAGTTATTCTCGAACGATATTAAAATAGTTTTGACATAGCCAAAAATAGTGAAATACGTCATATGACTGTTAGAGAGAAATTAGAGAATGAAAAAGTGTCCTGTGTTTTGAGTTTTAAAGGAAGTAGAATAAATACTGTAGGAGATGCAAGTTTGTTAATGAAGTAATGGAAAATATTTTTAAAATGCGAGTTATTTTAAAGGAGATAAAACTATCAATCACACAGGAGAAAATTAATATTGGTTAAGAGGTATAATAATAATAATAATATCTCTACCCCTCATTCTAATCACAAGGATTAACCCGAAAGTCTAAGATTTGTGTGGGAGAGGTAGCGACATATTATTATTTCGCGGGCCGCATTTGCGCCTCGGGAACGACTTACGTTGGTAGGCCCTAACCACCATTCAGTGCTGAAATGAAGGAAACCTGAAAAATCTCATTAGTTAAGGGGACAAGTCAAACATCAACTGATTTTAATCTCTCACGTTAACACCAAGTTAACATTCTTCCCATCCTAGGCCATCGCCAGTATGGTTGCCAAGCCATCCCTGCGAATAAGCCTTGATCTACGAGTAAACAATTTAATTAAAAATTGTTTGGTTGAATGGGAATTAGAACCCACTACCTCTGGGTTGAGCGATCGAGACGCTAAGCCCTGAGCCACCGGCTCGCGTTGTATGGAAATGAAGTTTTTAAAACAGAAGTTAATGAAAACATTACCTAACAGCATTAGATGTCCTGATATAGCCAATGTAGATTCAGAGTGGCTACTTGAGGGAAATTGGCAAAAATTAAAATCTCTCCAGGCTTATCAAAAGGCAAGATCGGAAGCTTTAGCAGATAGAGATAAACATACAGACCCCATATTGGATGTATTACTTAGAGCTAAAGATGATGTTCCAGAAAAGAATATATGCATTTTCCGGATGTAAGAACTCTTGTGTACTTATATTCAAAAGAACAGATAAATGTACTCATTAAGAAGGGTCAGAAGGTTGTTGTCTACTTTGATGCCACAGGTTCTGTTATAAGACCAGCCTATTATGATACAGGACATAGGGACTTGTATTACGTTTTGGTTAATGTAAAGTCGAAATTGGTTCCAATTGCTGAACTAGTAAGTTCCTGACAAGATTCGACTACAATTACGTGTTTTTAACATTGGAAATGTTTATGCACTCGGATAATGGGCAGAGTAACGGCAATTTAGCAGTATGCACTACACGACGGTGTCACGGTGAATCATAGTTGGGAGAGATGCAGGCTGCCGCCAGCCGTAGGGCGGTTAGTTGGTTAGCCCTCCCTGTCGCCGTAATTAGAAACGGACGATACGGAATAATTATGTTTTTCATATCGCATTATCATTTCCAATGTAACCGATGGTTGCAAGAATTACGAAATCTGTGAATTTTTATTACTCTTCAAACATTTCGTAAGAGTGACCTGAAATAAAACTTGGCCAATATTTAGAACTATTGTAACCGACTGGAGTTTTGCATTGATGACGTCTGTTTGTCAGGCTTTCAACGACATGACTATACATTTATTTAAAAGTCCGTTACAGATTCGTTACAAAGTGTCTAGACGATTCTCTGTTTATATAAGCAATTATATTAAAGATATGCTGTACTCATTTTATAAAAATTATTCTGAGAAAAGTGGCTACACTGAAACAAAATAAAAATATAAAGAATGTAATTGTAGATTCTGTATGTGTTCTGCTGCAGAGCAATTCAATGATGGAACTTCAATTTCAATTTGAGAATCTGTTAATATTACTATTAATTCCTAAATACAACGAGGATGTGAGAAAGGCTCTCAAAGAACTTGCTTGCTTGATACAAAAAGCTGAAGAGTTTATCGATAATGAAGAAAAGGAAGATCGTTGTTTCGAAGAGGAAGATGGCGATAAAACTGTGAGAGGCGAATATATAACGTCTTCATTGTATTTGTATTTTTTTAAGTATATAGTAAAGTTTTAAGTGATATGGAAAGTAGAGAGGAAAAGCTTGATGATACGCCTAACCAGTATAAGTCGCAAGAATTTTTGTACGTATCTTCTCAAAAGAATAATGACAGTTGAACCCTTATGGACGGATATATCAGGTTCTGGCCGGTATAGCAATTCCAATGTAGAATCATGGTTCAAAATAGTGAAAGAAGTATTAAGTAATCAGACTAACTTAAAAATTGGTCAATTTGTAGAACAAACGAGAAGTCGAATAAAAATTGAATTAAAAAAGAATTAATTTACAAATAGGGGGGTGCCTAAAAAGAATAAGAACGAAGAAAAAGAACATATAGATGTTAAAGAAATTGATAACCCAGAAAATGAGGAATGCTGGAAAAAAAACGAGAAAGAGAAAAAAGATTAATTTATAGAAAACAGTTGAAAATATTGAGCAACACATTAAGGGAAAAGACAAATAATGATTCTGACAAAAAATAACTAAAAAATAAGGTGAAGAATGAGTCCAAAATAATGCAGTAAGCATTCCAAGTTATTAAGGAAGAAGATAATTATGAATCTTCAATTATTATAGATGACGAAAAATACCTTCCAGAATCTTCACATAAAATCGCAGCAGATATTGTGGAACAGTCCGATGAGAGAGCTCTCCAAAACGGATTGTTCTTCTGTAATTCTTTTTATAAGTCACATGCGATTGAACTCAATTTTCTCTTAGGAGTATACACTTAAGAGCCATCTCAACATACTATTTCACTTTATTGCACTGACTTCAGGTCTTTAATTTTAATCTACAATCTATGCGAAAATGTTCCTAAGGAATCAGACGGATGGCTGACAGATCATTTTAGTGATTCTCAACGGAGGCGATAGCGCCCCTCAGTGGGCGCAGGACCCTACAATGGGGGCGATGGCGGATCAGAGGCAAATTGCTAATAAAATTGTTTATACAAAAAAATATTTATTCTTTTTCTTTCACCATTATCCCAAATAAAACCAGTGTATATAATTTAATGCAATATATTTCTAAAAAATAATTTTATATATAAAATAACATGATAATTATGTTAAATAAGACTTATAAATATTGTTTAGTCATCTATATTCTCTTAATAACCATCATCGTCATCAGCATCATTATCACCATTATCGTCGCTTCGCTTTAGCTGATATTTCTCAATAACCTCTTTTGGTAAATACTCCTCAATTTCACATAGAAAATTTTTCAAATTTATGTATATAATCTCTTCACAAAATACTTCTAAATTTGAAATACCACAGCAATATTTTTTACATATATTTACACCCATACTGTATCTATTAGAATCTTCCATAAGACGTTGACTTTCATCACTATCGAGGCAATAATTTAGATCATAGTTTGCAGCATGCAGGGAATCCATACTTAAATCATATAATTCAGAAGACAATCTTTCAATGCCTGAATCGATGTTTTCTGCTTTTGGCCACCATTGCGCTGAATAATGCATCCACATATTTGTCTGCTTATCTGGAAATTGAATAAACAAATAATGAAAAAATATAAAAATATTTTAATTAGCTACTTACATAGATGAGGTAGGTACAGTCTACTTTTGAAGAATATATCATAAAATAAATATATTATTATAGCAAAATGAGCAAATGAATGATTCAATGTGTTGAGTCTTACGATTTTTAGATTGTTTTACTATATTCTATTTATTAACTAGTTAATGCTACAAATAATTAATACTCTAATTTAGCTAGGTATTATGGCTAACAATCACCCAATACGATTAAATTTTATTAGGGATCTAGATTTTGCACCGCCAAAGATTGGTTGGCTCTGACCTAAATAAGTTAATGTATATTTATCGTTTGATGAATTTATTGTGTCAATAATATCCGAAGATAAAAGTTCTCCTACTCGTTTCGGTAAAAATGATTTAAATGTAGCCATTGCACTTTCATCAAACAAAACCGCTACAATCGATTTTCCAAATCACGTATGAAGTTCAAGTATGTCTTTTATTACGTACGGTTTATCTACGGCTAACGATTTAATTGTTTTTTGTTCTATAAACGGCGTATCTTTACTGATAAGCGCATTAAGTTCTAATAAATTAATATTGGATGCATTTCAAAAAGCTGTAGAATATAGCAGAAACGTTCAATAAATATAATATAAATAACCCTCACTTAAAACAGTTGAGACCACAACACTATGCTCACTTAGCTGCAGGATATTTGAACTGACTATGGATCTGCCTTGCAGCTCTTTTATAATCATGAAACAGCAGCGTCATATCATCATATGTGCGGGCCGAGGACACACAATGTGGTACCAAAAGGCACTCTCAAGGTCATACGTGGACCGAAGAGAGTCGTGCTCGACGTAATGCAATGCTCAAGGCCAAGCAGATTCAGTGTAATGTGGTGGCTTCGTAGAGGTAGACTGCCATCCTTGTCCACTCCGACCGCAGATGCGGCCGGTGTAGGTTGCTCCTCATGACTAATGGCATATGGGGATCGAGGACACACAATGTAACATTCAAATGCGCTCTCAGGGTCATGCAAGGGCTGGAGAGAGTCGCGGTGGATGTAATGGACGTGTTCAAGGTCGGAGGAGGTTTTGAACCGTCATTATTTCTCTACTAATGTTTCTATGTTTTTAATGAATTGTTTATGTTATTGAGGTGTATGTATGTGTAAACTATGTTATATTTTAGTTGATGTACTATTGTGTGTTATTTTGTGTAATACTCATTGTATTTCTTTATACTGACTTATCCTATATATTGCTGTAAGATCTAAAGGGATGAATAAAATATTATTATTATTATTATTATTATTATTATTATTATTATTATTATTATTATTATTATTATTATTATTATTATTATTATTATTATTATTATTATTATTATTATTATTATTATTATTATTATTATTATTATTATTATTATTATTATACCCGGAGGGCACCATAAAAGAAATACTGTTTGTTACAAGGCGTTGCGACAAATAATCAAATCATAATACCATATAGACTGTGGGATGTACAAGTAAAATCGCTAACAGAGGGCGCTACTACAGATACCTGGGCCGTGAAAACGACATCTAACGTCGAAAGCCCGAGATATGTCTGCTTCCAGATAGAGAAACTAGACACCACCAAAAAGTATCCAACGGAATTCGATCATACAAATATCCTCAATATCAAACTGTCATTGAATGTCGAAAGCTTCCCCACAGAAAGAATTCGCCTAAATTTCGCGAAAAATGATTACAATGAAGCACATTACAAGTACACCGAATTCTATCCCAGCTATATGAACTGCTTGGATAAATAAGCATGCGTTATTGGATTACGATAAATTCAAGGAACGTACATTATTTGTCTTTGATTGCTCGAGGCGAAATGAACGACCATCTACTGTGGATGTAAGACTAGAGATAGAGGCCGCCGAAGGTTTTCCCGAAAATACCCGAGCTTACTGCATAATTGTACACGATTGTACATATACAGGGTTATTCAGAACCTATCCAAAATAAAATTTGGGGATGTTCAACATACATGTAGAAATGTGGTAGTGCAAAAAGAAATTGTTTTGGCGGGGTCTGAAAACTATTTAAAAATTTTTCATTGCACGCCACTGGATACTGGTCCACTGTAATGGAGTGACCTTGGGACTGACAGTGCAAACTAGCTATCACGAAAAAAACCGGCGCACCCGGCGCAAAAAAGATTTGCAGCGTTTTTACTTTAAAATAAACTTAAAGATAGATAGGCGTTCCAGGTACAAAAAACTTGTTTACTGTTTTTTGTCGGAATGTGGTATATCCGATGTAGTTGAAGTATAGTTGCCCAGCTACGTAGTCCTTTATAATGGTATAAATTTAAACATTGTTTACGGGAAATCCTAGTTACTTTTATTACAATTTTTTGGTGATATCGATTTCTTATTTAAGGATGCACATATCCTCAAAGTTTTTTAGATGAGTTCTGAATAAGGCTGTATATTGTGAATAATCTCAAAGCTTGAGTTTGCTCCGGTCTTCGGGCCAGTTCCAATCAAGACCTCCAGCAAGATACAGTGACTAGCCGTAGACATACAGGGTTTCAATCTGCCCGATTTTCACCCGAAAGAGATATCTTTTATCTTCGGCCAACATACGGCGCATTACCTGTTGAAGCCGCCAATGTCATTCAACGCCCTAGATGCAGCATCCAAGAGACAAGTCAAATATTTGGAGCAATCTCATCATGGCCTGAAATATACCAGTGGATACATCGAATATGATATGTTAAATGAAATATTGAAGACCCACCTGATAGATGAGGGAAATATCAGTATGATATACGTTAAAGTACATCAAAAAGCGGACTTTCTCAGACAAAGGTTACTTGAATTGGAGCCCACAGCATCAACGGCGAAGACTATAGTTAACGTGCAGAATGTAACCTGGAATACCTTTGGACCACCAGCTGTATTTAGTAAAATTAGTTCATATTGTTATTATCATTGTACACCTACAAGTATGTGTAGCTTAAGAAAGTGTACGGATCTTTACAACTGGTTGTTTACCGGTTTACCTAAATACAATAATTTTTAACAAATATTCATGTTATTCTATCAGCCCCCCCCTTGTTCCTATCCCTAATATATATATATGCTATGGTATTTACTCTCGCAAACTTAACATGAGTCGAGAATATAATAAAATTTAATATTTATTTAGTCGATAAGAAGTAAAATATTAAATAATTGGAAATTAATGCAAAGTAATTAATAAATTTAAGTATTAAGTTAAATTTATGAAATAGTTTAATAAATCAAGTCAAAACAAAGGACACAAAGCTAATATGTTTGTTAAAAAGCATAACATTGATAAAACTGTATAAAGTGTTAACGGTAAACAAAATATGGAACATTATATTGATAAAATTTGGATATTATGTATAATGTATCCAAAGTAGTATAAAATAACATAATAAAGTATTTGTTACACTAACAATTTAAACCATAAAAAGAAATTTATATATTCAAACCACAGATGGTGAACTTTAGGTATATCCGAAGGTATACCATAACGAGATTTAGAAAAATTCAATACAGAATTAATAAAAATACATAAAACAATTAACAGCATGATTGTTTAATATAAATGAATATAATTTTACCAATTTATATTATGAACATGATAGGTAGATTGAATAGAATTGATAGGTAACGTAAATTGTATAAAATATTAATTTTTCATAAATTTCAAAGTCCTTAAAGAAAACCAGACAAAATTAATAAATATTCTTTTCATTAATCCAATCTCAAGCAGTGGAAGCCATTGAAATTGGCTTGCCACTCTCAAGCAGAGGAAGCCATTGAATTAGTAAATAAACGTACATAGAATTCAAAGAAATTTGCTTATAAATTTAGAATGAATTATTAGAAATTGGTGTAAATAGAATAAGAATTAATTATAGTTAGCTATAAGCAGTGCAAAAGCTAATATGGTGATTTAATTTAAATATTTTAAAGTAAAAGTGAAATTTCGATATGAGATGTCAAATAACGGAAATTGAAAATTTGAGAAGAAACCAAAGTGTATGGTATATTAGAAGATAGCTTAGAACATGAAGAATAAGGAAATGAAATTGAATTTAAAGAAATATAAAGGCATTAAAAGATATTTGCAATTTAAGAAAACTTTTGACAATAAACAAGTTAAAATTTCATTTGTTCCCTAGAAACTATAAAAGGAGAAAAAACCTGAAATGTCAATGAGTAAGCAATTAATATTCAAGGAGAAAGGTGCTCCTACAATTTATAAAAAAACAAATTTAATATTATCTAAATTGTATTAAACTTCAAAACTAATATTAAATTAATGTTTTGGCATTAAGAAGTTTTAGAAAGCAAGTTCCAGAAGCTAATTTATAATTAAAAGGATATTAAAATGAAATAAAAACAGAAATAAAGGACAGGACTTACCAAGAAGCATAGTAGTTTCCATTAATAGAAATTTGACAAGTTAATCTTGATTTCCTGAGACTATCAAATACAAAGATATCCACATTGGTAATTAAAAACTCTCAAGTAAATCGAGGACAACCAAGTAGGTTAAAACAATCATTGTGCATAATTTCAAATCACCATACATAATAAACTAACGAAGTCAATTAAACCAGTAATTAGATAATAAGTAATTTGAGGTACAACTTTGTACATGTAAAAGTTTTGACGTTTTGACAGTTTTGACACATCTGTGTTTGACATAAGAAATAATATTAGTGGCGTTCGGTAATTGCCTCAGATTGATCTTTTTAGTCCGTATCGTTCATTAATTACATCTAGAGGTAGGGGAGGTAAATCTTGATCGTACAGAAATTAAATCAGATCGATCAGAGCAAGATCTGTTTGCTCGAAGCATTTTGGTCGAGGAGAAAGATTAATCTGAATTTGTGAGGTGGTGGTGGTCATGGTTGTCAGTTGTCATTGACTTTTTGAAATTGTAGTTGGTTGTAGTTAAGTTGAGTTGTCATTTTTTGGAAATGGAGAAGTAGATTTACAATTATTATTTGATTTACAAAATACAATTACATTAAATTTACAATTTACAAAAATTTGGCACTGTTTCATAACCGAAGTTTTCATTTTTTTCCAAACAATTTGTACCTACATTCTACATCTTCATCTTCAAAAATTATTTCATATCCTTGGACTGCATTTAAAATGGTTGATTTTACAATATTCGTTATTTAAATAATTCGAAATAGAATATAAACAAACCGTCAACAAAGTCAAAACAGAAAAGGTGAGGTTATATTATGCCTTATGCAATCGATTTCGTTCATTTATTATGTATTTGTCCGTCTCATCTGGAATCACGTGACTGTAATCTCGTCGCATCCGTGAGCATATTACCGAACGTAACTATTATTAGTTAGTACCTAGTGACATCTAGTTTTGGAAATAAACAAATTTATTTAAAACATTGTATTGAAAGTTGCATAGTCAATATAATAATTTCAAATCCAATTTAGGTAAATATTAAAAGTAAATTAAATTAAATTCATTTAATTATATAAGTATTTATTATGGTAAATATATTATTATTATAATTTCATGGTATTCTTAAATAATTAAGGCTTTGTCCATATAATTGTATGTACCAAACCATTTCAAATAGTTAATATATCTTTTTAAATACCAAATCAACAAATGACTACTCATTTCAACAATTGAAGAGATTTAATAATTAAAATATAATTTTTGAAATTCACAATGGAACCTACCTTTAACCCTGAGATAAATATAAATAGAGTACTTGCTCAGTGAAAGAAAATAAGTACAATTCAATAATTTAAATAAAATAAATTAAATAAAATATTCTACTACACAATATAATATAATATAAAAATATATATACGAGTATATATAATAACTATAATCTAATTCAGTATTACATCTGCTGTAACTCCTAAAACTTATAATGTTAAAAGTGAGGTTAGAGGGGCATATTTGCCGATTGCGAAAGGCTATTGTGGAAGATCAACAACACTTAATAGTTTCCAAAAACTTGATATTGCACCTATGGGCGAGTCTTGGGAGCAAAACGTTTTTCAAAATTTATCTAGGTCTAATAAAGGTATACAGCAGCAGCAGCAGCAGCAGCAGGATTGCAAACGAATCTCACCTCAACGGGTGGAATAAATTGAAAGATTTGCATATGGTGGTGCCAGTAGTTCGATGAGGATGGGGCAATGTTAACTTCTCACTATATAATTCTGCAAACGATCTTGCAAAATATCCTTTACATTCACCAGCCGTATAATTCGCAAGAAGTCTTTGTCTGTTTTGATAAGGAAGGCGCTAAAAACGAAAGCTGCAGGCTCCCGCAACGGCTCTGTTATCAAGATACAGGATGTTAAAGTTTGAAATAAATAAATTATTAATTAAAATATTTCCTGTATATTACTTACTTATGGAAATACAAACTTGCCACTCTCCAGCTCTTTTTCGTAACTTTTCACCTATACACAGGTGTGTAAAAATACACACCTATGATTTTTTCTCAGGTTGTTAATTTCAACAGTCGAGGCAAGAAAAAAATACAGAAAGGGTCTTTTGAAAATGATTGATATGTTGATCCGTTCTCAAGAAATTTATTATTCTATTTCCTGCACACTTCTGGACAAATTTAAATGGGAAATGATATTGCTCAGAATTCTTCATATTTCATATTCAATATTGTATATGAATTCTTCATATTCAATATTGCTTCACAAAAATTAAAAATCAAATAGTTTCCTCGAAAAGTTTTTAGCGAGGTATGCCTGGAAACGCATAATTTTAAAGAATTTAAAAATGTTATAGCAATATTATTTCCTCCTAAATTTGTATAGATGCGTACAACAAAAATAAATCGAATGATGATTTACTTCTCAAAAATCCTCAGAAGGGTACCTATATATGTCCACACCTATGGTTAAGGTAAAAATCATTTAATTAATCAGGGTGCACAAGTTTTAAAAAAATAACTCCAGCTATTTAGAAAATATTAAAAAAAAGATTATATTCCTTAAAGTTTGTCTACATACTTGCTCAAATCTCAATTTAAGCAGGTAGAAAAATAATTTATTTGCACGATTCAAAATTACAAACAACGCCGATACCATAAAAATACAAATCACAAAGAATGCCGAAACAAAAACTGTCGTAGTATTTGTGACCACAATCACCACAGCACAGATAATCCCCTTCACCCCGCCTATTGCGAGATTTGCGACTTACTTCCCTGGGCCATCTAGTAGACACCAACATGAACTACAATCAGTTGTTTAACTATATTCTTATACAAACAACGATGCTACTATGGGTGACACCGGCTGGTACGAGATGAAGAGCGCATGTGTTGATTGATATTCCCGCTACTACGCACAAAGCCGCTGTCATTATTCCCAAAGAGTGTATTCCACAATCAGTATCTGGTTTGTTGTACTATATAACAGTTTGTTCGTCTCTACTGCTAATGAAAACCGCCATTAGACTCGTTGCTGTTCGTAGAAAAACTTAATAGTGAATATGTGGGCTTTTTATTCCGCCCAGCATTGGACCAAGGTCGAAGACTTGTCAACTGCCATCCAAAGGATACGTGATGAGTAAAGCTGTGCCTTTTAGTGGCTCCTAGTAACTAAATGAATGGAATGGGTGGCGCTTAGCGTAAACAACTAGTACGGGTGTACAAAATTAATAGAAGGTGCCTGAGTATACAAATCCTATTAAGAATGGTCCATATGCTACTACACTGTAATATTTTTGTCGTACAAATGCCCTCTGTAATTTACAGATAATTATTTTCACTTACACCTCACACAAGCTTGAAAAAATAGCCTATACCTGAAAGCATAATATACTTGAAATCATAACCACCCTGTACGTCATAGACAAACAATGAGTTATGAGAGAGATAGCGCGAGTTTGTCTCTGTCACATGAATGGCGTGTGATTGACGACTTGAGCGTATACAGAGGTCATAGGCGTCTCATGGGAAAGAAACTGCGGCCTATGGTTTAATGTAAATATAATATAAACAGTATATTCATATTAGAGTAATTAAATAGAAAGACTATTTTATTTTACTTAAGAGTAGAGTATTAAAAAACAAACGTCATTGTTGAACGTTTGCTCTAGGGTACGGAACATGGAATTAATTGAAATGCATATTATTATGTTTAGAACTCTTTATTGTAACAACCACAAAGAATTACAAAAGTACAATGTAAATATAACAGCTGTACCAAATAAAAATCGTATTAATAATAGCCAATAATAATAATTTTATATTTGATTTAAATGATTTTAACTGTTAGTTTAAAAACAATAATTTATGTAATTTTGAAAGAAAAAGCAAAGAAACTGCTGAACTTGTTTGTTGGAAGAAATAAAATGCTTAAATGCAGTGCATTACTATTATGACTTCACATTTGCATGCACAAATATCATTTTTTCTAAATTTTCCTCTGTACAACACTGTCGTTTAGGAGTTAATATATCTTTGTACAATGAAAACGAGCGTTCCACGTCACATGTTGTTACAGGGGCATATGTATAATATGTACTGAGGCTACTACTCTGAAGTGAATTTACTGCATTCTGAGCGACCTCTTGTAATATGTGTAAATCGGGATTTTTCTGTAGAATATTATCAATGCGTGTTGCTAAACGTTGCCCGAAAGGTTGCCAGGTTATAGCTTTTAAATTTGTGATTGTGTTATTAAAATATGTTAATGCTGCAACTAAAGAGTGGTTTTGTTCTTCTAGAAACACAATACATTGTTGCAATTCAGAAAAATTATCTTTAATAAATTGCAAGTCTCTTCTTAAGTCTGGTAGTGAAAGCAAGGATTTACAGTCTATTATACTTTTTGCGTCATTTGGTAAAGTATGTACAGCTTCTGACACAGCATCTAAATGAGCAGAATAAAAAAAAGCAGCTTGTAACCAGGTCCCCCAACGTGTTACTACAGGCTGTGGCGGCAACGGAATTGTAGGGCAGTAACGTTTATAGTGCATACGTCGAGACCGAGCTTTTAAAAAAATTTTTTTCATGTTACTAATGAAATTGTCTACATGTTCAAATTGATTTCTTATAAATTCGCATATTAAATGCAATGCGTGCGCAGTACATGTGATATGCAACATGTGCGGATAAACTTCTTTTAATATACGTCCCGCCTTCAGCATGTATCGTGCTCCATCAGTTAAAAATAACAGTACCCTTTCATGTTGTCGTGGTTCAGCTTGGAAAATGTTAGCAACACTTACGGTAACTACATTGGTGATATCCTCTGCATTTACTGTTGATAAAAAACGTGTATAAATAAGGAATGGCTTTGTAGGTCTGTCAGGTTGTAATGCTCCCATAATAACGTTGACAACACAACGTCCCAAGTTGTCTTCGGTTTCGTCAACACCTACCCAAACGTAGTGTCCAGCGAGTTCCGACCTTACTGCATTCAGTTGTTTATCGTATACCTTTGATACATGGTATCGTCGCATGGTAGATTCGTGGACTATGGTTTTACCTGTATATTTTTCTAACACATATTTTAATTTTGGATGTTGTAATTTATGTAGTGGAATATTAGCGGCTAGGAAGGCTTCACACAATTCATCAGTAAATGTAAAATTGCCGTCCGTGTGTTGTCTGGTATTTACATGTGCAGTAATATGACTTTTTTTCTGACAATGTACCAATTTGGAACATTTATTACAATACACTGCATTTTCTTGATCGTCTGGTATTATGAAATCGGCAATATAGGGTTGTGTCCATTCTCGCAGTAACTGCTTGCGAGGTATTTTTTTTGTAGCCATTACACCGTTTTGAGTCACTCTCTCGGTTCACACGCTGTATACACAGTTGACAATATACTGCCGTGGTGTATCAGTCATTTCATTTATATATCCTCTTCGAAAACTCTAGACCTTTCTTAATACATCTGGCAAGTTCGCTAATATTAATAATTTTCTAAAATACGAGAGCGCAATGGTACGCCTCTGGTTAAACAGTCAACAGGGATTCACCGCGCCATAAGAGCGTTGTGATTGGTCCGTTCAAGGACATTTTTACTATGATCCACTAAAAGGCACAGCTTTAGTGATGAGCTGAGAGATCTAATTTTCGGTGAACTTCATGACAGCTTGAATGATATGCAATCCACCCAAGATGCCGAGAGTAGATATGCAGAGTGTCGAAGAACTGTACAAAAGTATCAACATTGCCTGGATTTGTGCGACAAATTTCAAGAATGGAAACCTCAGCATTCAAAAGTTTTGCCGCGAGATGATAGCGGCTGGTATGAAAAACTATTTATTGGATATTAAAATGTTTCTAACTCCTGAATATATCAATAAATTCAGTATTGTAGATGATGATGATGATGATGGCGATTAATAAATATAATATTAAATTTCCACTCTAGTTTTATTTACTATTATTATGATTTGTAGTTGAAATAGCTCAGTTGGGAGAGTGGGAGAGTAGCTGCAATCTGATTGACGTGGTCTGAATGCTGCAATAAAGCCTCAGTGGCCAATAACCGAGTGGCCAATAACTGGGGTGTCAACTACTGGGTCTGGGGTGTCAATCATTGGGACTTGGGTACAGCTCGTGACGTCAGGTTGCTATCTTGACGAACCTGCGTCACACACACTTTTGGGGTGCTCTTCAGCAGCCCCTGGGGCACCTGCAGGTGCACCGTACTACCTAAAGTCTTCGTCTTCAGCCACTACGGCAATGACCGGCAGCTCCGTGGTGCAGGCCGCCATCAGCAGCTGTCCGAATGTGCCCCAGATGCCACTTCCGCTCCAGAATGCCTCCAGTATATCTACTAAAATCCCCCCATGGAACATCGGCGAGCTGGCGCCTGGGCTAAGAGCTACGGTGCTGCCTCGGGGGTGGCCCGTGGGTATCCTCAATCCTCCCGCGGAGCATAAACGAGCTGGCGCCTGGTGCTATGGTGCCGTAGTGCCGTGGTACCATGGCGCTGGCTCAGGGGTTCCTTGGTTTCTTTCTCTTCTTATGACCCAGCTCTAATCCATGGGCCATCGCTGTGCGGCGGCGGTGCTCCGTGGGTGGTTCTCTGCATATGTACTGGATGCTACATTCTATTCTATTGTGCCCTACCTTGGGCAGCTCTTGTTTCTTCTAATCCTGATGCTATTAGGTTACCCGAGGGCTAGGGATCGCTCTACTGTTCAAACCCAAGGCATGGGACGTAAAAAGCCCATTCGGGAGAAGCAAACCCGGGTTGCCTGAGGCCGTGGATGGCGAGGCGCTAGTCGGTCCACCAGCAAACCGGAAGATCAGACTGCACCTTAGCGACTTCACTAAGGGGTGGCTGGAAAATGACGTGCAGGATCTGATCCAGGGGTATTTGCCTTAATTGGCCGATGCGCGAGGAGAAAACGTCTATAATATAACCGACAGCGAAGTCGTTAAAACCTGCGGATACCGGGCGACTTCCGCAGTATATAGCCTTCCCTCCAGAATGGGCGTGACCTGGGGGGTGACGTGTAGATCGTCCCATACTCGTGGGAAGCACATGGCTAATAACAAAACAAAAAAAAAATGGTAGGATGGATGAAATGATGACGATTACCGGCAATGATGAGGCGATAGAATTGAATGTGAGGGAAGAAACAATGACAAATAAAAAATTTGAAGTACCCAGACCCATTATGGGAGATGACGCAAACCTCGCGGTGTGCAATGTAAGTCGAGAAGAGAAGGTTTTTGAATCGGTGTATGGGATGGAAGGTGGTGAGAAGGGTAGAGAAAAGAAAAAAAGCTCAACGGTAGAAACCGTGGCAGACCCTTTCAGAAGAAGGCCAGCCTTGGCAAGGACGCCACCGCAAAGGGAAAGGGCAGCTCAGTGGGGGATATATGGTTTTGGGGCAAGCTCCAACAGGATAGGGAGGAAATTGAGGCTCCTGAAGTGGAAATCTCTAAAAAGGCCCCTGGCCCCCTACCCGAGGGAGAGAAAAGGAAGAGGTCTGGGAATACCCCACCAGACTCCCGAAAGAAGGAAAGGGTGGAGGTTGGTCTAAGAACAGGGGCTACAGACAAAGGAAAGTGGGATAAAAAGGACAATATGGCTGAGATCGTGAGAAAGAACATCCGTGTTTCTAAATTTTATGAAAGTATCGACAACAATTGAGCGCAGTACGGGCAGCCTACTCGAAATCAGTAGGTACATTTTCAAAGCCAGGGTAGGGGACGCCATGAAAGAATGGTTCGACACTCTGGTAAGAGCACGGGAGCTGATGAAGGCCAAAAATAGAGCTAGTCTTGCACTGTACCCGCCGACCCCAGATAAGACTGGCAATATAACCAGAAAATGGCGGAGTGCATCCTTAAGAAGGGGGACTAAAATGGGTGATATTTACGCAGGGCGAAAGGGCTGGCAGACCCAGGGCTCAACCAAAGGCGAAAAGAGCTACGGAAACTGAAGCCATTATGATAGAACAGGAAGGCAAGTCCCATGCTGACCTCGTGAGGACATTCAAGGAGAAGTTCCAGGCGGGTACTAGGGCAGCTACTAGTATAAAAACGATAAGGAAGTCCAGGGATGGCAACATGATTATCGTGGTTGATGAAAAAGATAGTAAAGCTGTGGAGGAGCTAAGGAAAGGGATTGGGCAGGATGATCAAAATATTAAGGCAAGGAGGTTGGAAGGTAGAGGCACATTGAGCTTAGCGATCAAAGAGATCGATAGTATTCCTACGAAGGATGAAGTAGAAGGGGCAATTGTTAAGGCCTTGGGAGGGGCATATGCTGCCCCAAAAATAGGAGACCTCAGGCCGTACTTTGGAGGCACACAAGCCGTTCCAATCAGGGTGGAGAAAGAGGCTGCCATGAAGCTAGTCAAAACGGGCAGCATCAGGATTGGGCTCAGCTTGTGTAGAGTGGAAGAAAGAACTGAGGTGCCAAGATGTTACAGATGCTGGAAATACGGGCACTTGAGGAAGGAATGTGACGCTGAGACAGATTATAGTGAAGCCTGTAGACGTTGTGGCAGCACGGGGCACAAGGAAAAGGAGTGCGAGGGGGAAGTATTTTGCCTCAGTTTTAGAACCTCGGGACACAAGGGGGGGTCCGGAGCATGCCCAGCATTTAGGAACGCTCTGAGAAGAGCAAGGCTAAATGCTAAGAAGAAGAGACAGTTCTAGTCGGTAGATTTACAGGTTTTCTTTAGTCAAGTCCTTCTAGATTCACGAGAAGTTATATATTTATCGGGTTTTTTATTTAGTGAGATTTATACCGGATAAAATTTAGGTGTTAATATAACCGGATAATATTACCGGACAACTTTTTTGCAAATAAATGCTAACAGGAGTAGAGTGACGATGGATGTGGCATGGGCTACTGCTCTGAACCATGGAGCTAAATATCTGTTAGTCAGTGAGCCTAATCTGTCGGTCATAAAAGGAAGGAGGTGGTATAAGGATAGGAGGAGTGACGCTACTATTGAGTACATTGGAAGCACAGACGCAACAGCCACAGGGGCCGGCGAGGGCTTTGTCTGGATAGCCACGCCCGGCTGGGTGGTGTATAGCTGCTACTTCTCACCAAATAGGAGCATAGAGGACTACGAGGCCTTCCTGCGAGAAATAGAAAGGGACATGCGGCAGCATAACTACAATGACAAAATAATACTCACGGGAGACTTTAACATCAAGTCTCCTCTTTGGCGCTCACCCCAGGAGGACAACAGGGGCAGAATGCTGGGGAAAATGCTGTCCTCTTTGCAGATTGTGGCTCAGAATGAGGAGAGAATCCCTACTTTTATTAGAGACGCGTCCGAGAGTGTAATTGATGTCACGGCGGCCTCTGAAGGTATAAGCAGCAATATCTGTGACTGGAGGGTATTGCAAGAGGAGGAATCCTTAAGCCCTCATCGTTATATCATGTTCAGCGTGAAGGGTAGAGTTGGTGAAAAGGACAGGTGGACCTATGGATCTATAAATAAGCAGAGGCTAGGGGATAGACTGTCCAGCCTGGTGAATAACGGTGTAGAACTGACCCCTGAGGAGATGATCAGTGTAATAAAGAGGGCATACCGGGACACGACTTTGAAGGTCACAACCAAAGAGGGGAAGGTCCCGTATTGGTAGACGGAAGAGATCGCCGAAAGGCGCAACATATCTGTAGCGTGTAGAGAAGGGTCCCAGGGCGAGGGCGCGAGAGGTGGATCCAGCTGTTATTGAAGCCTTCGAAAACGAATATAGGCAGGCTAAAAAGGAGATGAGGAAAGCAGTTAGTGCGAGTAAGAGAAAGAAATGGATAGATCTCATAGATGCTGTTGAGAAAGACGTATATGGAGAGGTACAAGATTGTAACCAAAACTATGAAGGGGAGGGGTGGTCGCCCCTGGCGTTAACACAAGAGGAAAGGGTGGAGCATATCGAAAAGCTATTCCCCAGGAAGCAGGAAGAAAGATGGGAGAAAACAGGGGGAAGGGTGCTTACCCTTTTCACGCAGGAGGAGGTTAGAAAGGCTGCCAGAAAGCGGCAAGGCTCCGGGATTGGATGATCTTCCAGCAGAGGCAATTAAGATAGCAGTGGATAGGATAGGTGAATTCGTCACTGGAGTATTCAATAAGCAGTTCGTCGATGGCAAGTTCCCTAAGGTGTGGAAAAGAGCAAAGGTGATTTTAATTGAAAACCAGGCAAGGGTGACGGTACTGCTAAAGCATACAGACCCCTGTGTCTAATAGACTCAGCGGGCAAATTGTATGAGCAGCTAATAAACGGAAGACTGCAGGAGGAACTAATCAAAAATGGGGATCTATCTGTACATCAGCACGGGTTCAGAAAATGTCACTACACTGTGGGAGCAATCGAGGAGGTGTTGATCTGGGCAAGAAATGCTCATCGGGGTACTCCGAGTGAATGGTGTGCGGTGACGTTTATTGATGTTAAAAATGCGTTCAATAGGGCAGACTAGAGGAGAATTATTGCATATCTGGAGAGTAAAGGGGTATCTCCTTACCTCAAAAACACGATAATGGACTACCTGAGCGACAGGAGAATCATAAGTGGGCCCGGACAAGAAAGGGAAGTGTACATTGGCGTTCCGCAAGGGTCTGTGTTAGGCCCCCTTCTTTGGAATGTGATGTACGATGGGGTGTTTCAAATTGACTTGCCTAGGGGCTTGCAAACGGTGGGGTATGCCGACGACTTAGCAGTAGTGGGGCAGGACAGAAACTAGGATAGTTTTGGTCCACAAAATGAATGTAGCACTAGCTACAGTAGGTGATTGGCTAAGTGTAAATGGAGTCCGTATGGCTCCTGAAAAGACGCAGGCGATGCTCCTAAGGTTTGCGAGGAGACGAAAAGAGGATAATTTTGAGGTTGAGGGTGTTCGGGTCTAGCTAAGTGACAGAGTCACTGAGCCCAGAGTGACCTGGGCGTCACTTTGGATTCAGGGGTGAGTTTTGGCCCACATATTAGAGCGGCCGCGGCTAAGGCGGAAGCGACCATGAGGGCTGTGTCGGGAATAATGTCTAACTTAAGTGGGCCTGGAGAGCGCAAAAGAAGAATTTTAGGGGCAGTGGCTCAATCCGCTATGTTGTATGGAGCCGAAGTCTGAAGCGGGGCCATGGAGGTGGCGGCATATAGGAGGACGCTCAAGAGCGTCCAGAGGAAGATAGCGCTGCGGGTCTGCAGCGCGTATAGAACTACCTCATATGATGCAGTGGTGGTGGTGGTGGCATCTATGGTACCTATCCATCTATTTACCCTCGAGATGCGTGCAATCTGGCATAGCATAAGGGGGTAGCAAAGTGGCACGCAGAGAGGAAAGAGCTGCCACAGTTCAAAGATGGCAGGAGGAGTGGCGCTCGGGGATGAAGGGAGCGTGGACTAGGGCCCTGATCCCGGACCTAAGACCGTGGATTGGCAGCAAGCACGGGCAGACGGGTTACCATCTAACCCAGGTACTTACTGATCACGGTTCCTTTAGGATGTATACCTATGGAATTGGAAAAGTAGGAGACCCCGGTTGTGTGTACTGTGGGGCAGGAGACACGGCCGAACATACTAAATTCTGGTGCCTTAGATGGGAAAGGGAAAGGCAAGAAGCAGAGACCAAAGTAGGGCAGCCTATCCGGGCTGAAACCATGATAAACATAATGCTTCAAAGCCCAGGAGGTTGGAAGGCAATCGAGGATGTGGTGCGAAAGATTATGACCAAGAAGGGGCAGGACGAGAGGGACGAGAGAGGTTAGAGCCATTGGGCTGGTCACTGAAGTATGTTCGCAAGAACGGTTCCGGTGACTGGATCCTGGGAAAAGGGAGAGGTTTTAGTCGGAGTAGCGTCCGACACTATCAGGAGCGATAGACAACAAGATCCTGGTGCCAAGCGGTTACCCCTCTCACAAAAAAAAGAAAAAGAGAAAAGGTGCCTGGCGATGAAGCAGGTTGAATAGCATGAACATTATTTAAATGGTTACGTATCCCTCAGCTCGACAAATTTGCATTGAATTTACCTTCTATAACGTCGATTTCTTGTAAAGGACTTACTTATTTATGAATTGCAAATAAATTAATTGGGCAACCGGAGAAACTTCTTATGTATGTATGTGTAGGTATTACACATACCTACACATACATAAGATCGATCGATTGTTAAAAGAATATTTTTAGAGCTAGGCAACTAATGAGAAATATTTCTTTTGTCGCGTTTATTCACTATATTTGTGAAATATTCCACTGCTTTATCAACTTGATAATAGATCACCTTTAAAAGATTTTGAACTGAACATGGATCAGATTTTCTCTTCTAATAACTTCCTTTGGCATATTACAATTATGTTGAAGTATTTGATACATAAATGGGGCATCATCGAATTGCATCTTTGAATACATTTCCATATTGAAATTAGTATACATGTCTCCAACATCAATTTGGTTCTCTAGAGGCAAGGCGCTTGATGATTCCAAGTAGCAATACAGTACCAACTTTGTTGTTTTCTTTAGTATATAATCTGGATCTGAGTGCGCTGACTGCACTCTTCAGTGTCTTCTTTATAATTCCTTCTAATTCCTATGTTCCATTTTTTATTTATGTATCTACACCTAAGTAACAGAGCAACAGAGCAGGTTGAAGGCTATTGCCATCGTCACCATTATATATTTTTGTTGAAATCTATGTTTTTTTTTCATGCAGTAGGTATGCTTGTAGGTATAATTGATTCAAAGTGCGTATTGGTTTCTGCTGCATTGGCAAAACATATTATTTTACGCTGCTAATCAGAGGCCTTTTCATCGTCTAGTCACAAAACATCTATGATTTAACCGTGTGGCGTTATAATTGTGAACCTTCTTTTTCTTAAAAAAAAAATTTAAATATGTAAAAGCAAAACAAAATATGGTTAAACTCAAATGACTCTGGCTTATTCCAATAGAACCAGCTTGACTTGCCTGCTAGCTGTCAGCGGAGAATGAAGTAGGTCAAAAAAGACAAGTCACATGCGCCACATAATTAAAGTCAGCCAGTTTACTTGAACGATTTCCCCACTAAGCAACCATGAGCTTAGCGAGACCAAAAATTCCGGTGTACTCAACGATTGGTACAAGTCCCCCCAACAGACACTTGAGCCATTAGGTATTGATAACAGTTACTATTCACAATTATCTTGTAGTAGGTAAGAGGAAACCCAAGAGCGAAACAATTAACTACCAATTAAAGTGACTTTAATAATTATACCAGCAAGTGTAAGTACAATTTGCAAACCCCTGTATATTATAAAGTCTATACTTGTAAAATCCCATTAACTATTATATTTAACAACCCCCCTGTATATAACATATGTAATTTTGTTCTTTCCTGTATATCCTGAACTGAGTACAATACCAGAAATACATATGCCCAATTATAAAAATCTGCGCTTCAGTTTATGTTGGTATCCCTAAAAATAAGCAGAACAATATGTGGACAATAAACAAGTACGTTCAAACATAGGTACCTACCATAATATAGCTATATCAGGTTTACAGTGGAACGCAATCGTAGGGTATCAAACCTTAATCTAAAGTATTACATCATACAGGAACCAAACATATCTGCAGCGGCATATGGCAATATTAATAATTAATTTTAGTTAAATATCCCAAAAATGTCTCCCTTGTACCGGGTGGCCAAATTTGCTTGCTATTATAGGACAACTCGAGAACTAAGAGAGATACAAAAAAATTAACCCCCCTTTCTCGAGCTCTTTTTCTGAGACAAACTTAATGCCGAAATGCAAAATGGCCCATCTTCTTTTGTTTTTGAGATATTAGCGAATATTCGATTTTTCAAATTTTCGATACCTGCCCATATCTCGGTTATTTTAGATATTAGAAAAAAACAACTTATATGTTCTTCAGACACTTTTTTAAAAGGAATGCAGTGGCGTAGGCAATATTTTAATAAGTTGATAAAATTTCGAGTTATGACATAAACTTGTATTTTTTTAAATGAAAATCGTAGTCGGCTATGGTTTAGTTAGAAAGATAATTTTTTTCTGTTTTCAGCGATATATAATATGTGTAGTTAATTTATTCGGCTTGACTATTTTTTAAGGAATCTTAGAATTTTTAAGGTTATTAATAGCTGCCATTTTGTTTTGGCATAGTGGGCGTAACTTCACAGTAATAATTGTTTCTTATATAATATTCCAGCATGTCGAATTTTTCATAATTTTGAAATGCCATTCTTGAAATTTTAAAATATTCTAAAATTTCTAGGAAACAACTATTCGCAGTCCAATTATTATAAGAGGTATAAATTACAGACACAAAGTGATAAATGCAGTTAGAACTGTCAATAACTTAAATTTCAAACAAAAGATATACGTCTACTACGCGAAAACGAAATGGGAACTATTAATAACCTTAAAAAGTCAAAGATTCTATAAAAAATAGTTAAGTCGAATAAATTAACCACACATATTATATATCGCTGAAAAGAGAAAAAAAAAATCTTTCTAACTAAATCACAGCCGACTATCATTTTCATTTAAAAAAATACAAGTTTATGTCATAACTCGAAATTTTATCAACTTATTAAAATATTGCCTACGCCACTGCATTCCTTTTAAAAAAGTATCTGAAGAACATATAAGTTGTTTTTTTCTAATATCTAAAATAACCGAGATATGCGCAGGCATCGAAAATTTGAAAAATCGAATATTCGCTAATATCTCAAAAACAAAAGAAGATAGGCCATTTTGCATTTCGGCATTAAGTTTGTCTCAGAAAAAGAGTTCGAGAAAGGGGGGTTAATTTTTTTGTATCTCTCTTAGTTCTCGAGTTGTTCTATAATAGCAAGCAAATTTGGCCACCCGGTACAGTATTTAAATACGATTATATCAGATCTAAGCTGAATACATCCCGAAATTGGCCAGTTCAGCCTTAAATATACAGGAAACAATGAAAACCCCTTATACACTACTTAATATCCCTATCTTTTATATCCCAAAAATTCCCCATCAAGTTAATACTTACAATATACAAATTTTCATATACAAAATGATAACCAGTTAACGATAAGGAAAAATAAATGTAAAATTTTATCCTACGCTGTCGAACATTCGTACAGCCCGGAGGCTTGACACTACAGGTATATAAAATTTTTCTACACCTACACTAGAAAAATGACATAAAACTGTAATTGCAAGTTGACGTTCAACATTGAATAATTGAAAAATAAAGCTGAAGGCGTTTAATCAAATTTATAAAATTTATACCCAATTCCCAAGTTTAACTTAACTATACAGTGATACATGTAAATGGTTATCAAGAAAATTTCGAAAACATTAAAAAAAATAATCTTGTATGGCAAATTGCGTTACTCCTAAGCTAGCGCTCAGATCTGAAGGCGGCGGAGAACTAGAGGTTCCATAGGCAATGGTGAACCATAGGTTCTACAGGTAACGATGAACCCCAGGTACAGGAACCTAGAGACAATAGGTTCCAGGGTAGAACGGAGGGAAGACCAGACCAACAATTATGGACTCCACCAGATAGGCTAGGTACTCGTACACCCACAGGATGGCGATCTTAACCGTTAGGCGTTCGGTGGTTCGGGAAACCACCGAACTTATTAATGTGACCGTCCAGGGATCAGCTATACAGAAGCATGGGTCACAATCCTCTTCCTACTGTAGCTTCCTAGTATAGTGAATACTATACTCCCATAAAAAACCCTTAAAAGAGAAAATGTTGTAGCTAAACTTTCCTATATAAAAAAATACCTCTCCACAGACACTCTATATGTAGACATCACTGCCAAGGAATACACAATCAAGTCAAACGGTACATACATTCAAAAGGGTTTTCAACTACACCTAATGGTGAATGCCTTCCTCAAAGACGCAGCGTGGTAGATTGTAAAGACAGTTTTTAATCCCACAAAGTGGGGAGCGATTTCCTCAAATTATTTATTATTTCCTCGATATTACTTAACATCGATGATACTACATCACAACAAGAAAATACAACACTGGCATAAACTTAGAAATAATCCCACATTTGGATGAATTAAGAATTAACAATTTTCTAAGACGACCATTAACTGCCTGCCTGCTGACGTCCAGAGAGGAAAAAAGGAACTAGACGAGACGCAAAAGTTAAATCTACGCTGACAATGCTCCAAAATGACAGCGGTGAAAATTGAACTAGAGGGTGAATCAACAATGACCATAGATGGCGTGTCAACATAATCACTTATTTTATGGAAAATACTCGAAGAAAATTATCTACCTTTGTAAAAATGGATTCTCTAAGTTTCTAAACGTGTTTCCATTAATAACTATTAAATTTGTAATTAGATTACGGAACAACGGACAACAATTGGACAACGGAACTATAATAATGTCCAAGAGATTTTATGAAGAATAATTTCATGTTGGCAACACTTGACAATCGACGCATGACATTTGTGCGCAATATCAGCTGACAGAATTATTTATTTACACCAATTAAATATATAACGATCTCAATCTATAAATAAATAAGGTAAGTGTCTTATCAGCTCAATAGATTAATTAGTTATGTTCAGAATTGATAGTGGAAGCTTGAAAATTAACAGAATAAAATGTTGAATTTTCTAATTTGGCTTAAATTATTTTCCAGAATCTACAAAGGATACCAAACTGTCATCCAGGGCAAGGTGGCAAGGTGGTTAAAGGTAAGGGCTTTATTATTACACAGCAACAAAACATCCCTTAATCAAACTTTACGTAGATATTCTATACAATCCTCATATTTATCTATTTTTTTTGTAGGCATTCCCCCACTGAGGACGTGTGCAAGGAAACAATACCATACAAGCTCTACCACTAATTAAAATAAGAAACTGTTCCGAAGAGGCACGGTAAGCAGGTTCCTGGAAACCGCTTGAACTGTACCAGCAGCTGTCAGGTATTAAATATCGAGAATTCGTTGCTGCCACCAATAAATACCTACTTTACAAAGTGTTCTCAATAAAACTACCCAAGGAAACACTATATAATGATAAACTTTGTTGTAGTTATGTACGGTAATTGAGTTATGTTAATGCATTACTGGTTGTATATTGTACCGGGTGGCCAAATTTGCTTGCTATAATAGGACAACTCGAGAACTAAGAGAGATACAAAAAAATTAACCCCCCCTTTCTCGAGCTCATTTTCTGAGACAAACTTAATGCCGAAATGCAAAATGGTCCATCTTCTTTTGTTTTTGAGATATTAGCGAATATTCGATTTTTCAAATTTTCGGTGCCTGCGCATATCTCGGTTATTTTAGATATTAGAAAAAAACAACTTATATGTTCTTCAGACACTTTTTTAAAAGGAATGCAGTGGCGGAGCCAATATTTTAATAAGTTGATAAAATTTCGAGTTATGACATTAACTTGTATTTTTTTAAATGAAAATCATTGTCGGCTATGATTTAGTTAGAATGATAATTTTTTTCTCTTTTCAGCGATATATAATATGTGTGGTTAATTTATTCGGGTTGACTATTTTTTAAGGAATCTTAGAATTTTTAAGGTTATTAATAGGTCCCATTTCGTTTTCGCATAGTAGGCGTATGTCTTTTGTTTGAAATTTAAGTATTGACAGTTCTAACTGCATTTTTTATCACTTAGTGTCTGTAATTTATACCGCTTATAATAATTGATCTGCGAATAGTTGTTTCCTAGAAATTTTAGGATACTTTTAAATTTCAAGAATGGCATTTCAAAATTATGAAAAATTGACATGCTGGAATGTTATATAAGAAACAATTATTACTGTGAAATTACATCCACTATGCCAAAACAAAATGGCATAGTGGACTTAAAAATTCTAAGATTCCTTAAAAAATAGTCAACCCGAATAAATTAACCACACATATATATTATACACGTTATATTATATATCGCTGAAAAGAGAAAAAAATTATCATTCTAACTAAATCATAGCCGACAATGATTTTCACTTAAAAAAATACAAGTTTATGTCATAACTCGAAATTTTATCAACTTATTAAAATATTGGCTACGCCACTGCATTCCTTTTAAAAAAGTGTCTGAAGAACATATAAGTTGTTTTTTTTATATATCTAAAATAACCGAGATATGCGCAGCCACCGAAAATTTGAAAAATCGAATGTTCGCTAATATCTCAAAAACAAAAGAAGATGGGTCATTTTGCATTTCGGCATTAAGTTTGTATCAGAAAATGAGCTCGAGAAAGGGGGGTTAATTTTTTTGTATCTCCCTTAGTTCTCGAGTTGTCCTATAATAGCAAGCAAATTTGGCCACCCGTACAGTACTGAATTGCATGTAATAAAATGATTTTACAAAATGAAATACATATTTTTACACATAGGTGAGTGGTGATATTTTAAATTATTTACTAATTTGATTTTAAAAAGAAAATTGACCGCAACAACCGTTTAGTAGGTATTCAATTTACAATATTCCTGTTTGGCTTATAAATGGGTAGCTTGTGTATACACAAAACAAAAGGAAGGTATAAGTTAAATGTTAATGTCAATAATTACCTACGATTCGTAGGAATGTGTTAAGCATAATCTTAACATATATTCGTAGAATTTTCGAATATATTGCGTCTACTCATGGAATAATATTTACGGATCTTACTTTGTTTGTCGTATGCAACTTCATCAAATATGAATATGGAGTTTGGTTTGGCGTCCATTGTACTAATGATTTCATCATTGCCCTTATATGGGAAATAGCAAAACACCTTTCAGTTTTGTTTAAAATTTCATTGAGTAGCTGGTATTGGCTGATATAGCGATTTTGAATATACGTATACATTTTAAAATTTTATCCCATTTTAATGGTATAAAAGCGAAACAAGACGTTGGGTCTTGTCACAACCACTCGGTCCATATACTATAACTCTAAAAGAGTTTGGCAATAGTTTACTGTGTTTCACCACCGTACCGATGTTTTTACTAAATTCAATCAAATCCAAATTTTCTTTTGAAGGATCTTTATCTTTTGACATCATCACATGATATGGTGGTTGTAATAAATGAATAAGCCTTACAGAATTAGGCTTTAATTAACAAATTCCAACACATAATAGAGTATATACTATAACATGAATTTATAAATAAACTTAAGAACAATGTGATAATTACAACAACGTATGACATTCTTCCCGCTTAATTAATGACTTACGTAGTCTTCTAAATATTTAGGAGGTATTTTTTTACGCTGAGGTCTATTACTATTGTCTTGAATATCTTAATCTAATTACAATAATTCTACTGCTTGCATTCTCTATTGAAGAAGAAGAAGAGTCCGAATCGTGTGAAGGAAGATCCGAATCTTGTGAAGAAAGATTATAACTTTCTACCAAATAATTATCATGATCTATGCGGTTTCCCAAATTTGCTCTCTTCAGATGATCAGATTGTGGTTGTGGCATTATTATTTGGGAATCCCCTTGACTTTCATCTGTGATTTCGTCTATATTTGTATTCTCCCAGTCTGTATTTCCACGAGGAGCTAACTAACGAAGAGAGACTGTGATCTCTTTACCATTTTGAAGAAGAACGTGCATATTCTGAATTTGCTTCAATAAGCTGTACTTCTTCAACTAGAGGTTCGTATTTATTAGCTTTAATATCATTAATACTGGACCCTGATAAGATAACCAAATAGGTAAAGACGAACCATTAGACGATCTTCTAAGATCACTAAACATTTGTTTATGAGGAGTAGTATTTGTAGCTGTACATAAAAGGGATCTAATAGAATGTAAACCATCTGCTTAAACAACTTCTCACTGATTTGTAAGCGCTCTATGGCAGGCCCTGCAGTTGACATCAGGGACCTCCATACCCATGACACAGCTTCGATAGACGAGGGTGTTAAATACACCATCCTGGCAAGTCATAATGAACCCCTCGGTTTCTGACTTAAACCCACTAGTAGTTATGCTATAGGCGTATCAAGCCAAAAACGCGTGTATTTTTAAAGGGGCCTAAATTTGGGAAATTTTTGACCATTTTTACCCCCACCACTTCCACTTCAACCAATCACGCAACCCTACTCTGCTGTCTCCACGCCCCCCAGCCAATTAGATTTCAGACTACACCCCACGCCCAATCAGGCTTCAGATCGCGGCCATTACGGCTTTAAGACCTCGCCCCCCACGAGATCAGATCGCGGCCATTACAGTATTCAGATAACAGCCAATTATATTACAACTTTCAGACCCCGCCCTCCAGATATTATAACATCCTTATCATAGTTAATGAGCCTTCTAATCACCGCCATTATAACGTTCTCCCCCAGTCAATCAGCATTCAGATCGCGGCCATTGCAGTATTCAGATAACAGCCAATTATATTACAACTTTCAGACCTCGCCCCCAGATATTATAACATCCTTATCATAGTTAATCAGCCTTCTGATCACCGCCATTATAACGTTCTCCCCCAGTCAATCAGCATTCAGATCGCGGCCATTACAGTATTCAGATAACAGCCAATTATATTACAACTTTCGGACCTCGCCCCCAGACATTATAACATCCTTATCATAGTTAATAAGCCTTCTGATCACCGCCATTATAACGTTCTCCCCCCAGTCAATCAGCATTCAGATCGCGGCCATTGCAGTATTCAGATAACAGCTAATTATATTAGATACAGCTTACAGATCCCAGCCATTGCGGTATTCAGATAGCGACCAATCAGATTAAGTCTTTAGGACCGCGGCCATTGAGACTTTAGGACCACTATTGCAGCATTCAGAGTATGTAACTAGCCAATCAGATATTTAAGATTGTGTATGATGTAGGTAAGAGAATGTAATTAAAGAATGCGCAGATTCTCTTTGTTTAAATTTTTCTAAAATAACCAGACCTCATATGGATCTTTTTCCTAATAAGTAAACAGAGTAGACTAATTTAATAATAATCACTAATTAACTGAAATAATTGAGTCTCATATGTATCTTTTTACCTGATCAATAAATAAGTAGGCTCATAATTATTTAAAATACTTGGAGCTAATCTTTTTTACCGGATCAAGGGTAGGATTGTATTTGTGGAACTGAAGAAGTTATATATATATAAGATCATATCAGATCTTTTTGATAAAGTTCTTACCTAATAAGTAGACAATATTTATCTAAAATAGTCAGATCTCATATGCACCTTTTTACCTAATAAGCAGACAACAAAGTAGACAAATAATTATCTAAAATACTTGGAGCTCATCTTTTTTACCTGATCAATGGTAGGATATTGTATTTGTTATGAACTGAAGAAGTCCTCATAAGATCTCCAGCTGTGATATCAGGTCTTTTTGGTATTAAAATATGTAAATCAATGGTAGGAACGTATTTGTTAGGAACTGAAGAAGTTATTAAGAGCTCTTGGCCAGGTTTTGAAATCAGCTCTTAGTATTGTCATTATATAATGGTAATAAAAGTATCAGATAACAAAAACAGGTAGGTATTTAAGAACAGGTATGGAACAGAAAACAGGTAGGTATTTACAAACAGATATGGATTTTTTACAAATATTATCATGTTAGACTAGAAATATTATCACCTTATTGTTATTGCTTATAATTATTATTATTTTCGTTCATTTTGAAATAAAACGCACTGAAATATTTCAGATAGCTTTTATTCTACAATACATAGCTCAGGATAATTATTTTTATATACAGGGTATTACATAATTAAGCAGAGTGATATAACATTATACGTGTTATAGACCAGGATATTTATATATTATATACAGAGTTTTATATACTTAAACAGAGTGATATGATATAGACCAGAGGCTAAGATGTTTATATTTTATATAGAGGTGTATTACATAATTAAGTAAAAAACATCAAAATATATACAGGAAACTACAAAACTAAATTAAAATTAACAAAATATTACAAAATTGCTCATCAGCAAAAATATATTTAAATTATCTTTTTTATTATTATTATTATTAAAAGACGAACATCTGATATGGTACCTCATCATTTATGATTGAGTAATGGCCCCAAGGATCATACGATCCCTTAACTATCTCTTGTCTCTTGTTGAATCTCTTATCGTCGTAGGGACTCAAGGCAATTTTTCCTTGGGTTATGGAATAGTCTGTATGTTTCTCAGACTTGATTAAATTTTGAGTGATGTATTTATCTTTAAAATTATCTACACTTTCTATGAAGTCGTCCAAAGTAATAACGTTTTTAATAATCGATTTCTGGATGCTCTTTATTTTTTTGTTAGACCGATATCGTTCGATGAAGCTCCTGACTCCGGAAGTTTACTCATTTTTCATCATGCCTAAAACTTTCTTGTTTACTTGCGGGATGTTGTACCGGCTATAAGATGTAGAGATGCCGGGCATGAGTAAATCTCGGCTGAGGAGCATGAATGAGGTCATAAAGGGCACTACCATCTTAAGAAGCATCTCCAAAGATTAGCAAAAAGCCCGGTATGTCGGTGCTGCGATGATGCAGATGAGACTGCGCTTTACATTCTAAGTGAATGTGAAGGCTACGCTCCTGGGTAAACCATTTTTGGAACCTTGCGAACTAAGAGAAATTTCAGCTAGTAGTCTTTTGGACCTTATGCAAAGGACAGTTGCTTGTTGAATTGAAGACCGGTGGAATGCACAATAGGCTCATGTGGTCGCAGTGCTTCGAGACTCGCTACAGAAGAATCCACCCGTAGAAGAAAGAAGAAGATATATATTTAAATGCATATAAGGTATGTTTGTCATTTTCCTATTTTAGAAAAAGTGTGGGAATATAATACAGATTTTTGGACACCTCTTATAAAACAATTTTACTAACGAAACGGATCATTAAATTAAAAACATATTTCAAAATAAAACAGTGTCTATTATATAGAGGTATGAAAATAGATTAAACCAATTTTGACAGAAGTATGCTGGCTGAACTTGAGAGCGTCGTTGTTTTTCAAGCCCAAAAATTAGACGAATAGATAATATGTAAGTTTGAAACTGAAATCAGTTGCCCTACATATTTAAAAATTTCTTTGAGTTTTTAAATTTGTCATATGCATGTATTTATTTATCTGTATAAGAAATATGGGAATAGCTGATTTTTTTTTATGGAATTTCGATGGAGAATATGCATATAGGGTGACCCAATAAAATGTATGTTCAGTAAGTTAAAGATCATTATGCATTATTTTGAAGAGTGATGTGTTGTAAGAGGTCTTTAGTAAAAACATGCGCATTGGTCTTGGTTGCAGAAAAATTCATAATGTACCTAAGGTTATAGAATAAAAACATGGTGATCTATCTTTACTAAAACCATGAACAATAAAGATTGGTGAAGCATAAGCTGTACAGCCTCCTTCTATTATAAAAAATAAATAAATGACTCGTCGAAAAGATCATTGTTTATATGAAAAAAATGTATGATGTTTTATAGAAAAACATGACGTATTTAGGGTAGTCTTTAAAAAAGTTAGAAAAGAATGAGAACTAGAGCAGCTCAGCTTGTTAACATCACCCCAAGCTGATGTGTTTATTACTGTATATAAGTTATAGTAGACATATGAAGAGAGAGAGAATCAACTTAATATTTCAATAAAAAGAATTTTGAAATAAAACACAGAAAGGAATTATATATATATTTTATTTTAATTTAAATAGCAGCATGCATATTGTAACAACAAACAGCAAAACAGGGGTAACAGCAAAAAGGCATGTTTAGTTTTCATACTCCTATATTTATGAAAATGTATGGATTAATAATAATAAGGATAATAATTTAATTACCCTGTTCCCTCTTCCATATCGTAGATGTTATCTAACTGATAGCCTGATGATATCAGGTGATCAGTTTTATTAAAATACATGTTTCTTACTCTTGAAATTGACAGATGCATAAGTATCATCATATAAATATGAGCTACATCGAGAAGTATGTTTCTAGTTCTTCCTGATAACCATCCCGTTCACAAATGCACTGGAATTCAATATTACTATAAAAATATGAAATTGAAATAGAAAAATGTAACAGGCGTTAACTTACTTTTCATCAAAATATGTAGGTATCGTTCAGATACATATGGGTTGTGTGTTATTTATTGAAACGCTAAGACAGTGTGTACAAAACACTGCGAATAATTTCAGTTTTCCAGGCAAAAACAAAATCATTATTCCCAAATTTCACGATGCAATAAAACAATAGGACAAAGATGCTTTACCTACGTTGCTACAAGAGTTTATAATATTTTACCACCATATATCAAGACTAAAGAAAATAACATTAAAAAAATTAAAAACAAAATTAAAATCTGGCTTTTGGACGTTCCAAGAGACATTATTCATGATATTATAATTTAAAATATTCCAATATAAATAAAGGCTTATGTTACTCGAAAGAGACAATAACATGATTCGGCATTATTATTATTAATTATTAGTTGTTAGTTATTGTTGTGATTATAAGGCTGAATCAATATAATATTTATATGTAAACCTACAGGTCACGTACAAGAAGGATTTTCTTCTTCTGTGATTTTTGAGTTTATTTATAAGTTTGCCTAAAGAAATTATTAAGATTACATATGTAGGTTGGAGTCGTAAATTCCAACTACACAGCTTCGAAAGCGAAGAGTTGTGGACTGTATTTAATTTTTTGATTGTTGAGTATGTGAAAAACTGTTCGTGTAATTGCAAATTCCCTTTATTGATACAAATGACAATAATTGGGTATTTCACCTTAACTTATAGGTAATATTTTACAGGTGTAAAATAAACCCGCCAAATGATACTAACTGTAGTTACTGTTTACACTTCCCAACATAGGGTTCAACCAAGTAATAATTATATTTATATTGTAGCCAAGACTTGAACATACAAGCTGGCTGTTATACCGTTCTTATGCAACTGGCCCTTTTTTCTTTCTTGCCGTGGGGCGCGGCGGGGCTCTCAAGGGTGGTCTGATCTGGACAGTGTTAAGAATTTTACAATATACAATGACTGCACTCCAATAAAATACAACAGTGATTATTACAAAGGTAAATTTTAACATGTTAAAACATGTTAACAAATTAATTACTTTAGCTAGGAAGTTTTACTAACTGAATGAGTATAAATTTTATCTACAAACTTATCTACAAATTTATCTATTTATAACAAAGCAACAATTTCGATTGCTCGTGACTACCACACTTAAACTAGTAAAACACTAAGTATGTACATACATATAACTAACAATAATTATGTACAAGTAGGGTTCTCGGTTTGTCTTTGTATGTCCGGTATATCTACATGATTTGCCTCATCAGGCAAGGGACATATCTTTTTAATCGACCTGATAAAAATTCCGTCCTTGGTACGTAGTTTAACAACCCTAACTCTTCCATCAGGTCCTGGAATTATTTCTATTATGCGCGCTAATGGCCACCTTAATGGTACTACATTGTCTTCCTTTAATAAAACGACTTGATTTTTTACAAAATTTTTTGAAGGACTTAGCCATTTTGGCTTATTTTGTAGTCTGTTTAAATATTAGACCGACCACCTTTTCCAAAAGGCTTGATGTATTTTTGTGCATTTCTGCCACACCGACAGACGATTGTCCGGTATCTCTGACACGTCCCTCTCTGGATATGCAGACAGGCTATCTCCTATCAAGAAGTGCCCTGGCGTAAGACATGCGATGTCTGCAGGATCATTCGACAAAGCAGTGAGTGGTCGAGAATTTAAAATTCCCTCAACGGAAGCAAGCACCGTGCTAAACTCCTCGAAGGTTAGCTGTGTTTCCCCTACCACTCGATACAAGTGGTATTTTGCGCTCTTTATAGCAGCCTCCCAAATGCCTCCCCAGTGGGGACTTCTTGGCGGGATGAAATTCCACTGTATTTCGTTTGAGGCCAAAAAATTTTTTATCAATTCAGAATTGGTCTTATTCCTAAAAAAGTCATACATGATTACGCGCTCCCAAAAAATTCGTTGCGTTGTCGCTGTAAATAGTAGACGGATTCCCGCGCCTAGCAATAAATCTCCTTAGAGTATGCAAAAATGCCTCAGTGGTTAGGCTAGACACGAGCTCAATGTGGACACACTTACTGATCATTCAAACAAAAATAGCTATGTAGCCCTTAACCACCGGTGCGCGTCTCAATCTTGGGTTCTCAATCAAGTTACTCTATCCTTTGGAAGGTCAGCCATAATTTGGCGCGCAGTTTGAGCCTTAAACCTATGACAAGTTAAACAATTTCGTATTATTCTTTTAACCGTTCTGAGTCCGTTCAAAGGCCAAAACCTAAGCCGAAAATTTGAAAGACCTGTCTGAGGTCCTGCATGATACAACTTGGTATGTTCACGTTTTAACATTAACGTTACAATGTGATCCATTGAAGGCAGTAAAATTGGGTATTTTTGGGAGAATGGAATTTCTGCGTTTGACAGTCTACCACCCACACGTAGGATACCTAATTCATCCAAAAAAGGACTAAGAGAAAGTAAACCCTTATCAGTGATTTCCTTATCATTTTTTAGGAGAGAAATTACATGAGAAAAATACTTTTTCTGTAGATATTTTATTATTACTCTTAGAGCATTTTGCAACTCATGAACCTTAAGAGAACCCGAGATTCTTTCGGACGTGAGTTTTGCATTATTACCAAATCTTAAACAAAATGCAATTGTACGTTGCAGTCTGATAAAACATGAAAAGTTTTCAAAGCATTTGCCCCAATCCGTCTCTGCGGTGACAACTAAAATATTTTTTCTTTGTTCTGGAATATTTACAATTTTTTCAGGAGTTTCAAAGCACTGAAATCTATTTAAATCTAAATTAAACTCCCTTAAATATTCAGGGCCGTACCACCATTGCCTGCAATTAATTAATTCCGTAGAGGAAATACCTCTGGATAAATAATCTGCTGCGTTTTCAGCCGACCGCACGTGCCTCCAGGTATAATTTGACGTTAGTTCCTGTATTTGTGATACGCGGTTTGAAACGAAAATATTCCACCTACTTGGGTGTGAATTTATCCAACATAAACTAATCTGAGAGTCTGACCACAAGTTAGCACTTTCAAATATCAGGTCCCTCGTAAAAATTTCTAAAATTTTATGCGTCAACTTAGCTAAAAGTAGACAGGCACACAGTTCCAGTCTAGGCAGCGTAACCGTACGCAACGGCGCTACTCTAGATTTCGAGCAAATTAAGTGAAAAGACACCGTACCGTTTTCATACAAAACACGTAAATATAGACAAGCCCCATAGGCCTTAAGACTCGCATCCGCGTACCCATGTAATTGAATTTTTTCTATTTTATAATTTGAAATTAGACATCTTGGTATTTTTTGTTCTGCCAAGTCCGAAATGTTATTTATAAAATTAATCCATTCAAGCTTAAGTTCTTCGCTTAAAATTTGATCCCAGCTCAATTTTGCTAACCAAATTTTCTGCATAAAAATCTTGGCTGTGACTATTAAGGGTGCAACAAACCCTAAAGGATCGTATATCTGTGCAATAACCGATAAAATATTTCTTTTTGTTAGCGGACCAACATTGATTGTATTAGGACATGAATGACCTTATTAGAATGATTTTCCGATATAATATTGTAATTTAGAGTACCCGAATTTTCGTCAATATTGTCGTCGAATGTTTTCAAGAATTCTTTAGAATTTGAGTTCCACTTATGCAAGGTAAACCCAGCTGATTCTAATAGGCTAACTAACTGTTTTCGCATGAGTATAAGGTCCTCGACCGTATCCGCTCCCCCCAGTATATCGTCCATATAGCACTGATTTTGCAGTACCCTTGCGGCGAGAGCAAAGTCGTCTTTGTTTTTATTTGCCAACTCCATAAGACAACGTGTAGAAACATAGGGCGCAAAATTTGTCCCGTAGCTGACGGTTGATAATTCTATACACCTTAATGTGTCAGTAGGTTTATCTCTCCACAATATATTCTGCAGAAAGGTTTGCGTAGGATTGACTAAAATTTGCCTAAACATTTTTCGTATATCCGCTACAAGAGTATATCGAAAAGTACGAAATCTGCACAATATGTCAAACAAATCTGGCTGTACCTGAAATCCCTTTAAGGTAACGTCACTGAGACTATACCCTGATCTTGTTTTCATAGATGAATCAAAAACCACTCTTAAGCGCGTTGTTGATTTATCATCTCTTATGACACAATGATGTGGCATAAAGAATTTATTTTCACCGATTTCATTTTTTGCCGAAAGAGGAACATATGCTGCATGATTGAGCGTGATATACTCGTCAATAAATTCTTTATATTGTTCAAACAAGTCTTTGTTTTTATGGAGTCTGCGCTCTAATGATAAAAATCGTTTTTCCGCTAATGAAAATGATTCTCCTAATTTTAAATGTTCTTTTGACGTTTTTAAAGGTATGTCAACTTGAAATCTACCGTTTTCCAAAATTTTAGTTGTATCTCTAAAAATTTGTTCCGCAAGTTCTTCCTCGCTTGATAAACATTGCTCCTTAGGTACTTCCTCTAGAGCCCAAAAGTTCTGCATTAAATCGTTCATTTCTACAGTACTAGTAAATAATGAGACCGGTTCTACTTCGTTTAAATATGAAATATAATCCTGTGACATCGAGCCGCCAATAACCCAACCTAAATGTGTATTTTGTAAAACTGGCAATCCGTTTTCTAGTTTTAATAACCCGGGTGCAAGTATTTCATAATAAACATCCGCACCTAACAACAAATCTATATTGCTTGGCGTTGCATAACTTGGGTCTGCTAATAGCAGGCTTCCCGGTATATCTAATTTTTCTTTATCTAATGTAACTTGCGGCAAAGGACAAGTAGGTAATTCTGTCCAAGACAGAACAAATACCTTAAATACCTTTTGAGGATCGTTGATGGAAATTATGTCAAAATCAACCATTTGATTACACATAGATTTTTTACCTGAAACCCCAGAAACTTGTACATTTTTTATGTACGGCCGGTAATTTAATTTTTTAACCAGATTAGATGTAACTAATGAGGTTTGTGAACCGTTATCCAAAATTGCTTTGGCGCGTATAATTTTTCCCTTACTGTTGGGGATAAGTACCGTAACTGTAGCTATAAGTACATGCTGTGATTGGTTACTTGTCATTGTTGAAAGAGCATTTATTTGTTGCACTTCACTATTTTCGCTACGACCCCCCTGTACATTATTACCAGATTGGTAATTTTCATTTGACGAAATGTCGCGTGAAATAGCTCCGGTATTAGGTAAAACATTACCCTGAGAAGATCTCTGCGATATAAAAACGCCTTGACCTTGCGCTAGGCTAGAATTTGAGTGCACTGTATTTTCTCCGTTATTATTCTGATTACTAGTCAATACAGAATTCGCGTTACCTTGTGAGTGTAGTAAGAAATGATGAGCCCGACCGCAAATGTGACAATTTTTCCAACGACACTGATTTGCGGGATGTTTCAGAAAACATTTAAAACATATGCGCTGATTAAAAACAAACTGCTTTCTTTGCTGTACCGACAGTTCCCTAAATTTAGGACACTTGTAAATAGGATGCTCCCAACTCTTACAAAACATGCAAGCATTTTGAAATTTATTAGTGGTAGTGTCAGATCGAATATCCGAACTCGAAATAGCAAAATGTGCAGTTTTACGTTTTATTTCAGGAGACGACAAGTTTTCCGTCGCTAAACATCTTTTTTCTACGAACTTTAAGAAATTATCGAGAGTAGGCAATTCAGCAGGTCCGCGCTCTAGCTCATAGGCCCTTCTAGTTTGAAAATCTAATTTTTGCGATAAAATGTAAACTTACATTAAATCCCAACTTTCTACAGGGACTTCCATATTTTTTAACGACTCTATATTTTGTTTTATAGTAACTACAAAATCACGCAGGTGTGTAGGGTTGTTTTTTGTAATAGACGGAAGTTCTACCAGACCTTTTATGTGAGAATAAATTGTGGCTAATTTATTTTGATATCTGTCGGTTAATATTTTTAATGCTACATCTAAATTTGCCGAAGTGAGAGGCAACGTTTCTACTAATTTGAGAGGCTCTCCTGTAAGAGAAGATTTTAAATAAATTAATTTTTGAACATCGGCTAAGTCTGCATTGTTCATTACAAGCGCCTGAAAAATATCAAAGAAACTAGCCCAATTTTGTTGTAACCCAGTAAATTTTTCAATAGTTATTTCGGGCATTTTAGTAGCCACTGTTGAAGGACTCGAACTTTTTTCATTTACTGACAATCTTTTTAACCTAATTAACGTGTTATAATATTTTTCCTCTAACTGAACTCTTTCTGCTTCATTTGGAACAGTTTCAAAACTATCGATCTCATCTTGGGCATTACAAAACTTTTCAAATGCACTAGTTAGAGTTCCCTCTCTTGTTTTATATTGCAAACTATCTAATTTTTGTCCTTCATTTTTGTCCAAAAAATTTATAATTCTCGTTATGGTAGCTTTAGCACTTTTACTTTGATTAAGTACCGTTTGTGATGCCATTTTTTTCCCCAAGTATTTTCGATTGTTTTAAGTTTTTAAGGATTCCAACTACCTATATCTACTATTTAAATCTAAGGAAAGCAATAATATGAGTGCTTAACAACTCATAAATGGTGAACAAACAAGAATATACAATAATAGAAAGATCTGACCGTTTTAGTTACTCCTGTGTGCACTTCACTTCCTTAGAACACTCTACCAGTCAAATCTTCTTACCGCACCCAACTCTATACTTCAGTTATTCTTGAATTTTGCTGCAAACCAAACACCAATTTTTCTAGCTCCAACACAATTTTTGCTAATCACAAACCAAACACCAATTTTTCTAGCTCCAACACAATTTTTGCTAATCACAAAACCAGAAACATATCCAGATTCTCCTTCACAGTTTTTCACCACACCAGAAACATATCCGGCTACCTCGAATAGACCATTATGTAGGTCGATCACAATTTTTGCTAATCATAAAACCAGAAACATATCCGGATTCTCCTTCACAGTTTTTCACCACACAAGAAACATATCCGGCTACCTCGAATGGACCATTATGGAGGTCGATCACAATTTTTGCTAATCATAAAACCAGAAACATATCCGGATTCTCCTTCACAGTTTTTCACCACACCAGAAACATATCCGGCTACCTCGAATGGACCATTATGTAGATCCGGGTCGTAAGGACCATTATGTAGGTTGGAGTCGTAAATTCCAACTACACAGCTTTGAAAGCGAAGAGTTGTGAACTGTATTTAATTTTTTGATTGTTGAGTAGGTGAAAAACTGTTCGTGTAATTGCAAATTCCCTTTATTGACACAAATGACAACAATTGGGTATTTCACCTTAACTTATAGGTAATATTTTACAGGTGTAAAATAAACCCGCCAAATGATACTAACTGTAGTTACTGTTTACACTTCCCAACATAGGGTTCAACCAAGTAATAATTATATTTATATTGTAGCCAAGACTTGAACATACAAGCTGGCTGTTATACAGTTCTTATGCAACTGGCCCTTTTTCCTTTCTTGCCGCGGGGCGCGGCGGGGCTCTCAAGGGTGGTCTAATCTGGACAGTGTTAAGAATTTTACAATATACAAAGACTACACTACATTAGACAGAACCATCTGTTAGTTATATATCATTTGGCGTTCACAAAAACTAATCTAATCTAGTACAAATAAATAGGGTTTCTCCAACAACATATATGTAAGAATGTGTATAAGTAAGAATGTAAGTAATGTGTTTTTCAAATTCCGCATCTTATATACATATCTCGTGTAGTATTTTATGTATTCCGTTATTATTCTAAATATTTATATGTTAATAAACTTTATTATTATTTATTATTATTACTTAAACGCCATTTTATGACAGTATCTCTACCTATATAAAAAAGACCATTCTAGTTATTGAAACTTGTTGCACGTTTAATATAAAACGGATAGGAATCTTTAAATTTTATTTTGAATTATCATTTTGATGTCTCATTTATGTCTTTTCTCTTATTAAATGTTTCATAGCTAAAAAATGTTGGATTTGGTGAGAAAATCAGTTATCGAAGAACCTGAGGACAAAGAAATTGAAAATAATATTATAAGTATACTTACTGAAGCATTTTAGTCTTAAAAAGATGTAAATAAACGATGAAACGTCTTATGTTACACAAATTATGAAAACGTGTCCTTTACACGTCATCTTACCTGTAAATCTATGCATATCTATAGTATTGTTACCTAATACAAATATTTATTAACAAACGTCATTATAAAGTTTTTTTTATTATTAAACAAATGTTAATTGAAAATATAAATTTTTTTAGTATTTCAGTATTGTTCATTAGGCTGACGTACAAACCATTTATCAAAATACTTGAAAAAAATCTTAAAGGCGTATAGCAAATTTAAACACAATTTTAAAATAAAATTGTTAACAAGAGGCTTAAGCTCCCCAAAAAAAATTGTTCTCAGAGAAAATTCGTGAAACGTGGTCGCATCTTGTGACTGAATTGCGAGTCACCCCACCCTAAACTGCTCACTGAGGTGAGTGAAAGTTCTCCGTCAAGCACATAAAATATAACTAATATAGGTAACCAAAACGGTATCAGTTCTACACTATATGTGCATGATTGATGAATTCAAGTGTACAAGTATCTTGGCTTTTGTGATCACCTAATACATAATCAAATGTAAGTTAAAACTGTTACTATTTATTAATTATTGCTAATTATACTTTAACTATATTTATCCTGAAATTAATTTATTGAGATGGCACTCTCAACAGCTACTAAAACAAACAAACTCTTAAAGATTGATGATGATTTTTAAAAATTATCTGGAAATTTTATTGCAATGCCTGAATATTTTCCGTTATTTTAACTTATAACACCACAAAGTGGACAGGACTCTTTTCGGTGAACCACTCTGTATATAATAGACTCATACAAATAGGTAGTCTTCCAGATTGGTGGTAGTCGGTCATATTGTATCAATATTTAAGGTTGGAAAAACACCCAATTATTATAGATCCATTAGTAAGCTATATATTTAATAAAATACTAGAAAAATGTATCCATAAAAAATATAATTATCAGTGAACCTCTGGTGATTTCTTCTCTTTGGAGGCTGAGAACCCTAAATTGTATATTCGACAGCCAAGTGCTGACCCACAAAAAAATTGACCGCGTGTGCCCTTCCAAAGTATTACGAGATACCTACATAGCTACATGGCAGGTGTATTCAGATTTCTTCTCGGTTATCTGGCTGTAAAAGATAATTATAGTATTTAAATGGTAAATGAACCACTTTCGCTAATTTGCTGACCTGTCCTACTTTGTGGTAACATCATTTAATTAAACAGCTGCAGTTTCTTACGATATAATTATAATGTAGTTTACTCACATAACTTGTGATTTCGGTGATTTACCTTGTGTATAAGATAATTGCAGCACTCATATGGTAAATTTTTATTGATTTTTTGACATACTGTTCCACTTTCCAGTACATAGGTACTATTTAATTTATAAATTTCATTATCGAAAGTTATAATTTAATCAAAGTTAGTATTTAGGTCCTATAAAATAGGTTACCTACATATGTTAAGATAAAATATCTTAGGTTTAATGTCACTTGGAGAATCATTACTGCCACACAAGTATTGTTATATATACAGTAAATATTTGAAGTTATCTTATCCTTCACCTTAGTTCATAATAATACATATTTATTAAAGTAAAATATCTCAATATTATATATATAATTGTGAAAGGTGGGAAATATATACCTCTTACCAATAAACGGTCATTTCATTTTTATGAATTTGAAATTTATTATATGGACACGTAAATTATCCAGTTACTGAATTACGTGTTCAAAAATATTACAAAATTTTTGTAATTTTGAAAAAATATTTCTGGAAAATATTGAAAAAGTCGGGTAATATCGATCGGTAGAGTAATATTGACTTGGAGGCTTTTCTTATTGACATCCTCTTATTTGTTATGATTATCGGCTAAGGGGCGCAAGTTTCATCGGTCTGAAGACTGCGAACCGTGAACTCGGCGATAACTTTGGGGCATCTAGAATCAGTTAACTCCGGTAAAGGTAATATTATTATGTCTTTTGCGAACATGTTCTGTTAATTCATCATTTCTCTGAAAGACTTTATCACATAAATTGCATTTAAATGAATTGTCTTTATGAATATTGTTAGGACGTTATACATATAATATTGTATTTAAAAAATACAGTTTTATATGTACCGGGTGTCATCAAGCTAAAAAACAGTATGTTCTATATACTTAAACTAAGTACCGGCATATTTTATCTACTGAAGTTTAAGCTGAGAATATGTTTCCATCTAAGTCGCTGTAGGTTACTTTATTCTATACTTTCTCATATAAAAACCAAAAACAAAACAAAAATTATATTTTTGATGGATACATTTTTCTAGTATTTTATTAAATATACAGGGTGTACTTTGAATGGGGGTCATATTTATATGGGGGCTTCTTTTGAAGTGTATGAGCGCATAACTACAGTTTTTTTTTGAAATTCTGTTGTGAAAATTGAATATATTTTTTAACCTTTTTTTCCGTATCGTGATACCCCGCCACTGAACAGCGCTCAACATGTCTTTAATCCGACCCGAGTCAACCCCACCTAAAGAAAGCGGTGCCCGCTCTCAGGCAGTTGGGTGATGCATCGTTGTCAAATCTCCCGTTAAAAAGCGAATTTCCACACCACCTATGAGGTATAGCTCTTTGGTGCGTTACTTTTATTTAGTGGGTGTTGGCCAGGACCCCTATTGTCCCACATAAATAAAAATGTAATTTCCTTAAATACAAGTAACTAATAAAACAGTAACATTCAACAGAAAACAATAAATAAATAACGGTAAATGGTAATAAATGAATTTGTCAACTTACCTATAGCAGGTGTTCGAAATTATCTCCGTTGCAATCTAAACATGCTTCAACACGTCGCATCATGGAGTGTCTTACCTTATTAAGATCCATATTCTGTCTTATGTGATCTGCTGCATTACGCACTCTTCGACGTAGTTCTTCAATATCTTCTATTGGCGATGCATAAACTAAAGTTTTCATGTGTCCCCACAGATAAAAATCACACGGATTTAAATCTGGCGATCTTGGTGGCCAAGGTACGGGTCCGAAACGTCCTATCCAATTATTATGATAATTTTCGTTTAACCATTCGGTAACAATTCGTGCGCTGTGTGGTGGTGCTCCATCATGTTGATACCACATATCTCTTCTGACATTCAATGGTACGTCTTCCAATAAATCTTCCACCATTGAGTCTAGCCTCCATTATGTTGGGTCCTATCAGAGTATTATTAATTATTCCTGCCCAAATATTTATTGAAAACCTTTCTTGGTTATGTATCTCTCTCGTCGCGTGAGGATTTTCATCAGACCAAAAATGTGTGTTATGAATATTAAATATTCCATCTCTTGTAAAACCCGCTTCATCGGTCCATAATACACAATTAGAAAAGTAGTCTCCCTCTTCGTTGCATTTTCTCTGATACCATTCACAGAATTCTACACGCCTTGGTAAATCTTCGGGTTTCAACGATTGTATTTTTTGCATATGAAAGGGATATAATCCATTAATCTTCAACGTTCGTTGAACAGTCATATGAGATACTTCATACCTTGTGGCTATTCTTCGAGTGCTGGTACCGGGATCCTCTTCAACGGCGTTTAAAATTTCGGGTTCCAAATTTCTCACTCTTTCAGTTTGTTCTCGTCCAACGTTGGCATATTGACGATCGAAGCTCCCATGATCTCTCAAATGTTGCACCAATCTTACAAATATTTTTTTGTTGGGTACTCGTCGCTCTGGATAATCCATCTGATATCTTCTTCTAGCGGCGGCACCACTTTCTCCGGACAAAAAGTAAGCCCTAATCATATCCACCTTCTCTTGATTCGTATACATTTTCTTTTCAGAATATCACTTCACTTCACTATCGGTAAACACTGAAAATAACACAGGAGTACACGAAAATATTTCACCAAAAACAACTTATTAGGTTATACACTTACACTCCACTAAATAATATTTTTAATGTTATTTAAATAATTTCAATATTTCTCGACGTAGGCACAAAATCACTTGTATTCACATCCACATCTCATTTTACACTGAAGACTGAAGAGAAATAAAAATTGTTATTTCTAATAAAACACGTCTGATGTCCACACAATGCGTAGACCCTTTTTTGCTCTCAGTTATATTCTATAAATTGAAACTGAAAAACATTCCGACAAAAGAAACACCTGCATTTCGACGGCGGCCTCTTTGTTTACGCACTTTATTGTTTGTCGGAATTTTTTATGCAGTTTCAATTTAGATTATAAAGACTACCCGCGCTATTTAGGAAAAAAGTGCATATGCATATTCCACTCGGTCAAGGTCAATGTTACACAATTTTGACACTGACATAGATATCTGCTTTAAGCTGTGCTTTAAAAAATGTAAGAACATGTTTATTGAAAACTTCAATTTAGTTCTATGAGATTAAGTAAATACATTCATTATTATTTAGTTACAATTTATCAAACATAATAAAAATATTATTTTAAATTTGTACAAAAATAATTTGGCTACAAAACTTGGTTCATTGTGTCACATATGATTAATTGTATGGCAACCCCGCAAACGCCTAGTATCCTGTCAGAGTATTGTAAATATTGTTTGGACGAGGTGATGTTCAGTAGCGCCGTGCACCAGCATTTAGGTGCATTTTAAAAAAGTAATTATAACTCGGCTAGTTATCTGAATAAAAAAAAACTAATTGCAGCTTGGTACTCAGGGGAACGTGTACTATTACACATAAAAAAATGACCCCCACTTAAAGTTACACCCTGTATATCTTACTAATGGATCTATAATAATTGGGTGTTTTTCCAACCTTAAATATTGATACAATATGACCGACTACCACCAATCTGGAAGACTACCTATTTGTATGAGTCTATTATATACAGAGTGGTTCACCGAAAAGAGTCCTGTCCACTTTGTGGTGTTATAAGTTAAAATAACGGAAAATATTCAGGCATTGCAATAAAATTTCCAGATAATTTTTAAAAATCATCATCAATCTTTAAGAGTTTGTTTGTTTTAGTTGCTGTTGAGAGTGCCATCTCAATAAATTAATTTCAGGATAAATATAGTTAAAGTATAATTAGCAATAATTAATAAATAGTAACAGTTTTAACTTACATTTGATTATGTATTAGGTGATCACAAAAGCCAAGATACTTGTACACTTGAATTCATCAATCATGCACATATAGTGTAGAACTGATACCGTTTTGGTTACCTATATTAGTTATATTTTATGTGCTTGACGGAGAACTTTCACTCACCTCAGTGAGCAGTTTAGGGTGGGGTGACTAGCAATTCAGTCACAAGATGCGACCACGTTTCACGAATTTTCTCTGAGAACAATTTTTTTTGGGGAGCTTAAGCCTCTTGTTAACAATTTTATTTTAAAATGGTGTTTAAATTTGCTATACGCCTTTAAGATTTTTTCAAGTATTTTGATAAATGGTTTGTACGTCAGCCTAATGAACAACACTGAAATACTAAAAAATTTTATATTTTCAATTAACATTTGTTTAATAATAAAAAATTTTATAATGACGTTTGTAAATAAATATTCGTATTAGGTAACAATACTATAAATATGCATAGATTTACAGGTAAGATGACGTGTAAAGGAACAAGTTTTCATAATTTGTGTAACATAAGACGTTTCATCGTTTATTTACATCTTTTTAAGACTAAAATGCTTCAGTAAATATACTTATAATATTATTTTCAATTTCTTTGTCCTCAGGTTCTTCGATAACTGATTTTCTCACCAAATCCAACATTTTTTTAGCTATGAAACATTTAATAAGAGAAAAGACATAAATGAGACATCAAAAGGATAATTCAAAATAAAATTTAAAGATTCCTATCCGTTTTACATTAAACGTGCAACAAGTTTCAATAACTAGAATGGTCTTTTTTATATAGGTAGAGATACTGTCATAAAATGGCGTTTAAGTAATAATAATAAATAATAATAAAGTTTATTAACATATAAATATTTAGAATAATAACGGAATACATAAAATACTACAGGAGATATGTATATAAGATGCGGAATTTGAAAAACACATTACTTACATTCTTACTTATACACATTCTTACATATATGTAATCTTAATCATTTCTTTAGGCAAACTTATAAATAAACTCAAAAATCACAGAAGAAGAAAATCCTTCTTGTACGTGACCTGTAGGTTTACATATAAATATTATATTGATTCAGCCTTATAATCACAACAATAACTAACAACTAATAATTAATAATAATAATGCCGAATCATGTTATTGTCTCTTTCGAGTAACATAAGCCTTTATTTATATTGGAATATTTTAAGTTATAATATCATGAATAATGTCTCTTGGAACGTCCAAAAGCCAGATTTTAATTTTGTTTTTAATTTTTTTAATGTTATTTTCTTTAATCTTGATATATGGTGGTAAAATATTATAAACTCTTGTAGCAACGTAGGTAAAGCATCTTTGTCCTATTGTTTTATTGCATCGTGAAATTTGGGAATAATGATTTTGTTTTTGCCTGGAAAACTGAAATTATTCGCAGTGTTTTGTACACACTGTCTTAGCGTTTCAATAAATAACACACAACCCATATGTATCTGAACGATACCTACATATTTTGATGAAAAGTAAGTTAACGCCTGTTACATTTTTCTATTTCAATTTCATATTTTTATAGTAATATTGAATTCCAGTGCATTTGTGAACGGGATGGTTATCAGGAAGAACTAGAAACATACTTCTCGATGTAGCTCATATTTATATGATGATACTTATGCATCTGTCAATTTTAAGAGTAAGAAACATGTATTTTAATAAAACTGATCACCTGATATCATCAGGCTATCAGTTAGATAACATCTACGATATGGAAGAGGGAACAGGGTAATTACATTATTATCCTTATTATTATTAATCCATACATTTTCATAAATATAGGAGTATGAAAACTAAACATGCCTTTTTGCTGTTACCCCTGTTTTGCTGTTTGTTATTACAATATGCATGCTGCTATTTAAATTAAAATAAAATATATATATATATAATTCCTTTCTGTGTTTTATTTCAAAATTCTTTTTATTGAAATATTAAGTTGATTCTCTCTCTCTTCATATGTCTACTATAACATATATACAGTAATAAACACATCAGCTTGGGGGTGATGTTAACAAGCTGAGCTGCTCTAGTACTCATTCTTTTCTAACTTTTTTAAAGACTACCCTAAATACGTCATGTTTTTCTATAAAACATCATACATTTTATTCATATAAACAATGATCTTTTCGACGAGTCATTTATTTATTTTTTATAATAGAAGGAGGTTGTACAGCTTATGCTTCACCCATCTTTATTGTTCATGGTTTTAGTAAAGATAGATCACCATGTTTTTATTCTATAACCTTAGGTACATTATGAATTTTTCTGCAACCAAGACCAATGCGCATGTTTTTACTAAAGACCTCTTACCACACATCACTCTTCAAAATAATGCATAATGATCTTTAACTTACTGAACATACATTTTATTGGGTCACCCTATATGCATATTCTCCATCGAAATTCCATAAAAAAAAATCAGCTATTCCCATATTTCTTATACAGATAAATAAATACATGCATATGACAAATTTAAAAACTCAAAGAAATTTTTAAATATGTAGGGCAGCTGATTTCAGTTTCAAACTTACATATTATCTATTCGTCTAATTTTTGGGCTTGAAAAACAACGACGCTCTCAAGTTCAGCCAGCATACTTCTGTCAAAATTGGTTTAATCTATTTTCATACCTCTATATAATAGACACTGTTTTATTTTGAAATATATTTTTAATTTAATGATCCGTTTCGTTAGTAAAATTTTTTTATAAGATGTGTCCAAAAATTTGTATTATATTCCCGCACTTTTTCTAAAATAGGAAAATGACAAACATACCTTATATGCATTTAAATATATATCTTCTTCTTTCTTCTACGGGTGGATTCTTCTGTAGCGAGTCTCGAAGCACTGCGACCACATGAGCCTATTGTGCATTCCACCGGTCTTCAATTCAACAAGCAACTGTCCTTTGCATAAGGTCCAAAAGACTACTCGCTGAAATTTCTCTTATTTCGCAAGGTTCCAAAAATGGTTTACCCAGGACCGTAGCCTTCACATTCACTTAGAATGTAAAGCGCAGTCTCATCTGCATCATCGCAGCACCGACATACCGGGCAAGTTTTAGGCATGATGAAAGATGAGTAAACTTCCGGAGTCAGGAGCTTCATCGAACGATATCGGTCTGACAAAAAAAATAAAGAGCATCCAGAAATCGATTATTAAAACGTTATTACTTTGGACGACTTCATAGAATGTGTAGATAATTTTAAAGATAAATACATCTCTCAAAATTTAATCAAGTCTGAGAAACATACAGACTATTCCATAACCCAAGAAAAAATTGCCTTGAGTTCCTACGACGATAAGAGGTTAAGTTAAAGGATAGGAGGAAAGTTAAGGGATCGTATGAAACGTTTCCTTGGGGCCATTACCCAATCATAAATGATGAGGTAGCATAACAGATGTTCGTCTTTTAATAATAATAATATTAATCTGTTTAACCTTTAAAAAAGATAATTTAAATATATATTTGCTTATGAGCAATTGTGTAATATGTGTATATATTTTGTTATTTTTAATTTAGTTATGTAGTTTCCTGTATATATTTTGATGTTTTTTACTTAATTATGTAATACACCTCTAGTATATAAAATATAAATATCTTAGCCTCTGGTCTATATCATATCACTCTGTTTAAGTATACAAAAGTTTGTATATAATATATAAATGTCCTGGTCTATAGCACGTATAATGTTATATCACTCTACTTAATTATGTATATAAAAATAATTATCCTGAGCTAAGTATTGTAGAATAAAAGCTATCTGAAAGATTAATACCGTTTTATTTCAAAATGAACGCAAATAATAATAATTATAAGCAATAACAATAAGGTGACAATATTTCTAGTCTAACATGATAATATTTGTAAAAAATCCATATCTGTTTGTAAATACCTACTTGTTTTCTGTTCCATACCTGTTTTTAAATACATACCTGTTTTCTGTTTCATTTCATACCTGTTTTTGTTATTTGATACTTTTATTACCATTATATAATGACAATACTAAGAACTTACAGTAACTTCTTCAGTTCCTAACAAATACGTTCCTACACCATTGATTAGGTAAAACTTTAATACCAAAAAGACCTGATATCATAGCTGGAAATCTTATGAGGACTTCTTCAGTTTATAACAAATACAATCCTACCATGGATCAGGTAAAAAAGATGATATCCAAGTATTTTAGATAATTATTTGTCTACTTTGTTGTCTGCTTATTAGGTAAAAAGATGAGGTATGACTATTTTAGATAAATATTGTCTACTTATTAGGTAAGAACTTCATTAAAAAGATCTGATATGATAGCTGGGCTAAGAGCTTATAATAACTTCTTCAGTTCCACAAATACAATCCTACCCTTGATCCGGTAAAAAAGATTAGCTCCAAGTATTTTAAATAATTATTAGCCTACTTATTCATTGATCAGGTAAAAAAGATACATATGAGACTCAATTATTTCAGTTAATTAGTGATTATTATTAAATTAGTCTACTCTGTTTGCTTATTAGGAAAAAGATGCATATGAAGTCTGGTTATTTTAGATAAATATTAAATTTAAACAAAGAGAATCTGCGCATTCTTTAATTACATTCTCTTACCTACATCAAACACAATCTTAAATATCTGATTGGCTAGGTACATACTCTGAATGCTGCAATAGTGGTCCTAAAGTCTCAATGGCAGCGGTCCTAAAGACTTAATCTGATTGGTCGTTATCTGAATCCTACCGCAATGGCTGGGATCTGTAAGCTGTATCTAATATAATTAGCTGTTATCTGAATACTGCAATGGCCGCCATCTGAATTATATATTGACTGGGGGAGAACGTTATAATGGCGGTGATCAGAAGGCTGATTAACTATGATAAGGATGTTATAATATCTGGGGGCGAGGTCTGAAAGTTGTAATATAATTGGCTGTTATCTGAATACTGTAATGGCCGCGATCTGATCTCGTGGGGGGCGAGGTCTTAAAGCCGTAATGGCCGCGATCTGAAGCCTGATTGGGCGTGGGGTGTAGTCTGAAATTTGATTGGCTGGAGGGCGTGGAGACAGCAGAGTAGGGTTGCGTGATTGGTTGAAGTGGAAGTGGTGGGGGTAAAAATGGTCTGAGTCGGAGATCTGAGAGAAAAATGGACGGAGAAACCCAGAGTCTGGGTTTCTCCGTTCAGTTGGACCATGCAGAGTAAGGGATCCGAACTCCTGATTACCTTGCACGCTCTATCCATCACCATTCTGCTGTGCATACCCTGCAAACTCAAGAGTTCACGACCTCCCCGATGTCTCGGGAAGTACAAACGTGGATCGGATGACCTTGGATGCAAACTCCTATTGAGATGCATCATTTTGCGTGTTCCTATGTCGAGTTGACGCAGCTCTTCTTGTCTCCATTTCACTACTACGAAAGAGTAGAGGAGGATCGGAACGGCAAGCACATTAGTATCACTTACCTTATTCTTACCCGACAGTTCTGAAGACCGCTGGAGGCGGTGTCTATATCACCCGCGGAGAGCGTTTTTTATGGGAGCAGCCTCTTGGGTGGAGCGTTGCTTGACACCCAAGTAGGCATACGTCTCTCCGACATCCAGATGATGGAGGATGCTTCGATCCACGAGCTGCGCATCTTCGCCATAGTCACCGCATCGTCCTCTCTTGAGATGGACCAGTACACATTTGTCCAAAATAAATTCCATCCCGACCGCCCTTTACAGGGTGTTACTTCTGTAACACCCTGAGAGATTGATGTAGATCCCTCTCTCCAGAGGCTTAAGTTTAAGGTCATCGATTTAAATAAATGGGTGACCTTATGCTTCCTATTGCCGGGGGTACCGCAGCTGTATCCATGACTTTTACGGAGTTCGATGGATAATAGCAGTAGCGAGATGCAGAATAGGAGAGCGCTGAGGGAATCTCCCTGGAAAACTCCTCTCCTGAACGATACCAGCTCTATCTGAACCCTGACATTACCAGATGTTATGGTAAAGCGGGTTTTCCAGAGCTGCATCACTTCTTCGATGCATTTCACTATAGGATCTGACACGGCAAGGTGTTGGAGCAAGTAGACAATAAGCTATTGAGATTTTATTTCAAACACCTTCCGGTAGTCCATCCAGGCCATAGAGAGGCTTCGCTTATACTGCACGGGGTCCTGCGTGACACATCTGTCAATCAGCAGATTCTCCTTGCAGCCAGCTACACCCCTCTTGGACCCACGCTGCTCATAATATCCTTTCATAAACCGGGTCAACTGCGTGACTTAGGGATTATTATTATTATTATTATTATTATTATTATTATTATTATTATTATTATTATTATTATTATTATTATTATTATTATTATTATTATTATTATTATTATTATTATTATTATTATTATTTTGTTGAAATCCAGTCGACCGGTTCCCTAGATCCGATTCTCAGAGTCGGCCGCTGGTGGTTAACAGTAGCTTCTCCCCACGTTCGTGGGGTGAGTAACTACTGAGTCCGGGAATCGTGTGCCCTGAATAGACGTAATGAGCCCAGAATGACCGCCTTCTGTATTCTTCCGGCTAGAAGATCTGTCAAATTTCGGTATGCCGGTATGATATTCAATTCCGCAAGCAGTGTATCTCTGAGAGCTCCTATTGTCAGTACCACAAGCTTCACAGTATGTTCTAAATGGAGTCTGCGAAGTTCGAAGAGACGGTCTCGATATTTCCTCCGTTTCTCCTTCTCTTTGAAGACAATTTTGATCTCGGCAGGAGCCGAAAACTCGATGACAAACATTGTCTTGAGCTGGTAGTCGAGGAGAACTACATCAGACTTATTGACTCGAATATGCCTGAGCGTGGGAAATGAGTTGTTCCAATAAATTTGGCACCTCTTATTCCCCACGAGGGACTCAAAATCCCCCAGAACATTTGGCAGCACTGGTGTTTTGTCTATCTTGTACGAGTGCCAAAGAAAGTAGTAAAGCACTCGTAAAGCTGCATTGTGTCTATAGGCCGAGAATGTGTATGCCGGACAAGCGGAGAACAGATTCAGGCCCTGCAGTGGACATCAGAGAGTGGCATTACATTGTTTTAAGTTAGTGATGCCCAACTTGAACATGCAAATGTATAAGTTTAAATAAAATTAGCATAATTTTTTATTTCACCATGTTTTGATGAGCCTTTTGGACATTAAGTGCTGTGACGAATACTTCCCGATTTGCCGGTAGGAAGTGTCACGTTAGTGTCCGAGGATCGGTTTCCCTTTTATTTTGCCTCGGGCGCCAGTTTCCGTTTATAGTGCAAAAACACCACTACACAGGTAACTTCAGTGAAGATACGGTTCACCAGGTGGTCGATAGGGAAAATTAGACTTCACAGGACAGATAATAAGATACCAGTAAACCTTAATACATTTATTGACCTAATACCTAAAACCTACTCGGAATCTAACTTACTTCCTTACTAGTCTTGAGCACGTCTGCTGGCTTCGGGTGGTCGGTGAAGACTAATGAACTTGTGCACCAGCTAGTAGCTGGTACTGGGATGGCTGGTGGGAGAGCTTTTGATACCTGCGCAATAGCTCCCTATTTCGACTTATGATTTTCTCGGCGTAGTCCACAAAAGCCGATGAAATTTTACCAAGTCCCAATGCCTTTAGGGACTTGTACTAATTTACTCACTGTTCTCTTGATACTGGTAGCAGCGGTGAAGATGGACAGGTCTTGCTCGGATACGGTGCGGCTACAGACTGAATGTCTGAGTCGTACTCAGCTGTATAAGAGGTTCTTTGAGAACCTCGGGCATGCGCAGAAGTGAGATCTCGGACTTTGTATATTTTATACCTGTACACCAACAATCGGTAACATTTTATAAGTCCACACTTGCTTGTGGACTCTGTCGAATTTTACCTACTCTCCTGGAGTACTACTGGCAGCTGTGGGACAGGTGGAACTCGTCGTCGTGGTGTACAGCAACGGACTGACCATTGAAATCGGTCTCAGCTCGGTGTAGGGTCAGTGAGTTCTTGGACAGGCGCAGTAGTGGAAACAGGGACTTAAGAAGAATCCCAACATATCATTTTTCGACTTTGCCGATTTACGCTTGCCACCTTCTCGAACTTAGAAAAATAACTGGTAGGTAGACAAACTACTAAAAATATGTATCAATTAATTTTGATACTTATAAAAATTTCACTATGTTGCCTTTTACGGACTTTCTCTAGCCGGTGTAAGCGGTGAAGGCGTGAATGCGTGTGCAGCGGATTCTCGGTTCAGGTGTTGGATGATAGAAATTCTGTTGTATAGATTTTTATTTATTTACGGCGTTGGGTGGAAAATCATTCACAGGCTCTGAATAGGCAATGCTTCATTACAGTGCTTTATAGGTTTTTAAATTTTTCTGATATTTTTTTTAGCATTATTTAATTAGTAACTTAACATCAAAAATTGTATGCTAAACATGCAAACTTAAGTGTCATATAATACAAAGTATCTATTTCTAAGTAGATCAATTTTTAATACACAGGGCAAGAAACATTGTATCAGAGATATAGTGCTACATCAATTTGTATTTTAAGAACTTTTTTTCAAACATGAAATTATAGTAAGGACTTCATTAGAAAAAACCCTTTTTTATAATTCATACACTTTATAAAGCCGAAAAAGCTCAAGGTATAGGATTAGTAAGGATTAGGTATATTTAAAAAATTTACGGAACATTTTAGATAAACCTATTCAATAAAAAGGTTCAAAATCTATGGAGTTAAAAATGCAGCCAAAATAATGGGAAGAATGGTAGGTGATATATTTTCCTATGATTGTTCAGCGCTACCGAGCTTCTCATTAAAATGTTTTGCGGTGTTTTTCATATTATTTCAGAAATAATTGAAGCAGGCTTTTAATATATAATTAATACAAGTATTTTACTGTACAAAATAAACAGAAAACTTATTAATTATCACAAATTTGCCAAAATTTCTGAAATACTAATGATATATTGTTTTCTATAAATATTCTGCTTCCCTCAATTATAAAGTCTAGACTTAGACTATAAACATAAATTCTATCACTTACTTGTATAAGAAAAAAGGAATCCGTCTGACCATCTAAAATCGCCCTCATACATTTTATCTGATGCTCCGATCCAGTAAGCATTGTGCTCACGATATCCTGGACTGTAACAAAAATAAAGGGGGTTAAATCTATAATATGTGACAAACAGAAATGAAATGTAGTAGTCTCAGAACCTGATAGAATTTATTTAATCTTGGAAAAATGACAAAACGATTGTGAGGTTTCTCTGTTAGAATGTACGATAGAAGACGAAATATATGGAAAATGTAGTTCTAAATTTAATAAATAGTTGTTTTATTTTTTCAAAAATACCGTGGCATGGTGGGACTGTTTAACGTGAGTAGATAAGCTATGTATGTTCCCCACCGGAAATGAACTGTCATCGAGCTAGACCACAGAGCCGCTAGTCATTGGCTTCAGGGGGTGAAGAAGAAGACTTAAGATGCATCCCCGAAGGTATAGGAGCCCCAGGGGCTACAGAAGAGCACCCCAAGAGTGTATGACGTAGGTTCGTCAAGATGGCGACCTGACGTCACGAGTAGGTGCGGCAATCAGGCGGCAAATTCAAATATCTGAGAAATTGGCGGGTAAATTCAAACGCAGCAAAGGCAAGAGCTGCCATGGCCTCAAGCAAGAGTTCTCTGCTTTTGCAGTCTGGCAGCAAATTCAAATATTTAGTATACAGGGTAAATCAAAAGCTATATACAGGATGAGCAAAATAGGAATGTATAGTTTAAAACAATTACGTAACTCGTATGAATGCGGATAGAAAAAACAATGTTGTAACTGGTCGTGAATGCGGATAGAAAAAACATGCGCAGTAGGTTGCTATCGTAAAGATGGCGGCCTGAAATTAGGTATGGGGATTGCAGGTCTCTGGCGCCAAATGCGTGAAATTAGGTATGGGGAATGTCGAATATCTGCTAATTTAGCGGGTAAATTTAAAAGCTTAGGTCTTAGGCCTTTTTGGCAGGTCACACGTGACATGTAGCAGCGCCTAATTGGTTGTTGCAGTCTGTCTGATGGCGGGAAATTCAAATATCTGAAATTAGGTATGGGCATTATCTTACAAGAACTAAAATCCTTATAACTCTGTAACAAAATTTTAATCATTTTGTTCCCTTTTGTATAAATATCAAAAATCCTTAGATTTTATCCCTGAATACCAGCAACCCATAATGCTCCACCTTGTAATGTGTTGTCTACCTCTAAAGTGTTTTTGATTGGTCACTTTTATGAAAAGGTAGGGATGCCGCAAACAGACAGGAAGGTTGACATTTTTAACGGGATCGAGAGTCGGTCTTCAGATAGAGTACAAGCAAGTTTGACATTTATAAGCTTATTGGAAGCACTTTAATTTTCTATTATTAATTTTTAATTATTGTAACGATTGTTAGTGATCGGTGTTCCGATATAATAGATTATTATCTGTAATAATCGCATTAATCGATATTATAGTATATTTTTGTTGTCACGAGATATGTGATCATAAATTTATTTTACACGTGGTGTAAATTTTCTGCCGTATTCTTATTTTTGCTTGTTGAGACAGGACTCTCTTATCCTCATAAACCATCAGATTCCAGGCGGAACGTCTTAGGACATCTTTGAGGTGGATTCACGAGGTTGGAGTCACGATTGGCTCTCGGTCGTCTGGTCTGTGAAGTTTGACCTAGAGGTGAATAGCAATTTTGGTGGTTTGTTTTATTATTACTGTGACGATATTTTGTCCAGTTGTGCATATAGTTGCTATTAACAGTTCCCAGTAAATTCAAGCTGAAATCACTGTAAGTAAGATTAGGTATTAGGAATGCACCAATATGGTTAACTGCGATATATGTCTATCGGCGATAAGCCGCTCTAGGCCGACTATTTTTTGCGAGGCTTGCAAAAAGCAGACGCACGCTTCTTGTGTATCGAATACTGATATACTGGCTGTCCTAAAATCAGTTCCGGGTCTTACTTGGAAATGTACCGAATGTATTAGCAGCTGCATTTTAATTAATCAGAATGATATTGTGCGAATGCTAGATGGGAAAATTGAATCTGCATTATCAGATATTAAAAAGCAAATAGCTTCTATTACAGCCGACGTTGTTAAAACGACCAAAGATAATGCAGATTTAGGAAAAGCTCCCATTCCTTATTCAGATGTTATTAAAAACAGAGCTCAACCTGCTTTGATTATTCAGTCGAAAAATGCAAATCAGACGGTAAAGCAAACTAAATCTGATGTGTTGCGGTCAGTTAACCCAGGCGAAGCTGAAATACAATTAGCCAGAGTAAGTGCGACTCGAGACGATGGAATTGTTGCAGAATTGGATGCAGAAATAAAGAGGACAATAGTAAAATAAGAGATATGGTTATTGAAAAGATGTCGGATAACTATGAAGTCAGAGAAGTTTCTGGTATTGATCCGCGTGTCCGTCTGGTAGGATTGTCTGAGAAATATTCCAACGATACACTGCGTAATTTAATTATTAATGGTAACTCAGATAGTTTTAGTGACGATTCTGATTGTAAAGTAATTAAGATTTTCCCGACTAGGAAAAATGTTAATATATTTCAAGCTTTCGTTCAAGTTAGTAAATTTGCCTATGAAAAATCTGTTAGAGCTGGCTATTTATTTGTTGGTTATGATAGTTGTAGTGTCTATGATGCAATAGACGTTTTCCGCTATTATAAATGTAATGAATTTAATCACTCGTCTAGCAGATGTCAGAAACAGCTTACTTGTCCACTGTGTACCGAAAATCATGATGTACAAGAATGTAAGGTTTCAATTCGCAAATGTGCTAACTGCGCTAAACTGAAATTAAAAGATAATGATATTCTTGTAGATCATGCAGTGTAGGAGAAAGATAAATGTACTGCGTATATGAATGCTGTCAATAAGCGGAAGCAAGATATCTTGGTGTCGCAGTAGCAATTATCTAGCCATCCTTCCTGCAGCAGTTTGGGTTCGTCAGGTATTACTGACAATAAAGAGCATATCCGGGAGTACTATCAAAATGTTGGGGGATTACGTACGAAAATCAAGGATATATTAAACAATGTTGCTGTAAATAGATACCCTGTTATTGCTCTCAGTGAGACTTGGCTCGATGCATCCTTTAATTCCAGTGAAGTTTTTCCAGGTCATTATAAAGTTTACCGTACTGATCGAGACTATGATCATACTGGCTGCTCCAGGGGTGGTGGTGTGCTTATAGCTGCTGACGAACGATTCCCTGCTACTCAAATACATTTAGCTGATCATGCAGAACTATGTAAGTTGAAAATTGATGTCATAATTGTTAAAATCTTTAATCACTTATCACCTTTGGTGATAGTAAATGTGTATGTGCCTCCTAACTCATTATCTGCAAATTATAACCTATTATTTGACTCATTGTTGGCTAACCATCTTGTATTTGGCAGCGATGTACTACTAATGGGTGACTTTAATATACCTAGTTTTGTAACTTTTCCTCAATCGCCGCAAATGCACCCACACGTTGAACTTCTCAATAATTTCTCAGTAGTTTTTAATCTTACTCAGTTCAATTATGTTTACAATAGTTTGAATAAACTTCTGGATTTAGTTTTTTCTAATTGTCAAGTCTCTGTCGAACGCTGCCTTGATCCGCTCAGTAATGAAGGTGGGCATCACCCTGCACTTAATATTCAGTACCATAATAGAAGAATAACAAAACCAAGGAATAATTTCTGTGTGTCAATTAGAAATTCTTATAACTTTAGACGTGCTGATTTCAATACAATGTATGATATGATTTCTAAAATTGATTGGTCCTTTCTTGATGCAGAAGATGCTTGTACATATTTCTATAGTAAACTTTATAATGTATTTGATGTATGTGTTCCCAAATTTAGCTGTAACAATAAAAAGAAATATCCTCCATGGTTTACTTCGGATATTATTAATCTTATAAACCGCAAATCTAAATTATTGAAACAGTATAAAAGAAACAAGGATATTTTTGTATACTCTGATTTTAAAAGCATAAGGAAGGACATTAAAACTAAAGTCGATAGAGCATATTTGGACTATGTTGGAAGAATTGAGTCAAATATCAAAAACAATCCGTCTAAATTCTGGGCATTTTTAAATGATATGAAACGCGAGACAAATATTTTCAATGTAATGACTTACAGTTGTACAAATTTAGACCAGCCACAGACTATTCTGCATTCATTCATTCATTTGCTGGTTTCTTTAGTAAGTCCTATTTACCTGCATCTGGTTTGATTGTGGCAGAGTCTGTGTTGAATGATTCATTGACTTTAACAGTAGACAGTTTTACTGAACCTGAGGTTTTAAATGTTTAAAAATTAATGAAATCCAAACTCACAGCGGGTCCTGATAGTGTTCCTTCATTTCTGTTACGCGACTGTGCCTGTGTTTTTGCTCGTCCATTATGTATGTCACTAAATATTTGTTTGAAAACCTCTACTATTCCTAAAAGCTGGAAACTCTCTAAAGTGTGTCCCATCTACAAGAAAGGAGATAAATCGGATATTACTAATTTCAGACCAATTTCAATAATTTCGAATTTTTGTAAAGTTTTTGAGATCCTTCTGCACAATAGACTTTATCATCACGTAAGTAAAACGATTTCCATATATCAACATGGATTCGTAAAAGGACGTTCAACTACGACCAATTTAATAAATGTTACTCAATATATTGGTGAAATTCTTGATAAGCACTCGCAGGTTGATGTCATATATACTGACCTATCTAAGGCATTTGACAGACTTGACCACAAAATACTCATAAATAAATTGACAAGGTGTGGCCTATCATTACCTTTGATTAATCTGTTTATATCTTACCTTAAAAATCGCAGGCAATACGTGATGTTCAATGGATTCATGTCTGTTGAATATTTGGCTACCTCTGGTGTTCCGCAGGGAAGTAATCTGGGGCCACTTTCATTTTCTATCTTTATAAATGATATTGTCAGCTGCATTGACGTTTTTTACCTACTTTATGTTGATGACTTTAAAATTTGTTGTGAAATTCAGTCGGAGAGCGATTGTATTCGTCTTGCTGCAAATCTTAGGCGAGTTGAGGAATGGTGTTTTTTGAACCATCTTAACCTAAACGTTGCCAAATGCAATGTGATGTCGTACTCATTGAAAAGGCATCCTAGTCTTTATGATTATTCCCTGAATAACGTTACCTTGCAAAGACCAACTACTTTTACTGATCTAGGAGTAACTTTCGATGCACATCTCACCTTCAATACGCATATTAGCAACATTATTGCGAAATCTAACCGTATGTACGGTACGGCTTTATAGTTCGCAGTAGTAGAGACTTCTCCCACACAGACACATTAAAAACGTTATATTATGCATATGTCAGGACGAATCTCGAATATGCTTCGATAGTGTGGAGTCCTCACTATCAGACACATGCTGGTATCTTAGAATGCGTACAGCGGCGCTTCCTCAAATTTTGTCTTTTAAAACTGATGGAGTTTACCCTGAAGTTGGCGTACCTCATGATTTTTTGCTTAGAAAACACAATTTTAATAGTTTAAGTTCTCATAGGAACTTTCATTCTGTAGTATTCATATACAAAGTGTTACATAATTTAATGATGACTCTTCTATTTTACAGAAAATTGATATAAATGTTCCTAGGATGTCATCTCGTTTGGTCACTACATTTCATTTACCTTCTCCTAGAACTAATATTTTAATTAATTCTCCTCTGTACAAAGCTTGTAAAAACTGTAATAATATAAGTAGCCAGCTTGATATTTTTAACACTTCTGTAAGTTGTATAAAAAAACAAATTTTAGGTTAAAGATCTTAATCAGTGTCTGTACTATTTTCCATTTTCTGTGTTTTCCTCATCCTGTAATTAGTATTAACTGTTGGATGTTGTAATTAAATAAATAAATAAATAAATAAATAAATAAATAAATAAATAAAATTTGTATACAGGTGAGTACATTTAATTTTCTTAATAAATTGAATCTGATTAAAGAAAATTATACCCTTTATGCAAAAGTCGGTTCTCTCTGAGGAGCCTGGGTTGATTGGTGCGTTTGTATATATAACCAAATGGTTACTTCTTTATATACCATAGTTTTTGTCTGTTGATTACAGAATCTATTATATCCAGGAATTTTATTTTTGATTACTTGCTGGTATGCTAGACCGTCTCACATTCATTTGTTCCTATTTCATTGTACTTGATATTGTTAATTTTGCATTTAAAATTTCATGTATGAATTATAAATTTTCACCTTTTATGCTCACTATTTTTTTTGTGTAGCACAGTTACGAATTTTGTTACTGCAATTTTGGTAATTTTTATTGTAACATATAGTAACGGTCCTAAGTTACTTTTTTCTATTACAATTTTTATATACTGTCCTTCAGACATAGTTACTCTACTGTTTGATTGTTTACAAAATTCCAATTCCTGGATCATTTTTTTGTACAACTCTGGGACTGGGCTATCATACAATCTGTTACATGTACTTATTTCCACCTTTGGAGCCACTACTTGAAACCTAGCTACGTGGGATTTAATTACATCTATCCATCTAACCACAGCAAGTCTAGCTAGAAGTGGACTTGGACAGGAGTTCCGGATTAATCTAGGAGAGGCTAGTGGGTGAGATAACTCCATAAGTAGGCCGAAGACTGGTGAACCCAGCCCAGTAAAATCTTGTTGCTGTAAAATTTTGTGAAATACCTTCAGGCGGTAGAGTCTTTGAATTTAACGTAAATTTGTTTGTAAATACAATTTTTAATATATACTTTTATCTTAACTTAATTTGTTTGTTCTTACATTCACGCATTCACAACTTCATATATTTTTTTTCTCGTCTAAATTACCTGGTGCCCAAATTTTTATAAATTAAGCTTAACAGTAAAATCCATTCCACACCTTGAGTCCAGAGCTAACCGGAGCTATGTCCCTGAACCTTTAGGGAAGAAGCTAATAATTCCCGACGTTCAGTGCAACTCGTAAACGCGTGCGAATATCGAAAAAACAAGTGGAAAAATCTCCCCCTCGAACGCCCTGGTTCTGATTGGAAGTGTTCTACCAATATGCCGCGGCGATAGCTCAGTCTGTTAGGTGCTGGGTGAGAGCCTGTGACTAACAGAATGGGTATATAGCGGCGCGAGTTCGAATCTCGCCAGGGGAGAAATGGCACCTCTCCCAGGGAATGGTTGTGTGTCTGCGTTTTTTTCATGTGTACCCTCCCTCTACACAAGCCTTAGGCTTTCAGTAGGGAGGTTGTCCATTTCTGTGGTGTGTTTTATGTTTTTTTTAATATAAAAAGTTACAAGCTCGTACGTCAAAAAACAAAAAAAATTAGGTCTGCTGACGTCACGAGTTGCGCTCAACAACTTAAAATAGTTATATCTCGTAAACACGCGCGAATATCGAAAAAACAAGTGAAAATTCTCCCCCTCTCTCCTTGATTCTGATTGGTAGTCTTCTATCAACAGAAAAAAGTACCAATCTCGTACGTCAAAAAACAAAAAAAATTTGCTCTACTGACGTCACAAGTCGCGCCCAAGAACTTAAAATCGTTATAACTCGTAAACGCGTGCGAATATCGAAAAAACAATTGAAAAAATCTCCCCCGCAATCCCTGGTTCTGATTGGTATTCTTCTACCAATAGAAAAAAGTCGAGAGCTCGTATCAAAAAACAAAAAAGTATATATTCATATAAATCAAATGACTCGTAGCGACATCCGTGATATTAATTTCAAACTATTTTCAATTTAATAGCGAAAGCAAGATTTTATCTGCGCTAGGCGGCCACGAGAGGTACTATATGGCGGCAAATTCAAATATTTGAAATATTAGCGGGTAAATTTAAAATCATGAGTCAAGAGCAAGAGCTGCCATGGGCGCAAGAGGTCTCTGCTGCTGTCTGGCGGCAAATTCAAATATTTGAGAAATTAGCGGGTAAATTTAAACGCAGCAAAAGCAAGAGCTGCTGTAGTCTGGCGGCAAATTCAAATATTCAGTATACAGGGTGAATCAAAAGCCACTATCAGGTCTGGGTCAAAAATCGGTTCGTCTTGTGCCGGTGAGATGTAATTTTGATGACAGCGCAACCTATCAGTCAACTACTGAACTACGGGCAAATAAAGAACTAAAAAGTTACGTCTACTGACGTCACGTGCTACGCCCAAGAACTTAAAACCCTTATAACTCGTAAACGCGTGCGAATATCGAAAAAACAATAATTGAAAAATCTCCCCCTCTCCGCCTGGTTCTAATTGGGTAGTTTTCTATCAATAGAAAAAAGTCCCAAGCTCGTATAACAAAAAACAGAAAAGTATATAGTCATATATATATATCAAATGACTCGTAGCGACATCCGTGATATTAATTTCAAACTATTTTCAATTTAATAGCGAGTAAAATTGGGGCTTCTTCAGTAATAGGTATACCTGACCCAATTTGTAGACTTAGTTGAGCGTTTGCACATGCCTTTTGCAATTTTAGGGGAGGAATTTGCATGTCAGTAATAGGAATACCTAATCCAATTTGTGGAAATAGTTGAGATTTTGTAGAATATATTGGTCTCAAGTACAAAATAATTTGTATGTCAATGAGCTATTAGTAGACTAAGCGACCTTATCAGTGTGTCTACACACTAGGTAGATAGAATATCAGTGAGCCGAAAATCTCGTTATATATCTAATTCTCTATAGTGACCTAAAAGGACAGAGGCTGCTTAAAGGTAGTAGGAGCCCATGCAAACCCGTTTGTTAGGTTATTTGGGCATAAACATTAGGCATAAAGATTTAAGAATTTAGTATAACAGATAAGTGCGGTTCGAAATAAGCTAGTGGTGAGTCAACAATAAGACTTAATATTAAAAAATAATATGTAATAGATAGATGTAGGTGGTAAGAGAATGGGAGTGAAGAGCATGCTCAGATTCTCTTTGTTTAAATTTAATAATTATTTAAAATAATAATGTTCTTGCATGGATGAACAGTTATTTTTATTGATAATTGCGAAAAAATTATTCTAATGTAGCAAAAATTAAAAAACTATATTCTGTTAACGGCTAATTATAATATTTTTAGTCGGCTAAATGCTAGTTATATAATTAGCATTGCTTAAATATAGGTATAATTAGCGGCTAAAAACCCATCACTGGAAATTACTTATAAGCACCCTGACTATGTTTTATTTAGAACAGTTAAATTTATAATTTATTATGAGCTTTTATTACTCTCTTTCATTTCCAAATAAAATTTAATATGGTCATTTCTTGAATTCATTATAGCACTCATCTGCTGTGAATTATAAATTTAAGTAATATATCTATTTCGGGAAGTCCAAAAGGTGTAACCCCTTTCGTGTATTAAAATAATTTTTATCTACAAATTAAATGTCCAACCCATTTTAATTCAACGTGAAATTAGTTACCTACGTAAACTAGGTAACTTTACAAATAATGAACTGAACTGAAACTAAACGCACAACACAATATATAGTTTAATTTCTGTCGGATATAAAGTGTGCAAAATCGCTCCAAATTTACATGCCTCCTATCGTCCAATGACTCCAATGGTCTAATGTCTGAAAACGGTAAATCCACATGCGAACCAAATTTAACAAATTACTACTTGAAAATTTGCAATTCACGTAATTGACTTAATGGGAACAAACCCAAACAAACATTAACACCTAATCTATATGACATTAACCGTATGCGAAAGTGCATGTAAGGTTTTCGATACAGAAATAATTAAAAACCTGTTTTTTTTATCCTTTTATTACATAGAACTAATCCCGACAGATAAACTTTCTTAAGGCTGGATATAAAATTTGTATCTTTTTTTGCAAGTAACAGAAAAACATTGTTGAAGTGCATTCATGGTTAGGTTAAGCAAAAAGGCGTAATCATGGTACATAGAAAACAGGGCGTAATAATAGTACCTATTAGTATATGATACAAGTTTATAAGTAAGCCTTTAAAAAAGCACGCGCAACGAGTTTATGGGCAAAGCGGAGTGTCGACGGTGTTATATTGATACAAGTTCTATACTGATATTTTCATTTCAGTAGTCCACGAAGTTGATTCGACTGTGATTAATAATACCTATGTAGGTATTGTAAGTCACTGCTATCAGGTGGTGCTATCCTAAAAATTTAAAGCAATACATTTAGTTTATAATGATGCCTAAACAACCCTATGTCTCATTAATCCAATTTTAATAAAATAAATGAACTAGGTACTAACTTTACATTTTACCTTGCACGTTTATATAAGTAGCTAAGTTCTTTAATTTCATTTCCTTCGCCATTACAATCAAGTTTCTATTTACCGCGACATACCTAGTTATTCATCAGTACATTTTACGTTCTTATTTATCGCGAACTTATCATACCGTTTATGGAGACTCAAATTAACTTAGTACTTATTCATATTGCACATTTATATAAAGTAATTTATACATTTTTCTTCTTCTCTTCATTCGGTATTACAATCTTAAACTTCTATTTACCACTACATTTTTACTGGTCTCCGTGTTTTAAGTTCTTGTTTATCGCGACCTTATCGTGCCGTTTATAGCGACTTTCACTTATTTACCGCGAGTTATGTTATACAGCTTCCCTTAGATACTTAGAAACTTAGATACTTGGTTATTGTAAGATGAGATACACGTGCAGTGCTTATTCAGCACCTAAATGTTATAAAAGGTCTGAACACACCTATTCCCGTGTTCATTTGTCTCTTTGCTCATTTAGTGTATATAAGTGTTATGAGTAGAAGTGTTCCAAATCTTTGGTTGAATAAAATAAAATTTTTAAAAACGAAGTTTCTGATTCCCTAAACTTATTTGGCGCAGTCGAATCGGTAGGATACAGTGCAAGGAAATCCATGAATAGGACAATTCCGTAGGTTTCAACCTTTAGTGCACGAAAAAACCTAATATCTTTGAAGAATCAAGAAAAACATCAGGATTCTAGTAAGGTGAACTGAGTAGCTTTACGAGAATACATCGTGAGGTGGATTGAGCAGCCTCACAGAAAGAAGAAGCCGTTGAAAGAACCATTTTATTCACCAACCCTCGTGAAGACAAAAGGATATTGTCACCAGGCAATCGGGCCATCACGAGCTTCATCTAGTGGAAGACGAAAGGACATCGTCACTGGACAATTGGGTCACCACCTAGAGCCGTAGCATAAGAAAAATCAATCCAATGCGACTACAGATTTTAATATTGTAAGTCAATTTTATTTTAGTAGATTTAAACATACTTTAAAAGCAATTTTAGATAAATCTATTTTTCTCCTCATATTTAGAAAATAGAACTTTCTAAACCAGAAAAATCAGAAAAATAAATCTCGAGGAAATTTATTTTAAGTAGAATGTCAACAAAAATCTACAGAAAGTTTATAAAATAATATTACATAAAATAATACTGTTTATTTTATTGAAAATATACATTATTTCCAGAAAGCGAAATACTGCTTTCGCTATTACTAAGTGATTTTATTGGAAAATCAGTAGAATCAAAATAATACAGTTTATTTTGTCTTTATAAATCTAATTCTAGGAATTATAGTTAATTAAGATTCCAAAGTAACACAATACTAATTGTCCTATCATATACGCAACCCACACGTATCTACAACGAAATACAAACTTGCTTATTTAAGATCTAAGAAGTCCCAACGCTATTTTATACGTAAGAATATTTTATTTCATGTACAGAGGATCTTAATTTCCTTTTTTTTCAATTTATTAGTAAATTTAATTTCTGAATTATTTTATTCCATTTTTGGTTGTTCGATAGACTACTTATATATTATAATTTATTACAAATATTTTATTGTAAACTGGAAGGATTATCTGAACTTTTTAATAATTTAAATATTGAAAACCAGCCAGTTTCAAACGAAACCGAAATTAACATGGACCACGCACTTTACCGAATTTATTCAGAAAACATTCCTCTATTTAATGGAGAAGAACATATTTTACCATCTTTCATTCGAGCTAGCGAAGAATTAATCACTGCCTTTCAAAATGCACAACAAGCGAATGCTGCAGTAAATAAATTGATAATTAGTACAGTAGTAAGTAAATTGCGAGGTCATGCAGCCAAAATAATATGTCCAAGAAATGAATTAAACACATGGGCTCGTATCAAACAAACTCTAACAAACACATTTTCTGATGCTAGGAATATTGATTGTTTAGTAAACGATTTAATTACAACAACATTAAACAGAAATGAATCATTATCACAATATTTGGTCTGAGATTAAAAAATTTACGTAGTTTATTAGTTTCTAAATTAAATGACAGTGATGATACTGCTGCAACTAAAATAATTAAAGCTCAACATTTCGAACAATTCACTCTGAAAACCTTTATTAATAATCTACCCGAAAAAAATCGTAAAATGCAGTTATCGTAAAATGCAAAAATCCTGATTCAATAGAACAAGGAATTAGTTATGTAAAATCTGAAGAAGGAGATATAGAATTTAAATTAAGGACTCACTTGGACCCAAATTTTCACATGCTAACAGACAAATGACTAAACCAACAATTAATTCTAATCGTTCCTATAAACCACCGAATCATTCTCAAAATGATTTTCAAGCAAATCAATTTACACAATCATATCGACCTCCTATGAACAATCAATTTATGTCCCAACATTTTCAAAACTTTCAAAATCGACAACCATCATTCCAAAATAATTTCGAACAAACACAAAATTTTCAACCAAGACAAAATTTCCAAACTAGACAAAATTTCCAACAACTTTCAATGCAATACTTTCAAAGACAAATAAATAATTTCTCAAATAATCCTGCACCCAGCAATCAAACTAACGTTTTCAAACCAAATTAAAAAATAGTTAGAAATCTGCCAAAACCAACGCCTATGGACACATCTTCTAGCAATATTAGATTAACCCAACAACCTAGGTCTCGATCAGAGGAACTATTTAACTATTTGGTAGGTATAGATTATACTGCTAATCTTCAACCAACACATCAAACAGAATACCCTCACAATAATCAATTACCATTCATCAACTATGACGAAAATCCCAATCAAGAATATGAATATGAAACGTATGACAGTGAAACAGACTATACTTTAGAAAATCCTAACTATATACAAAGTAACGAACTTGACATAAATGAGGAAATAAATCAAAATTTTCAGGAAACCACGAATTTTGACGAAAATTACATAAACACTATAAGTTTGAATGCGATATCAACTGACTTACCTTACGTTCATATCCCTCAACTCAATGCAAATTTTTTAATAGACACCGGTAGTACGCGAAGTTTTATTTCCCAAAAATTAGCATATACATTTTTCAAAAATTCAATTAATGCAGAATATTTTCAAATTAAAACAGCTCACGGAATTTCAATCCATAATGAAACTATAAATATGCCATTGCAATATCTATTTCCCAATAAAAGAGGCAATGTATTTCATAAAATATATATATATTCAATTTTTCACCAAAATTTAATGGACTAATAGGTTTAGACTTATTACAACAAATTGGTGCTACAATAAATTTTAACACAAATACATTAGAAAGCAACTTTGGGAACATACCTATTTATTTTAATATCGACAGTAGAAAACATAACCAGAAACCAAATAAACAATTGGGAAAACCTTATAAATGTATCGTACCCCCACGTACTAAACAAGTAGCATATATACCAGTAAATATCAGTGAAATTGAATCAATAATAAATAATCCAGGAGACATCGACTTTGACGTATTAGAATATCTAGAACAACAAGCAAATAACGTCCCACTGAATAAAGAAGAAACGCCTCAACCGAACGAAGAAGTACAACAGAAGATAAACATCATCCAAGAAGTGAAATTGCTACCCTTAATAAAAATAGATACCTCAAATAATGAAGAAGTATTAGACATATCAGATAACGACGACACTATCCATACTTCTAACAATCCTAATACTTCCACAGTCCCTATCAATGTAGCTGAAGACAGAATCAGAAACGGAAACGACTTAATCATAGACGACATAATCAATAACAAACCTTATCAAGTTATCATAGATCGTAATCCACATTATAAATTTACTCATGACGATCATATACCGGGTTTCCCATTTCATTTGACTAATGGCAATTAACATGGGCTATTACATTTCATTGAATTTTATATTCTCAGGGCACACTATGAGAAATATTGCTAACGGAATCGATAGTACTGACTGTCAAACAGTTCTGATTACCAAAATACTAAAGCAACATGCTTTTTTAATTAAAATATCAATAAAAATCAGTTTTAAGTTAATAGGTGTAGTTTATATAACTGTTTTAAGAAACGTTATTAAACGTCATCAGGTGGACTAGTTGGTTGAGCGCATATACTATATCGCGTATTTCCTATGTTAGCCCATAAGCGGTTTCTCCGAAAACATCAAAGGACAAAAGATATAGTGCTATACTGTTCCAGAGACCCTTTGTTCGATTTGCGCATGCGCAGATTTTGTCGATATCCATGGTTACGGAAACTGACACATTGCTTATAGATTGACAGACTTTCCAACTTTCAACTTTTTTTAAAAGAAGTCGGTAGACAGAGATGCAGTATTTATGCTGCATGCTTATTGGAAGACGCGAAATTCGTGCGCATGCGCATATTTGACTAAGGTACTCTCGATAAGGATAGAGATTGTATGTCGGCGCCGTGTTGTTTTCGGAATTTTTGGGCCTCTACCCGCGATATAGTAGTATTATATATATATATATATATATATATATATATATATATATATATATGGTTGAGCGGCAGTGTTTCAAACTGAACCGCAAAGTTTTGCAGGTTCGAATCCCGCCCGAGACACTTTTTTTTACTTATTCATTCATTACAAATTATTAGTGTTTACTTATTAGAATAAATATGGTTTATTGTCAGTGCCTATGTAGTTATTATTTTTGAAAGTCACAATGTTTGTTTATCAAAAAAAAAAATAAAACATGTTTTAATTGGTTCGTTTCCTTTATCTTTAGCTAAAGCTACTATCTTATAAAATAAGTAATCAACAAGCAACATATTTTTTATTTATTACATGCACTGCGCTTTTACTAATAATAGTGTACTTATCTCTGCTAATAGTTACTACATATTATACCTCAATCTGGATATTGAATTAAACAGTTACAGAGGAACTGTCGTGAATTAGTAATAGGTTTTTTTTTGAGGAGTTTTTTTTAAAATATGATGTTTTTTTAAAATATATTTTTATTTAAAAAAAACTCATAATTTTAGAATTGTAGTTTTTTATTTAAAAAAAACCTATTACTAATTCACGACAGTTCCTCTGTAACTGTTAACTCAATATCCAGATTGACGTATAATATGTAGTAACTATTAGCATAGATAAGTACACTATTATTAGTAAAAGCACAGTGCATGTAATAAATAAAAAATATGTTGCTTGTTGATTACTTATTTTATAAGATACCTAGTAGCTTTAGCTAAAGATAAAGGAAACGAGCCAATTAATACATGTTTTATTTTTTTTTTTTTTGATAAGCAAAATATTTGGACTTTCAAAAATAATAACTAGGTACTGACAATGAACCATATTTATTCTAATAAGTAAACACTAATGCCCGTTTGCACCACTCCTGGTTAAATTTTAACGGATAGTTTAGATAAGCATTTTTATTCCTGTGGATAAATAGGATACGTCAAAAGAAAAACATCAGTATAGCACAAACATACACAAAATTATTTACAAACAATTAATTACATTTAGAATAAAATTCGTCCATATTATAAAAACATCCCTCGACCAGAAATGCCCTCAAAGACCCAACAAAAGCCTTTCTATTTTTACAAAGTCTAATATTCAATGGCAACCTATTGTATATATGCAAACCCACTACATTAGGTAGTCTTCTTGCTATGTTTAGCCTTCTATATGGAACATATAAATTATTTCTGTTCCTAGTAGAGTACTGATGGCGATCACCCTGTTTACCAAACGTATCATAATTGTCACAGATAAATGTACAGATTTCTAACAAAAATATTCCGGTAAGTGTCAATATCCTTAATTTTCTAAAGATATTCCTACATGACGCCTGATTAGTCGCCCCCACCATGCAACGAATAATTCGTTTCTGAGACAAAAACACATCAGACGTCATTGCGGATAATCCCCAAAAGCATATACCGTACTTTAATCGCGCAAATACCTGTGCATAATAAACACCCATTAACTGGTTCAGTGTAAGGACCTGTTTCAGATTTCGCATAAGGAAGCATACAGAAGCAAGCTTTGACGTAAGTGCGGAACAGTGATTCTTCCAAGTCAGAGTATCATCAATCATTAGATCCAGAAATTTGACATTCTTATCCTCCCCCAAAACATCACTGCCCACCTTTATATTCAGTTTAAGGTCACTATGATTCTGAGGAGTATGAAACCTCAACAAACTAGTTTTGGTATTATTTAGATATAAAAAATTGCAGCTGAACCAGTCATCCAAGTCGCGAAGAGCACTATTACATGCACTTTCTAAAATTTCATTACTTGGACGAGATACAATTAAAGAAGTGTCATCAGCATACAGAGTTGCAGAGACGCCATCAGGTAAACAATTTTCCAGGTCGTTTATATACAGAAGGAATAACACAGGGCCCAAAACAGAACCCTGAGGTACTCCAACCGTAACGTTCACATGTCGAGAACACACCTCTCGAACCTCTTGACCATAATTACAGGTTATTCTCACAGATTGCTGTCTATCTTTTAAAAAACTAGAGATCCATGACAACGTAGATCCTCTTATACCATATTTTTCGGACTTATACAATAGTCTATTGATGTTTACACAATCGAATGCCTTGCTGAGATCGCAAAAGATCCCAGCAGGGCACTCACCTCGGTCGACATGATTAATCAATTGTGTGTAGAAAGAATTTATCGCACTATGTGTAGATTTTTTGGACTGGAATCCGTGTTGTGACACGGTCAAAATACTGAATTTTTTTATAAAATTATCTAGACGAGATTTAAAACAGTACTCGAATATTTTACTAAAAGTAGGCGATAAAGTAATGGGCCTGTAATTCTCAACATTATGTTTATCAGATTTTTTATATACTGGTACAACATTGTTAAATTTAAGAGCTCTAGGAAACTGGCCTGTGCTAAATGACAAATTTATAAGGTAACATAGAGGCTCGAGTATCAGCTCAGCCACACACTTAATGAAATTCGAAGAAATCCCATACGGGCCTGAAGACTTTTTGTTTTTTAAATTATGCCTAATGACACTACGTACCTCGTCCTCAGTAACTGGTGCAAGAAACATACTCTCACGTTGGCTAAATGGCACGTCATTATATCTATCACAAGGCGAAATTTTACTTAATACCTTCAATGGTGCCTCTTCGAAAAAGCTCAAAAAAAGTGTAACCACATCTGAAGGATCCGTCACCATAGTTCCCTCATGTTCAAGTGATATACTGACATCTCTGCCACCACCACTGTTGCCACAGAGCGATCTCGTCACACCCCACACCGCCTTCGAAACATTGTCAGAGTTTTCTATTATGTTTTGATAAAATCTTTTTTTTGTTCTATTTACTAAACTGATGTGTTCATTTTTTGCTTGTTTATAAATTTCAACATTAATAAAATGTGATTTCATTAGCCTATATGCATCTTTTAAATTGTTACTAGATTGTCTTACTTCTGGCGTTACCCATTTTTTAGCAGGCATAACTCTTTGTTTTTTTACTTGAAAATGTAAATTGAAAAGATTAATAAATGAGTTATAAAACAAATCAAAAGCATCGTCAATGTTATTTAATGTATATAAAGTAGGCCATCTTATTTGAGCCAAATGATTACTAAATTTCTGAATATTAAAATTACAGAAATTTCTCCGATACACGAAACTATCTGCGTTAACCGGACTATTTTTAAAAGCTGCTGATGTGTAGAAAATCGCCCTATGATCAGACAGGCAAGTGTTATATACAAAAACACTCGCTGAGGCAACGTTATAGAATACCAAATCTAGCTTGTTATCACCCCGAGTGGGTTCTTTAACTTTATTTGTCATATTATAGGTCTCCATGAGTTTACACAGACTATTATATTTAAGAGGATGGTCATCTGGGTCCAAATTAAAGTCCCCAGTCAAAACTATTGTTGTTTTAGAACTAAATAGAACATCTAATATATCAGACAACCTATTATAAAAAATTTCAAAGTCTCCTGACTGCCCAGGAGACCTATAACAATTCAAAACAATAATCTTCTTTTCAGAATGAACACACCATTCCACCCCACAAATCTCAATATCTTGCGCCCGGCAATACTGATCCAGATCAATAGGTTTGGTATCCAGATGACTCGCACACCATATACCTACCCCACCGCCTCTTAGTACGGATCTTGAATAGCTAGCAACATTTACAAAACCTGGAAAATTAAACACATTTTCTGATCGAGACCACGTTTCTGTAAAACATAAAAACTTAAAATTTTGTTTATCTAAAAACTCAGAAACAATTAAGTTAGTTTTATCAATATTAAGACTTTGACAATTTAGCAGCAACAAGTCATTCTGTGATGCCACGCCTACGTCGGTTGAGTTTCTATTTTCTTCCGATGAAAAAACCTCGAGACTAGAGTTCCGCGGGGCCAAATTTCAGGTTGCATTACCTTGTCCATATTTTGGAGATCAACTGTAGCTTTAAATGATGCGTAATACTGTGGAAATTTCGAGAAGTTTTGATCCTCAACTCTTACTTCTGGGAATTTTGTATGAAGAAAATCTTCCACCTGTCTACTAGTAGTAGAAGGATCAAGCCGAGAAATATATATAAAAGCTTTTTTTGGTACTGTTTTTAAGTCACCATTTTCAGTATCTCCTACAATAATATCTTGCTTTTTCCTCTGAGTACTTTTTCGTTTAACAACACTGGTCCATTTTTCTTTCTCAACCGTGATGACATTATTTCTAAGGGAATCACTTTTGTCAATATTATTTCCGAGAATGTTTGCATTTGTTTGGTTTTGAACTGTACTATTGTTTATTTTGGTTTTAGAGTTTTTGTTACCTCTTAAAGGCAAAGATAGCGCACTCGTTTTTGTTGTTTGTTTTTCAACCGTTACGTTGTTTTTTACCTGGTTTGCCGACTGCTCATCGTCTTGTGGTTTAGCCGTCTCGCAATTTTTATTCAATAATCTAATTTGCACATTCAACAAAGCAATCTTGTCATTTAGTTCATGAATTATGCTGTCCTTTTGTTTTATAATATACTGGAAGATATGTATATCTATCTTTTTTTCTTCACCTATTAGAATATTTAGAGCATCGTAAAAGTCAGCATCTTCCTTATTCGTATTTTCGCAGCAAATTACATTTTGTTCACTAACAACCTTGACATTTAACAGCTTAGCACAACTAGGATGAAAATATGATTTACAATTTACACAAATAAGTGGATTTGTAGTTTTTACTTTGCATCGTTTGCAGAGCGAACTTATACCACTACCGCTCGCGGCTGCCATCACTTTTGATGATCACAGTTTAACCGTTAGTTTAATATAAAATCCGTTGCACCGGCAAGTAACTTATGGTTAAAGCATTGTTAAAATTTGAAAAATTAATCGGTGCTTACAGTGCTGGTTACAGGTCAGTTAAATAAAAGTGAGGTTAATTTTAAAAATTGTGTTAATTGTGTCGAAAATTAAAATCAACTGTTGTGATACTTGTGTGCTTTAACTCTGAAACTTGTTAATTGCTCTGACATACTGTATAATACACAGATTATAGATAGTGCATAATATGAAATACCTATTAGGTGTACAGAATATTTCCCCATAGTAAAAAATATAATAAGACATACATAATGGCTATGAACTTATTTGGATTCCAAGGCGACATTGCCGAGGATATAAATGATTATCATGATTTGGAAGTTTTAGAATTTTTAGAGTTCGGTATTCCACGAGAGGTATATGTTAGGGCCGATTACTTTCACACATTAGATGATGTATCATTCCGAAGACGTTTTCGGTTATCTAGAGAATGTACTCTTCGTTTATTGGGTTTAATAGATCATAGACTTGAATTTCCACATGATAAGTTTATGTGTATAAACGAGTGTAGTTATAAAAATCGAGAATTAAATAAAGATAGAGATAAAGCTAAAATTAAACACAGTCACAGTAAATCTGAAAGTAATTGGAATGATTATAAGAAATTAAGAAATATGGTAACATTGGCTATTCGTAATGAAAAGAAAGCCTATTTTAAATCTGCCTTTAGAGCTAATAATGCAAAAGAAGTATGGTCTTCCTTAAAATTACTAAATTTTCAATCGCATAAACAATTTTGTGAATTGCCGAACAGTTTGTCGAATGTTGATAATATTAATAACCATTTTGTTCATTCAATTCCTCAGTTATCCCCTGACAAGCATGTTATTTCCTATTATGAAAACAGTACTAACCCCCTAAACAAAGACTCTTTTAAGTTCCAACCTATAACGGAAGTCGAAGTTTTAAAAATAATTTCTAACATTAGAAGTAAAGCAATGGGACATGACGGAATTAATATATTAACAATTCAATTATGTGTACCATTTTTGCTCCCATATATTACTCATATTATTAATTTTTGTTTACAGAACTCTGTGTTTCCCTCCTTATGGAAAAAAGCACTGGTAATTCCTCTGCCCAAAAAAAAAAACTTTGAACCTAAATAATATTAGACCTATTAGCCTCCTTCCTACATTTTCTAAAATTCTAGAAAAGGCAATGGAACTACAATTACGAAAACATTTAGCTATTAATAGTGTCATTCCTATTAATCAGTCTGGCTTTAAAAGTAATCATAGTTGCTGCTCTACTCTTCTTAGCTTAATTGATGATATATTTTCTGCCCTTGATAGAAATAAATTGCTATTATTGGTGTTATTGGACTTTTCAAAGGCCTTTGATACTCTGAATCATCAACTTTTATTTGCTGTTTTAAAGTTTATTGGACTCGCACCTGCTGCAAGAAAATTACTTTCTAATTACCTTAAAAATAGAGAGCAAGCCGTAATCTACAATAACAATACATCTCAATTTTTAACTATTGTTCAAGGCATCCCGCAAGGTTCCATCCTAGGGCCACTACTATTTATTATTTATACTTCGAATTTCCCTTCAAGTTTTGTCTCTTGTATGCAGTATTATTTTGCGGATGATACTCAAATATTTTTACCATTTTACCCCGAGGAAAGTGTGCAAGCTATTTCAGCAATTAATTATGATTTAAACAATTTTGCAAAAGTTGCTCGTGGACATTGTTTACAAATTAATGGGAGTAAATCGGTGGCTATTATTTTTGGCAGGAAAAAAGAAAGAGAAAATTTTTCTCAGCTTTATAATAACATGATAAGTTTAGATGATATTAATATTAATTTTAAAGTTTCTGTTCGAAACCTAGGCCTTGTCATCGATCAAAATTTAAATTTTTCATTACATGTTAACAAATGTCTACAAAAAGGTTATATAAATCTTAAAGCTATATATGCTAATAGATTATTTTTAGATCAAAAATTAAAAGCAATGCTTTGCGATTCTTTAGTTTTAAGTCATATGAACTACTGTGATATTATATATGATCCCTGTTTATCAGCATTCGATGCTGGTCGAATTCAAAAGCTTCAAAATTCATGCTTACGTCTAATATTCGGTATTCGTAAATATGGTCACATAAGTCATACTTTCAAAAGAATGCGTTGGTTAAACATGAAAAATAGAAGATATATTCACTCGGCTTGTTTTTTTCATAAACTCTTGTTAACTAGAACTCCTGCTTATTTATACAACAAAATTCGCTACCGTTCTGATGTGCATAACGTCAATATTCGTCATAAGAATACTATCACACCTCCCATACACAATACTCAATTTTTTAAACGATCCTTTTCATACAATGTCGGTAAAACCGTCAATAATTTGCCCGGCTGTGCTAGATCTATGACCATGAATAGGTTTAAGAGATTTGTTTCTGATGTCACCATGGATGCTGTACAATAGGATGACTTTCATGAAATATAGTTATTTTGTATTGAGACAATGTATCCTATCTTGATATTAGCAATATCACCATTATAAGTAGTAGTATAATACCTTAACATTGCATTTTTTCTGATTTATTAGTTAGTTTATTTATAGTTGATTTCTACTTTTTTTATAACATATTATCTACGAATTAATGGGTTAGGTGGAAGAGCAGGTGGCTAACTTGTTAGCCAATCTGAACCTCGCCCTTATCCTGTCTTGTTTTGTAAGGTAATATAATATGTAATATATGTGGATAATAAAGACCTTTATTATTATTATTATTATTATTATTAAATATTTGTTACAATGTATGTATATATTTCAGAAATAACTCCGTAAGTCCAATTAATCAGTTACTAATAACATTACGAATGTCTTCAACTGGAGGACATTTACAGTTAATTGCCGATTTTGGTGGCATGCACATTTCTACTGCCTCCCGAATAGTTAAAAGAGTCTCTGCGGCCATAGCAAGTTTATATAGAGACTATATAAAATTTCCTGTACACCCTGAAGATTTGAGAACAACACAGCAACATTTTTATAATATTGCATCTTTTGCAAGAGTTTGTGGTGTTATTGACTGTACACATATTAAAATACAATCACCGGGTAAGGACATTTTAATATTAACGAATGATATATACTTAATTAAGTATCTTTATAATCTATACCATTTATTTGTATGTAATTTTATTTTATTTCGTAGGTGGTGATGATGCCGAGGTGTACAGGAGTCGAAAATAGTATTTTTCTTTAAATGTACAAGCAATTTGTGACTCCCATTTGAAATTGATGAATGTGGTAGCACGTTGGCCGGATTCTGTCCATGACTCAACAGTATTTATTCACAGTCAGATCTGCAATGAATTTGAAAATAACTTACATCCAAATTGTGTATTGTTAGGGTAAGTAACTTATTGAAATTGACAGTAAAATTTAGTTGATGAAATCAATATATCATTTTAGGGGATAGTGGATATGCCTGCAACAATTATTTGTTAACACCACTGTTGAATCCTGTTGAACAAGCAGAACAACTTTATAATGAAAGCCATATAAGAACCAGAAACTGTATAGAACGATGCTTTGTGGTTTTAAAGCGACGTTTTCCTATATTGGCTTATGGTTGTCGGCTAAATATCAATACTATACTTACCGCTATAGTAGCAACATGTATTTTACACAATTTAGCTTTAGAAATGGGGGATGCAGAACCACCAGTTTTACCAGATGAATTAGATGAACACCAATTAAACCTACTGATCGTAAATGGCCAAGTCCCAGAAATTGTGAATAATGATGCTAATAGAAATGTTACGAGACAGCAAATGATAGAGTATTTTTCACATTTATAAAACCGCAAAAAATTTCAATAAAACCATTCTAAAATATGTTAATTTCTTTATTTTTCATTGGGATGAATTACAAAATATTTGAAGATAAAAACTTCTTGCACAGAAAGGAGAAAAGTTCATAGGTAGGCTTAGTTTTTTTGAAATTTGCCCTCTAATAACTTTCCACTATTACAAGGTGGACATTATTAAAAACATCATCAATTACAAAATTTGATAGTTTTTCAACACAGATATGAGTATTATCTTTGTTTCAGGTGTTGTCAGATAATAACTTTCATTGTGCCTGTTTTATTTCTATGTCCAATAATTCATTTTTTATCATAAGTTTATAAAGTTCAGATTCTCTTTGCTTGTCTCTTTCCATTTTAGCGAAGTATTCTTCTAAGCACCTTTTTTGTAGTTCCTCATATTTTTGCAGTGTAGATAACCGAAGCCCCCTCTTGCTTTCTTATATCTGCCACTTCTTCGTATTTCTTTGCAACAGATGACTTTGCAGAAAGAATAGGTCGTCTTCTATTCTGCCATTCACTACCAGATTTTGAAGCTGTACTAGGTAAGTCTGTGACATCCTATATTTAAACACTTTTATTAATGTCTCACGTTAAAAACCTAGGTACATTACCAAACATAAAACAGAAAAGTTAAAATGAATATTGGTGAAGTACCTAATGAATTTTACCCAAATATATATTAGTTCAGTTATAGTGTTTTTGTAGTTGGTATTTATTAATATGTACCTACTTTATTATTTCCTTTGGTGTGGGCTAAATTTTTATGCAATGGTTGTCTTAACATTGCAGGCGTATGACGTTTCCAGTTTATTTCAAGCTGCGGCACATTCTGAAATAAAAATACAAAAATATTTTTAAATTTTTTCAGTAACTATTGTAGTTAATATCTAACCTCTGTAGAGTGCATCTGTTCGCTATATAATTGCTTTGCATCTTCCATTTCATTATCATTATTAGTGACCTCAAAAATGATTTCTTCAGTAACACAATTAGTCAAATTATCACTTTCTTCATATTTCTGGTGTTCATTCTTGAAAACAAAAATCATTTAAGGTAATGTTAAAGAGATACTATCTAATTGTTGCAAAGTATCATTCATGTCTTTAATTTGTTTGTAACATTTTACAAAACATTACTTACCACATCATATCATTTATCTCCATCATATATATTGCTCAATCCATATACAGTTTTTTTGTTGACAATATCCATTGTTAAATCAAAAACAGGATCATTTATTTTTGTATACCTGCCTCCACCAGTGGCAGTGATTTCTTTTTTTTTCCACAGCAGCTTTTTTATGTACTAGACGTTTTTGGTTTTCGAAAAACCCTTTAATGTTTTCCACACTTCTATTTACAGAGTTTGGAGTTGTGGCATTAAATTCTAATGTAATTTTCTTCCACGCATCCTGCTTTTCATGCCAAGAAACTGCATCCGTTTTTTTATTTTCTATGATACCCTTGTACTTAGTTATTATATATAGATTATTTTTTTCGTCAGGAGAAAAATTAGGAGATCGAATTCTTTTTCTACCACTTTCAATGTTTTCCATAACTATTATAATAGGTCCGTAATACAACCTGATACAACACGATTGAATGAATTGATATGCTGGCTGGATACAAGATACAACTATTTTTATGACTTCAATCAAACGAAATCTGTGAATCAGACACAGAAATAAATATTTCTGTGGAATCAGATCAAACATAAAGAATTATGTGATTTGTGGAGTAAACTGCAAACCATGAAAGATAAAGAGAGCAAACCACCAAACTTCAGCAATTTCCGCTCAGATTTTAGGTTAAGTTCATAAGTTAAAACATCAGAGTGTTAAACTGTTCATGTTCAATTCGAAAGTTCCTACATCTTCAACAAAGTAACATAAAAATAACCAACTCTTTGTAATGTTGCCAGATGTACCATGCGGTTAGTAAACCAAACGATGCACTGTGTGCGGTGCAACGTGAATATTAGTTTACTTCGAGTTAAATTTTAACGGGGGTTAAGTAACCAAGACATTTAATCAAAATCGGTGCAAAGGGGATAATAATTTGTAATGAATGAAAAAGTAAAAAAAAAGTTGTCTCGGGCGGGATTCGAAACTGCAAAATTTTGCGGTTCAGTTTGCAACACTGCCGCTCAACCAACTAGTCCACCGGATGACGTTTAATGATGTCTCTTAAAACAGTTACATAACTGTTTTAACTACACCTATTAACTTAAAACGAATTAAAAAAGCATTTCGCTTTAGTATTTTGGTAATCAGAACTGTTTGACAGTCAGTACTATCGATTCCGTTAGCAATATTTCTCAGAGTGTGCCCTGGGAATATAAAATTCAATAAAATGTAATAGCCCATGTTAATTGCCATTAGTCAAATGAAATGGGAAACCCGGTATACGAAGGTCATAGAATCAAATCAGTAGAGTTACACCCTAATGACACTAGAAACTTTCTAAAATTACTTGAATATCACGTCAATCCTTCAGGTACGACTTATTTTTACATTTCAAACGAACAATTAAAGAAATCATTATTACAAATATATGATAAATATTTCACTAAATCTTTCAAAATCATTATTTGTACAAAATTAATAAACAATGTCCCCGATAAAGAAGAACGCACTTTGTTAATAAAGCATCAACACGAAAGCAAAACTAACCACAGAGGTATACACGAAATATTTGAACGACTAAAAACTAATTACTATTGGCGTAATATGAAATCTGATATCACTCAATATATTAACAATTGCCCAACATGTCAGAAAACAAAATATGAAAGACATCCTACAAAAACTAATCTGTGTATAACAGATACCCCTAATCAACCTTTCCAAAAATTACATATCGATGCATTCCATTTTAAAAGTCAAACGTTTTTAACAATCATAGACAAATTCACTAAATTAGCTCAAGCCTATCCAATTGAAAAAAACCGCAAAAAGCGTTACAGATGCATTAGTAAAATTCTTTTTAACATTTGGCATACCAGAATCAACGACAACGGACAATGGCACCGAATTTAAAAACGATTGCGTTAAAGAATTACTTAAAACCCACAAAATTCAAATTCATTTCACTACCCCTATGCACCATGAATCAAACGCACCGATAGAAAGATTTCATTCCACTCTAATCGAACATTTAAGAATATTAAGTGAATAACACAAAAATTCCCACATTAACGAATTATTGCCCTATGCTATTATTGCTTATAACAGTAGCCTTCATAAAGCAACGAATTTTACACCTTTTGATCTAACCTTTGGACACATTTGTTCCAGAGATCCATTCGATTTAGTAATCACCACCTTTTACTCCGATTACGCAAATTCTCATAAACAAAGACTTAATAAGATATACGAAAAAGTACGCGATTTACAAATAAACCAAAAAGAAAAAATTATCGCTAAACATAATGAAAAAATTACTCCCACCTAGTTTAAAGTAAAACAAATAGTTTACAAAATTCTAAGCCCTCGTTCAAAAAGCGAAAATAGACACTCAGGTCCTTGCGAAATTTTAGAACTTTTGCAAAACAATAAAGCGAAAACAAAAAATCTAAAAACTCATAAAATAGAAACAATCCATCTTAAAGAATTAAAAACTCGAAACATTCCCATTCCAGGTTCCTCATCGTCCACACCACACTAATGACAAATACATATCACCAATATGATGAAAACCCCGGACTTTTACCAATCACCTTAGGTGGTTTTACCAACTACTCAACTATCAACTGACTATTGGACTTTTACTCAAGTTTTTGGTCCAAACCCAATTATTGAAGAATTCACTATATTAAAGGATAGAGCAAAAGATATAAAAACATCCATTGAATCAAGCAAAATCCATATAGTAGAATTTTTTAATACACACAATATCATTTCAAATATAGAAATTAGGATACAGAGTCAATTAACACAATTAATACCTGAACTAGTTATTCGAAAGAAAAGAGGTTTAATAAATGGCTTAAGTTCCATAATTAAATGCCTAACTGATAATTTAGACCAAAGCGACGCTGAAAAATTTGACAAACAAATTAGTAATCTGCAACAAAATCAAAATAAGCTTAAAATAATCATGTCAGATCAAATCTCATTAATGAACATTTCAATAAATAATTTTAATGAAAAAAGTAAAAATATTTCTCACAATCAGTTAATGTTACATTCTAAAATTATTCAACTAGAAGAAGCACTAAAAATTAAAAATGCATTGAACATGATTATAAGTACTTTCTCATACACACAACTTTAAATCAGAGAATGCTTTCTTTTAAAATGATATGTGATACATTAGAAAAGATAGAAACAGCTATAAGCTTCGCAAAATTAAATACACTTCATAATTCCATAATAAATCCTCATGTATTTTTACAAGAAATAAAAAGTATAGAAAAACATCTGAATTATTTTAAATTGCCCTTTTCAAGCAAAATTAGTAATATCTTAAAATTTGAAAAACTAGTTACTATTAAAAGCTACTTAAAAGGTACTGAAGTTATTTTTATACAAGAACTACCACTAATTCCTTTCCCAGTAAAAATTAATAATTCCTATTTTACATTAATTCCCAATCTAGCAATTAGTAAATACAATTTTATCGAATCCAACATAAAATGTCTGGAATTTCAAGATAAACAATATATTTGTACAGACGCCATTAAACGTCGAATCCAAAAAGGAAACACAAATTGCGACTTGAAGCAATAAAATATTCCAAATTATCTTCAGATTGTATACTAACAGAAACAAACGTAAATTCTACAATTATACACAAAATCAATATGGCAAACTATATTGCTATCTTTACTAATACTATAATTATCACAGAAACTTGTAATAATATAAAAAGTAATATTAATTTAAAAAGAGGCAGCTACGTCATCGAATTAGATGAAGATTGCTATACAGTAATTGATAAATTTAAATTAAAAACCAATAAAATACATAAATTACACATAAATAACTTAGCCGTCCCTCAATTATCGATTGCTGTAGACACTTTTATAAGTAAAACAGTAAATTTTTATGATTTAAGTCTATAAATACCCAGAAAATGCTTGACGTAGAGAAAAAATTAGAAATGCAGAAATTAAATTTGAACGAAATCAATGATAATCCAATTACTTCAAGTATTAGTGCCGGCACGGTAATATTATATACAGGGTTATTGAGAACCTATCCAAAATAAAATTTGGGGATGTTCAACATACATGTAGAAATGTGGTAGTGCAAAAAGAAATTTTTTTGGCGGGGTCTGAAAACTATTTAAAAATTTTTCATTGCACGCCGCTGGATACTGGTCCACTGTAATGGAGTGATCTTGGGACTGACAATGCAAACTAGCTAGCACGGAAGAAACCGGGTTTATTTAAAATAAACTTAAAGATAGATAGATCTGACCAAAGTGACGTGTCTTTAAAATGAATAAAATTTTGTTATACTAATTTTTAGAATTGCTCTACTTGATTACTAGGTATTACAAACATGAAATTTATAAAAAAAATTGCACATACCTTGTTACAAAAGCTGTTCGAAATAATATTCCTTAACTTGTACATACTTTTGGGCACGCCTTATCCAATTTTGCCGAACCAAACCAAATGTTCCTCCTGGTTGCTGATCAAAACGCAAATTATTAAGTAAATTGGAGATTTTCAGCATTTTGCTGCAACAACCACTCACAAAACCTAACTCGTCTCGTAATTGATAATCCACTGGTAACAGTGCTTGAAAAAGCTGGATATGATACGGATAAAACTGAACTTCGTGTAGTAAGCGCCACACCGTTGATTGGGGTACCCTAGGCACCTGCCTATAGCGATCACGTATTGTCACGGACAAGATTCAACACTTGTTCTTCAGCTGCTAAAATACGTTGTGGTCGTCCAGGGCCACCATCTCGTCCTGCATTTGCACGTAAATTACCAGTATCACGGCCACGTTGTACCACTGCCGTAAAAGTTGTATGATTTGGCGTGTGTCGATTGGGAAATCGTTGCGCATATAAGCGCGAAGCTGCCAATTAATTTTGTCCAACTTCGCCATAAATAAGAATCATGTCCATTAACTCAGCATTACTGTACACATAAGCCATTTTGAAAATTTACACACTCAACTCTTTACGCACTTTACAACATCCGCGAAGCGACACTACTAGACTGACGACTCACAGACAATACAGATATTATCCCCACTCCACCATTATTCGGTCGGTTTTAAATTCCAGACAAAAACGTGTCTAGTTTTTTATCACATTCTTAGGAATGTGGTAGGTATATCAAATGGTAAAGTACAGTTGCCCAGCTACGTAGTCCTTTATAATGGTATAACTTTAAACATTGTTTACGGGAAATCCTAATTACTTTTATTACAATTTTTTTGGTGATATCGATTTCTTATTTAAGGATGCACATATCCTCAAAGTTTGTTAGATGAGTTCTGAATAAGGCTGTATAGTTTTAATTACAATTTTGATATACTTACTAATAAAAAAGATTGTAAATCTTGCAAAAACCAAAAATAAAAATCGGATTGATCATGAAATGGAAATTAAAATTTAAAATCATTGAAATCGTAAATTTTAATCAAAACGGGGAGGAGTTATGTTATACAGCTTCCCTTAGATACTTAGAAACTTAGATACTTGGTTATTGTAAGATGAGATACACGTGCAGTGCTTATTCAGCACCTAAATGTTATAAAAGGACGTCAATAAAGGTGGCACCCCCACTTCGATTAATTTAAAATATTTTTAGCCTATAATTTAGTGCTAATTAAAGACTAATTTGTACCCATTAAAAATAATTTGTACCCATAACCGTTTAGCTGTAATTCGCATTTCAAAAGTGGGGGTGCTGAAATTAAATCAACTTAGCACCCCCACTTGCAAGTAGGAGAAAATTAATCAGCCCATAACGAAGTACTAATTAAAGACTAATTTGTACCCACTTCAGAAATTTTGTACCCATTACCATTTAGCCATAATTCACACTTGATAAGTGTGAAAATCGAAATTAAATTAATTTGACACATCCACTTGCAGTTAGAGGAAATGTAATTGGACCATAACAGTGTACTAATTAAAGACTAATTTGTACCCACTTTAGAAATTTTGTACCCATTATCATTTAGCTATGATTTCCACTTGAAAAGTAGAAAAACATGAATTAATTAAATCAATTTGACACATCTACTTGCAGTTAGGGGAAATGTAATAGGGCCATAGCAGTGTCCTAATTAAAGACTAATTTGTACCCACTTTAGAAATTTTGTACCCATTATCATTTAGCTATAATTCCCACTTGAAATGTAGAGAAACAGAAATTAATTAAATCAATTTGACACATCTACTTGCAGTTAGGGGAAATGTAATAGGGCCATAGCAGTGTCCTAATTAAAGACTAATTTGTACCCACTTTAGAAATTTTGTACCCATTATCATTTAGCTATAATTCCCACTTGAAATGTAGAGAAACAGAAATTAATTAAATCAATTTGACACATCTACTTGCAGTTAGGGGAAATGTAATTAGGCCATAACAGTGTCCTAATTAAAGACTAATTTGTACCCACTTCAGAAATTTTGTACCCATTACCATTTAGCCATAATTCACACTTGATAAGTGTGAAAATCGAAATTAAATTAATTTGACACATCCACTTGCAGTTCGGGGAAATGTAATTGGACCATAACAGTGTACTAATTAAAGACTAATTTGTACCCACTTTAGAAATTTTGTACCCATTATCATTTAGCTATAATTTCCACTTGAAAAGTACAAAAACATGAATTAATTAAATCAATTTGACACATCTACTTGCAGTTAGGGGAAATTTAATTGGGCCATAACAGTGTACTAATTAAAGACTAATTTGTACCCACTTTAGAAATTTTGTACCCATTACCATTTAGCTATAATTTCCGGTTGAAAAGTAGAGAAACCGAAATTAATTAAATCAATTTGACACATCTACTTGCAGTTAGGGGAAATGTAATTGGGCCATAGCAGTGTCCTAATTAAAGACTAATTTGTACCCACTTTAGAAATTTTGTACCCATTATCATTTAGCTATAATTCCCACTTGAAATGTAGAGAAACAGAAATTAATTAAATCAATTTGACACATCTACTTGCAGTTAGGGGAAATTTAATTGGGCCATAACAGTGTACTAATTAAAGACTAATTTGTACCCACTTTAGAAATTTTGTACCCATTATCATTTAGCTATAATTCCCACTTGAAGTGTAGAGAAACAGAAATTAATTAAATCAATTTGACACATCTACTTGCAGTTAGGGGAAATGTAATTAGGCCATAACAGTGTCCTAATTAAAGACTAATTTGTACCCACTTTAGAAATTTTGTACCCATTACCATTTAGATATAATTTCCGGTTGAAAAGTAGAGAAACCGAAATTAATTAAATCAATTTGACACATCTACTTGCAGTTAGGGGAAATGTAATTGGGCCATAGCAGTGTCCTAATTTAAGACTAATCTGTACCCACTTTAGAAATTTTGTACCCATTATCATTTAGCTATAATTTCCACTTGAAAAGTAGAAAAACATGAATTAATTAAATCAATTTGACACATCTACTTGCAGTTAGGGGAAATTTAATTGGGCCATAACAGTGTACTAATTAAAGACTAATTTGTACCCACTTTAGAAATTTTGTACCCATTACCATTTAGCTATAATTTCCGGTTGAAAAGTAGAGAAACCGAAATTAATTAAATCAATTTGACACATCTACTTGCAGTTAGGGGAAATGTAATTGGGCCATAGCAGTGTCCTAATTAAAGACTAATTTGTACCCACTTTAGAAATTTTGTACCCATTATCATTTAGCTATAATTCCCACTTGAAATGTAGAGAAACAGAAATTAATTAAATCAATTTGACACATCTACTTGCAGTTAGGGGAAATTTAATTGGGCCATAACAGTGTATTAATTAAAGACTAATTTGTACCCACTTTAGAAATTTTGTACCCATTACCATTTAGCTATAATTTCCGCTTGAAAAGTAGAGAAACCGAAATTAATTAAATCAATTTGGCACATCTACTTGCAGTTAGGGGAAATGTAATTGGGCCATAGCAGTGTCCTAATTAAAGACTAATTTGTACCCACTTTAGAAATTTTGTACCCATTATCATTTAGCTATAATTTCCACTTGAAATGTAGAGAAACAGAAATTAATTAAATCAATTTGACACATCTACTTGCAGTTAGGGGAAATTTAATTGGGCCATAACAGTGTACTAATTAAAGACTAATTTGTACCCACTTTAGAAATTTTGTATCCATTACCATTTAGCTATAATTTCCGGTTGAAAAGTAGAGAAACCGAAATTAATTAAATCAATTTGACACATCTACTTGCAGTTAGGGGAAATGTAATTGGGCCATAGCAGTGTCCTAATTAAAGACTACTTTGTACCCACTTTAGAAATTTTGTACCCATTACCATTTAGCTATAATTTCCGCTTGAAAAGTAGAGAAACCGAAATTAATTAAATCAATTTGACACATCTACTTGCAGTTAGGGGAAATGTAATTGGGCCATAGCAGTGTCCTAATTAAAAACTAATTTGTACCCACTTTAGAAATTTTGTACCCATTATCATTTAGCTATAATTCCCACTTGAAATGTAGAGAAACAGAAATTAATTAAATCAATTTGACACATCTACTTGCAGTTAGGGGAAATGTAATTGGGCCATAGCAGTGTCCTAATTAAAAACTAATTTGTACCCACTTTAGAAATTTTGTACCCATTATCATTTAGCTATAATTCCCACTTGAAATGTAGAGAAACAGAAATTAATTAAATCAATTTGACACATCTACTTGCAGTTAGGGGAAATGTAATTAGGCCATAACAGTGTCCTAATTAAAGACTAATTTGTACCCACTTTAGAAATTTTGTACCCATTATCATTTAGCTACAATTCCCACTTGAAAAGTAGAAAAACCGAAATTAATTAAATCAATTTGACACTTCTACTTGCAGTTAGGGGAAATGTAATTGGACCACAACAGTGTACTAATTAAAGGTTAATTTGTACCTTTTACAGAAACCTTTGATTTTCCTATAATAACTGCCACTTAATTACAGGAAAATCTGAAATTAAATCGTTTTGACACCTATACTTTTGGTTAAGGGAAATCTAGTTAGCCCATAGCAGTGTACTCATTAAAGACTAATTTATACCCAATAAAAAATTGTACCCATGATCATTTACTATCGAAATAAATGAAATAAACCCATGAGTTTGGAAACCGATATTAAGAAAACGTAGGGGCGAAATTGGGATCATATATTATAGCCTCACTATTACTTTATTGTGTGCTAAAATTTCAGTAAGTTTCGATTAGCGATTTTTTAGTTATTAATGAAAATGTAGAAAAAACACGGTTTTTCTACACTGCTATGGCCCAATTACATTTCCCCTAACTGCAAGTAGAAGTGTCAAATTGATTCAATTAATTTCAGTTTTTCTACTTTTCAAGTGGGAATTGTAGCTAAATGATAATGGGTACAAAATTTCTAAAGTGGGTACAAATTAGTCTTTAATTAGGACACTGTTATGGCCTAATTACATTTCCCCTAACTGCAAGTAGATGTGTCAAATTGATTTAATTAATTTCTGTTTCTCTACATTTCAAGTGGGAATTATAGCTAAATGATAATGGGTACAAAATTTCTAAAGTGGGTACAAATTAGCCTTTAATTAGGACACTGCTATGGCCCAATTACATTTCCCCTAACTGCAAGTAGATGTGTCAAATTGATTTAATTAATTTCGGTTTCTCTACTTTTCAACCGGAAATTATAGCTAAATGGTAATGGGTACAAAATTTCTAAAGTGGGTACAAATTAGTCTTTAATTAGTACACTGTTATGGCCCAATTAAATTTCCCCTAACTGCAAGTAGATGTGTCAAATTGATTTAATTAATTCATGTTTTTCTACTTTTCAAGTGGAAATTATAGCTAAATGATAATGGGTACAAAATTTCTAAAGTGGGTACAAATTAGTCTTTAATTAGGACACTGCTATGGCCCAATTACATTTCCCCTAACTGCAAGTAGATGTGTCAAATTGATTTAATTAATTTCGGTTTCTCTACTTTTCAACCGGAAATTATAGCTAAATGGTAATGGGTACAAAATTTCTAAAGTGGGTACAAATTAGTCTTTAATTAGGACACTGTTATGGCCTAATTACATTTCCCCTAACTGCAAGTAGATGTGTCAAATTGATTTAATTAATTTCTGTTTCTCTACATTTCAAGTGGGAATTATAGCTAAATGACAATGGGTACAAAATTTCTAAAGTGGGTACAAATTAGTCTTTAATTAGGACACTGCTATGGCCCAATTACATTTCCCCTAACTGCAAGTAGATGTGTCAAATTGATTTAATTAATTTCGGTTTCTCTATTTTTCAAGCGGAAATTATAGTTAAATGGTAATGGGTACAAAATTTCTAAAGTGGGTACAAATTAGTCTTTAATTAGTACACTGTTATGGCCCAATTAAATTTCCCCTAACTGCAAGTAGATGTGTCAAATTGATTTAATTAATTTCTGTTTCTCTACATTTCAAGTGGGAATTATAGCTAAATGATAATGGGTACAAAATTTCTAAAGTGGGTACAAATTAGTCTTTAATTAGGACACTGCTATGGCCCAATTACATTTCCCCTAACTGCAAGTAGATGTGTCAAATTGATTTAATTAATTCATGTTTTTCTACTTTTCAAGTGGAAATTATAGCTAAATGATAATGGGTACAAAATTTCTAAAGTGGGTACAAATTAGTCTTTAATTAGGACACTGCTATGGCCCAATTACATTTCCCCTAACTGCAAGTAGATGTGTCAAATTGATTTAATTAATTTCGGTTTCTCTACTTTTCAACCGGAAATTATAGCTAAATGGTAATGGGTACAAAATTTCTAAAGTGGGTACAAATTAGTCTTTAATTAGTACACTGTTATGGCCCAATTAAATTTCCCCTAACTGCAAGTAGATGTGTCAAATTGATTTAATTAATTCATGTTTTTCTACTTTTCAAGTGGAAATTATAGCTAAATGATAATGGGTACAAAATTTCTAAAGTAGGTACAAATTAGTCTTTAATTAGTACACTGTTATGATCCAATTACATTTCCCCTAACTGCAAGTGGATGTGTCAAATTAATTTAATTTCGATTTTCACACTTATCAAGTGTGAATTATGGCTAAATGGTAATGGGTACAAAATTTCTAAAGTGGGTACAAATTAGTCTTTAATTAGGACACTGTTATGGCCTAATTACATTTCCCCTAACTGCAAGTAGATGTGTCAAATTGATTTAATTAATTTCTGTTTCTCTACATTTCAAGTGGGAATTATAGCTAAATGATAATGGGTACAAAATTTCTAAAGTGGGTACAAATTAGTCTTTAATTAGGACACTGCTATGGCCCAATTACATTTCCCCTAACTGCAAGTAGATGTGTCAAATTGATTTAATTAATTTCGGTTTCTCTACTTTTCAACCGGAAATTATAGCTAAATGGTAATGGGTACAAAATTTCTAAAGTGGGTACAAATTAGTCTTTAATTAGTACACTGTTATGGCCCAATTAAATTTCCCCTAACTGCAAGTAGATGTGTCAAATTGATTTAATTAATTCATGTTTTTCTACTTTTCAAGTGGAAATTATAGCTAAATGATAATGGGTACAAAATTTCTAAAGTGGGTACAAATTAGTCTTTAATTAGGACACTGCTATGGCCCAATTACATTTCCCCTAACTGCAAGTAGATGTGTCAAATTGATTTAATTAATTTCGGTTTCTCTACTTTTCAACCGGAAATTATAGCTAAATGGTAATGGGTACAAAATTTCTAAAGTGGGTACAAATTAGTCTTTAATTAGGACACTGTTATGGCCTAATTACATTTCCCCTAACTGCAAGTAGATGTGTCAAATTGATTTAATTAATTTCTGTTTCTCTACATTTCAAGTGGGAATTATAGCTAAATGATAATGGGTACAAAATTTCTAAAGTGGGTACAAATTAGTCTTTAATTAGGACACTGCTATGGCCCAATTACATTTCCCCTAACTGCAAGTAGATGTGTCAAATTGATTTAATTAATTTCGGTTTCTCTATTTTTCAAGCGGAAATTATAGTTAAATGGTAATGGGTACAAAATTTCTAAAGTGGGTACAAATTAGTCTTTAATTAGTACACTGTTATGGCCCAATTAAATTTCCCCTAACTGCAAGTAGATGTGTCAAATTGATTTAATTAATTTCTGTTTCTCTACATTTCAAGTGGGAATTATAGCTAAATGATAATGGGTACAAAATTTCTAAAGTGGGTACAAATTAGTCTTTAATTAGGACACTGCTATGGCCCAATTACGTTTCCCCTAACTGCAAGTAGATGTGTCAAATTGATTTAATTAATTTCGGTTTCTCTACTTTTCAACCGGAAATTATAGCTAAATGGTAATGGGTACAAAATTTCTAAAGTGGGTACAAATTAGTCTTTAATTAGTACACTGTTATGGCCCAATTAAATTTCCCCTAACTGCAAGTAGATGTGTCAAATTGATTTAATTAATTCATGTTTTTCTACTTTTCAAGTGGAAATTATAGCTAAATGATAATGGGTACAAAATTTCTAAAGTGGGTACAAATTAGTCTTTAATTAGTACACTGTTATGGTCCAATTACATTTCCCCTAACTGCAAGTGGATGTGTCAAATTAATTTAATTTCGATTTTCACACTTATCAAGTGTGAATTATGGCTAAATGGTAATGGGTACAAAATTTCTGAAGTGGGTACAAATTAGTCTTTAATTAGGACACTGTTATGGCCTAATTACATTTCCCCTAACTGCAAGTAGATGTGTCAAATTGATTTAATTAATTTCTGTTTCTCTACATTTCAAGTGGGAATTATAGCTAAATGATAATGGGTACAAAATTTCTAAAGTGGGTACAAATTAGTCTTTAATTAGGACACTGCTATGGCCCAATTACATTTCCCCTAACTGCAAGTAGATGTGTCAAATTGATTTAATTAATTCATGTTTTTCTACTTTTCAAGTGGAAATCATAGCTAAATGATAATGGGTACAAAATTTCTAAAGTGGGTACAAATTAGTCTTTAATTAGTACACTGTTATGGTCCAATTACATTTCCTCTAACTGCAAGTGGATGTGTCAAATTAATTTAATTTCGATTTTCACACTTATCAAGTGTGAATTATGGCTAAATGGTAATGGGTACAAAATTTCTGAAGTGGGTACAAATTAGTCTTTAATTAGTACTTCGTTATGGGCTGATTAATTTTCTCCTACTTGCAAGTGGGGGTGCTAAGTTGATTTAATTTCAGCACCCCCACTTTTGAAATGCGAATTACAGCTAAACGGTTATGGGTACAAATTATTTTTAATGGGTACAAATTAGTCTTTAATTAGCACTAAATTATAGGCTAAAAATATTTTAAATTAATCGAAGTGGGGGTGCCACCTTTATTGACGTTATAAAAGGTCTGAACGCACCACCTATTCCCGTGTTCATTTGTCTTTTTGCTCATTTAGTGTATATAAGTGTTGTGAGTACAAGTGTTCCAAATCTTTGGTAGAATAAAATAAAGTTCTTAAAAACGAAGTTTCTGATTCCCCAACCTTATCTCGCGACTTAAAGCCGATTATCACGACTTGTACAGTGTTGCCACTTCTCGGTACGCTAAGCACCGGTAGATATAAAAAAAAGTTCGGGTTCAGTAATCAACGGTACAACACATACAGTGAGGTTCAAAACTCCATACACTAGACCATTAACATAGCCCCATAAAAAATAATCGAGTGAGGTCAGGTCTGGCGAGCGAGCAGGCCACTCTATTGCACCACGTCGACCTATCCACCTATTAGGAAAAAACTTCATTTAGGTAAGTACGAACAGGAAGAGCATAGTGAGGTGGAGCACCATCTTGCTGAAACCATATCTGGTCATCAATTGAATTTGGATCATTCGCATTTGGAAATAAACCAATTAAAATCGGGAATAACTCCATTCTTAGGAATTCCAAATATCTTTCCCCATTTAAATTTCCATCAAAAAAGTATGGTCCCAAAATTCTGTTTTTTACTATTCCCGCCCAAACATTAACTTTTCTAGAGAATTGCGTGTGGGATTCCTGCATCCACCGTGGGTTCTGTGTTGCCCAATAGCGGCAATTTTGTCTGTTGACGGACCCATTAAGACAAAAAGTGGCCTCATTAAAAAAAATAATATTTTTTACTGAGATAGTATTGTTATTGCAACGTTCCTGCATGATTTCACTAAATTGTACTCTACGATCAAAATCGTCTTCTGAAAGCTCTTGAACCAGCGTTACCTTGTACGGATGATATTTATGTTTAAGTAAAATCCTGCGAAAAGAACTTTTACTTATGTCCATGATTGCGGCAACTTGGCGGGTACAAACATGGGGATTTTCTTGAACTAATAATAAAACGTCAAGTTGAGTATTTTCACCAATCTTGGTACGACCTGTTCTTGGTAAATCACGAGCGTGACCATATTCTCTGTATTTACTAATAATTTTACTCACTGTTGAACGCATAATTGGTGGTCGATCTTGATGAGTATTATTAAACAGCTCACACACTTCTGTTGCAGTTCTCCTTCTATCCCCGTAACCAACCATCATAAGTATCTCAATCCGTTCTTTCTCCGAAACAGACATTATTAGATGAATAATACGAGATAAACAATAAAATAATAACAATGAAATACCAAAATTATGGATTTAAATTCTGCTACGTGTTAAACAAATTAAAATTTTGACATTAGATGAAGCAATGATATTGTCTGGTTTCAATAAATTCCAAAACCTACTCGGTTTAAATTTAGAGAACATTTGCAGGTTTTTTAACTGTAAATTGCATTTATATCGAAAAATTTTTTCTGTAACCCTATAAAGGTTTTTTTTCTGTACAGTTTTAGTCAAAGATACGTAAAAAAATGTGTTTTTCATGAATTCCGAATAAAAAATTGGGGTTGCCATTAAAAAAAATTTTTTCTGCACCTCAGTGAAACGTCACTGTACAAATAAATCAATACCTCAAAAATACAGAAAAGTAGAATCAAAAATTGACGTCTCTGAGCGTTTTTGCAAAAAAACAATATTTTGAAAGTTATTTGGGGCGTTCCAGAGTTTTGAACCTAACTGGATATATATATATACAGGGTGTCCACCTAGTGCGCGTAAGTCCAATATCTGGGTTAATAAAAGAGATAACTTAATTTTTTTTTCTACAGGGTTGTCTAATATCCCGAGCTGCACAAAATGAAAATATATTTACATATTCAGGGTGTTCAGTTTTTCCTGGACAGGTACCAACTTCATTTTTTTAAATGGAAACCTATATTTTTTATGGCATTATCGAATTCTACGTAAAAAATTAGTGGGACTTTGTGCATAACACTGCTATTGAAATATTGATAGTTTTCGAGATATTTGACTTTTATTTTTTTTTTTTTATGTTTCGTCACTTCTAATAGTTGACATAATTATGGTTGTATGACAGCTAGAAATTATTTTTTTTTCAGAAACTGTAGAGTGAAGATGGCTCTTTCGAAAAACGTATCAAAAGTTGACCTGCGATATACAGGGGGCAACAGAAATCGTGCCAAACCTGATGGTTTAAAATTTAAAAAATCTCGACTTTTTCAAATGGAACACCCTGTGTTTTATGATTTCATTAGATGCCTTTCTGTAGACTCTACAATTTTATAATAGCTTTCCCTATACCTAAGTTGCGTAGTTTTTGCAAAAAACCCACTTTTATGAAAAATACCCGATTTGCGCACGTTCCTTTCTCGGGAAAAACGCAGTGAGCGTCTGTCACGCAATAAAATTTGTGACAATCAGTTTACATGTCATTTCTTCTTTTACTGAATATTCACGTACGAGTTTAGAGTAAGTACTAAGCGTGCATACAATGAACTATTCAAAAGAAGAATTAGTGAAAATGGTTTATGCCTTGGGAGTAGCTCATGGAAATTGTTTGCTAGCAGCACGTATTTACAAAGCAAATAATCCAGATTTACAGAGATTTCCACGTGCTGACTGTTTTGAAAATGTGAAAGAAAGATTTGAAAGAACAGCAAATGCGAATTATGAGAAAACTACCAGGAGACATGACGGTAACAATGACGATATTCAGTTTAATGTTGTGGCGTCTGCTGTTGAAAATCCAAATATTAGTGTCAGGAAAATCAGTAATAATCTTGGAGTTTCCAAAAGCTTGACAAACAAGATACTGAAGAAGAATAATTTTCATACGTATCATATTAAAAACCATCAAGCACTGTTACCTCAAGATCACCTAAACCGCCTGCAATTTTGCCACTGGACATTGGATAAAATTCAGGAAAGTCCAAACTTTTTTATGAATGTCTTGTTTACTGACGAATCAACATTTTCAAACACATGCTTACCCAATCGTCGCAACTTTCATCACTACGCTGACAATAATCCAAGATTATTGAGGGTACTAGATAATCAGCATCGTTTCAAAGTGAACGTGTGGGCTGGAATTTGTGGAGAACATATTGTTGGACCGTACTTTTTTGAAGGCAATTTAAATGCCAATGTGTATTTGCATTTTTTGCAAAACGAACTTCCCCTTCTACAGCTACAGAATATGCCCGCTGATTATTTGGTTCAACAATGGTTTCAGCATGATGGTGCCCCTCCACATTCCACTTTGGCGGTACTGTGATTATTTTATTGTTGTAGTATTTTTCCTATTATCTATTCATATTTCAGATTAGAGAACACCTAAACCACGTATATCCAAATAAGTGGTTAGGTCGTGGTGGTCCAGTTCCTTGGCCTGCACGTTCGCCTGATTTAAATATTCTGGACGTTTTCTTGTGGGGTTATATCAAGTAGCGAGTATACGAAGTACCACCAACGGATATGCAAGACTTGAAAGAAAAGATCCAAAATGAGTTTCTAACCATAACGCCCGAAATGTTAAGAAATGTTCACATTCATTTTCGTCGTAGATTAATGCTTTGTGTTGAAAACAACGGTGGACATTTTGAGCATTTACTTTAGGTTAGCTTGCTTGTATGAGTATTGCGTATTCTTTTTTCAATACTCTATGTATATTCATCCATTTCACTAATAATTTTTCTAACTACGGTAACACCGTTTGGTTTTCAATATGATACGTATGAAACTTCTTCTTCAATATCATATTTGTCGAGCTTTTGAAAACTCCAAGATTTCTACTGATTTTCTGATACTAATATTTTTGGATTTTCAACAGCAGAAACCACAACATTAAACTAAATATTATCGTTGTTACTCCCATGTATCCTGGTAGTTTTCTCATAATTCCCATTTGCTGTTCTTTCAAATCTTTCTTTCACATTTTCAAAACAGTCAGCACGTGGGAATCTCTATAAATACGTGCTGCTAGCAAATAATTCTCATGAACTTCTAAAGCATACGCCAGTTTTGCTAATTCTTAATTACATGTAGAGCTTTTATGATTTTTTACTTTTATTTACAAATAAATGGTAACTTTCCATAAAGACTTGTTTATTAAACTGAAATTATCTAAATTTTTCAGTAATTTTTATTTTAAGAAGTGTAAACTAATAGATTTTATAAAAATAAATAGCCTTACAATATTTTTTCCGTCGAAGGAGTGCGCAAATCGGGTATTTTTCATAAAAGTGGGTTTTTTGCAAAAACTACGCAACTTAGGTATAGGGAAAGCTATTATAAAATTGTAGAGTCTACAGAAAGGCATCTAATGAAATCATAAAACACAGGGTGTTCCATTTGAAAAAGTCGAGATTTTTTAAATTTTAAACCATCAGGTTTGGCACGATTTCTGTTGCCCCCTGTATATCGCAGGTCAACTTTTGATACGTTTTTCGAAAGAGCCATCTTCACTCTACAGTTTCTGAAAAAAAATAATTTCTAGCTGTCATACAACCATAATTATGTCAACTATTAGAAGTGACGAAACATAAGAAAAAAAAATTAAAAGTCAAATATCTCGAAAACTATCAATATTTCAATAGCAGTGTTATGCACAAAGTCCCACTAATTTAAAAATTAGTTTTTAGTTTAAATGAAAAAAAAATTAAGTTATCTCTTTTATTAACCCAGATATTGGACTTACGCGCACTAGGTGGACACCCTGTATATATATGTAATTTATAGAAGTAGTTCCTACGAAAAACTTATAGTCGACCGGACATCGCCGCTGATTCTGCGAATGCAGATAAGCCAGCATTGTCATCGTTTTTACATAAGGAATATTGTAGCTTTAGATCTTCAACTTGTAACTATCGTTCTAATAAATAAAAACTAATTTTTAAATTGTTTTTAAAAAGGGCCTATTGGCAATCAATAATTTGAGTGGCGCAGTCGGTAGGATAGTCAATCGGTATTAGGGAACATATTATCGGTTCGTTTTAATGATTTATTGACTATCAAAAAGTTTCGGACATTTTGAAAGCACGGTCGCGAGTTGACAAAAATGTCCTACAAAAAATTCCTCAGTGGGTGGAGTGTCCAGCCAGGTGAAAGGGATTAGTAGGTTTGCGAGAAACGAGTTCTGAGAGGATATCAGCACGCTCTGTTGGACCCAATCACATGGAATTATTGGTGCTATTGCTGTAAGTACATTTATGTCTTATAGAGGCCCTATTGATCGATATCATTCTGAAATTTCTAAAGATTCTGATTCATTCTCACACACCTTGAATCGTTCAAGGAGCAGATTACCCATAAAAACTAAATAACTTAAGAATAGTCATGCCAGAAACAAATACAATGTCTGTCTTGAAGCGGGATTATTTAGAAATGATTCTCGAGTTTAATGGGCAAACCGAACTTTTATCGAGATTTATAGAAATAAGTGAAAAACTTGTAATTTTAAATTTGTAATTAATTTTAAAATTTGTAAAGAAATTTTATAACACTGCCGATGCGGCGGACTGATTTGGACGGCGGATGTCCCAGATAATAATAAAAGAAAACCTAACCTCAACATGCAGCTCCTAAAAGGTTCTAATTCGGATGATTCTGATGAAGTTCAAGGCACTGGAAGGATCCCTATTATGTTAGAAGATGTTCCTAATACGTCAGATGATGATGAAAATATTCAAATTCTTGGCAATTTGAATAATACGCCACAACGAGGAAAAAAGCGACTTGTACGTAAGGCAATATGGAAAAGAAACATACAAAAAACTGAACGAGTAAAGGGTGAGCCGTATTTAAATTTAGCTGGTATACATAAATCTGGTGAACATATTGGTAGTAACTGCCACTGTAAGCTAAAGTGTTTTGATGAAATTGGACACGAAGGATGTGAAAAAATATTTCGTGATTTTTATGCTATGGGATCAAAAGATCTGCATACTGCAGGATGCCTACTTATTTGGAAATATTTATAAGCTAGAGGTACACCGAGCTAGACCACGTTCCGGTGACGGAAACCAAAAAATGGAACATTACAAGATAATTTATTACTTGAGCTATAAATTATTATACATTTTGGCTTAACTTTATATTATTGTTTCAGATTCGCAACAATGGTGTGGTGCGGAAAATTTGCAAAAACGCGTTTCTCCCATTACATGGGATCACAAAAGCAAGACTTGAGCGTTTACAGAATCAACTAAAGGTAGAAAATGGAACTCCTCCTGTGGATGATAGAGGAAAACATGTGTTTAGACCTAATAAATTATCTGAAGGACTGATGACCACATAAGTAGTATAGCTGGCGGGGTTTTGTGACACTTTGATGGCATGTCCATCCGAAGGTGTCCAAAGATTGAGGGGGTTCTCTCAAGGTCGCCGAAGAGTTCTTGGAATTGATCTGAAGAAGTGATCGACAATGACCAGAAGGTAAAGTTCGAATTTCTGCCGCGCGCCCGATATAGACGTCGCTGTACGAGATATCTAGATGAAGAGATAAGCGATATGCAGAGAGAGTGATGTGTGTGTCACCTGTATGTGGTAAAAGATGTCTTTTAGTCGAGGTTGGTGACATTTTTTTTTACCTTACCTTTGCTTTTTTACCTGTTAGTTTAGCCTGGGCTAAAAGTGTCCTTTGTTGATGTTTGAGATAGTTTGATCTCTAACCTTGTTATTTCAATGTTCAAGATTTAAGATCTGCTATTGAATATGTTATGGAAAGATTCTATAATTTAACTTTGGATGCTATCGATTGTAAAGTACATGGTTTTCATGAAAATGGAGAATATTTAATATCATTAGTAGATCGTTTCACAAGAGGATATATATTATGTAAAAATTCTTTAGAAAATAACATAAATATTCAGCAATTATATAATGGACTAAAGGAGTTGGATCTTAAGTCACATTTTTACACTTTATCACCTTCTATTTCTAATGAAAACTTTATGTTCAGTGAAGACGAGGAGGAGGAGGAGGAGGAAGCGGAAATGGATGCAGATGATGAAGGATTTGATGAAATAGATTAGTTGAAATAAAATGTTATATACTTATTTTATTGTTAAAATAAAAAGATGTAGAAAATTATTTTTAAGTTTTATTAACGTGTAGTATACATTAGTGTTCAAGCAGATATTTATCTAATAATGTAAATAACAGTTCTGCTTTTCAAGAGGTGTTTTGTTATACAAAATTTCAAATAGTATAATAGATTTCTCTTTATTTTTGCGTTTGTCCTCATTCTTCTTCAAGCAGATATTTATCTAGTATATTATCTAATAATGAAAATAACAGTTCTGCTTTTTCAAGCGGTGTTTTGCTATACAAAATTTCAAATGGTGCAATAGATTTCTCTTTATTTTTTGCTGTTGTCTTCATTCTATCTCCTAAACCTCTTTTTGTTGTTGTTGTGGGAGAAATTCTACGCTGTTTTTTTTTGTTTTCAGTTCTCATGTTGATGGATCTGGTAATGAAGATGGTGGCACTGCTTTATTGTCCACCTGTTTTTTCCTTGTTGCCGGGTTTTTTTTGTTGTTGTTGGTGGTAGTGGAAGAGTACATCTGGAAATTAATTAAAACAAAATGGGGAGTTTTATATGTAGATTTTTAAATATTTTTAATATGTAGATTTTTAAATATTTTCAATGTTAAAACCCCAAGGGAGTGTATCTGTGTAGATGTAATTAACGATTCGTTTGTCATCATGGGGACTTAGTGCTACTTTCTTAGTTTCAATTGTAAATACTTCATGTTTTTCTGATTGAATTAAATTCTGATTACAATTTAATGTAATATTATTAAACAGACATTGATAATAATCACTAAATGATATATTTTTTAAAACTGCACTTGTAATACCTTTTGCTTTCTTTTCAATTTTTTCTTCTTCTTCGCTCTCACGTTTCTTTATAGAATACATTTTCGAGTGCAATCCGACAAATTCTAAAAGAATTTTACCATTGCATTCATCCTTCATTAGCCCTAAAACTTTACCATTTTTTAATGGTATTTGATATACATTATCTGGTGGATAGTCTGATGTATCAAATTTATGAATATCCTGTTTGATATATTCATAAATATCATCAACAAAGAAATGATATATTAGGGAATCCGTATCTGTGTATAGTAGCTTAGCTTTGTCAATAAATTTATTTTTTATATAATTGTAATGAAAATCGTACACAATTGTTTTGGAAATATCTAATATTGTAAAGCCTATGTATATTGGTTTATTAAATGTAACATTAAGTCGTGACATTTCAATTATAACCATATCTTTATCGAAAATTGTAGCACTGAAAATTTGGTTTTGAAATATAATAATTTGCACCATATCTACCTGACCATTTAGTTACTAACTTTATATCCTTATATTTTCGCACATTTTCCATTGTTTTTCCAAAGACTGCATTGTTCATTAATTTATAAAAGTTTTTTTCAAAATTATTTTTACTCAATTTTCTATGATTTGTATTTAAATCGATATAAGATTTCATCCAACAGCTTTGTTTAAATTTTAAAATTCTATGGATTTTGTCCACTTTTAATCCCAAGACAACGGCTTGTTTTAAATTATGATAATGAATAATATATCTCTTTTTATCAAACAATGTGGTTAATAATTTTACATTTCTAGATTTTGATATTGGTGGTGCTAAATGTTCAGGTAAAAGAGGTAGATCTTTATGGTTTTTATGCAGATCTTTAGGATAATGTATATCAATTTCAAAAATATATCCAAATTCATAATCATCTGGAATTTACAGAACATTATTTACTGAATATATATCATCTACCCATTCAAAATTACTTTGTGGTAAAGGAGAACACATTGCCGAACCATATAAATTATTTACATCAAAGTACATTAGATAAGAAGTAGGCAAATTAGGATTAAAGTCTGAAGTATTCATATATTTATTATTTGCTTTACCGTAACGATTAGAACATTGAGAAACACCACCTCTTATTCCTCGTTCGATAAACATTACCATATCAATGTCTGTTAATAATTGCAGTTCAATATTGGTAATTTTTAACATTGCATCGAAAGCTAAACCTGGAGCTGTATAATAATAGAGGATCTAGATGATATGTAGACAAGCAAACTTCTCGAAAGTTTTCAAAAATATCAGTTAACAGAAACACATCTGTTTTTAGATAAAGTTCAGCATATTGTTGTAAATTTTTTATATCAAATATGTTCCATACTTTACAAGCATGTTAATAATCATTATTGCTAACATGACAATTCTTGAATTTACTAAAAAAATGTTTCTTATCAGGTAATTCTTCATCCAATAATTTATCCCAATTATCTAGATAGTCATAAGGAAATATACCTTTCCGTTGCAATAATTCAAATTCAATATCATTTCTACAATATTTTTTAGTTATAACTTTATGATCCTATTCCAAATATGATGCTAATTTATCAAGATCGCTTGCCATAAATCTAAATGAGTCTAGAAATCTAAAATTAATTTTTGTGTTATTTATATATTTTGTAAATGATATGTACCTTTCCTTATTTATAGGAAGTAAATTTAAATTTCCCTTAACTTTTACACTAAAGGTCTTAATTATAAAATGGCTGTCGTATTACTTAAGTTGTGAAAAATTACTGGAATTGCATGACTATCCTGATACTGAAGGTTACAAATATTATGTGCACTTCCTCTATATTTTCCAGAAAGTCCACAATGGGCTCTCACTTTTTTGTCTGTATCTAGAAATGGTTTGGAACAAATATGACAAAATTTAGATAATTGAAATTCTTTTTCCTCCTGATCAGTCATATTTAAGGGAAGCTTATTATGTAAAATATTATCAACTTCTAAAGCTATTTTTTCAAGTTCTTTAACCATTCAATGCAATCTTTACCTGTATATGTTTGAAATCTTGAAATACTATCATCATAAGAACATTTTATATAGTATGTTATGCTAAATGGAACATGTTTTTGATATCTGTTTTTAGTATTAGTTGCCTTAGGATCATCATATTGTTCCAGTATACTCTCCAGATCACCGTATATGAAAAAAGGAACTTCCTCTTTATTTTTAAAATTTCCAAACTTTAAAATGCTTTTATTCTTAGAAGGTAATGTAATTTTAGTCTTGTTTAAATTTTCACTGTCTATTAGGTGCATATCTAAATTATTTTCTGTTTTGAAATGATTTAAACAACGTTCACAAAAGAATTTTCTATTTTTTAAATCAGCCGTTTATTCGATGTTTAAAGTTAGTTTTACTCAGACAAAGAGGAACCACATTCTTTTGTTTTTCACCATCTACTGTAAAAATGTTTATTGATAAATTATTCATATTTTCAAATTTTAGAATACTACGTAAATTTATTGGAAATTCGATACTTTCATATTTTAAAATTTTACTAAAATATGGATATGATGTGGTTCTGTTGGGGTTTCTGTGTGGTGGTGCAGGGTGTAAAGCAGCTACAATTGAATAAAGAAAGCAATATTGATCATTATTTTTATATTTAATATAGATTTAGAATTTCTAATAAACTTTGGTAATTCCACATAACTACATCCTCCATTAATTGGAGTATAATTATTAATATTTATTTTTAAATTTAAAATTTCATATAAACTCCAACCTAAATCTCTTTCCTGAAATGATTCCAATTTTGACAAAATTTTATTTTTCACATATTCAATATACCACTCCATCAATTATATGATTTTTCGTATTAAAATGTTTAATATCTGTTTGAAGATTTTGTGGTTGAACAAAATTAGCTGAAAATATAACGTTCACTTTCAATAGTGATTTTTTTAATGCAGTTTTAATTTTATTAGAAAAAATTCTAAATGCTTTTTGAAAAAACACTTTTGGTTCCTTTATATTCAAGTTACTGATGATGCCAGTTTTCAATCTTTTTTCAAAGCATGATTCTAAATCTTGCCAAATTAAATCTCTTTTCCCTAACGTTGAAGACAGCAATTATTTTTTCCCTCTTTTTAAGTTTTCCTTATAGTGTTTCAAAAGACCCCAATTTGATTCTAATTTTGAGAAATTTTTAACACAATCTGATTTATTTTTTATACATTTTTTACACAAATAAGTAATTCTGTTTAAAATTTTAATCAATCTACAATACTCCTCTTTTGTTTTAACTAAACTAGATGCCTTTCCAACTTTTTTTAATACAACATCAAGCATACAGTCAATAGTTTTCTTTGAGTGCATATTTCTGTTAAATAAAATATTTGAATTCAATAAAATAAAAGTAATAATAATAATAATTGTAACTTACAGAATTATAGGTGTAGGGCACACGCACAGCTAACGGTTATTCTTGCTGCAATGGTAGTGATGCACTGACGAGCAATAGCTGAAAAATAATATTTTAAAATAACATCAAACGTCATGCACACATACGTGCTATCATTGAAGCAAAGGTTATCATGCATATTGATAAATTAATTATTATAAAAATATGCAAATGTTGTTTGCATATTAATTTAATGTGATAATAAAAAAATACACACGTCATGCTGTTTATATATTAATGCACTGTGATAATTCAATAACATGCATGCACAATAAATGTCTATCACGTTTTTAAAACATGAGGATATTTATTTTATTACAAAAAAACCATTTACGTCAACATGCATTTGCGTCAATATGCCGATTTAGCAATATGTATGTAAATGCATGTACTAAAACGTGACGAGTGCATCTATTTCATAAAAATTCACTTGTATAAAAGCCAACTGCAGAATCGGTTAACATATCAGCCAATCAGCAGGCAGTAAAGATGGCAACTACTCCAACTACAATTATTGTAACTATAACAGATAAAAGTAGGTTCCCAATCGATATAGCAGTGGTGGTGAATAAAAACACATTTTTGAGTAAGTTATTATTTTTCATAAATATTTTTATTTTTGTATTTATAATTATGAATTGAAAGTTATTTTATTTTTATGTATTTGCTTATATATTTTTATTTTGTTTCATAATTATGAATTAAAAATTATTTTATTTTCAAAGTTTTTTGATTTTGAAAATTATTTATTTTTACGTATGTGCTTATATATTTTTTATTTTGTGTTCATAGATATGGGATCAAAGAAATAACAGTCCGAAAGGAGAACATACTAATAAAACTCTCTTACTCGCCAAGAACGAGTACACTTCAGAAAAAGTTAAAGAAATATCCTGTTACATATATCAGGACGAAAATAGAAAACGAAAGAGAGTTTATGCTTTTGGAAAAAGCAATACGAATATATGGGGTTGATGCGGATGAGGATGTAGCACAAATTGAATCGTCATCTTCATCATCATCGACATGGTCAGCACCACCCATGATTGAATCAGCCCCCTCACACGAATCTGATGGAGGCTTTTATACAAGTGAATTTTTATGAAATAGATGCACTCGTCACATTTTAGTACATGCATTTACATACATATTGCTAAATCGGCATATTGACGCAAATGCATATTGACGTAAATGGTTTTTTTGTAATAAAATAAATATCCTCATGTTTTAAAAACGTGATAGACATTCATTGTGCATGCATGTTATTGAATTATCAGAGTGCATTAATATATAAACAGCATGACGTGTGTATTTTTTTATTATCACATTAAATTAATATGGAAACAACATTTGCATATTTTTATAATAATTAATTAATCAATATGCATAATGCATTAATATATAAACAGCATGACGTGTGTATTTTTTATTATCACATTAAATTAATATGGAAACAACATTTGCATATTTTTATAATAATTAATTAATCAATATGCATGATAGCCTTTGCTTCAATGACAGCACGTATGTGTGCATGACGTTTGATGTTATTTTAAAATATTATTTTTCTGCTATTGCTCGTCAGTGCATCACTACCATTGCAGCAAGAATAACCGTTAGCTGTGCGTGTGCCCTACACCTATAATACTGTAAGTTACAATTATTATTATTATTACTTTTATTTTATTGAATTCAAATATTTTATTTAACAGAAATATGCACTCAAAGAAGAACTATTTACTGTATGCTTGATGTTGTATTAAAAAAAGTTGGAAAGGCATCTAGTTTAGTTAAAACAAAAGAGGAGTATTGTAGATTGATTAAAATTTTAAACAGAATTACTTATTTGTGTAAAAAATGTATAAAAAATAAATCAGATTGTGTTAAAAATTTCTCAAAATGAGAATCAAATTGGGGTCTTTTGAAACACTATAAGGAAAACTTAAAAAGAGGGAAAAAATCATTGCTGTCTTCAACGTTAGGGAAAAGAAATTTAATTTGGCAAGATTTAGAATCATGCTTTGAAAAAAGATTGAAAACTGGCATCATCGGTAACTTGAATATAAAGGAACCAAAAGTGTTTTTTCAAAAAGCATTTAGAATTTTTTCTAATGAAATTAAAACTGCATTAAAAAAATCACTATTGAAAGTGAACCTTATATTTTCAGCTAATTTTGTTCAACCACAAAATCTTCAAACAGATATTAAACATTTTAATACGAAAATTCATATAATTGATAATAACACAAATTTAAAGGAGTGGTATATTGAATATGTGAAAAATAAAATTTTGTCCAAATTGGAATCATTTCAGGAAAGAGAATCAGGTTGGAGTTTATATGAAATTTTAAATTTAAAAATAAATAATTATTATTCTCCAATTAATGGAGGACGTCGTTATGTGGAATTACCAAAGTTTATTAGGAATTCTAAATCTATATTAAATATAAAAAATAATGATCAATATTGCTTTCTTTATTCAATTGTAGCTGCTTTACACCTTGCACCACCACACAGAAACCCCAACAGAACCACATCATATCCAAACTTTAGTAAAATTTTAAAATATGAAGGTATCGAATTTCCAATAAGTTTACGTAGTATTCCAAAATTTGAAAATGTGAATTATTTATCAATAAACATTTTTACGGTGGATGGTGAAAAACAAAAGAATGTGGTTCCTCTTTGTCTGAGTAAAACTAATTTTAAACCTCGAATAAACTTACTTATATTGAACTGTAATAATAATGATGACGATGATAATGATATTTCTAATACAGATTATAAAAATATTAATATTAAACATTTTGCTTTAATTCTAAATTTATCACGTTTGTTGTGTCGCCAAACGGCTGATTTAAAAAATAGAAAATTATTTTGTGAACGTTGTTTAAATCATTTCAAAACAGAAAATAATTTAGATAAACACCTAATAGACTGTGAAAATTTAAACAAGACTAAAATTACATTACCTTCTAAGAATAAAAGCATTTCAAAGTTTGGAAATTTTAAAAATAAAGAGAAAGTTTTTTTGTCATATACAGTGATCTGGAGAGTATACTGGAACAATATGATGATCCTAAGGCAACTAATACTAAAAAAAGATATCAAAAACATGTTACATTTAGCATAACATACTATATAAAATGTTCTTATGATGATAGTATTTCAAGATTTCAAACATATACAGGTAAAGATTGCATTGAATGGTTCGTTAAAGAACTGGAAAAAATAGCTTTCGAAGTTGATAATATTTTACATAATAGGCTTCCCTTAAATATGACTGATCAGGAGGAAAAAGAATTTCAATTATCTAAATTTTGTCATATTTGTTCCAAACCATTTCTAGATACAGACAAAAAAGTAAGAGCCCATTGTGGACTTTCTGGAAAATATAGAGGAAGTGCACATAATATTTGTAACCTTCAGTATCAGGGTAGTCATGCAATTCCAGTAATTTTTCACAACTTAAGTGGATACGACAGCCATTTTATAATTAAGGCCCTTAGTGTAAAAGTTAAGGGAAATTTAAATTTACTTCCTATAAATAAGGAAAGGTACATATCATTTACAAAATATATAAATAACACAAAAATTTCTAAGATTTCTAAGGTTAATTTTAGATTTCTAGACTCATTTAGATTTATGGCAAGCCATCTTGATAAATTAGCATCATATTTGGAAAAAGATCATAAAGTTATAACTAAAAAATATTGTAGAAATGATATTGAATTTGGATTATTGCAACGGAAAGGTATATTTCCTTATGACTATCTAGATAATTGGAATAAATTATTGGATGAACAATTACCTGATAAGAAACATTTTTTAGTAAACTCAAGAATTGTCATGTTAGCAATAATGATTATGAACATGCTTGTAAAGTATGGAACATATTTGATATAAAAAATTTCCAATATATTATTTATTTTTATTAATATATTAGATATATTTTTGAAATTGATATACATTATCCTAAAGATCTGCATAAAAACCATAAAGATCTACCTCTTTTACCTGAACATTTAGCACCACCAATATCAAAATCTAGAAATGTAAAATTATTAACCACATTGTTTGATAAAAAGAGATATATTATTCATTATCATAATTTAAAACAAGCCGTTGTCTTGGGATTAAAAGTGGACAAAATCCATAGAATTTTAAAATTTAAACAAAGCTGTTGGATGAAATCTTATATCGATTTAAATACAAATCATAGAAAATTGAGTAAAAATAATTTTGAAAAAAACTTTTATAAATTAATGAACAATGCAGTCTTTGGAAAAACAATGGAAAATGTGCGAAAATATAAGGATATAAAGTTAGTAACTAAATGGTCAGGTAGATATGGTGCAAATTATTATATTTCAAAACCAAATTTTCAGTGCTACAATTTTCGATAAAGATATGGTTATAATTGAAATGTCACGACTTAATGTTACATTTAATAAACCAATATACATAGGCTTTACAATATTAGAAATTTTCCAAAACAATTGTGTACGATTTTCATTACAATTATATAAAAAATAAATTTAGTGACAAAGCTAAGCTACAATACACAGATACGGATTCCCTGATATATCATTTCTTTGTTGATGATATTTATGAATATATTAAACAGGATATTCATAAATTTGATACATCAGACTATCCACCAGATAATGTATATCAAATACCGTTAAAAAATGGTAAAGTTTTAGGGCTAATGAAGGATGAATTCAATAGTAAAATTCTTATAGAATTTGTCGGATTTCGCTCGAAAATGTATTCTATAAAAAAACGTGAGAGCGAAGAAGAAGGAAAAATTGAAAAGAAAGCAAAAGGTATTACAAGTGCAGTTTTAAAAAAGATATCATTTAGTGATTATTATCAATGTCTGTTTAATAATAAATATAATAAAGTGTAAAAATGTGACTTAAGATCCAACTCCTTTAGTCCATTATATAATTGCTGAATATTTATGTTATTTTCTAAAGAATTTTTACATAATATATATCCCCTTGTGAAACGATCTACTAATGATATTAAATATTCTCCATTTTCATGAAAACCATGTACTATACAATCAATAGCATCCAAAGTTAAATTATAGAATCTTTCCATAACATATTCAATAGCAGATCTTAAATCTTGAATATTGGTATAATCACCCATTTTATAATTTAAATAATCTGTATCTATTAATGTTTACAACGCTTGAGACACTAAATTATAGAAGTTACATACATCTGATTTTATAAAAATCAATTACGCCATTTATTAAATAAAACCGATAATAATAAAATAACAAGGTTACAGATCAAACTATCTCAAACATCAACAAAGGACACTTTTAGCCCAGGCTAAACTAACAGGTAAAAAAGCAAAGGTAAGGTAAAAAAAAGTCACCAACCTCGACTAAAAGACATTTTTTACCCCATACAGGTGACACACACATCACTCTCTCTGCATGTCGCTTATCTCTTCATCTAGATACCTCGTACAGCGACGTCTATATCTGGCGCGCGGCAGAAATTCGAACTATACCTTCTGGTCATTGTCGATCACTTTTTCAGATCAATTCCAAGAACTCTTCGGTGACCTTGAGAGAACCCCCTCAATCTTTGGACACCTTCGGATGGACATACCATCGAAGTGTCACAGAACCCCGCCAGCTATACTACTCACATACGTGCGCATATACTTAGTTATCCAATATACAAATCGCATGACAGTCTAAAAGATAACTTGAATCACTATTACCTCTCACCTCTTGTAGCGTACAAATAGGACTTATAAGAATAATAGTAAATTATATCACTTATTTTGACAATAAATGTTAGCAAAGTTCATCTTTGATAATTATACCAGGTAGCGCTTTAGTTTATACAGTATAGACTCAGCTTTAGATATCCTCGATCTTATGTTTCCGGTTAAAAATCAACTATCATCATAAGTAATATTCAAAGTTTATTCATACCACTTGTATAGGGTGTTAAATATTGGATTAGAGTATTTTATAAATTAAAGTAATACATTTTCTTCTTACTACGCTGATGCGCAGGTCTGCGTCGAGTAAAAGAAAGCTTCAGGTTGGCAGGGAAGACACTTGGTAGACAGGTGGCCATGTTCTAAGAGTTCCGGCTCACGCTATTTATTAGTTGCCAATAAACGTGGTAGTAATTAGTGTTTATGTATTAGTTTCGGCTAACATGTATAATCCATTATGTTCAGAAACCGGAATTAGGTTCCGTAAGTAACTCACTTTAGAATTTCTAATATAGTTGGATATATCTTTTTTTATATATTGAATTGGTAAGGTTTTCTCCTGGGGCATTTTGTTATGTCTGAGCATCATTATTTCATTATTTGATGGCATGGTATAGTTGGTGACACCTAGGAGTTAGACGTTACGTCTTACGTAACACAGGACAGGGTCAGCCCATTGGTACCTTTTATAATTGGTTAGTCAACATCATGATCTACGAGCATCGCAGGCGTTAGGACGTGTTACCTGGATAACTTTTTTTGATTACGTCAGCTTGGGTGCAGAGGTCATTGTCATGGACTAGGAGCCATTCAGTATGTTCTAAGGGAGCTCCTTCATCTGATAGGAAAACCAACTAGTACATCTTGGGTAAACTGTATCATTACCATTTTTATTTAACTTCAATTTTTTATGTGCATTCTACCGTCTATTATTCTCATCGTACACCATTCATGTAAAACATATTAGAAACCTTTTTTTTAACTGTAAACTTTTTCTACATCTCGTATAAATTAAACTGTATAACTAAATGTTAACATTCATAATGTTAACATAATATATTCTTCTATAGCCAAGTGCTTGAGATATTTTAAATTGTAAAATTTATTGTGCAGAATTTGTGATCACAAATATCTAAACTAGGTAAACCTCGACACCTAGGTATCATTATATTTCACTCATTTTCGTAGTTAAGATTATCTACATATATATATTTTAAGTAACTTTAAGGTATATTGGCATTTGGATATGTGATAGATACCTATTAGTCAATACCTACTTGGTATCAATGTGAATGTAACTGTTTTTGTCTGTAAACGACACCTAACACCCACAGTTTGAATAGTTTCTAACAAAACTATTTTTAAAGATAAAATATAAAAAAAGGTAATTATAGTAAATTGTGTCACGGGGTATTGTTAACACCCCCCAGTTTAAATAGTTTCTAATAAAACTATTTTATAACCTTTCAGTCAGTTTCCTTTCTTTTCTTTTCTGTCTGCAGTATTAAAATGTTCAATAGCTAACGACCTTTAAAGTATTGATATATAATAAAATATTAATTTAACATCTTACTACCTTCAGTAGACATTTTATCACTTTTTGAGCCTAGTGCTTCACATTTTTATTTCAAAGTGATTGGTGCCCACTTTACGGTATATAAAACACCTAAAAGGAATCTTTTCAACTTTAATTAAATATAACCATCATACATATGTTTGTTCTGTGATTATATGTAACCACAGACCTAGCTCACGCACCAAAAGCAGCTGCCGGCAAAGTAACTGGTACCTTATTTGGGAATAACAACTCTTTATTTAGTTGGGGATAGTCATTATTAGGTAATTTACAACCCCAAGGTAAGGTCTGCGGTAACTATTTAAAAAAAAATTGTTATCGACCAACGACCAGTTATACGTGGCGCACAACGTGTATTTTTTAGAGATAGAGCAAACAGTCAAGTTATATAAGTTACCTAATTTTCTTCAAGGGAGAGGGTAAAATTTTAGTAGAATTTTAATTTTTTTTTACCAATTACAGATAAATTTAGTATTAAATCTTAGTAATTACTGTTGAAAATTCCTTAAATTTAAATTAGCTAGTTGAACTGCAGACTGCAGGAAAGAAAAGACTAGATTGACACATTAGAACATTAGAAGATAATGTTATTATTTTGTTATTATTATTCTGTACCGATAATAGTCGATACAGAATTTTTACGGAAATTGGCAACTTTTAAAACAAGGCGAATAAAATTAGACAACTGCCTATGAATTTATTTATTTATTTATGTATTTATTTATTTCAGTTACAATATCCAACGGGACAAAAAGTCCCAGTTACAGGATAAGGAAAACATAAAACAGAAAACTTAAAACTATATAAAATACACGATGATGCACTTATAAACATAACATGACAAGTATAATATACAACTAAATTTAAAAGAACTACAAGTTGGGAGGTACACAAGTATAAACACAAAAAACGCTGATAAAAAAAAATTGAATTTATGAATGAATATGAATTTAGAAGTTTATAGCCTAAAAAAATGTTCTTTGATCTGTTGGCATAATATTTATATTCGACTGCAAGTATTTCATATTTTTGAGTTTAGTTCATGAAATTATAATATGGATTTAGTAATTTATGTGGAATTTTGAGTACTAAGAAAGCATTTAGGTGTATTAATGAGAAAATATTGTATGATACAATTTATTGAGACACGATATTGTGTATAATTTTTGGTGTATTGGAGTATATTCGCAGTAATTGTGAAATGTAGTATGTTAAATAATTTGAGTATAGAATATTAGAGTATAAAATAATACTGGTCATTTGTATAAATACCGCGAAAGTTTTTTATAAACTCTTAACTTTTTATTTCGGACTGGCGTTGTAAAAACTTAGTTGGTATTTATTTTGAGAATTCTTAACGTAGATAAATCAACATTCGGTACCTTTTATTTGATAGTAAAAATTTATAGCAAATAAGCTGTTCAAGTTTTACGACTGCTGTTATTGTTATCTACACATTTTTTGTGTATTTAAAAGTAAATATTTTACATACATTTTCTTTACAATGGAAACTTATGATATGAGAGTTCATTACCTATCAAAAAAACAAATTGACTATGAATTACGTATTAGAGACATCGTAACAAAAAAGGATCTACATGTTAAACGAAAGATGTTGAGGCGTTTGTTAGATAAAGAGCAAGCTAGTGGTAAGGTTTGTTCGGATCCTGAATTTAATTTTGATGTGGAAAAAATAGAAATAAATGAGACACTTGAACATATTAGATTATTGTTTGTAGTGGCGAGATACAGTGAAATACACTGCAGTGCCCTCTTTGGGTCTTTGCTACTACCTGTCTGACAATTATTGTCTAATTGACTGACAGATAACGATCTGCAGAAAAGCAGATGCCATTACAGCGACCTCTATTGGATATATTGCCATACGTATCGATTCCGATACCTATGGCAATCTGATGAGATCATAACGAGATCGAAACCGGTCATTGTCTGGTATTTGGTCTTGATGAAGGATGTGGCGACATCCATGGAGATGTTGATGTAATGCAACGCCAGTCGGGGCATATTGCCCGTGGAGTAGTTGTTTTCAGCATCTCCTTCCAATATATTAGATTATTACTAGATGAATTTGAAGGGCCAGAGTCGGACTCAGGTTATATTCGGATAAAAACAAATTTAATACATTTGATTCATAGAGTAAATAGAATAGAAATTACCACTAATGATCCAGATTTAGTCGAGTATATTACTAATTTCAAAACAGAAGCAAAAGCTACGTGCTTAGAATTTGAAGCATTACTGACAGAAAAAATATAAAAGTTAGAACCTTCTAATAATAGTTTTAATTTAAATGCATCAGCTGCACTGAACGTAACCCTAGTTCATTCAAATTGTAAACCTATGGTAAAATCAGTACCGGTATACAAATGGAATCTGACATTTAATGGAGATAAAGATTCGAGTGTTTTTCAGTCATTTTTAGAAAGAGTAGAAGAGCTTTGCGCTTCACGTAATATCTCGAAAAGTGAACTTTTTATTAGTGCCTGTGATTTATTTAGCGGTAATGCCTTAATATGGTTTCGTTCGATTAAATATACAGTTTCAGATTGGGACTCTTTAGTTTGTTTGTTGACTACTGAATTTTTGCCAAGTGATTATGATGACAAACTTTGGGATGAGATTAGTGGTAGAACTCAAGGTCGTATGGAAACTATGACTAGGTATCTATGTAGCCATTATGGAATTTAGTCGATTAAATAAATCTGTGCCAGAAGTAACTAAACTGAAATATATTAGAAAAAACATGTTACCTCATTATATTAGTCAGCTGGCTTTAACACCGATTAATTCTATATGTGAATTACTTTAATACTGAAGAAAATTGATGAGGCAAACACCTTAAAAAATAATTATCGTATACCATCCACATCTTGTGTATTAGAGCCTGAATTATCTTACGCTAGTTGCAGCAAAAACCTTACAGATAACAGACACGATCAGATAATTAGTAGAACCTTTTCGCATTCTAATAGAAATTTTAAGCAATACAACCGTGATTATCCAAGGCAACAAAAACAAAATAGTAACAATCAAAACGTTTCTACGTAAATAGTAATCAAAGTACTACTTCTAAGAATGATAAAAATTTAACTTGTTGGAATTGTAATTTAATTTAATTGTAAATAATCATACCTTTCGATATTGTGGTGCTCCTAGAAAAAAGTTTTGTTTTAAATGTGGAAAGCAAGGCGTAACTATTAAAACCTGTTCATGTTCAAAAAACGAGTAAGTCGGACTGGATATCAGTGCCGTCCCCAGTCTAGTAAAATTTTTAGGCACAAGTTTTCGGCGGATTTTTTTAGAAAACAAAGTGTGGAATGGAAAGTTTGGCTAAATAAAATTTCTGATTTTTACAAAAACAATAGTAGCAGCGTGTCACCACTTTTTATACAAAAACCACACGATAACCGGCTATATATTAAAGTTAAAATTTATGATACTTTATTGGTAGCTTTATTAGACTCTGGTGCAAATTTAAGTGTTTTAGGTAGCCAATATTTACCAATCTTAGATAAGTTTAATATGTAATTTACAAAAGGTTTCGGGTTGCGTTTATTTACCAATTAGTATTGGAGATGTATGTAAGGTAATTAAAGTCTTAGTAGTTCCTTCATTGAAACATAAGCTTATATTAGGTAGTGATTTTTGTAGAGAATTTTCTTTGCAGATCAATTTTAAGAATAATTCATTTTCGATTCAGAAAAGTGAAAATAATTTTGAACTTTGTGAAGTAGACAACAGTAATAGTATTTATTTTAGTGGCAGACCTAGGTTTTCTGCAGGACAACAAAAACAGATCAATACTGTGATAGAATCATTTAAAGAAATTTCGTCAGATAATAGGCTGGGTTGTACTCAAAAAAATTTCCTTAGAAATTGACACGGGCAACGCGAAACCATTTAAAGTGAAACAATATCCCATGTCCCCTTTCATGTTAAATATTCTGAATTCAGAGTTAGATGAAATGCTTAAATTAGGAGTAGTAGAACCTTCTCAAAGCCCGTGGTGCTCACCGGTTTTGTTAGTTAAAAAAAAGTCTGGAGAATATCGATTTACCTTTGATGGCCGACATTTAAATAAAGTAACTAAACCTGATGTCTATCCTTTTAATCGAGTAGATAGAATTTTAAGTATGTTAAGAGGTACCAAATATATCAGTTCAATCGATTTGAGAAAAGCCTTCTGGCAAATACCTTTAACAGAAGTGTCAAAGGAAAAAACAGCTTTCGCGATTCCAGTTCGTGGTTTATTTCAATTCACTCGTATGCCTTTTGGTCTGATTAATAGTGCTCAAACTAAACAAAGTTTGATGGATGCAGTTTTTGGGCCTAAATATGAGCCAAATATATTTGTTTATTTAGATGATATTATTGTGACATCGACCACCCTAGATGATCACATTAGGTTATTAAAAGAAGTGAAAAATGTTTTGAAAGATGCTAATTTAACTGTTAACATAAATAAGTGTGAATTCTTTAAAAAATCTTTGAAATATCTTTGTTTTCTTCTCGATGAAGGTGGTTTGAGAACAGACCCAGATAAAATTTCTAGCATGATTAATTACCCGAGACCAACTAATACTACAGAAATTAAAAGATTTATTGGTATGACATCGTGGTATCGTAGATTTATTCCGCATTTTTCAACTCTTATTTCCCCATTAAATGATCTTCTAAAAGGTAAAGTTAAGAAAAAGCAATCTGTTAAATGGTCTTCAGATGCAGAAATATCCTTTATCAAATTAAAAGAAGCTTTAGTATCCACCCCAATCTTATCTGCGCCAGATTTCACCAAACCATTCATTATACAGTGTGATGCTTCAGACGTTGGTTTAGGTGGATTAATTTTACAAGATATCGATGGAAAGAAATCCGTGATAGCTTTTGCAAGTAGAAGTTTGATTCGAACCGAAAGAGCTTTATCAGTTACACAACGTGAGCTCCTTGCTATGATTTTTTTTATAGAGAAATTTAGATTTTATATAGAAGGTCAACACTTCACGTTAGTTACAGATCATTCAGCCCTGCAATGGTTAAAAAATCTTGAAAACCCTTCCGGTAAATTAGCCAGGTGGTCACTTAGACTACAGCAGTATTCATTTGATGTAGTTCATAGGAAAGGGAAATATAATATTGTACCCGACGCATTATCAAGAGCCGTTCCAGTATCGGTTGATATTTTAGATGTTGATTTTTCCCAATTCGATTCGTTTTATGTTAAGACGACAGATAATATCCTCAAGTTTCCGGATACATATCCCAGTTGGCAGGCTAAGAATAACCTGGTTTATAAGCTTATACCATCAAAACTTTCCTTAAAGTCAAACATTTCAGACTGGAAGTTATTAGTTCCTAAGTCGCAGCGTTTCGGCATAATAAAATATTCTCATGATCCTCCGACTAGTTCTCATTTTGACTTCTACGAAACTTTTGGTAGAGTTCAAGAACTTTATTATTGGCCTAAGATGCGTAGAGATATAGTAAAGTATGTCCGTTCTTGTAAAATCTGTGGTAGTCAGAAACTTTCCAATGAAACTAGGTTAGGGACATATGGAGCAGAAGAACAAAGTAAATTTTCCTTGGCAAGTCATTGCGGTAGATATAATGGGTTTATTTCCCAGATCGCCACGAGGATTTACCTTAGTATTTATCCACTTAGGATTTATTAGTTGTTGCTGATTGGTTTTCGAAATATACCCTTTTACATCCTTTGCGTACTGCTAATGCAGCAAATATTGTTAAGTTTATGAAAAACAGTGTTTTCTTGGTGTTTGGTGTCCCACAATTTATTATTGCGGACAATGGCACGCAGTTTGCTGGTAAACAATTTAAAACTTTAGTTGATAAATATCATGTTCAAAAAATTTTGTTTAATGCACGCTATCATCCCCAAGCTAACTTTGTTGAAAGAACTAATAAGACCATTGGAACTGCTGTTAGGAGCTATATAGATGAACACAAAGATTGGGATAAATATTTATTTGAAATACAGCAAGCTATAAATACCGCAAAACACCAGGTAACAGGGTTTCCCCCATCCTTTATAAATTTTGCTAGATATGTGCCACTATCAGGAAAGTATTATGGAGAAATTCTATCAACAAAAGATATTAATTTGCTTCCAAATGACCGACAACGTTATGTGTCCAATTTTTCAGGTTTGTCTGATGCGTTTTCTGAGGTCAAGGAAAAGTTACACCAAGCTTATGATAGGAATGTTAAAAGTTATAATTTGAGAAAGAAAAATATTTCTTTTGGGGTCGGTGATCGAGTATGGAGAAGAAATAAAGTATTATCGGATGCTTTTAGTAAATTTTCCGCCAAACTAGCACCAAAATACGTTCTTTGTGTGGTTCGAAAGAAGATTTCGAATACAGTTTATGAGCTAGAAAATATTGATTCATCGAAAGTAGGAATTTGGCATGTAAAGGACATGAAACGGTATTTAGGTTCAAATTCCTATGTATCAGTAGATGAGGTTACATAGAAAATATAGGTATTTCAAGCTTGTAGGATTTAAGTTCTATCTAGGTTTTGACAGAATTTGTTGTGTACATATTTAATGTAGTTTGTTAGATAACTACAATAGTTATAGCATTTTCTTAGGTAAATTGGGACTGACAATGCAAACAGGCTAGCACAAAAAAACTTCGGAAGATCTGAGAGAATACCGACACCGGGCGCAAAAAAGATTTGCAGCGTTTTTACTTTAAAAATAAACTTAAAGATAGATAGGCGTTCCAGGTACAAAAAACTTGTTTACTGTTTCTTGTCGGAATGTGGTATATTCGATGTCGTTGAAGTACAGTTGCCCAGCTACGTAGTCCTTTATAATGGTATAACTTTAAACATTGTTTACGGGAAATCCTAATTACTTTTATTACAATTTTTTTGGTGATATCGATTTCTTATTTAAGGATGCATATATCCTCAAAGTTTTTTAGATGAGTTCTGAATAAGGCTGTATATATATATATATATATATATATATATATATATATATTAAGTAACTTTCATATTAGCATTTGTATATGTGATAGATACCTATTAGTCAATACTTGGTATCAATGTGAATGTAACTGTTTTTGTCTGTAAACGACACCTAACACCCACAGTTTGAATAGTTTCTAACAAAACAATTTTTAAAGATAAAATATAAAAAAACATAAAAAAGGTAATTATAGTAAATTGTGTCACAGGGTATTGTTAACACCCCCCAGCTTTAATAGTTTCTAATAAAATTATTTTATAACCTTTCAGTCAGTTTCCTTTCTTTTCTTTTCTGTCTGCAGTATTAAAATGTTCAATAGCTAACGACCTTTAAAGTATTGATATATAATAAAATATTAATTTAACATCTTACTACCTTCAGTAGACATTTTATCACTTTTTGAGCCTAGTGCTTCACATTTTTATTTCAAAGTGATTGGCGCCCACTTTACAGTATATAAAACACCTAAAAGGAATCTTTTCAACTTTAATTAAATATAACCATCATGAACAAAAGCTACACACTTGTGTGCTATTTATGTACAAAAGCCCCACGTTGGGCGCCATTTATGTGCAATGAACCTAGTGGAAATTTATTGGCTTAATCCACCAGGAACTACTGACATTAGCTCCGGCTTAGCTTGTCGGTTAGGTGTCGGTTCGTAGGAAGAAAAAATGTTATTTTAAGTTATCCTGTTGGAGCGCCAGGATAATTTTAAATAGACGATAATAAATAATATGAGTTAATAAAAAATAATGAATGTTTGATGAAATTAAACAAGTCGATTAAAATAATTGTATATTACAGTTAAAATAATGATGCAGGATATGTACAAATTATGTGATGAATCAAAGAATAATGATCATGTATTAAATATGGATTAAACTACTATATTTGTGGTTGTTACCACGCAACAATGACTTTACAAAAACTTGCTGGTAGCAGATATTGATTTGGTTTACACAAAAACAAATATATTTCTCTGGCCTCGAAGAAATCAGATTAACTCTCACCAAAATATATCCTTAACAATGGTAGATTAGGACTCTCCAAAGTGCAACAGTTATGCACCTACTGCAGTCTGCAACCAAAATAGATGGGCTAGCTAGCGTTTGGTTGGTATGTTCTGAGACGTTGGATATCAGCAACTTTGTCCTTTCCAGTTCCTAGTGGTGGAGTTAAAATTTCTGAAGATTCCTCTCTTCCAGTAAGCCAAGATGTTCTCATGAAATATAGTAAATGTGTTAAACCAAAATCATAGAATAAATACAAACTCTACTTTAACAAAGTAGAATCTCAGTAGACAATCTTGCTGTGATAACAAACACAACTGTGATATTAAAAATTTAAATTAGGTAATGAAAACAATTGAATGAAATAAAAGACAAATAGGCATCACCCTGTATAATTTGCAATAAAATTATCCAAAATTTGCAAATGAAATAATAATAGTTTAGTAATAGTAAATAACAAATATACTATGTAATTAATTAAATACATGAACTGTTAATTAGTTCCTAAAAGAATTTATGAGGAATTATTTCTTTTACTTATGAAAAAAATTACAATGTGAACAAAAACCTATTAGTGACCTTGCTGGTTGAAAAGGAAATATATAAACATTCACTAACTGGCTGGGTTATAAATTAATTATTGTAAATGATTGAATATTAACAGATTGTTAAATATTAAAATTGCCTAAACTTTAAACAAATGTATTTTACATCTATGCAATTTTAATTAATAGAAATACAAATCAAATTAATGGCTTTGTGCAACTTGATCAGGAGAGATACTTGTTAATAAAAAAAATATTAAACATGAAATTATTTGGGGTTTATTACCTTAGCCTATACTCAGAAAAAAAAATATAATCTATCTCCAATCAGAGATATAACTAACTGACTTTGAATCCCTTTAATATCACAAATAGACTAACAATTGCCCCGAGTTATAGATTTTCCTGCAAAGATGGTTAAATAACCTTAATAATAAAAAAATCGAACTTAAAGGTCAACTGCCTTGTAGTCTTAAACTTGATTTGAACTCCAAAATTACCACAAAATGGTAGTCATAAAGACATGAATTCAAAACGAAATTACAGAGATATTTAGTTATTCAAAGTACTAATATAATATATATAGAAGGCATCAATCAGACGCCCTAAAAACTGAAGCCAACACGTGGCTTTGAACCTTAATAAAAAAAACCCTACACGTATCCTTGTGTAAAAGTAGAAAAATACCAAATATAATTACTGAGTAACACTATGCTCTGAATAAACCACAAATATAATAATATCAAATAATAAATTAATTAATCAATATATAGAAAATGAAATTCAATAAAAGAAGTATCTCACCTGCTGATTTACACCGAAAAAGCCCTGAAATTCGTCTCTCCTGTCAATTTATGGAGTTACCCCCTCTCTTTTGCAAAAGTACAATGTGACACCAATGTTTTAAAGTATCATCCGCAACTGGTAATACAGAGGTGGAGTCATGGTTGCATATGAGTGACTAGCAAAATACCACTGTGCGTAAATTGTTAAAATTTTCGCTACAACATATATGTTTGTTCTGTGATTATATGTAACCACAGACCTAGCTCACGCACCAAAAGCAGCTGCCGGCAAAGTAACTGGTACCTTATTTGGGAATAACAACTCTTTATTTAGTTGGGGATAGTCATTATTAGGTAATTTACAATCCCAAGGTAAGGTCTGCAGTAACTATTTATAAAAAAATTGTTATCGGCCAACGACCAGTTATACTCTCTTGAGTCTTGCGAAAATGCATCACATGTACCTACAGAAATACGAACCTGAAAAGTTACTTCCCCAAAAACCAAAATATTAAACCGATTGTCAAGTATGAATATTATAGAATGTTTTTTACTGAAAACTTTAAAATGTCCTTTGGTAAACCAAAATCAGATACCTGCCAAAAGTGTGACAAATTAATGAATCAAATTGATGCTGCCGAGAATGATGAACAAAAAAGGCAGTTTATGATAGAAAAAAATTACATATTACAAAAGCCGAAACTTTTTATACAGATATTAAAATATAAAACAGCATTAGAATGATATGTGTAGAAGTTTTAACATTTGATTTTCAACAAAATTTACCGCTTCCTGTGTCTTCTAGTGGGGAAGTCTTCTATAAAGTTCAACTCTGGGTATATAATTTTTGTGTCCACGTAGCAAGTACTGGAAAAAGTTTTTTTTATGTTTATGATGAGACACTAGCTGCAAAAGGACAAAATGATGTAGCCAGTATGCTACAACATTTTATAAATAGCCATATTAGTCAAGAAGTAACCGATATATACATATTTTCAGACAACTGTTCATCACAAAACAAAAATTATGTACTAGTACAGTTTCTTTATACTGTGTTAGCAAATAATGAAGAATTCTCCTCACAGAACGATCGGAAAGTCCAAGGGTGCGCAAGTCCAAACATGCGCGCAAACATGCGTCTGCATGTTTGCGCGCAGAACGCCGTGGTGATCGCAACACTGAAACTCTCACTGCCTCAATGTTTTCAGGTGATCTAATGGGGCGAGGGACTTCAGTTCTTCGACTTGTCGCACTTGCAGTTTGTCTGAACGTAGTGACCCACGTAACAATTGATTTCCGGTCCGGGACAGGAGCCAACGGGGCTAAATTAAAGCTATTCCGAAAGGTGCGCTGGGTTGCGAACACAGAACACCCGCTCAAAAAGTAGGTCTCAACGGCAAAAGCACGCTTCTCACTGTTCCAACGCATGATGGCGACTGAACTGTGCCTCTCGAATGAGACCACTAGCGCTCCGCTACGACATCAACCGACTGAATGGCGCGCATTTTAAAAAAGGAAGGTATGCTGCCGCACCCTGTACTATAAAATCTAAACTGTATAAATACTTTAGCATAAATGGCACCTACAAATGGATGGGTCTTACCTCAAATCACAAAAAATTACAACGAAACAAAACATAGTACTACGGGATATAAACCTATTCACAAATCTCATGAAAAATCTATATTAAAATCCTCCTATAGTCACATCAAGATTAGCGGCGCGCGAAAATTTAAAGTAGGCGATGTTGTTCGCATAAGTAAAAATAAACATGTATTTGATAAAGTCTAGACCCCCGACTGGACAACTGAACTCTTTAAAATTACAGTTAGTTTAGTGCACAATAGAGATGAGCAAAAAATCGTGAACTGTGTAATATTCACCGCGAATGAAAATTCGCAATCGCAATCTGCTAACTCAATCATTAAGACTTGGGTGTGGCTCGTAACGTTAGGTCGCCATCTTGATGAAGTGGCTCTTCTGCAGCCCAAGGGTTCCTACAGCTACGGGGATGCTACAAGAATTCTGGTTCTTCACCCCAACGACTATAACCAGCAGCTCCATGCTCTTGACCACCATTCTGATCATGAGCAGCTGTCCCAATGTGCCCCATAGCTCACTTCCGTTGCGGAACATACACAGTACTCACTAAAAATTACTTCTTCACTTTTAACCTACTGATTTGCAAACTACATACTGTAAAGCAAAACTTTGAAGACATATTGAATACTAACACTCTCTGAGACATTTTGTGGGTTATATGGAGTATCCCCTACCAATCTGGTCACGTAATATGTTTCTACATTAGTCATGCACGACATTATGTCAGCCCCGCAGGTGTTCGATGAATCATTCCCTGTATCAACTTGCCTCGACAAGTTGTTGAAACCTGATGCCGTCTAGACACCAGGTGTTCATACGCTATACCAACTTGTCTCGACATGTTAGCTATTTTTTAAATATTGCATCATACTGTGAAACTGGATACTGTCTAGACGCCAGGTGTTTTATTTGCAGATCAAGAGAACTACTTGTAACGGCTATTCCCACAATTTTTATCGATTTATCAACAAGTCAGCTTTTTTAAAATACCGTCGCCAGATATTTTATTTTTAGATATTACATCAAACTGAAACCGGATACTGTCTAGACGCCAAGTGTTCATTCACCGCCAGATGCCCATATGCCAGATGGATCATTGATCACTGATCACTCCTTATTCCTCATACTACTCAAAATAATTTTCCGTTCTCGAGATATTGCTAATGGACGTTTAAAAAAAATTAGCCTCTGTTTTCCTTCAAAAAACGAAATACGCCAAATAAACCAAGATGAAGTGAGACGAAACAGTGAAATGTTATTTATTATCTTGTCTCGTTTCAGCTTATCTCATAGCATCACCCTCACTAACGGTACGGTAAATTAGAAATTTACCTACATCCACAAAGTTCACCAAGTCATTCCAAATCATTCCAAATCATTCATCACAAATTCAAAGGTTTCTTCAGAAATTTTCATCGTCGAAGCTAATTATTTAGGACTATGATTAGACATAAACCTCGATTTCAATTTAAACCACATTACTTTACAATCGCATGACTAAGATTCATTGTTAAAGCCAAGATGAAAATTAAACCAAACCTTAAAATTATTTTAAAAATGTAGTTTTTTTGATCTTGTCCAAATGATTGTTTAATTGGACGAACATCCAAAAAGATTATGAAAATTATGTTCTTTTTTGTCTCACATCAAACACCTCGATTCACATCCGGGGATAAAAATAAGTGTTTTCAATAGATTTTTAAAAATTGTATGTTTATATTTTTACCTAATTTTATAATGCATACTAAATTATTTCCTGTTTCAAGTGTATCAAGTGTGCAACAGGCCTTTTCCTGTTTCAAGTGTATCAGTAATAAATTACGTTACAGAAGTGCGCAACTACTTTGTAAAAGAAATATTAGGTATTCGATTGAGTTTCACCGTTGACTGAATGGATATCATTAAGTCAACGACTGCACTAAACTTTTATAGCGAGAAACTACTACTAATATTTTACAAACATATAAATTATTAATGATTACCTATTAATCAATAGATTGTCGATAATAGTTTGGTCGTAGTCACTTCGTATACTGGCTAAATGTCCTCCTTTTCTGATACATTCTTTTTCAGCCTGTGACCAGGGTAATTTGGCTCCTTCCATAGCTGCCACACAGAACTGTCGAGCAAGAACCCACCCAAAGTCGCAACCACCCATAATATTCCTCAAGGGTTCGGCACGGTAGGACATTTTTAGTCTTAAGGCACCACCGCTTATATTACGGACCATTATTTTAAGCACTACTTTATTCTCTCTTGACATTATTTCAATTTGTTTCTCTCTATCACCTGGTTTGGTACAGTGAGACCACGAAGAGTCGCCATCATGAAGTGATGTTAATAGTCCATCGCATATATTTTCGTCATTTTTGAAGTCTTGGTTATTGACATTCGTATTAGGGGGACCTAAAAATAAAATCAAACGGTACAATCAAATATACAATTAGTAGAGTAAAAACAAGGGAAAAAGTCGCTTCCTTCTCGAAAAAAATTTTTTTAAGGTATAACCACATGAAACCTATACAGGATCATTGGTTGGGTCCTTGTGCATGTGAAATGACTAATTACGACATCTTTAGGGGGTCAGACTTTTTTTATCCCGAAAAATGTCAATAATTTGTTAAAATGTTATACTTATGTTTTTTTAGACATACCACGCGATAACTTCGAAATTAATTAACGTATAAACATGAGGTTTTTTTAATCGATTGAGGACATATAAGCGGTCATAACTGTACTAATTTAAGTCCCCTGGTTAGCGTATTTTTTCTTAGAGAATGGAGTAAACTCAAAATTTTACTTTTATTGCTGCATGATTTTCGGTAAGCGAGAAACCTTTTATTTCAAGAAATTTTGCCGTAGTATCTGCATATGAATTAAAGAAAAAATATTGAAAAAGTTTTTAGACCAAGAACCAACCTTCTGTGACAAACAGTTTTCGAGTTATCGCCATTTAAAATTAATAACACAGGGGCGCGTGGCGCCGCGCGATGTGTTTTTCGAAGACACCATGAAATTATCGGACCGCACCGCGCTCTCGATGTGTTTGGATGGCCCGCTTGGGTGATCTTCTGACCAATATAAAATATCCAAAAAGAATTTTCTGTTAAAAAAAATAATTTAATGTTCTAGTATAATATATATTATCTAATTTCATATGATTCGATAAATATTTTCTATCAGGAACACAAATTTGCATTGTATTTACATTTATATTTTTAATATAAAGTTAAAACACGAATTACAAAAAAAAGGACAGAAATTTAAAAGATTTAGAATTTTCTAGAGTCAGAATCTGACGAACTGGGGTCTTAGTTTTGTGGTCTGTTACTACATAATGGGTGGTATGAATAAAAACGCAGTACCTGCTACTACTACAAGTATTACTATATTCTACATAGTATTTACTTTAAAACGAAGTAGATACTACATTTCAAAGTACTCCCTTCTATTTTTCCGGAAATGCTAAAAATAATAGCATTCTTCTAAACATTATAATTACTTTAATACTTTTTAATGGTAGATACTTTGATTTTAACAACAACTGAAATATTTGCTCCGTCATTAGCGAAGTTGATATCATAGCATTTGAACCATTTTTAAAGTAATCACTTTGTAGCACGCACGATGAGGCCATCGTGCGTGCTACAAAGTGATTACTTTAAAAATGGTTCAAATACATAGAAATAAAATTTATACTGCAAGAAGACACTAAGACGCTGATACCATATACCGTAAATATTTACGTAAACAATTAAGTACCATCAATTTAAAATGTTTTATGTTTATATTTTTCATCAAGGTTTAGTAGGGAAAACGTTACTTTCTCGTTACCCTTCTATCACACTTCCTTCATCCGAAGACATCTTAAAGGACTGTTGATGTTATAAATACATACAAAACTGAAACTGTTTCCCAAAAACTTGTAAACATGTCTATCTCGTTAGACAGGGCTCGGCGCGCGGCGTATGTGTTGACCGAAGTAAGTACTACACATTTCAAAGAGTTTACTATACTTGTTATATAAATACTTCATAATATGGAGTATATTATACTTTGTAGTGAAGCATGTTCCATGTCAAGTAAAGTAGATACTACCGGAAATTAATAAATCTTTCGTTGTAAAGTAGATATTACATAATATACTAATGCTTGAAGTAGTAGTAGCAAGTACTTCGTTTTTATCCATACCACAAATTGTATATTTATATTCGTCGCAACATTTTAATCCTTGTGCTAAACCGTGCACCTATTGTTGTTGCAATTTTTGTCAATCCGGTGTTCCGACAAAAATTGCAACAATAATAGGTGCACGCGTTTAGCACAAGGATTAAAATGTTGCCACGAATATAAATATACAGAGTAGATAGAAGAGTAACGAGTAACGAGAAAGTAACGTTTTCCCTACTAATCCTAGATGAAAAATATAAACATAAAACATTTTAAATTGATGGTACTTAATTGTTTACCTAAATATTTGATTTATAGTATAAATATTATATTGAGTATAAATTTTATTTTTATGTATTTGAACCATTTTTAAAGTAATCACTTTGTAGCACGCACGATGAGGCGTGTTCGTGTTTTAACTTTGTATTAAAAATATAAATGTAAATACAATGCAAATTTGTGTTTCTGATAGAAAATATTTATCGAATCATATGAAATTAGATAATCTATTTTATACTAGAACATTAAATTATTTTTTTTTAATACAAAATTCTTTGTGGATATTTTATATTGGTCAGGAGATCATCCAAGCGGGCCATCCAAACACATCAAGAGCGCGGTACGGTGCGATAATTTCGTGGCGTCTTTCAAAAACACATCGCGCGGCGCCGCGCGCCCCTGTGTTATTAATTTTAAATGGCGATAACTCGAAAACTGTTTGTCACAGAAGGTTGGTTCTTGTTCTAAAAACTTTTTCAATACTTTTTCTTTAATTCATACGCAGATACTATAGCAAAATTCCTTGAAATGAAAAAGTTTCTCGCTTACCGAAAATCATGCAGCAATAAAAGTTAAATTTCGAGTTTACTCCATTCTCCAAGACGCTAACGCTAACTACAGTTATGACCGCCTATATGTCCTCAATCGATTAAAAAACCTCATGTTTATAAGTTAATTAATTTCGAAGTTATCGCGTGGTATGTCTAAAAAAACATAAGTGACATTGACATTTTTCGGGATAAAAAATGTCTGACCCCCCAAAATATGTCGTAATTAGTCATTTCACATGCACAAGGACCCAACCAATGATCCTGTATAGGTTTCATGTGGTTATACCTTTAAAAAATTTTTTGAAACGTTTTTCTACTGTTTTTACTCCACTAAATGTGAATATAAAGAGTGGGAATATAAAGAGTGCGAATAGTTTGATTTAAATTGAGTTTCAATCTTTTTCATGCTAATAAAAAATTATGCTCCACAACATGCTAGATATGACTGGTAATTTTTATTAATACTATATCTGATACCAGCCTTCCTCATCTAGATAGTTTTTATTTTTTGCAGCAACATAATATAACATGCAAAATAATATTTCTATTACAAAATAGGTCGTAAAACCTTAACATAATGTTGGAACACCAATTTTGAAAAAGGTTTTTCATTTGCGATGCAATGTTTTCTTTAATTGCTTTGTGTAATATTAAACTGAAGATATTAATAAATTTTATATCTCATTCAATTTATGAATATATTATAAGTGACTGTGACAAATACGAAAAAGCTGTCAAATTACTTTAAGATTTATATGTAAAACCAATGAATGAAGTATTTGCAAGGCATTTATTAGCCACAAGAAAACAACAAGCTACAGAAAGTATTGATCAATACGTACAAGCTTTAAAACTATTAAGTAAAGGTTGTAATTTTGAAACAGTAACTGCAGAACAAAATAAGAATGATTGTATTCGAGATGCTTTTATAAATGGACTATCACAATCAGATATATGCCAACGATTGTTAGAAAGAAATACTTTAAATCTAGAGGAAGCCGTAATTCAATCACGATCATTAGAAGAAGCACAAAAACAGTCAGAGTGTTATTTCTCTAGAAATCAGTCGACTAGTGCTGTGTATTCGAATGGAAATTCTGAAACTCAAGATAACTCAAATACTGGGGCTGCAGCAGTTATATTCCAACATTATTATTTTTGTGGAAATAAGAGACATTCACGGACAGTTTGCCCGGCTAGAGAACAATTATGTCATATTGTAAGAAGATTGGTCATTTTTCAAAAGTATGCATGAAACTGAAAAATTTAAAGGTCAAATCGAATTCAACGACTTCAGCTTCTTCCATTTTTAGTTGCCTCTGCATCACAACTCTACTGTTTGTCAAAAGCCATAATTAAAGTTATGCTAAATAATGTTTCTGCGAATGCAGTAATTGATAATGGAAGTTATGAGAGTTTTTTGGACTATAATTTTGTAAAAAGAAGTAAATTACAAATTTATTCTGCGAAAGGACAAGTTTCTATGGCGTCCACATCTATGGCTCTTCTGGCATACAAGGATATTGTTTGGTTAATTTGCAACTGATGGAAGCTAAATATAATAATTTTAAAGTTTCAATTCTCCAAAATTTATGCACTGACCTAATTATTGACCATGATATCATGAAGCAGCATTCCCAAGTTAATGTGACTTTTGGTGGACTAAAACCTTCTTTATCAATTTGTTGTGTAGCGGCAGTAAGAATAGAAACACCATCATTATTTTCAAAACTCATCGAAGGATGGAAACCAATAGCAACTAAATCTCGACATTATTCTGAGGATGACCAAAAGTTCATTCAGGAAGAAAGAAATTATTAGAAGGAATTATAGAAGAATGCATGTCTTCCTGGAGAGCTCAAGTATTAGTGACACGAAACGAAAATCATAAACGACGAATGGGGTAAAACTACCAGTAGTCGGCCACTTAACCACTATTTTCAAATTGAAAAATCATATATTATTCAATTTTCCAGATTTTCGGTCTAACATGTATTCTTGTACAATATATGAGATAATAGAATTTTGTTATTTGATCAAAATTTTTGGTTTTTCAAATCATTTTTTTTATTTTTAACAATTAATAGCAAAACTACAAAATATCCAGTACTCGGCCGTCATAATTTTCAAGTCGGCCAGTTTTACTCTAGTAGTCGGCCACTATATATGTAGTTATTTGATTGGAACAGGTATTCATAAAATATAAGCAAATAAGTGGAATTTTTACTTAAAAATGGAAAAGGTTTATTGTAAAACTACGACAATAAATCTATCTCCACTTTAGCAAATAAATAAAGTGTCAAATAAACTGTGAAATAAAACTTTATTGTTAAAGACTCTCAAAGCTAACAAAGATAAAACTAACAAAAAATAACGTTATTGGACAGTAATATCTAAGTTGTAATTATATATTACTAATACAAAAATACATAACATTCCATCAGTCATCAAGTAGGAACTAACGTAGACTATAACGTAAAACACAGAACAAATATTAAATTATTAGGATGGAAGGGCTAAACCGAAACAGATAAGAAATTTCTCCTCTTATGGGGATTATGGGGATAATGAATAAAATAATACTTATTTCTTCTTAAAAGTGACAAATTTGTCCTAAATTAGATAAATTTAGGAACAGTAGAAACACGTAAAGTCAAATTCATTACCTCATCATAAGCCATACCAACAAATTCTGTACACATTAAGTGATACCACCTTGTGCACTTATCGCATCCAATATTTTTAAGTCCATCATCTTCCGCGTCACTATCTAATTGTTCTTGACAGCTCTGACACTTCTGTTTCACTTTAGTGGCTGTTTGTTCTGTAGGTTTTGGATATTGAGTTTTTTTGGCCTTGTTCTTTCTTTCAAGGCTTTTTTTTTAGTCTCTCGTCTTTTTTTCTTAACTTTTCTTCAATTTCCGCCTTTTGACGGTTCTCTTTCATTTCGAGAAATTTACGGTAGCTTGCTGAAGATATCGCCGACGGAAGCCGTTCTTTTTCTCTTGAAACTTTTTTCTTCTTAATAGGATCTGGCCAGAATAAATGGTCCCTAAAACTTGAGGACGAGCTTGAAGATCTACTTTCCCAAGCCTCTGAACTTGTTCCCACGAGATTAATATTTCTGTTTTCAGAGAAACAACTTTCGGGTTCATCTTCGAGTTTATCTTGTTGAACTTGGTCTGCACTTTTTTTGTCGTTTTGGTTAGAAACATTGTTTTGATTCGTGGACACATTTCTGCTCAAAATTTTTGCATCGTCATTTTCATTAACTAGATTAGTAGGTGAAATATTACTACTATCTTTGGGAACCCAATTTTCTTTATTTTCTTTCAGTTCTCTGTTGTTACTTTGTTCTGAAATAACCTTTTGAGTAGAAGGATTATCACGATGAAGTTTTATTAGATTAAAGTTATTTATACCAGTTTCGGTATTGATATCGTCTTTCTTATTTTCTCCAATCTTTTTTTTCTGTTTCTTTCTATCTTCATTTGGCTCTAAAATTATATTTATGATGTTTTCCTGGTGAATGTCTTGATGAAATACTGCTTTCTTTGACCCTTTTAATTCCTCTTCAATATTGACATATTCTTTCTTTTGTTCCTCCCCCGTTTCTTCCCGTTCTTCTTTATCTTCTTTTTGTACCAAAATCTCATTTTGAGGGTTACCTTCATGAGATTCTAATGGAATTCGGATATTTAGATCTGCTACAACCTGATCAGTGTTGGTCATATTTTCTTCTGTTTGATCAGTTTGAGTACCATTATCACCGATATCTACGGACAAATTATTTATATCTAACATTTCCCAATCTAAACTAGGTCGCTCAGCGCCATCAACCAGAAGACCATTATCTTGAACTTCAAAAGTACCTATAGGTAGCATGATATCGTGATCTTGAACTAATTCAATTGTGGTTACATTTTTTATTGCTCTTATCACTTCATCTGCATTAATACCTTCTTTAAGAAGGTCTGGTTTCAATTTATTTAAAACTCTTTCGGTTATTTCTAATTCTTTGGGAGTAGTAATAGGTGTATTAATTTGTTGTCTATTTTTCTCTAGTCTATTTTAGATGCACCTGCTATAATCCACCGCGTCTGGGTCAAGAGGATATAATCCACATCTCTTAAATCCGCTAATAATCGATTTAGGGAGGGAAGGCATTTTTAATGTTTCAGAAAGCAGTGGACAAAAAGTGTTTTTCGTTAACAAATTGTTAACATTCTCCGGTTTAGACTGCCATTCACGCACGGTTTTTTTCCACTCACTTTTTAGTGGCTTAAATACGCTCACATCTGCGGGTTGCATGATGTGAGTCGTATTAGGTGGTAAAGCATAAAGAATGATCTCATTCTCATCGCACCATTTACTCAGTTGTAATGATAAATGGGATTTATGGCCGTCGATGAAAATAATTACAGGTTTTGGTACATTCTTTTCCTTTAGCCACTTATCAACCCCATTCACTATATATTCGAAGAAGACGTCACTTCTCATCCATCCCGTTTCCGATCTGCCAAGAAACCATTCTGAGGGCATCGATCGAATAACACTCGCGGGAGGTCGAATATACGGGAATACAACCATCGGGTAGACAGTGTCACCTCTCGCTGAAAAAACGAGCAACACAGTTATTGTCTCTTTTTCACTCCCTTTTTGCAACTGATAAATATTTTTCCAACCTTTTGGCGCCAATACTTTTCCCGTTTTAGGGCACATTGAGAAACTTGTCTCATCGCCATTTAAAATCCGTCGCGGATCAGCCATTATGTCTAAATGATTAATCTCAGTAAGGTATCCCTTAAGTTCTTCAAACCATTTTCGCAGGTATTCTTCCGTTATTATGGCACGTGATTTCGTAAGGCCTTCTGGCTCTCGAAGACTTAGTTCCGGATGTCTTCTGAGAAAACATTTATACCATTTTTCTCCAGGCTTCCCGTTCTTGAATTTAGTTTCGCGTTTTTCTTCTACAATTATCTTTTGTACCGTATTGAGTAAATCAGTTTTTTTCTGGGGAAACCCCACTTTGGCCAATTCTTGTAACCAATTCACCAATTCTAATTCTTCTGCTTCAGTTAAATATGTTGGAGGGCCCATTTTTCGCTTTTCTTTTATTCTTTCATGAATTTTATCTTGCAGTGTACTTCGAGGAACCCCAAATTATCTACTTGCTTCTCTGATGACCATACCTTCTCTAATGGCTCTAACTGCAGCAGTTAGGGCGTCTTCGGGATATTGATGGATGGGTCTTTTCTTTTCTGTCATTTTCTAAGAGAAATAGATATTTTTAAAATTTTATACTATTAAAAATTATAGTGGCCGAGTACTGGACCTAGAATCCTAAAGTCGGTCCCTTGTCGGTTTTTAGTGGCCGCCTACTGGGTATTTCAATTTTGTAAAGAATTAGATGTACACAACCGACAGAAGACTTTGAGCTTTATGTTTCCTGTAAATTTGGTCGCTAAATGTGAATTTCGTAAATATTTGCATAATTTTGAATTTGCATAATATTAGAACCCAGTACTCGGCCGCAACAAAATAAAATAGATTAGGTTATATATTTCCATTTTTATCGTCGAAAGTTAAAAGTTCATTCAGTACTTAAGCCATTTCAACCATTAGAATAACAAAAAAAAACATTCTGAGAGGCCCCAAAAACTATTTCCTGACAGCAGTAAAGTTAGCTACAATCTATATTTTACTTACCAAGTCGGAGTCGAGAAAACACGGCACACTTGAAATAATATTTTTAAAACACTGTTGCCAATACAACAACGAATTGTTTAAGGGCGGGAAAAGAAATATAGCGGCCGACTACTAGAAGTAACACTTCGATGAAATCGGGTTGCGTTTAATTATTATTTGCGATTATTTGTGAATATGGCCGACTACAGGAAGAGGCCGAATTAAGGGACGTTTACCCTGGTTATTGATTACTCCCAGACAATAAATAAAGTTACGTTACTTGATGCTTACTTACCCTTTACCTCATATAGAAACAGTTGTTTCTAAAGTAGCAAAACATCTAGTTTTCAGCACGATCGATCTAAAGAGCTCTTATCATCAAATACCTATAGCAGATACCGATAAGCCCTTTACAGCATTTGAAGCAAATGGGAAATTATATCAATTTCGAAGATTACCATTTGGAGTAACAAATGGGGTTTCCTGTTTTCAAAGAGCGATAGATTTTATAATATCAAACGAAAATTTAGATGGTGTGTTTGCATATCTTGACGATGTCACTGTTTGCGGTAAAAATCAAGAAATTCATGATAAAAATTTAGAAAAATTCCTAAATGCAGTAACAAAATATGGACTAACACTTAATGAAAAGAAGTGCAAGTACTGCACACGATCTATTAATTTACTGAGATATACTATAGAAAATGGAATTCTTAAACCTGACGCCCAAAGACTACAACCTCTACTCAACTTATCTATTCCTAATAATATAACGGAATTACGACGCGTTGTAGGAATGCTATCGCATTACTCTAAATGGATAAAGTCGTTTTCAGAGAAAATTAGGAGTCTTATAAATTGTAAAACTTTTCCTTTGCCAAAAAATGTTGTAGCTGATTTCGAGAACCTCAAAACTGATGTAGCCAAATCTCTATTATGGACAATTCAAGAGAATGAACCGTTGATCGTAGAAACCGATACTTCAGATTTCGCAATAGCAGTTTTATTAAGTCAGTCTGGAAGACCTGTCGCTTTTGTTTTCAAGAACTCTTTCCGAATCTAAACGTAGACATTCATCTGTCGAAAAGAAAGCATATGCATGTGTAGAAGCACTGCGAAAGTGGAAGCATTTTCTCATTGGCCGACATTTTAAACTCATAACAGACCAACAAACGGTATCTTTTATGTTCGATGCTAAACATTCAAGTAAAATCAAAAATGAAAAAATACTGAGATGACATTTAGAACTCTCATGTTATAAGTACGATATAATTTATCGATCTGGACGTGAGAATACTGTTGCTGACACCTTCTCAAGAGTTTGTTCAGTAAGCCTTAATAATAAATTATACGAATTACATGAATCTTTCCCAGTAAACATGGTATATTAAAATAACATTACAAAACATTGAAATGAGATAACTTTTGTAATATAAAAATCGTAATATTGCAAAGCACTCTTTACTAATGTTCCTCCTTAACATTAAACTTTTTAATGTATATCAGACATTAGAAATTACATTAACTTATCATAATTTATTACTGTTGCATGTGATATTCCTATCTTGTATTTGTAACAAATAAGTAATGTAACAAATGTTATTACCGTTATATAATTCTTAATATGTTGGTAATGTTATTCAAATATTGTTTTTAAAATATTTCGATAAACATTTAAAAAATATTACAAAAATTATATCTTTGTAATGATGAAATAAAATATTAGCGCAATCATATTTATGCAACATTATACAATCACGATGCAGAATATATAACATGAAGTAATATTATGCGATTACATTGTAGGTATATTAGGTACCTAAATAATATGAACATCCTCAGCGAATAGCAAATTAAATATTTAAAAGCTAAATTGATAATCTGGATATGGTCGTTGAGTGACATGATTTTATTTTAATGTCAATCAACTATGGTAAGACAAAACAGAAAAAGACCAAACTGCTAGATCCAGTCCGCGAATATCCCAGTCGCTTTGAATTTTCGCGGGTTATACAGGGTGTCCACCTAGTGCGCGTAAGTCCAATATCTGGGTTAATAAAAGAGATAACTTAATTTTTTTTTCTACAGGGTTGTCTAATATCCCGAGCTGCACAAAATGAAAATATATTTACATATTCAGGGTGTTCAGTTTTCCCTGGACAGGTACCAACTTCGTTTTTCTAAATGGAAATATATATTTTTTATTGCTTTTTCGAACTAAACCCTTGATTTTAGTAGGACTTTCATCAGCCTTCTCTATACCTAACTTAAACTGTTTTTGAAATATTGACGGGTGAATATTGACATTTTTGCAACTTTGACACCCTGTAAAATCTAAACGGTTTGAGATCAAGCAAAACGGTTTGCACATTCCGATCTTAACTTTTCATAAGCTATCGTTTGATACTAATTTCAAATTTATACAGGAATAAAAAATTTTCAAAATTTTCAGAAAATTTTAAATTTTTTGATACTTCTGAAATTAGTACCAAACGATAGCTTATGAAAAGTTAAGATAGGAATGTGCAAACCGTTTTGCTTGATCTCAAACCGTTTGGATTTTACAGGGTGTCAAAGTTGCAAAAATGTCAATATTCACCCGTCAATATTTCAAAAACAGTTTAAGTTAGGTATAGGGAAGGCTGATGAAAGTCCTACTAAAATCAAGGGTTTAGTTCGAAAAAGCAATAAAAAATATATATTTCCATTTAGAAAAACGAAGTTGGTACCTGTCCAGGAAAAACTGAACACCCTGAATATGTAAATATATTTTCATTTTGTGCAGCTCGGGATATTAGACAACCCTGTAGAAAAAAAAATTAAGTTATCTCTTTTATTAACCCAGATATTGGACTTACGCGCACTAGGTGGACACCCTGTATATTTAACCATAGAGGAACCATTTCCTCTATTACTGGGATTAAATTATTAGATTCTCTTGATATATTAGAGGGACCATATATTAGAAAATATAGTAAGAGAGACTTTGAAGCTCTTAAACTCTTAACCTTAGCCAAAATGTGTAGCCAAAAATGGTGTTATTTTTGGTTTTGCCACCGCGCATGCTCAGACCGTTGAGGTGACGGAGTTCCGTCACTCCGAAACGTACGCACGTAAATCAACAGTAAGTTTGAATTTAAGCGCATGCCTTTAATCAGAGTCGTGAAGGATAAAGAAATGACCAATGAGATCAACTAAAAACTAAAAGGACCGATCGCGTACACCAATAAGAGAATCTAATGGCTTCATTTCCGCTTTCCGCCGTGTGCCCGTCACGTGTCCGTGTGCTTTCTGCTTTCTCCATCGCCCGCCACCATCATTCTCGATTCTCATGTGATTCTCATGATCTCATGCAATCTTCATGGCGTCTCCATAACATTTTCTATGAATATTGAATATCGGCTCGCAATTAGTGTTTTGGTTTTGTGTTACATATATACATATATATAATTTATGTATATTTGTTGGTTTTGTGTTGTACACTTCATGGTTGTCGCTTACATATTTTTTAAATCGTGGTCGCCATCCAAGATCTCTGTCGGTTTATCAAATTATCGATACCCTCTACATTGTGAATTGCCACTCACATCAAGGTCTTCACTACAAAAAATATATAATTACCTACTGAGACAATATACTAAAAAAGCTATGGATTCGACATCTACAGAAAAGGTAAGTTAAGTAAATACCGAGTACCTTCTAAAATAGCTTGAATTTTAATTGCCTACCTACCGAGGTATAGCTAGTAAAAGTAAACATTCATTTACTTATTTACAATTCTTAAATATTTTATTTTCTGATTGTTGCTGCAACTCCCTAACCTAATCTGTGGCTGTAACTATGGATGTAACATAAAATAACTTCAAAATAATTTTGTCTTATCAGTTTTTCTTAAAACATTTTAAGGGTTAAAGCATTTTATACATTCTCCGAAATTCTACTTGCTTTATTCTCATTTTTTTAAATTTATTTTAAAATATTCAAGTTATATTTAACACAAATACTTTATTTCTAGAAAATACGACATAGAAAAAATTTTCATTATTCTGCTCGTCATTTAAAGAGATTAGTCAGAAACAGTGTTGTGTGCATTAAAGAAAAACTAAGTAATATAGTAGTATATAAAACTAAGTAATAACTAGTTCCGTAACTCCACTGATGCCTCCTTCAACTTCCCAAGTCATAACTTATACAAGTAGTGAAATACCTACCTTGATTTCTCATCATGATTATATTACGCAGGAAAGGAATTTGACAAAAAAATTGGACTGTCATGAGCAAAATAATATATGGATTAATACGCCACAGCAGACATTTCGGAAAGAACAGACAAATTTATTTATTACACATTTAAGTTCTTGGACTGTAGAAAACAATATCTCTCAAAGAGCAATATCAAAATTAATCAACATACTAAAAACTGATCTTAACTTATGTATGCCCTCAGATCCTCGAACCCTATTAAAATGTAAAATAAAAAATAATATTATTCCAATGGATTCTGGGTTATACTATCATTTTGGGATAGAAAGTAATATATTGAATATTTTAAAAAATGAATCTTTTAGTGAAAGAAGCGAATTTGAGATACTTTTAGAAATCAATGTTGATGGGTTACCACTATCTAAAAGTAGTGGTACTCAGTTTTGGCCGATTTTAGGTTTTGTAGAAAATTTACAATATGGTGGCCCCTTTCCAATAGGTGTTTACTATGGAAACTCAAAACCTGCAAATTGTAACGAATTTTTAAAATATTTTGTGGAGGAGTTACTCATTATTTACGAGCAGGGTATAAAATATATGGACAACATTTATAAACTAAAAATTTCAAAAATCTTGTGCGATGCGCCTGCTAAGGCTTTTATTTTGGCAGTTAAAAGTCACAATGCTTACCATAGCTGTACCAAATGTATAACTGAAGGAGATTTCCAGAATAATAGAATGACATATTCAGATATGAATGCTACGTTAAGAACTGATGACAGTTTTAGAAACAGGTTAGATGAGGATTATCATAAAGATTATACTATACTTTTAAAATTAAATGTAGGTTTAGTGACCAAAGTACCACTTGATTATATGCACATGGTGTGTTTAGGCGCAACAAAGAAATTAATACAATTCAGGGTTAAAGGAAATAGAGAAGTACGTCTATTTAGGGAACAAATAGATGCAATTAATTTGAACATAGTGAAATATAAAAAATGTTGTGTATAAGAATTTGCTCGACAGCCACTTAGTTTAGATGAAATTGATCGCTGGAAGGCAACAGAATTGCGACAATTTCTACTCTACTATGGACCAATGGTAATGAAGAGCTATTTAAGTCAAACTCAGTATAATCACTTTCTGTTATTACATTGTGCAATGCGCATACTAGCCTCCAATGTACTGTGTTATAAGTACAATAATTACGCAAATACCTCGTTACGGCTTTTTGTGGAAAAATTTGCAGATATATATGGATCTGAGCATATAAATCATAACGTACATAACCTAATTCACCTAAGTGCAGATGTAAAAATGCACGGACCACTAGACAACTTCAGCTGTTTCAAATTTGAAAACTTTATGCATATGATTAAACTTAAATTAAAAATAGGAAGGAATCCATTGCAACAATTTATAAATAGGTATTACGAAGCACAAACACATTTAGTAAGAATTAATTATGGAAACAAAAAAGAAGACTTATTAAAACTTATTGGTTACATAAAAATTAATGGTGATATTGTACCAACATTTAGTGGACTTAATCTATCAACCATGCAAATTACAATTAAGGATCCTAATTGTTTTGTGCTTCTCAAAAATAATATTCCTGCTAAAGTTATTACCATTTTCAAAAATAATAAAATTTTTATTGAATATAAGCGATTTGTAAGTTTTACACCATACTTTAATAAACCATTTCCGTCAACTTTATTGAACTGTGGATTTCTTGGACCATTATCAGAAACTCTCGAAATTACATCTGACGAAAATATATTACATAAAGGAATAAAGTTTGATAATTTGTTTGTAAGCCTCATACATACTCATTAAACATATACTTATAGATACCTTAATCACTTTATGTGCTGTGCCTTAATGTTATCTGTATATGTAAATTTATTTTCTATTAAGTTTTGTATAATTTTATCGTATTGTATAATCATCAAGTATAATCATTTCTAAGTTTAGAATTTCCACTAGTTAATTTTTTAAAACAAGCAGATTTCTTACCATGTTAATATCTAGAAAAGGGATGGGAAGTTCTAGCAGCTGACTCAGTTTCCAGTAAGATTCTACATATTATGTGTATTAATATTACAAATATTTATATTAGATCATTTTCAGTATGCTGTTGTCCAGTTTTCTGAAGATAACTTGACTGAAATATCAGTTATACCAACCACATGGATTATTGACCCTTCAAGCTGTTATTGGCCTAAGGCATCAAAAAATTTGAGGACTCAGATAATTAAATGTGTACCACCTAGTTCTGACTGGACAACATATAATTGCAAAATAATAAATCGATATGGTAAGAATGATACATAATTTATTATTTTAGAAGTATTTACATCATAAATTTCCAGATAATTGAACTATTTGAACTTTTTTATATAAAATGCAAAGCATAAGTACATTTAACTGAAATAAACTAAACAATAATTTTAAATTATGCTTATTATTAAAAACTTATGCTCTATTAGTTGTGGCTATATTTCTGTTCACACATAATAATTGTAATAGAGTATTTATATATATGTAGTTTAATTAAACTATTAAAAAAATATGTTCAACCAATAGGAAAAAATACTTTCAGTGGTGATCCTAGGTTAAGTTAGAACCTTTGGTGTAAAATAAAAAATCAGGTGTTTTCTAGGAAACAGCAGACCTCTGTATTCTTCTCAACACGTTTTGCTGTCAACACATCACTGGAGATGATTAAAACCAGTCAATAGTTTCATATATCCTAGTTTGTTTAGTTTATTATAATCTTAATCATAGTTTTAATTATCTCCCCTTCTTGCAACACTGTTAGCGAAACATCGATAAGCGTAGTGTTTTGATAGAGGAAAACTGTTGGTTTTGTTTTCTTGGTGATGTAATGAATAAAAATAATGTTGTAGAATCATACGAGGAAGCCCTAGAAGGTGAAAAATTAGCAGTAGCTTCTTCACAGTCTGAAGAAGAAATAAGGAATGAACGAAAGGGAAAAAGAACGTTGATACCGAAGCATTTTGATGAATATGAGTTTCCAAGTCTCTTAAATTATGAATGTGATAATTCATCAAAAAGTTGCAGCGGTAAGTATTTAAATTTAATTAAGTTATTTTTTAAAAATTAAAAATTTAAGACATTTTTATCCAAGACTTTGCTGGTCATTAATATTATACAGGGCATATACATGTTTTATTGTTATGGTTTTTTTGCTACTTATATAATTAATATTTGAATTTATTTTTAGCTAGCTCACAATCTTCTGATAAAGAGAGTGTCCAGTTTCATGAAAATATAGTTGGTAAGTAAATTTTAGAATTCAATATGGATATAAATGTTTAAATCAACAAATAACAGTAATCAAATTTAAAAGAAAATAAACACTTAACTAGCTTTTTTCTAAACGTTTCAAGTTGATCCTCAACTCGTCATCAGTAGAAAGTTTTATGATTAAAAATTTGTCAGATTTTTAATTTAAAATAACATCAGTGCATGCAATGACATTTTGAATTAAAAATGTCAATACGATAAATTTTTTATCATAAAACTTCTCTGTATTATTAATCTATGATAAAACTTTCTACTAACGACAAATTGAGGATCAACTTGAAACGTTGACGAAGCGTGAAAAAGCTAGTTAATGTAATTCGAAAGCTAGTAGATATAAATAAAAGCAGATACAATTCAAAACATGATTTGTAATATTACACCATTTTCTATAAAACTGAAGACCACTCATGAAATTTAGTCAATTTATTTTGGACTTGTGATTTTTTTTCCTATACCTATTACATATTTTAATTTGGTTTGTAGTTTAATACCACAATTATTATAGTTACTGAATTTTACCTCTTAACCGCAACAACAAATCTGTTTTTAATTATTTTAATATAATTTGCTATTGAAATTAAGTAGAACTAAAAAAAAATACTCATTAATAGAATTAAAAGGCACATTGCATAAGTTCACAGTTGTAATCCTTAATAAAATATGTTCCTTAATGATATTTAGCAGGAAAAATAATCTTAATTTCAAATAATTTCTTGTATTTATTTAAAGGAACCAAAATATAAAACAGATTAAAAATTTTATAATTTCAGATGATACCTAGTGAAGATATTCACAAAACTATAACTAATATTGACACGGTACCCATAGTGATGGTCAATGATGACTATAAAATTTTAATGGAAAGTATTGTTAAAATACAAGCTACTGTTGACTTAATTTTACGTAGAGTTAACAATCTGGATATATTAAAGAGTATTGAAAATGAATCTGACGAAAGAATTAAAAATGAAATACCTGTTTCAACAATAGAAGCTTTATTGAATTTGGAACAGCTCACAATTACTGATAAGGAAATATCAAATCAATTAGTAAGTAGTAAGAACCCTTATAGTAAATTTAAAGTGAAATTAGTTTATTGTTCAGTAACATGATCTAGAAAATTTTTAAATGTTAAATTTATTAATCTGTGTGCCAAAATATTCTTGGAACAAAAATATTTTTATTATACCTGCATCATAATCCTCAACGTACTTTCAACGTTATGAGCACTCTACTTCGCGTTGTGCCCATAAACTCTTTGCACATGCTTGAAAGGGTGACAGACTTATAAACATGTATCATAATTAATATTCATACTGATAATAACCATTTTAAGTTGTATATTATAGTATATTATAGTATATTATATCATTATTTTTTTAGTTTAATAAATTGAGTTTGGTAGGAGGCTCAGATTATAAAAATACAATAAAACGTTGTCTGCCGCTGATATTCACTAATAAGTTGGCCATGATTTGCTCCTGGACAGGGCAGAAAAACAATTTTAAATTAAGTGATTTGAACTTAATGGCAATACTAAAGCGTAAGTAATTTGTTCTGTTAATGTTAATTTATAATAGATAAGAATTAATCAAAAACATTAAAACGAATTAGGTAAAAAAGTACTATTATATAAATTTCCTATCTATATACTTAGTGGTTTTGATTGACAAATTTTTTTTCCTCTCTTTGAATTTGCTCATTATTGTAATAATATTAAAATTAGGTGGAGGAGACATTCAGAGTAAAGAGAAATTGCCACTAATTTTAATATTTTAATGAAAGGGTGCAATATGCTTGATGTGGAATAATATATAATAATAATAATACAAACATTAGATAAGCACAGAAAAATACAACCAAACTTTAAGCTTGAACACACTTGGTCGAAATATGCTATTTATTCTTTAAAATCATTATTTTGAAATTGATTAATTTCTCTTTCTTGGGTTGGAGCTTTAGTACGATTTTTCTCTTCAAAAAGAGAAAAATAAATGTACAAATTTAGACAATTTTGATAAATTATTATAAGCCTAATCAAGATGTAGAGGATCTCCATAAAATAATCATAGAAAAATTCGACTCGATCTGTGATAAATTTTTTTGTCCTATTCTAAATTTGAGGATAGTTACTTTGTAGTAATGAATTTTAGGAGCTGTGACTACAAATTTCAAGCAAACGACAGACAAAAATTTTGAACTCGCTGTGATGGAGTGGTTCAGGTTTGCCAAACAGAGACATTCGCGAGAAGAAAACTAAATGTTTGTATGGTTAAATTATATATAAATAATTGTTATACAGCTACTATTTCTTTCTAGGGTTACCAGCAGATGCTAAAGAATTATTAGCCTTTTTTTTTGTGTTTGAAAACATATTTTAAAAATACTCATAGATGTATTACATTAATGCGCATTTGATAAATAAATGTTTTATATCTATCTGTTCCTTTTATTTTCTACCATGAAATCTGATCGCATGAATCTGATGTTATTCAATGAAATTGAAAGATTTAAAAGACTATTTCCTGCCTGGTGGGCAATAGATCAGTCATTAAATTGATAAAATTTTAATAAAACTTAGTTACATCTGATGACGACTAAATATATTCGAGGATAAGTCATGAAATGCATTATAAAGTACTTTAATAAAAAAAATTTTTAATATGTCAGAAATAATATTTCTGAACAGAAATTACAAATACCATTTGAATAGTGTATATAGTATAGTGACAAATAATCCACAAGAGATTTGTTGATTTGTAAGTATCTGCACTCTTCGTATATTAATTATTTATGAAAATTATGTGATGGGATGCCAGTGTAGGAATCAAGTAACAGTTCTTGTTAAAAAAAATATTTGTGGTTGGTGGAACATTAAAACGAGAACTTCTTGCTTTTTAAAAATTTTCAGGTCTCCATTTATTACATGTCCGTTTCAAGATGGTCATTTTTGGTTTATTGAACTGTAATTATATGACAAAACAATAGAACTTTTCTTTTTTCCAATTGTTCATGTCTCGCATCATTACGTTTTAAAACATTTTATTTGGCCAACTTAAGAGTTTAAATTTACTTAGTTATTATCAATAAATGCAATATAAATTTTTATTTCAAATATTTCACTATTGCTATCTACATTGATATTTATGTTACATTGTCCTAAGCAGAATAGCTGAAGTTTACTATTTCTGAGATAGCAATGATGAAGTAATGAGAAATGCTATAAGATACAAATAAACCCCAACTACGGTTTATATGGCACACTTTTTCTATTCGTTAAAAAAATGTTCTTAATTTAATGGTCAAGTAGAAAAAAATTTCAAAACTTAATATATTATGCAGATATGAAAATTTTGAAAAAATCAAAGTTGTGTTTTGACAAATATTTTTACAGTTCCTTAAACCAAAAAGAACAAACCTGAAATAGACAACTTTTACATTTGTAAAACCTCACTGTAACATCAAATTATATGTATTATTTATATAGAAAACATTTAATGGCAATGTAAAATAAACTGAAAATAGCATGTTAAAAGTATATCTAGTAAATATTGCAGTGCTATTAGAATTTCAAATAACTAAAGATAATAAACATAAACTGAATAGTACATAATTGTTTTCCTGATATTGTCGAAATGTATTAATAAATGTATAATAACTGGTTAAAATAATGTAGCTGCAATGTTTTTTATATATTTCGGTCTTGTTTAAAAATAATGTTAACATTACATTCTATAAATATTGGGAAATAATTTTTAAAATGTTATATACATGTTTCTGAAACATTCATTTTTTAATGTAACAAAACAACATTTGCTACCCTGACATAATCTGTAATATCAATGTTAACAATACATTATTTATACTTTATGAATAATGTTACAAGGTAACTTCATCACGTAACTGTATTATTAATGAAATGTTTTAATGTTTACTGGGTTACGTCATCCTGGAATAACAAGGATGTATCATCACTTCATACGTATTCGTAATTTACCGTATTCTATGGAAGATGTTAAACGAATAACATCAGTATGTCCATGTCAGTATTATTATGTGCTGAAATAAAACCAAGATTTAATTGAAACAGTAACAGTCATTTGATCAAAGCTACTTCACCATTCGAACGTCTTAATATTGATTTCAAGGGTCCTTTGCCAAGCTCTACAAACAACAAATATATGCTGACTGTAATAGACGAATTTTCTAGATTTCCTTTTGCCTTTCCATGCCAGGGTGTAAATTCAACATCTATTATAGAATGTTTAAATCAACTTTTTTGCGTATTTGGCATGCCGGCTTATATCCATTCAGATAGAGGTTCATCTTTTATGTCACGAGAGCTTTCTACTTACTTGAATCTCGAGGATAGCTTCCAGTCGGACTACTCCATATAACCCTGAAGGAAATGGCCAAGTAAAGCGCTATAATGGTGTAATTTTGAAAGCCGTAAGTTTAGCATTAAAAACCAGAAATTTAAAACAAATACAATGGGAAGCTGTGTTACCAGATGCATTACATTCTATACGAACATTACTTTGTACATCGACTAACTGCACACCGCATGAACGCTTATTCAGTTATCAAAGACGCTCAACCAGTGGAATTTTTATACCATCGTGGCTAATTCTTCAGAGATGGTTTTACTAAATAAACATGCTAGGAATAGTAAATATGATCCTTTAGTAGAAGAGGTAGAGTTAGTAGAAGTCAATCCAGAATATGGCATTAATCCGACACGAAGATGGAAAATAATCGACAGTTTCATTGAAGCATCTTGCCCCTAGGGGAGATACTACTTTGTTAAATTCCGAACATTCGAAACAGAATATTGTCAATGAAGAAATTCTACTTCATAGAAACTCATAATAATAATGGTAATACATCCGAGACCAGAATACTCTATTAAATATTTCTCGAGGTATTGAAGACAAAAGTACCGCAATGGAACTGAAACTCATAATGAAATAAGAAGATCTACAAGAGTACGAAAATCTCCAAACTATCTTCTTGATTATGAACAAAAATAAAACAAAGGGAAAATGTAATATTATACGTTTCCTTGTTTACCATGATATTTGTCTTTTGTTGTTTATTTTACTAGTTTACATTTGTCTTGTCAAATATTTCTAGAATTCAAAAATATGTGCAAGTTTTTAGTGAATTAAAGCCTAAACTAAGAAAGGTTATTTTCATTACACTTTGTCGAACGTATAACTGGAAAATATATCGGCATGATCTCCAATAACAGTCCAATATAGTCCATAATACACCATAGCAGTATGTAAACATTTTCGTTAAAATTCTTTATGCGATTGTTTGCGGCTATTTTGTTCTCATTTCTTTCTATATTCCTAGTTACTACATATGTATATATATATACTATACTTCCTAGTATCCCAAAATTATAATTTCTATTTTTTGCCATTGCTAGCAGTATTTTATTCACTATTATTGTAATACAGAGCAGGGCATATTGACAATGGTTATGGCAATGGCAATATCGTCAATTGATAATAGACCATATTGAAAATTGTTACTGCTGCCTACTTGAGAACGGGTAATCCTCACTATTCGTTATTAGTTGCGTTGACAACTAATCTTCAATTTAGGTAGTGCTATCGTTGATAGTAATAACAAAATACAAAAAGTATATTTTGTGCGTGAAACTAAGCTGCTGTTTTTATATGCCTACATGCCGGCTGTTGCCAGCGGTTTTTATCACAACTTTTTGGTTGTGATTGATCTCAGTCAACATAACATACTACAACGCATAATTATCTTATTATACATTAACTTGAAATGAATACCGAATAGCCAATAACAAAGACTGACATAATTAGTAGAAAAAATTTTATTTCCAGTAAGTAAATAAACAAATCCAGTCAGCTTGTGATTAAATAGAAGAATTAAAAATTAACATTCTATTTACTATGATGTCAATTTGAAATAATAAGTAAAACTGCCACGTTTTGACTTATTTTAGTCTACCGCTTCTACACGGCTCTTAGATAAAAATACTGCTATGCGAAGAGGAATTCCCCTATGGTTAGCAACACATCTACCTAGAAATTACCGTGCCACACAATTTTATTTCGGTCATAAAGTATAACAGTAATTCATAACCGCGAAACAAATTATACAAAATTGCTTTCTTACGTCTCTACAATCAATTTTTGTAAAAGTCGGTATAACCAATTATAATATATCTACCCCTCATTTTAAAGTCTGAAACTTGTGTGGGAGACGGCGCGGTATATTATTAGCCCATAAGGCCTAACTACTTAACCAATATTTAGTGCTGGAATGGGGAGGCGCTGTTGGAATATTTGGCGTCTACAAACCTACAGGTAGTAAACAGGGGAAGAGAGCTAACGTTTGTCAACCGCATCAGACAAGAGGTGATTGATATAACGTTGGTATCTCAAAGCCTAGAGGACGAAATCTCGGAATGGAGGGTAACGAAGGACATCTCGGCGTCTGATCATAGAATGATCAGATTCGAGATGAAATTCGATCAACCAAAAACCGTCCAACGACGAAATCCGAGAACGACTGACTGGGGGAGGTATAAGATTAACTTAGGAGGCCACAACGGCAATCAAAGTGACCAAATTGCCTCTACAGAACAGTTAGAACAAGAAGTGAATACACTTAGTATTCAAATAGTATCGGCCTATGAGGACTCATGTTCCCTCAAGGCAGTAGGGGAGCGCAGAACTCGTTGGTGGAATAGGTCCCTCGAGGATCTTCGCCAGGCGACCAGGCGCTCTCTGACCCGAGCTGTCAAGGGAAGGACGGAGACCTATGGGAAGAATATAAGGCAGCAAGAAAGAGGTCTAGCTGGAGGGCATACTGTAGTGAAGTGGAGTCCCTGCCTGAAACAGCTAGGGTGATGAAAATACTTAGCTGCCAAACAAGGGAGAAAATAGGATCACTGAAGAGACAAGATGGGACTTGGACCACCACCAGTAAAGAGTCGCTGGAACTCTTGCTGGAGATGCACTTCCCAGGAGAGGGTGTAGCCACGATTGCACCCATGGTGGAGCCAATACCCCAGGAGGATTGGCGACTTGCCGAGGGAGTGATCGAGGATGGCACCATAACCTGGGCAGTGAACGAGTTCAACCCATACAAGGCAGCAGGGGCAGATGAGATCTTCCCGGCGCTATTGCAGAAGGGCTTCGATATCCTCCTCCGTACATGAGCAGGGTTTTTCGAGCCACTCTAGCGCTGGGATATGTTCCCCAAGCTTGGAGAGCAGCCTAAGTGGTCTTCATTCCCAAGGCGGGAAAAGGGGACTACACGACTACGAAATCATTTAGGGCAATCATTCTTACATCATTGTTGTTTAAGACTCTAGAAAAAATTGTAGATAGGTTTTTGTTGGAGGGGGTGTTAACTAGACACCCCATACATGAAAATCAGCACCCATATATGCGAGGGAGGTCTACAGAGACAGCTATGCATAATGTTGTGCATAAAGTGGAAAGGGCACTTCAGTTCAAAGAGGTTGCCCTTACAGTGTTCTTTGATATAGAAGGAGCCTTCGATAAGGCAAGGAGTAGGACTATCTGCAATACCCTTTTATAGATTTTATTTTTTTCTTTATAATTTCCACAGATAAATCGTTCATATTCATCTCACGTTGAATATATTTGAATGCGTTATTTCGTTTATCTCGGTTTTTATAATTTTCGTTCCGAAAATTCCACAACACTCCACACTCTTTATACAAAGCCACAAATTTCACAGTGTCATTTTCACTCCACCTGTTAGTCGCCGCCATGTTTAAACACTCCACTAGTAAATAAAAGCACAGTTGCATTTAACTTAACTAGCACCAGTAGAATAAGCGCGATACTAGCGCGAGAAGCTATTTACATTGTGCTTATAACGTGCTAGTCGACTGGCGCTAGTTAATTGGCGCTAGTGCACTGGTATAATGTCAACGCCGCTTTAGCCTTTGATTTGGCTTTTTATACTCTACCAGTGCTGACTAAGAACTACGCTGTTTTTGTGGAAGTGCAGGTGTTCTGAGTTTGGCTGAGACAGCGGAGTCAGCAAGATAAGCAATGAATGATTATTGTTTTCAAATAATAAAGACACACGTAGTCAGCAATGATAAGCAATGAATGGCTATTGTATTACAAATAATAAAGGCACACGTGTAAGATAGGTCAAATGAAGGTTACATAATATTGTGCTTAATTCTATATAACAACTCCCTTTCTTATAAAAAAGTTGGTTCTTTGAAACAAGTTTTTAAGCATAGGGTTTGCCGGTCATCATTGATTCCATTTCTGATTCTTCTACGTCATCACGGACATTGATACTGGGTCTTCTTCTTGGTAAGAGATTCCTACAGGATCTTAAAATTCTGGATCTGGGTGGTTGTGGTGGTTGATCATTGGATGAAAGTAATTCCAAGTCTTATATCTCTTCGCTTTTTGCATTTACATGTAATATATAAAATGATTAAAAGAATTATTACAGTAATTGTTAAATAAGTAAACCATGAAATGTTTTTTGTAACAAATGGTTCGTTTATGATTTTGTCCAAATCTTCTGAATATTGGTCTAACTTATGTTGTGCAACATTCAGATCTTCAGTGTTCAGGTTTCCTAAATTGAGTGGTTTTAAATCAACTTTTATTTTTTCAGGTAAATGTTTACAACACTCGAAAGGTATCACTACGGGATGACTTCCATATGATAGTTCTTTCTGTTGAATGGTGGTTGCTTGGACTCTTGTACTGCCTACGAAAGCATTACAATCTGGTTGTAGTTTTAAAATTGAATTTGTGTTTATTATTTTTGTGATAACTTCTCGATTTTGACATTTGATTGTTATTGGTAAACTGTCTGCAACTGAAATTAACCATTTGTTTTTACTTAATATCTTAAGTCCGGTTCTGTTATCCAATATTGGGATAGGATACAGGTGGTATAGGGTATACGTTTCTGGTTCGGTTGTAGGTATTTTTAGAGCAAACACTATTCTCGAGTCACTTTGATAAGCGTGAATTTCAATTATATCGAAATAAAGGGATACATCATTTAATTTTAGGGCAATGGGTAAACTTGTTTTATGTAAAGATTGCGCTATTTGCTGTAAAGAATTGACTAAATCTCTTGGCGTTATTATCGAACTATGTAAGATTTTTAATCTTGCAAATGTGATTAAATTTAAAATATCATCAAACGTGTTTTCTATAAACATATAGCTTTCCATTAATGATTCACATATTTCGATAACTCTTAATTTTGCTGAAATAAATCCTAAATCATCTGAGATATCGTAAATACTTTTTGCAATTTCCTTAATATCATTATTAAAGGTTTCTTCGTCAATTTGAAGTTTTTGAATTGTTGAGTTAAAAGTTTTAATACTGAAGTGCTTACTGAAACCCGATTTTCAATAGATTTTCTAATTGATGTTCGTCTTTTTCAAGCTTACTGATACAATCATTATAATATTCACCGTCGGATACGTCTAAATTTCCAGAAATAGCTTTCCAGATTGAACCTATTCCATTTAATATTCCGCGCCTATAACGTTTAGTTGCGGCAAATATCTCTCGATATTTTAATTCTAATGATTCGGAAATTTGCGTTAAAAGACTAATGTGTGTTTTGACTTCTGCTTGAAATGCTGTCATACGAGGAGTATCTATCGTAATTGTATATAATATACTTTCTAAAATGTTGTTGTTATTATTAAGGGTGGTTTTAAGGGGTTCTATATCTCTGTAGACTAATAGTGTCCATTTGTCGTTTGAGATATCTAGTCTTTGTTCTTCATGATAGTAAATTCCAAGTGTGTTGTTAATTGGTTCGATCATGTACTCTCCTGAGATTGCTTTTATAAGCAAAAGGAACCTGAAAATAAATTTAATCTTCAACGTACGGTTTTAATCTATCGAAATTTACTTTAGAATTTTGATTAGTATTTGGATTGATTAACAAGGCTGAATTTTTGAAGATTTCTTTGATTTCAAAAGGGCCATTGAATTTGTTTCCTAATTTGTTTTTTATTTGTGATTCTTTTACATATACTTATCTCCTATTTTAAATTCGTATTGATTATCGATACATGTTTATCGAATCGAATTTTAGATTTCTGTTTTTGTAAATCAGTTCGGGTTCTTGCAATTTTATAGTAGTACGAGATTCTATTGTTCAAGTCTCTAATGTACTTTGATATGAGTTGTTCCTGATTGTACAAAGTTTCAGGAGGACGACTAGAAGAGTGTCCGAATAATAGCTCATATGGCGTAAAACCATGCGTCTTATTTACTGAGTTATTGTAACAGATTACCGCGTAGGGTAGTATAGATAAAGGATGATCATGAGGGTTGTCAGTTGTGTTCGCTCTTATCATTTCCAAAAGTGTCGCGTGGAATCTTTCACCCATTTGGTTGGGGGTGATTAACACTAGAAAATGTCAATTTAATATTATAAAGGGTACATAGGTCTTTGAGTAGTGTGTTATTGAATTCTTTTCCGTAATCGCAGTGAATGCGAAGAGGTGTACCATAATGTTGCAAATATAATAACAATGTGTTTATAATTGTCTTGGCTGATTTTTCCTGAATTGGATAGGTTTGTGTGAACTTTGTAAGTTCATCTCTAATTGTTAAAGCATAATTTCGGGTTGGAATTTCTAATACGTCAATATTTATTCGCTCGAAAGGAGTTTTTGGTGTTTCGGTAATAACTAAAGGATTATCGAGATTGATGCGTAAAATTTTGACTTTTTGACATGTTTCGCATTTTTTAATAAACTTTTCGACGTCTTTTGTTAATCCTGTCCAATTGTATTTGTCTTTTATTCTGCGTATCGTTTCATTTATGCCATGGTGTAAATTGTTTTTTTCCGTGTGGTATTGTTCTAGAATTATTGGGATTTCATCTTCGTCTGGGATTTTTGCAATATCTTGACAAATTACGAGTTTTAGTTATTTTTCATTGAGTATAAAAGAAAGGGTTTCGAGTATCGGGAGGTCTAAATTGTTTTCAACAAAGTAAGTTTTTTGTGGATCTATCAAATCTTGACTTTTGTACAAAGTTATAAAGAGTGTTTCGATTCCTGAATCGGGATCAAAAGGTAAAAATATTATGTAGTATTTTCTGTTCTTTACCGTTTTACTTGTTACGATGTTAATTTCATTTAAAACGAAATTTGGTCCTTCTTCGAAAATATCTTCTATGATTTTATGGTGAAGATCTTGAAGTTTTTCTCTTTGGAAAAATGTAAGAATATTTTTATGAGATTTGTCTAAAAGTTGGTTATTCGTGAATTCAATTTTCGAATAGTCAATTAATGATTGAGTTTTATATAAATTTACGAAAGTTTCGAGTTCATGTGCAATTGTTTCACAGGCAATTTCAGTTTGTTCGGAATAAATTGATTCGTCATCAGTGTTTGATGTTAAAATTTTGTTTTGTAATTTTGAACATTCTTGAAAGTGATTTATTTTAATCCGAGAAAGGGCGTCTACATTTTTATTTATTTTACGAGGTTTATATATGATTTCATAATCATATTCTTCGAGCTTAAGTCGCCATCGTGCTAATCTATTTTCTGGATCTTTTATAGAAAAGAGCCATGTTAAAGGTCTATGATCTGTAATTAATTTGAACCGTCTACCAAAAAGGTAAAGCCTAAAGTGTTTCTCTGACCAAACAATTGCTAAAATTCGCGTTCAATGGTTGAATACTTTGTTTCGGCAACACATAGGGTCCTTGAAGCATAAGCTATAGGTAAGTCTTTTCCAATAGAACCTTGAGATAAAACTGCAAAGGCACTTTCGTCTGTAGTTAACAAGAAGGTTTCATCAAAATTTGGATATATTAAGACTGAAGATGATGTTAGTGCTAGTTTTAATTCATCAAAGGAATTTTTACAATCAAAGTTAAAATTAAATGGAATATCTTTTTGTAAAAGTTTGGTGAGTGGCTTGGATGTTTTAGCGAAATTGTGTATGAATCGTCTATAATATCCTGCTAGTCCTAGAAATGATTTAATTTCTTTTTCATTTTTTGGCTCTGGAAAATTTTGGATACAATCGATTTTTTGTGGGTCAGGTTTAACTCCGTCCTTAGTTATTAGATGTCCTAAATATGCTACTTCTTTTCGTAAAAATTCGCACTTGTCCGGTTGAATTTTTAAGTTAGCTTTTCTTAATCGTTTGAATACGTCTGAAAGTCTAGAAGTGTGTTCATGAATGGTTGGGGAATAAACGATAATGTCGTCCATGTAAACTAGACAACGTTCGTTCTGAATGCCTAAAAGAATATTGTCCATGACACATTGAAATGTGGACGCGGCATTTTTAAGGCCAAATGGCATACGAGTAAACTCATAATGACCATTTTCTACTGAAAACGCTGTTTTTTTAATGTCTTTAGAATCTATCTCAATCTGGTGAAAACCAGAGGCAAGGTCTAAAGTGGTAAAATATTCGCACTTTCCTAGTTAGTCAAGAAGGTCAGAAATATTTGGTAAGGGGTATTTGTCATCAATGGTCAATTCGTTTAACTTTCGATAGTCAATTACGACTCGCCATTTTTGTTTACCTGAAGGGGAAGACCAAGGGGAAATAGATGGTTGTATAATCCCTTGACCTAACATATTTGTTATCTGATTTTTAACTTCATTTTTGTGGATTTGTGGATATCTATAAGATTTTGTGAACACAGGTTTAGCGTTATTCGTGTCTATTGTATGTTTTATTAGATTTGTAAAAGTTAGTGGGTCACCATCCAAATAAAATATGTCCGAAAAGTTGAGACATAAATCTGTTATAGAATCACGTTCCTCATCATTTAAATGTTCTAGTCTTAATTGATTTTGAATTTCAATTTCTCTGTCAATGACTTTATTTTCAAAATTGTTTCCGTCATTTAAATTAAAAATTGTTTCAAATTTTGTTACTGGTTCTAAAATTAAGTCGCAAAAATTTATTGTTTTGGGGATCGCATTGGCGTTTATTACAGATGTAGAATTCTCCTTTTTGATTTATTTTTACCAAAGCATTTGGAAGTCTGACTTTTTCTTTTTCCTGTGCTAACAGTATAGCATCAGTGTTAATCAGGTCGCATTTTAATTTACAAATTTGTTCAGTTCGTCCTTGAATTGAAATTTGATTTTGAAAAAGATTTTGTTTTCATTTTCAACTAAAGTTTCATTCGTCTTCGAGTCTGCTTTAAAAAGAGGTACTGTTTTGTAGTTTGTGATCAATTGTTTATTTTTTATATCGACTACGCAATCATAGTGCTCTAAAAAATCAGATCAAAGTAAACCATCAAATTCTATATCTAAATTATAGATGTAAACTTTGTGTGGATCGTTTGGTTTAAATGGGATTAATTTTGATTCGCTAATATAAATTTTCTGATCAGTTACACCTTGAATAACGATATTTTCAGGAAATTTGTTTAAATATTTTTCAGCGGTTTTTTCTTTAAAAATTGAAATACCTGGTCCGGTGTCAATTAAAATTTTGAATTTGTTTGTTTAATATTTGAATTAAATTTTTTTGATTTAACAGTTAATAACCGGTTTAGATGAAGGTCTGTTCGGGGAAGTTGATGTTGGGGTTGAAATCGTTTAGATTCATTGATTGAATCTGGAATTCTAAATTTGTGAATTCTGGGTTGTAGTTGTCTTGTGTTGGGTGCTCCTGATAAGGGGTCATTTGATAATCTGGAGGATCCGTTAGATATTGGGGATCTATTTGAAAATCCTGATTACAGTATTCATTATTTGGATACAATTCCTGAACAGTATCAGTGAATTGATCAGGGTGATAGTTATCATCGAATTGTCTGTAGTTTTCTGTCTCTACATTCATATGATGTGTCTTTGGTTGGTTATAACCAAAGTATTGTATTGTCCGGATTTTTGGAACTGGTTATTCTGAGGATGGTTTCGTTTTTGTTGAGACACTTAAGGTCTCGGAGAGTAATTCTGAGAAATTTGGGGTCTCGAAGAGTAATTCTGAGAAATTTGGGGTTTTGGAGAATGATTTCGAGTAAATTGTTGATTTTGTTATGAATATTGGTAGCTCTGAGAATTAGTGGAAAATTGTTGACGTGTACGGCATTCGTTAAAGAGATGTCCAGTACGCTTGCAGAAATTACAAGTCTTTTGAATGTTAGACACTTGGGGCTTTCTCTGTTGATTTGGATTTGGGGTCGTTCGATTTGTATTTAACTTGTCATATTTTTGATTCTCAAAATATGAGAGTTGTAGCTCTCGTTTGATGTGTTGGGATGCTTCTAACATATCTATCGGATTACTTGCTCTTATTATATGGCCTAGACGTGGTTCTAGTCCAGTAAGCAATGTATTAAGCGTCATAGACTCTATTAGCTGAGCTTGTGCTTCTTTTTGATCAACTGTCAAGTTAGATTTCTGAATTGAGGCAAGCATCTTAACATTGTGGGTTTATAAACGGGAGAAAAATGTTAAGGGCATTTCGTTTGGTACTTGCCGAATTCTTTGCAAGTCCTGAATTAGTGATGTCAAATCGCGAGCGTCACCAAAATGAACTGATAGTAACTGCTTTATTTCGGGCCATGTTTTTGGATCACGAGAACTTATTAACTGTGCTGCTCTACCTTTCAGTTTATTATTTATATGTAAGGTTAATAAAATACGCTGGTTTGCAACGGCCATACGATATGCATGGTCGCATGCGCTTATAAATGTATTTAAAAATATCTGATCTCCTTCGTATTCAGGGACTATCGAGAAGACCTCTGATAATTTGTAAGGTTCTACTACTTCGCCTTGACCTGGCATTTTGCAATTGATAAATGGAGTAAAAGGATATTTGGATAATAGAACTTACTTTTGTGAAAATAAATAAATCAAAAACAACAAAAATTCGCCAGCAACGATTCAAAATTGTTTGTACTTACAAAATCTTTTAATCTTTTCTATGGGCTTGGTTTGGTTGCACTTCTTGTTCACTGTCAGGGGCTTCACTAGGTGTTCCTTCCACAGCGTTGTTGAAGATGCGGGTCGAGGATGCAAGCTGTTGCAATGATTCGTTGCGGATGTGTGAAGTGGGCTTTCGATTTGGTTCTTGGTCCAATTTGAGGATTAGAATCGACCAATACTAGTGAGGGTATCTCCGTGTTCTGTGTAGTCTTGTTGGGTACTACCAGTGAGGATGATTACTTGTTCTAATAGAGTTGTTTTGGATCCTACCGACTGCGCCAATTTTTATATCGCTATCTTCAAGATAGACTTATTAAAAAATAACTTTTTATTTCAATTAATTATTTATTATAAACTTGGTTACACTTTGTTACACTTATTTAACTTTGTATACTATTTAACATTGTTAACCTTTACTTTAGGTTTTAATACCGATGTTGCTCGTAGGAGCTGATGAACAATACTGTTGTTGCTCGTAGGAGCCGATGTATAATACTGTTGTTAGTAATCCTTTGATTTGGCTTTTTATACTCTACCAGTGCTGACTAAGAACTACGCTGTTTTTGTGGAAGTGCAGGTGTTCTGCGTTTGGCTGAGACAGCGGAGTCAGCAAGATAAGCAATGAATGGTTATTGTTTTCAAATAATAAAGACACACGTAGTCAGCAATGATAAGCAATGAATGGCTATTGTATTACAAATAATAAAGGCACACGTGTAAGGTAGGTTAAATGAAGGTTACATAATATTGTGATTAATTCTATATATAACATGTATATTTTCGAGTTGTAGATACCCTAAAATATTAATTTAATGCATTCAAAGTATTTGATTCATTTGCTATTTAAAAATAATTATGCAACAGCTACTTGAAATTTGATGAAGTCATAATGTAATATATCTATTAAAGGTGGTGTAATCCCAAAAGAAACTATGAATCATGAAAACGCACCACAAATAAGTTACAGCCATTATATCTATTAAAGTATTTTATGTCAAAATTTGGAGTACATAGCTCTCCGTACAATCATGTTATGACAATTAATTTGTTTATTAATGTTTAATGCAGTTTCCGGCAAGAAATGTTGACCGAACTTGTTTAATTTACTAATTGTACCATGTTATTAAGTAAGCTTCTTTATCTTCAAAGTTCTGATCCAGTACAGTTATACAAATATTATTTATTCCTCGCTTGTTTATTATTGGTAGGCAAATAAGATGTGCGGACGTTTGATCGATGGCAAAACCAGGATCGACGGTAATTACAAATTCGTATATGGTGTGGGAAGGCCTGTCGATGTAGAAGGCTCCAGAAGTAATACTGCAATCCAAGTGGTTCTTACTTTTATAACATTGACTGGAATATTGACTTCTTCGATATATCCAAATGGTTTCCGATGTACGCTTCAATGTCCCAAATTTCATAAGTGCCGGCATCAAATTCAATCCCTAACCTTTTTTTTTTTCGTTATGTCGTTATTCTCGTAAAAGTAAATCTTCTGTCCAGCCTCCTTGTAGGGGACGCTGTTGTACGAGTGAAAACTGAGATGAGCTAGGCCGTACTCGCACTTTGGATCTAAATGGATTGACGGTAATTTGTATCTCTATAAATGGGCAGACTGAAAACCCCAGTCTGCGTACCAAGATTTAAAAATTTCTAGCAAACATATTTATAAATAGAGGTCACTGTTGTAATGGCACCTGCGTAAAAGCAAGTAGGCATGGCGGCGGGTTAGCCCGGGCTCCGTCCCCTAGAATGGGCTCCGCTGGGGGCCCCCAACTGTCAAAATCAAAATGGGGCCCCAGCTGTGAATAGATCTATCCCAACTGTCAAAATGAAAACGGGGCCCCAGCTGTCAAAATCCAAATGGGGTCCAGCTGTCAAGACCAAAGCTCCTGCTGACCATAGATCTACAAATCAGAATGAGAGCCTCTGGGGCCCCCACACACACAACATATCCTCACAAGTAGTTTAAAGGGCCTAAAAGACAGAAGCAAAATTAGCGCGCCACAGCGCCGTTTAGGAAAAATTCTATGATCTGTGGGTATCAGGAAAGCAGAAGGTTAAAGAAGGTCGTACACGGCACATTGCTACAGCGAATTATATAAAGATTATTATTTAAATATTTAAAAACTTACAGACTCTAAGTTTTGTGGAACAAGCACGACTGATCAGCAACACATCTTACTCCACACTGTGCCCCATACACCGGCATAATATAATAAATATCTAATTATGAATTGCGTATCTCCACGAGAGCATCAGACAGGTATACCACAACAAAATATTTAAAACTTCATTCCAACTTTTGTGGAACAAGCACGACTGATCGCCAACACATCTTACGCCACACTGGGCCCCATACACCGGCATAATATAATAAATATCTAATTATGAATTGCGTATCTCCACGAGAGCATCAGACAGGTATACCACAACAAAATATTTAAAACTTCATTCCAACTTTTGTGGAACAAGCACGACTGATCGCCAACACCGAACTCATACACCTGCGTAATATAATATCTAATTATTATTAATTGCGTATCTCAATGAGGAGAGCTTTAGACAGGTATACCACAACAAAATATTTAAAAATTCATTCCAACTTTTGTGGAACAAGCACGACCGGCCACCAACACACAGCTGACACTGGATCCCCCGTACACCGGCGTAATATCTAATCATTAAATGCAGAATTGTGTATCTCAATGACGAGAGCCTGACACAACAAAATATTTAAAAACTTAACCTAACTTTTGTGGAACAATTTAAGCACGACCGAACACCAACACCGAACTCATACAACTACGTAATATAATATCTAATTATTAAATGTAGAATTGTGTATCTCAATGACGACGAGAGCAACAACAAAATATTTAAAACTTAATTTAATTTTTTGTGGAACAATTTAAGCACGACAGAGCACCAGCACAGACCACGGTAGACTGGGCCCACGTATGTAATATAATAATAATAAATATCTAATTATTAATTGCATATCTCAACGACGACAAGAGCCTCAGCCGCAGGCATACAACAACAAAATATTTACAGACCCTAACCTAACTTTTGCGTGGGGAATTTAGCACGCCCGATCAATAACACTGAACTCATACACCTGCGAAATATCTAATTGATAATATCTCCACATTGACGAGAGCTTATACAAAATATTTAAAACTTAACCTAACTTTAACGGAGCAGGCACGACCAAACACCAGCCCACACCACGTTAGACTGGGCCCACGTATGTAATATAATAATAATAAATATCTAATTATTGATTGCGTATCTCCATAAATTAACGAGCAGCCCGAGAGAGCGAGCATCTGCGCCGCATGACAACAGTAACTACCTAGACGCAAAACTGATTGATATGTGTACGTAAGGGGTCTCAAGGCAGCTCATGTTTCGACTTCTTGATGAATACCGGGATTTACAGATTTGTTGCAGACTTAAAATTTTCAACGAAACGAGCTCTGGTCACAGTTAAGAACCCACGGGTGTAAAAATCCAGCGTAATAATTCCAACATTAAAGCGCCTGAACATCTAGTGCCGCCGACAAAAAGATATCAGCCGAAGCGCACCTAGACGCAAAACTGATAGATATATAATAATATATTGGTCTATAGAAAGCTCATGTTTCGGCTTCTTGCTGAATACCAGGATTTATATATTTGTTGCAGACTTAAAATTTTCAACAAAACGAGCTCTGGTCACAGATAAGAACCCAAGGCTGCCGCGATAAAAACCCAACGTAATAACAAACTAATTGCAAACATGTTTTTGTCATCTTGTTGTGGTCTCTTACACCAGGCGTCCGATAAGAACCCACGACCTCTCTGTCGATAAATGAATAAATATTAATACAATGTAATAATTTCAATGGTAAAACGCCCGAATTATATTCACTTATAATATCCCTAGTGCTTAAATTATTTCCGGAAATTTTTTCGAGGTCATGAATATTTTGAAATATTCTTAAAATATTCATGAACGAGGAAAAATTTCCGGTTTTTAATTTAAGCTCGTGGGATATTCGGTAAGAGAATTACACACCATTACTTTATAAATATTATGCCAAAATTGAACATTTTAATTACGAATGACAAACATTCATTCGTCATAGTGAGCCATGATCAATAACAAACATTTTTTACGACTGTAAAGTACGGTACCTTGGTCAAGTTCCACCACTTGTCATCGTGTCATTGTGTTTGTGCAATTTGCTGATTTATTAGATTGTGTTTTTGAAAATGTTCCGCTTTGGAAAGGAAACATCATTTATTTCTAATAATATTCTGAAGTAAGTACTTCGAGCACTCGTTCGAGCATTATCAATATTATGTTTAATAAAATGTGAATTTTCTTAGTGAAATAAAATATCATTTTCTAACATTAGTTACATAAATATTTTAGGTATAAATAACTTAAAGGCTTCTTATATATTTTTTTCTTATTAGCTTGAATCTACTAATATTCGTGGAACATCATTTATTTTCGATGATAATTATTCTGAAGTACCTACTTCAAAATTTATATGTTTAATAAAATGCGAAATCTCTTAGTGAAATAATAACATACCATTTTCCAAGTTTAGTTACATGAACTTTTTATAAATAACTTAAAAACATATTATATTTTTGTTTTTTATTAACTTTGATCTACTAATATTAGTGGAAAAATTTAATTCTAAAAGCACTCCAACTCCCGCGTCTTGACATTTTAAATGATAGAAAAATTTCCATTTATTAATTTCACACAACGTAAAAAATTTCCGGAAATTTTTTGGGTTGGCATGGTAACTGAACAAAAAACAAACCTCTATTTGGTTAAAAATAGCGGTGTGAAATTTTCAATATAAGTTATTGCAGCATATTGCGCAATAGTGTGCAGCCCGCCTCTCGCGCCTTACCGTTCGCGCGCTTACGACGACTACGTCACAACTAGTTTGCGTCACAACCCACGAGAGTAGCGCAGGTATAAAGCGGATGACCCGACCGCTGTCTTATCAGTGTCAGACGCGTGCGCTTTATCATTCATTTTAACCTGCAGTTATCACCTGTGTTTTATCAACAACAATAATTAGGCACCTGGGTAGGTATTGATATGACGTGTTATATATCAAATTAAATCCCGCGAGTTGCTTATTAATAACAAGTAATTATTTTTAATGCTGCGTGAAATTTGTAAATTATAAAATTTCTTACCAGCGTTAATGTTCTAGCAATCCTGATTTGCCAAACACTATAATTTATTTTATTTTCATGCCTGTCTCTACGGCTCGCCGCCGCGTGGAAGTATTTTATCAACGATAAATCGTTGCTGTAGGTTTTAAAAATCAAATTTATAGAAAATCTCAGACTGTCGAAAGACTATTGATCATCTACCAGTAAAGCGAGGTGAGTACATTTAAATTTTTGCCTCTAATAGTGCATATAATTTTCAACTTTCGAGGACAGCTTTTCAGGATAATGATACCAAGGTTATAAATAGTTGTGCCTGTAGCTCGTCTAGTCAATCGAACTTCAACAGCTGAAGAGTGAACATCATTATAAGACACCTCCAAAATTATTAATATGGGGAAATTCCAGATTGTTAAGGACATCGTGAAAAATGTACGGCGTTTTAATCTCTCAGGACGCACGCTCGAGTTCAAGCTCAAGCCCGTGCCGGTGGGTGAGGAACCTGTAAGCTGGATTAAGGAAGTCATCAACGCGGTCATCACCAGGGGTAAGGAGGGCCTCACCAGCGGCGACCAAGTCGGTTTCTTCTTCTGTTCAAAGGATTTCGCCCGCGGCGACGGCTATGTGCGCTTCCGCCCCGTGCAGGAGGTAAAATTCGAGGACGTTTGGGAAGTTATATCCGGCGTTTATTAGTCAAACTCTACGGGGCTCGACACTGCCACCTTCTGCTTGGGAGTGACGGCTGTCAAGATGCCGGCCGGCGAAGGAAAGAGGGTCAACACCTACAACACCTTTACCGAAGAATGTGGTATGAGACGGGGCATCATCGCCATTAATAATAAAGACAACATGTGCCTACCTCGTGCCCTAGTGGTAGCTACTCCACGGGTAATATGCCCCTACTGGCGTTGCATTACATCGGCATCTCCATAGGAGTCGGCACATCGTTCATCGAGACCAAATACCAGACACTGACCTGTTTCGCGCTTATTTTGCGCTCATCAGAGTGCCATAGGTAGTGGACTCGATGAACGATGTTGCCTAATGGGCATCGTGAATGTTAGTAGTGGTGAGAAACACACCGTAGTGCCCTCTTTGGGTCTGTGCTACTATCTGTCTGACAATTATTGTCAAATTGACAGTAATATATACTGGCAACATATATATGCAGGGTCATCCAACCAAAACTTGACTCAAATTCGTCAAAACAGATTTTGATGGGGAAGAATTTTTATGTAAGAAAACAGCCCTCAAACGTCACCCCTATGCGCCTCACATCAACCCCCTTAAGAATTTTAAAGGGTACCAGGGGTCATGTAATACATCAAATTAAAGGTATTTGTATCCTGTAAACAGCCATTATTTTGTTTTTGATGTGCTGATCAATGTAAAAGAAAAAATTCAGTTTGAAATAAAGAAGCTGAAATTAAACAAAATCAATTTTTATTTCATCAATTGCTCAAAAAGGCCCTCATTAACTTGCAAACATAAATCCTATCATTAAATGCTCTTTGTCTTTGATGCGGCGATGAAATTATAAGAAAAAACTCAGTATAAAGTAAAAATGCTGAAGATAAAGAAACAAGTTTTTTTAATTTAATGCTAACAAATTGCCATTTTTTTATTACAAAAAGGCATGTATGAAGGCAACAAATTGCAATTTTATCTCTTTTTAGATCACAATAAATTTACTGCTATTTTTCACTTGTGACCACCAACTTGTTTGTTCTTGAAAGGGTGCCTAAAAGTGTTCTCGAAATGGTGTATTCTATCGAAGAAAAAGTGGAAATTGTTGCGTTGTGGTATCGAAATAATGATTGCGCGAAAGCTACAACACGAATTTTCAATGCAAACCACCCGGAAAGAAATGTAAGCCATCAGTATGTTAAGTTGATAGATGAAAGATGGACAAGTTTGTTGCAACTGGTTCGCTTCTAAACAAGAAACGTAAAGTGAACCGCCCAGTACAAAATGAAGCAATTGAATTGGCAGCTTTGGGTCATTTGCAAATGGATAATACACAATCAATCAAAGCAGTGTCCCAAGCTTCTGGTGTATCTACTTCCAGTGTCCAGAGAATTTTGAAAAACTACAAGTGTCATCCCTTTAAGATGACGTCGGTTCAGGAGTTGAATGAAGATGATTTTGATCGCCACATTGTATTTTGCGAGTATTTTAGTGAGCAACTCCGTCTGAACCCATATCTCCTCTACAACAATTGTTTTTCAGACGAATGTTCATTTATGCTAAATGGTGAAGTAAACAGACACAATTGTCGGTATTGGAGTGATACTAATCCTCATTTAAACAGAGGATGTCAGATTTTTTATTCAGGACCACTTATTTACAATTGTTGGAAGATGCAATTGACATGATAACTGAAATTTTAGAAAATGATAATTTAATAGAAAATGAATTAATTTTTCAACAAGATGGTGAACCCCTCACTATGCTATTGCTGTGCGCCAATTTTTGGATGAGCGTTTTCCAGGGCATTGGATTGGTAGACCAGATCTCGTTGAATGGCCATCCAGATCATCTGATCTAACTTCTTTGGATTTTTTTCTTGTGGGGTCATTTGAAATCGCGAGTGTACACTACGCAACCTGAGACATTAGAAGAATTGCGAGAAAGAATTGTAGAAGAATGCAGATTAATAACACCTGAAGTATTCAGTAATGTCAAAAGATCATTTAAAGATAGGATTTATTATTGTTTGCAAGTTAATGGTGGCCATTTTGAGCAATTGATTAAATTTTGATTTTGTTTAATTTCAGCTTTTTTATTTCAAACTGATTTTTTTCTTTTATATTGATCAACACATCAAAAACAAAAATATGGTTCTTTACAGGATAAAAATACCTTTAATTTGATGTATTACATGACCCCTCGTGACCTTTAAAATTCGTTAAAAATAAATCAAATAATTACAAATACTTTATTACCTGTAGAACTGTTATCACCAATCTTCAGGTTAAGAGCGACTCTGTTTCCATAAGGTAAATAAATTTTAAAAGTGCACTGCAAGTCCCTTGTGGGGTTTAACTCTAAAGAGCCATTTCTTGTTACAAATGTTACATTATAACAATAGTCAACTAGACGGTAAGAAATGAAAAATACTGGATTTCCATGTAGATGCATAAATGGTTGTGTATGGGATGAAGGAAAATAAATGTATCGATCTGATTCTAAATATTCCTCAAGTTTACCACACATCTGGGTTTGCTTATGACTTCTGAAATATTGCTGCTGTGTGAAATTTAAACTAGAGAAAGAAATGAAACCTTTGGAACAAGGTACATTTAACTTCGTTAATTCTATCACAAGTCCATAACCCATTTCTTGTGTAGGGAACCATACTTCACAATCTGTAGTATATGGAACATCTATATTGCTTACTTGCGTAACGGCTTCATCAGTTAAATACAATTGACAATCTGAAAAGTATAAAGATAAATTATTTAAAAGACAAATATTTTTTTGTGTGGCTTGTTAGTATAAAATTCTGCATATTGACTAAGGATTTTAATAGAGATGGGCCACTGATAAGTTTTCATATTGAAAAGTTTCCAAAATGGGAACTTTCCGCGAAGGGAAGAATCCTATTCAGGGAACATTTCCAGGAATTGTTCTCGGGAAATATTTCCGTATTATTTTGAATTTCCCGCCAAATTTTAACTACATAAACATAACCTTAGGATTAAGTATTAATGGAATTATGTTGTATCGAAGTTATTTGTTAAAGATATTTTAGATTTTTGTGGATCATTGGTGTATTTTCACTGCTTTTCTTATTATTTGTACATGTTTATAAGAATCTGTAGTTGGTAAGTTAAAGTTACTAGAAACTAATAAGTACAAATAATTGCTGTAAATACATGATGGAACAATTTCCAGATATCAAGTCAAGTACCTACCTGGCAATGCTAAAAAATAAGTCAATATATGTACATGTTCAAAAAACAAAAACAGTCTGCAAGTGATGGGAAATATATATTTCTGGGCAACTTCCTTTGGGAATATTTCTCTGGAAAGTTTCCAAGGAAATATTCCCTGGAATTATTCACGGGAAATATTTGGCAACTTTCCCGAAATATATTTTGGAAATATTTCCAAAAAAAAATATCTTCCTGGGAATTTCCCAGCTCTAAATTTTAACAAGGGTGGGGTTATTTGACTGAACTAAGTATACCGAGTGTTCAAATAAAAAACTACGTCAACCAATATCTCAGGAACGTTACGTAGAGCATCGTGGAAAACAAAGGGGTGTTTTCCTATTTTTTTTACATCAGCAATGGAAAGTAGTTGGAAAAAGAAGAGATACGTATTTCTGGAATTATAATATTGGGTTCATTTAAGTCCATAAATTATTTTTTTATTGTGCGCGATATCTATGTGACGTCACTAAGCGAAAATTCAAAATTTGCGCCATTTTTTGGTGATTTCTAGGATATTTTCATTTGTGTGGTTGGTGTCACTGCGTGACAACTTTACTTTTGTTTATGTTTGAATTGTTTGGTTAGGGTAAACATGACACATTGTTTTTAGTTTATATTTGTACCTGTGAATTGTCTCTGCCTGTGACTGCTTACAAGTGTATTAGTAATTAGTATTAGTATTAGTAATAGAAGTACTGTTAATTGAAACATCGTAATTTGTAAAGGTAGGTAATTATTGAATATATTTAATCGACTTTTTAGTAATACTGTTAATAATATTAGTTTTCAGGATGTCGAAGAGAGCTAAGTATTGTTTTGTACCCACATGTAAACATACATCTTTCAACTCAAACAACATATTTCTAACTGTTCCATTTAATGATGAAACTAGGAAAGAATGGTGTGTTGCTGTAAAAAGAGAAAAAATTCCGAAATATACTTCAGGAAGTTACTACTGCTGTGAAGACCACGTTAATGTAAGTTTGTTATTTTTATTTAGAAGTAGAGACACTGATTAATTGATTTTAGTTAGAAGAAGACGGAAAACTGGTTTCGATATAAATTAATGCAACAGAAACTTATTTTAAGAAAAGGTGTGGTACCCCACAAAAATCTAAGAGGCGAAGAATTTCCTAAAGATGTATCTGAGTTAAGCGACTTAAGCAAAAAAAGGAAAATAGAAAATTTGGATCAAGTATCACAATCATCTGTGAAAAAGGTTTTATTTATTGAACCGAGTACATCAGCGCAAACATCATCTGCTGAGAGTTCACCAGAAAAAATCAATCTGTCCGAGAGTTCACCACAGAAAAGTGCCATTCTTCAGTCATCTTCTGCATCTTATCTAGCATCAACCTTACCCTCTAGTTCTCAAATTCAAAGCAACACTTCATCAGATAGTGATTCAATAGTCGACTATAAAGTTTCTCATTTAGAGAAACTAAGCATAGAGAGAACCCTGTTAGTGATTAAAAACAATTCACGATTTTATCTAGGGCTGCCAAAAGACACATTGTTTATTTATTGATTTATTGTCAAATTGTTAGAAAACGAAAGTAAAATTTGTCACAGATATATTTTAATTGTGTTGAAGAAAGTACGTTTAAATGATTCTTTCTATCGTATTTCCCTAGATTTTGGAATTAGTGTGTCTGTTATGTCCAAGGTGTTTGCCAAACACCTACTTGATTTGGCAGGTTTTTTTTAAGAGTTTAATTTTTTGGCCACAACCAGATCTAATTAAAGAAAATCTACCAATACAATTCAGAGCAAGGTATTGGAAAGTTCAGTCAATCATAGACTGTTTTGAAGTTCAGATTGAACAACCTACTAACAGCTTACATCAATCATTGACGTGATCTCAATATAAAAATTGTAATACTTTAAAATACCTGATAAGTTCCACTCCAGATGGTATAGTCAATTTCATTTCTACTGGCTTTGGCGGAAGAGTAACAGATACCGAAATTGTTCAGGAGTCTGGGTATATAGACATTTTGCAAAAAAAAGCCGTCCTTAACAAGAAAGTCGTAAGTACATTTAGCTTAGTTGTGAGAAAATGGCGTTTAAAGAACTGGACATAAAAGAATTACAAGAACTTTATTTCTTTTACACAAAACGGGATAATATTTTTCTAGAACTTTAACTGCGATATTATATCGTAGGTTAAACGTAGTAAACCTACTGCTAAACCTACTAAAAAAATTGTAGTTTACTTTGTAAATAAAATCGTTTTCTAATAAAACAGGTGCACTTACGTTATTTTGATTAAGTAATTCTTGTATTATACTAGGAATAAAAACGTAAGTGGCTTTAAAATTTTGTATTTTTAAACTAAATACCTTATTTTTTATACATTACTAGTTTCCACCTGAACACACTGTAGGTATTCAAAATAAAACTAGAATACCGGAAATAAAATCATACTTAAAGAAACATGTTTTTAATCGCTTTTAAGTATTAAGCGTATTTTATAGTTACGGGGTGCTCTCGTCTCGTCGAGATAAATAATGCCAAATTGCTAGACAAGAACAACGCAAGTGCATACTTACGTTGTTTATATTATGTTTTTATATCAAAATGTTGTACATACGGTAAAACAGTGCACATGCGTTGATTATGTTATGTATTATACAGTGGCGGCTTCTCCTTAAAGCCGCATGGCCGCGCGCCCCTCCTCCGAAAATACCAAAGGAATCCTTATTATTATCATTATTATAAATTAAATGCAAATGTTAAAAGTTAAAACATGTTTATTGTGGTACAGAGCGCTGTACTCATAACGCCACAGCCCGCATCACTGGATCACAGCACGCTGCCACTGCACAGTGAGCAAAGGATCACAGATTCGTGGCCGCACTTTGAGTCGCGGCCCAGGTAACTATGGCAACCGACCCGATCTCCTTTTCGACTACACTCGTTAGATACTTTCCATATGCTTACATTATGCAGATTTGGCCACAATTATTTCGCGGCCGTATGCCAACATTATTATTAATTATAACGTATTTTTAACACATTACATATTTTTAGCATTATTAAAGTACTTATTTAGTTTTTGTGAAAAGACAATTTTATATTTTACTTAACATGAATACTGTTAGTAGTATATTTGTGAATATATATTTAATATTTGATTAGAGCCAATTTTGCAAATCTTCCACTGGATGATAAAATGCAAATAAAAGGTTTGGGCGTTGTCTGCCCAATAAATACCTAATTCCGATGAAAAAGTTATGGGAAAATGTATTTCTATGAAAGACCGTATAGTAGGGTCCACGGAGGCTCAAATTGTGATTTTCGTTTGCACTTTCAGATTAAAAGCTAAAACCAATTTTAGATGATTCCCCACCCTTAGAACTATCAAAATCCCGAAGGCGTCAAAAAAAGTCCTGTACGGGGTGGCTGTAGGGGGTGAAATGTGAAAATTACCCTAAAAATGATTTTTGGATATTTGGAACTAGAAAAACAGCTGAATAGTTACACATAAGAACCATTTACCTCAGAACACTGGAAATATAAAAAAAAATTATTGATTATTCCATAAAGCACGTTGTTAAATGGGAGAACTTAAGACTTAAAGCGCTCTGGTGAAAAGTGTCTAAATATTTTAGTCATGCTCTATATCTAACCTACTGTAACATTTTTATATGTGATCTAATTAAAAAATACCCTTTAATAACATTGTAGAGCAGAGTTTCCCGAGTCTGTAGGATATTTCACTTTTTCATTTGGATGATTTGCAATTTTTTTACGAATTTTTATTCGAGCGCGCGCATGGGCCTGACTAAGGTCGAATATCGCTTGCGTTACCCAGAGTTGCAGCTCATTAAGGTCGAATGACGCTTATTTCTCTTTTGTGCAAAGATTAGGTCTGTTCTTGCAGAAGTTTCTGATGGTTGAAAACGGTTTTTTACTTTTTTACATGCGGACAGTGCATTTTTTAATGTCTGTCAGTTTAACGTCTGTGAACAGACGATTGTTGGGCGATTGTTTTTGACACTTTCTGACCATTCCGGACTGCTTGTATTGCAAGAACAGATCTATGAAAATTAAGTATATAATTGTTGAAATAGTATATGTAAAACTAACAGGTACCACAAATATAATTTTTAAATTTATATATTATAATACATAAATACATACATGTAACATGAAAATCATAAATAATAAGAATTAGGGGCACTTTAGAACATTTAATCGGATTTCAATTCCGCCGATACGTCTTCTGGAGTATAAAGGTCGACACTTCTGTGGTGTCCGGGAAAAAGGAGATAAGTCCAATTTTGGTCAAATTGGAATATGTTGAAATTTCGGCATTACACAATCAAATCTTTCTTCCGGGCGAAAGTGGATATCGCATTTGAAGTAAAAAATGTTACTAAACTTAGGTTCATTTCAAGCCTATATAGTCCCTTAAAAATGTTCCTGTAGAGATAACTCACCTTATCCTTTCGTATAAAAATAAAAATTTTCTGTGATTGTCAAAAAAAGATAAGATATCTCAAATCGTCCACAAAATTTTTCGGATATTAACGTAGTATTACATATTACATATACATATACAACGTTTGTATGACGTTTAATACATAGTATTAAATATTACAGTGTGTAAAATTAGTGTGTATAGGTAAATGGAATCCAGAGGAAAATAAAAATTTTCATTTGATGGGAATGTATTTTTCTATCTTAAAATCGCATCCAATAAAGTAATAAATCACAAGTTTTCAATACCACTTATACTACTTATAATACACTTATTGAAAAGAGAAGAAAACGTACGGATACACCAATTCACCATTCCCTAAAAAATGAACTTCAAATTAAGAAAAGACTGAAACTGGAAATCCATTTTAATGTTAGTCCAGTTCCAATTTCTGAAAAAAAAGAAAGAAAGCTAATCTAATGCAACTAATACCTTATATTTCAGATATATTTTGGGAATTCTACAAATCCTTACCAACCAACAATGACACATGTCCCGATATTTTCTGATGAAGATGATGATAAATTTGACTTGATATACATTTTATCTTTTGTTTATTTAAATGAATATTAAATAATATAAAATTAATAAATTGTCTGGGTTTTAAATATTTTTCATTTTTGTTTAAAATAGTTGAAATGCAACTAATGAGAAAAGTATATTTTTAATTAGTCTATTTTAAGTCTATTTAAGTGTATCTATCTAAGATAAGTCTATTTTTTCCAAAATATTAGAAACATTGAGACATGATATTTAAATATAAAAAGGGAAAGTTCTTTTCATCTTATTCGGAAAATTGTAAATACATGTATGTATTTACAGTGCTGATAAAGACTATCGTCGATGGGAGGTAGTTTGTTTATAGGTTTTGAAGAAGCCGTAATGCTGCGTTAATGACTTATTCAACTGGTATCTGAAGTTGTACCTATATAACGTGACAGCAAATTGAAGCATAATGTTGTTTGAATATATCTCCAATTAATTTCAAAGCCCCAATAGTACCTACTTAGCAAATCATGGTACAATAAATACATTTTCCAACATATTTTTCCGAAGTCCGACGAATTGACTTGTAGGTACCTAAATCGCACCTAGGGTGACCAGACGTCCTCTTTTAACCGGACAAGTCCTCTTTTTAAAGTTCAAATTTATATCATGTATATATATATATATATACACATTTTATGCTAAATATCCTCTTTTTTATCAGACAAAAAATTATACTAAAAATCTGAAGTAGGTATTTCTAAACAATGCAAGTTACAATAAGCAACTTAATTGGAAATTATAAATTATTTGAAGTTCATCCTAGACCTCTAATTGTAACTCTTTCTCTTTCTGTTAACTTAAATCGAATAAAGAAGGCGATAGGAACAAACATAGTTGAAGAAGCCCAGAAAAGCCGCCCTTATTTTACAAATTTAAGCCGAATATTACAAAATTACAAAGTAATTGTTTATTTTTATAAATAAAGACCAATAGTTTATAATGTTTTGACCAAATTATGATTCTATTTTGTTAGCAGTTGTGGAGCGATTTATATTAGCTAATTTCATGTACTGCTATATATCGTACATTGTTTGTTGTCCCAACTTTTATCCAGATTTCATCATTTCATCGGTTATTTTTAAAAATCACCTGTCCTTTTATCCATACAAAATATCACTTCAACGCCCAATATTCCTAAACAAAAATCAAACAGCCACAAAAGAGAGAAATAAGCGATATTCGACGATAATGTTCTGCGACTGTGGATAACGCAAGCGATATTCTACCTTAGTCGAATAAAAATTCGTAAAAAAATTGCAAATCATCCAAATGAAAAAGTGAAATAACCTACAGACTCTGGAAACTCTGCTCTACAATGTTATTGAAGGGTATTTTTTAATTGGATCACATATAAAAATGTTACAGTAGGTTAGATGTAGAGCATGACTAAAATATTTAGACACTTTTCACTAGAGCGCTTTATGTCTTAAGTTCTCCCATTTAACAACGTGCTTTATGGAATAATCAATATTTTTTTTTTATATTTCCAGTGTTCTGAGGTAAATGGTACTTATGTGTAACTATTCAGCTGTTTTTCTAGTTCCAAATATCCAAAAATCATTTTTACGGTAATTTTTACATTTCACCCCCTACAGCCACCCCGTACAGAACTTTTTTTGACGCCTTCGGGATTTTGATACTTCTAAGGGTGGGGAAGCATCTAAAATTGGTTTTAGCTTTTAATCTGAAAGTGCAAACGAAAATCATTTCTAGAAGACTTTGATAGGCTCGTGGACTCCACTAGTAGAGCTGATTTCAATTTTAGAAAGTGAGTGGACCCATGTATAAATATCTATGAAGTTTGTTTACCTACGTAATAATTTAATGTGTCGTTTGATAACTATGAATTGAATAACTAAAGTTTGTGATTGTGCCATATCGTTTTTAATTACCTAACGGATATCTAAAAACTAAAAAAGTTATGTTCCTGCTTCCTGAATTCTAGTTTACAGCCTTTTTAAGGTAATGTATATGTAAATTTTTTATTCTAAATATTAATTTCCTTTTAAATAATTTTTGTCAAGATTTCTGTCAATCGTATTAGAAAGGAGGATATTTGTGTAAAGAAAGTTATTTTTTCAAGCAAATATTTTTGCTCTGCGAATTTCTAGTTTATCATTTTAAGGGGTTTGACCTTCAAATATGCTAAATTTTCATTTTTTTATTTTTGCGCCCCCCCATATCCAAATGTCACCAGCCGCCACTGGTATTATGCATAATTACTTTTAGAATGCACAATACGACAATTTTTTAAACATATTTTTTTTATATTTAAAATACGAATTTCGATAAAATTCCTATTCTATTCGATATTAGACACCCCAGGGTTACTAAAAATCAAAAAACCTCATTTTGCCAAAAATTGCACTTACGACTTTCTTGTTAAGGAGGGCAGAAAACATGTTTTTTAGTTTTTATTGCATGTGGCATAATAAACTTTCAGGGAACTTTAATAAAATGAAATACACGAGGAAAGCCATGTAATTGGAAATTATGGATTAATAACAAAAACGATCCCATATGGCGTAGACCAGTGAAACCTGTGGTCCATGGACCCCCAGGGGACCGCAAAGATCTTTGAGGTCCGCATAAATGGGGGTCCGTGATTTGTAGATATTAAAAAAGGGGTATTTGATTCACAAAAAGTTAAGAACCGCTGGTGTAGACTTTTTGGTCACATTGGCACTGTTAGTAGAGAAGTTATGACGGTTCAAAACCTCCTCCGACCTTGAACACGTCTCTGCAGGTGTGTGTGTGGATTGAATGACCTCGATTGGGCCATCGCGTGACCTTGAAGGTCACAGAAACTTGACATTGGCCTACCTGAACTAATGCATGACCTTCATCTTGGCCTAGAGCATTGCATTACATCCACCGCGACTCTCCAGTCCTTGTATGACCCTGAGAATGCCTTTGGGTGCAACATTGTGTGTTCTCGACCCCCGTATGCCATTACACATGAGGAGCAACCTACACCGGCCGCATCTGCGGTCTGAGTGGACAGGATGGCAGTCCACCTCTACGAAGCCATCGCATGACATTGAATCTGGCCTTGAGGGATTAGGGGAGGGTTTTATATTATGACGTGGTGGCTCCATGATTATAAAAGATACTAGAGCGGCAACACACAACCATTGTTAGTTACGCCTCATACAGTAAAGAGTAAGATATGTATAAGTGCAGTGCCTGTGGTGCCAGTTTTACGCGCGGCGATAATTTGCGTCGTCATCAGAGACAATCATGCAAGAACTTGAAGCATGAGGGACCTCCAACCAAGCAGCCCAAATTGGATACAAATCCAACATCATCCACAAATATTCAGACATGTAACTGACAAAATATGCCATCAAAATCTGCAAATGTGCCAATCTGCAACTGTCATAATATTCCACCAGCGTCAACGAATCTTCAAACATGTAATTGCGGCAGAGTGACCTTAACAGCAGCTGAAATGAAAAATCATAGAAGAACATTACAACATAGAACCAATTCATGCACTCCTCTAACCGATGGCGTTGAAATTATTCAGAGCTCATTCAAATATAGGATTGCTAGCTACCGAGTGCATAGTGAAATTAATCATCTAGATTATATTAATTTTTTAACGAAATTAAAGATAAAATTCTACACCTACTGGAACAAGCGGTGCGAGCTCATAATGCAGTGAAGGTAAATATGGAAACCTTTGCCAAATACATATTGCAAACAAAGGAAGTATCTGATATGAAATCATTTAATACTTCCAACCAAATTTTGGACCAGGGGACTAATTTGAGTGATGCCTTTGATGAATTTGTAGACATGATGATTTCACAAACAACAGAGTTTAAAGAGCGATTCAGGTTTGTAATATTTATAATTATAGTTCATCCAGACCGTTTATTAATAAATTATTTCTTTATAGGGTGGGCCCTGGAACATATAGAATTCGTGGAAGTTAATGTAAACAAGTATAGCCCGCTAGGTGGTTCATCATATATTAAATTGCCCAAGTTCATTTCAAACAAGAGGGCAGTAATTAATGTAGAAAATCAAGATGATCGCTGTTTTGCATGGGCCGTTACCTCGGCTTTGTTCCCTGCAATCAATGGCCGCCCAACTGAGATGTTATCATATCCACATTATTCAAGAGTTTTGAATTTGACAGGTATGAATTTTCCAGTAAAGTTGCGGGATATTTCAAAACTTGAGGAAATGAACAATATTTCAATTAATTTATATGGTTTAGAAAAGAAATATGAAGAAAATAGGTTATCATATGAAGTTGTAGGGCCTTTGCGTTATTCCGGAAAAAAAATTGCGTATACATATAAATTTGCTTATTTCCAATGAGTGTGATACGAATCACCATTGTAATATCGATTGTGCCAACACACACTATTGCTGGATAAAAGATTTGTCCAGACTAGTCTCATATCAAATATGAGATCATGATGAACATAAAAAATACTTTTGCGATGGCTGTTTGCTATATTTTCAAAATGAACGCCAGCTTATGGCGCACCAGAGAAATGATTGTAATCATGTTTATACAACAACACCCTCAACACAATTTAGGATCGATAAATATGGGAAAGAGGTACCCAAAAACATATTAAAATTCGAAAACTTTGAGAAACAAGTGCAAGTACCATTCGTGGTGTACGCTGATTTTGAATCAATTTTAAAACCAATAGATACATGCGAACCAAACCCGCGCCGTTCTTACACAAATAAAACATTTAGTCACCTGCCCTACTCTTTCGCGTATTATATAAAAGGTTCTTTCGATAATTCAATATCTAAATTTGAGTTGTATCGAGGGCAAGACGCGGCAAAAGTTTTTGTTTTTCGTATAGAGGCAGATGTAAGAGAAATCTATAATAAGTATATGAAAAACATGACACGACGACTTGCGGCATATGTAAGAAGCCGTTCACAGAAAGTGATATCAAGGTAAAAGATCATTGCCACTTAACTGGGAAAATAAGATTCGGCGCTGCACACTCTATTTGTAACTTAAATTACAAAGTACCAAGTTTTATACCCATTATACTACACAACATGTCCGGCTACGACAGCCACCTATTTCTAAAAGAGTTATGCTGCCATAAAGATAGAATCGATGTAATACCTCAAAACAGCGAAAAATATATATCCTCCACAAAACATCTATATATGCACGATTATGTTAATAAAAAGGGGGAATCTAAAAAGAAATTTGCGCGGCTAAGATTTATAGATAGTTTTAAATTTGTCAACATCATTACAAAATTTGGGTGAGGACTTAACTGATAATCAAATGGCTACAATGAGAAATTTCTTTCCCGAAAATAAAAAATTCAACCTAATGCGGCGGAAGGGTGTTTTTCCATATAGTTTAGTGGATAGTTTAGAGAAGTTGAATACCAAAAATCTCCCTTCCAAAGAGCAATTTTATGATAGCCTTAATGATGAACAACTATCGGAAGAAGACTATGACAGAGCTAAAGATGTGTGGAACCTGTTTGCTTGCCAGAGTTTGGGTTAATATTCAGACCTTTATTTAAAATCAGATGAGCTTCTTTTATGCGATGTATTTGAAAATTTTCGTAAATTTGGATTACATAAATATGGGCTGGATCCCGCCCAATATTATACGGCTCCAGGATTATCCTGGGACGCTATGCTAAAATTAACCGGGGTTAAATTGGAATTGCTGGCAGACATAGATATGATTCACTTTTCAAGAAGGGAATCAGGGGCGGCATCAGTCAATGTTCAGAAAGGAAGCATATTGCCAATAATAAATTTGTACCAAATTATGATCCTAAGGAGCCTTCGTCATTTATCACATATCTTGACGCTACAAACCTATATGGTCATAGTATGTCACAACCACTGCCAACAGGGGGATTTGAATGGTTGTCTGAAAGAGAGCTAATAGATTTAGATGTTATGAATATTCCAAACGAAAGTCCCCAGGGTCTGGTGCTGGAGGTAGATATACATTACCCCCAAGAACTGCATGACTTACGTTCAGATCTTCCCTTTTTAGCAGAAAGTATGGCTCCACCAAAACAAAATTTTCAAAATTGATACCGAATTTGAATGACAAGAAACACTATGTTGTTCATTATAGAAACTTAAAACAGGCCATAGAGAATGGCCTAATAGTAACAAAAATACACAGAGCTCTTAAATTTAATCAGTCCCCTTGGTTAAAAAAATATATAGATTTAAATACGGAGATGAGAAATAAGGCTATAAGTAAATTTGAAAAAGATCTATTCAAATTAATGAATAACGCTGTTTTCGGCAAGACCATGGAAAATGTGGATAACAGAAAAGAAATAAAACTAGTCACTCATTGGGAGAGTAATAGAAGAGCTGCAGGAGCGAATGCATTAATAGCTCGACCGAATTTTAAAAAATGTAGAAAAGATTTTGTAGCGATCCAGATGGGGAAGCTGAGGGCTGTTTATAACAAGCCTATTTACATAGGATTTTCGGTTTTGGAATTATCCAAGACGGTGATGTATAGCTTTTTCTATGATGTTATTAAGCATAAATACGGCGAGAATGCCTCCCTACTGTACACCGACACGGATTCGTTAATTTTAAAGGTTTTTACAGATAATTTTTATGACTTTATAATTCAAAATCCCGAAAAATTTGATACATCAAATTATAAAGAAGGAAATATGTTCAAGGTTCCTAAGGGTCCATCAATTTTAGGTAATATGAAAGACGAGTTTCCGGCTGATCCGATAATTAGCTTCTACGGCACGGGTGCAAAAGCCTACTATGTTCAATCTGTGGGTAATGAACTTATAAAGGCAAAAGGCGTGAAAAAATCAGTTATTAGAAAAGAATTGTCAAAAGATGACTATAAGAAGATCGTGGAGGAAGGGGGCCTAATATTTAGAAAGATGAACACATTTCGAAGTTGATAGCATGTCGAAGCATGATATATATACAGAGATGAAAAATAAAGTCGCATTATCCTATTATGACGATAAGCGTTTTGTCATCCCTAATACAACTAAGACTTTACCATGGGGGCATTCGGATGTAACATTTTTCCAAAGTGAACCCGAGCAAAATTTAGAATGGCTAATGTCTGCCATAGACAGTGTTGAGCGTGGTGTTGTAGAAAGAAATGAAAATTTAGAGGCACTACTTTTAACATTTTCTGAGGCCGAGTCAGAAAATAGTCTATGAATGATAATTATATATAACGCAAAGGCTACAAACTTTTTCAATGATAGACTTATAGTTCTGGAAAATTCATTCTTGTGCATCGTATTAACCCAAAAGTAAATTAGTGTAAGTGATTTATGTCTATGTAAATAATTTAATTGTAATAAATAAATATAATAGTTAATGTTGTTACTTTTATTATTGCCCATGGTCTATATGTACATAATTTTGTAATACACATATTATAAAAAAAGGTATATTAAATTTTGTGTTACTTTTAACTTTAAACTTGGTGGTGGGAGATACATGACGGCGAAACTTGTATGGCGAGCTCCTAACGCATTCAATGGGCGCAGGTGACCTCAACTTTCGTCCCGTGGTGGGGGCCAATAAGGTTGAAAATGGCATATAGAGCGTCCTGTGCTGACCTTCAGCCGACAAGGGCAAAGAGTGGAAGGAGATGAGTGGGAGGATAGGGGCTGCTAAACGTTAGTGCAGCCACGAACGTTCTTTGCATTACCATCTTTCAAGCAACGTGCAAGTGTTTTGCGTGCTCCTCACTGTGGTTAATTATTCAAGTCTAGTTTTTGTTGTTTGTTTGTGTCGTTTCTGTGTTAGAGAAAAATGGTTAAACATACTAGGCGTACAAGCAGTGGCAGCTCCGTAAGCAGGCCAAGTTCGGCGGAACCTACGACGCAATTGACCCTCATGGCATTTTTATCCAACTTTAGAGCGTCACCTGAGGTACCAATGGGTCCCGATGTTTCCAATGCTCAGAATGCACCCGGGGCACCGGCAAATGTTGGTGGTATAGATTGGCCAACGCCTGAAATGGAACAAATTGAGATTGGACATGTGGAGCACGAGGTCTCGGAACTGCAGCCGGCCTACGGTGGCTATCGTCGTAACAGCAGCGTAGAAGCGGCGGTACAAGCTACTGCTTGTATCGCCGCTTCTACAGAGGATATATCGATGCTTCATCTAACGAGTCAGGATTTTGAACATACAAACCCCGATTTCGCCGACATGTTAGATGAAATCGATACTTTTGGGGGCGCTTCCGCATTAAATACACCGCCTCCGTCTTCAGACAGGGATGAAGCTAGAGCTGGGACATCTAATGTAGAGTGTCAGGAGCAGCAATATAGTGTCGCTAGTGCCAACATTTCGCATTTTCATGTGCCGACAACAATTTCTCCGATGGGCGATGACTCCGGCAGCAGCTTTTTTCAGAATGTGGAATTAAATCCGAAAAAAATTAAGCTGGCATCATCACCCAAAACGAAATCATGTTCGACAAAGTCTGATTCAAAGAGCAAAACCGGCCGTCTTTCAGATTCTGAGCTGGATGATGATTTTGTGGTTAAGCCTACATTCTCAACTACAAAAAAATCTGATAGCAAGAGGCCAAAGAATTCTATGAAGGGCAAGGGCCCCCTTTTAAGGGAGCTACTAAGTAGACAGACCGTTTTACCTACCCCCGACTGCCCAAAGGTAAAAAAATGTAAGTCGTCCAGGGTAGACAGGGGATCGGTAAAAAGGTCTGTATCAAAACGGACGTCGACCGTGACTTCTCGGTCTGAAAACATCGCATTAGAAGAGCCTCACTGTTCTAATACAATGCTGTCAGCTGAACGGAGAAATCCGGTGGTGAGTCAGAACGTAAACAAATTGCCTGCGTTGCCAGTTCACGATTCTGACTCACAGCCAGAAGTTTTCTCTCAATCAAACCATATGAGGACATTTAACGATTTCTTTAAACTATATGATTCGGCTAAGAGAGAGCATGAGGCAAATTTGTTGGCTTCCCAAGGCGATGTGGCATTGCGGGAAACCGCCATGGCCATGTTGGCCGACATTGAACGCCGCAGCGTCGCTTTGGAGAAGTCAGCCAAGAAAATGCGGGAATTCCAGAGACGATTAGGCGAGTGAGCACCGCTTGCGCAGGAGGCGGAGATGTAGCCTATGTTTATTTAGGAATTGGTTTAATTTTTATTAGTGGTAATTATAGAATATGTATTAGGAATAAGAAAAAATTGTATTTACATAGGTTTACTTAGGCTAAGTTTTAATTTTAAAATAACATGATGTAATGTACATATAGACAAAAAGCAATAAAATATGAAAATACAAAAACTTTTAAAACCAAAAAATATGATTGAAGATTATCAGAAAATTCTGATAATTCATACTGAGCTTATATCGCTTCTGACTGCAATATCTCTCTTATTATTAGAGATAGAACCATGAAACCCTATATTGGTGTATTTGTAAACGAATGGTAAATTGAAATATATAAAAATATATAGGGTGTCCCATTAAAAAGTATATACTTTGGCGAATATCTCGACAACACAATATCCGATTGGATTTCTGATTTTTCCACATGAATCAGCACAAAAAATAACACAACTTTGCTCATTTAACCGATTTCACTATTTGTCTTAGTTTAGGAGATACTAGGGAGCAACTAATGCGCTAATACAGCAATGTCAGACAACTTTTTTTTATTTCACTTTTGAATTAATAAGAGTTATTAGTATTGATATCGCCTTTATAATTCAACATTATATCAGTGTAATAATGAAAAGGTGTCAAATAATAATATGCGTCAAAATACAGGGTGTTACACTAAAAAGTATATAGACTTTCGTCAATATCTAGATAATGCATTTTTTTGTTGATTTACCGATTTGACCAACAAAAACAGTGCAAAAAGCTACACAACTTTGACTGTATAGTCGATCCCCTATTGCTTATATTTTTTGGGTTTTGGATTCTGTTACTGAGCTTATATCGCTTCTGACTGCAATATCTCTCTTACTATTATAGATAGAACCATGAAACCCTATATTGGTGTATTTGTAGACGAATGGTAAATCTAAATATATAAAAATATACAGGGTGTTCCATTAAAAAAATATATACTTTAGTCAATATCTCGATAACGCGTTATCGAGATATTGGATTTCTGTTTTTGCCATTGGAATCAGCACAAAAAATAACATAATTTTGCTCAATAAAGTTATTCTCTATTTATTTTAGTTTATAAGATACAGAGGTGTAACTGGCGGCAGTTTTGTTACTAATAGTAAGAGAGATCATCTAGTCAGAAATAAAAAAAGATGTCTCTAGTGGGACTTGAACCAATGAAATTTTATATTTCATTTTGAGGGACATTTTAATTAAAAAGCGTTGTGATTGCTAAAGGTGTATTCGAGTTTATGTCATTAAACATATTAACTTTCACGAATAACACAATATTCATTTATCCACCTATTGCTCGAGATGCTTGTAAGTGAGTAAAATAAAGAAATTGTTTGTATACTATATGTTCTAAATAAAACGCAATTTAAAATATATACAAATTTATTCTAAATTTATTATTAATATATATATATATATATATATAGACACTATTTTATGCTACGTTGGCACCAGGAGCAGCTTCACCCTCGGGTTATCCTCAGCTTCGCCATCAAGGTCGAGGTCGACCTCCTCGAGCGGCTCCATACTTGCAGACCACCCCGACGGCGAACCCGGCCTTGAGACCTCCATATCTGGTGCCACGGGGCGCCCAGGAGACATCCAGCAGTCGCTCTGGTCTGGACGACCTTCGCCGAACTCGCTGCTGCTATCCGCTGGCGGATCTGCCCAATCGCTCCGGTCTGGTCCAGTGCCTCCATTCAGTTTGTAGATGATATGTCTATCATCTACATATATCGTCCAATTAGGTCGCTCAGGCTCGCACAAGTCACTGGCAGAAGTTATAGATGCGTCTCCCCCCAAGTATCCGACCTTGTCGCCGGTGGAGGGGCTTGCGTGCACCAATGAGTTAGAGAGCTATGCTGGCGGTAGTCTCTTTTGCTACCGGTAGGGTCACCCATGCCAGACAGGTGTCTGAGGAGGTGCCAGACTAACGGATCTGGCCCTCCACAGACGCGCTCGGGTGGGGGGAGACCCCACACAGACACGCTCGGGTGGAAGTACTTCTCTTTATCTTACCCTCCTCCGTTGAACTTCGAGGCTGGACCCCATATCAAGATGGCCCTCGGAGAGGTAGCGATGAAAGAAAACTAGGAGGGTACACCTAATGCCGCCTGTTAGTATATGGGCCCACCCTTGCCTAGCCAGTGTAGGGGGCTGCCCATTCAGCAGGTGTATAATCTCGAGTGTGTAATAGTGCCAGGTGGCGCCTGGATCAGGGCCCTGCTGCACATCTCGGGGGGCTTCATCAGCGGCTGCCGACCCATCTGGTGGGAATTTTTGTTTGGCCATGAACGAATAGAGGAGGCGGACACTGAGAGACTTCTAAAGTACTATAGTACCGAGCAAAACATGACACCACAGAGAAAACACAATTTATTAATGTCGTCATGGAAAGAAACCAAAATGCAGAAGGTAAAAACGTACCATCAAACCCAGAGCTCCCCAGCTCAAGCGAAGGTATACCAGAGGTGAGTATACCCGCGCCAAGTTCTTTCCTAGAAGAGGAGGAACTCTTGAGGTCCCAAACGGCAGTCCTATGTCCTTCCAACTGCCACCGCTTCAGTGAGGGACGGGAGTGAACCAGGGAGTTCGAAAGGACGCCCAGGTCCCCCACCCTCAACAGGATGCAAGAGGGCACGTTCAGATAAGAGCACGCCCCCGGAGAGGCAAAGGAAGAAGCCGAAGGAGGCCAAGGTTTTGGTGTCCGCTGGAGGGTCGACCCATGTTTCCCCACTTCTCAAGGGGAGATCTGGGGCGGCTTTCCAGCGAGCGCCGATGCCAAAACGGCAGCCAACGAGCTACAGCGCGGCTGTCAAGAGAGAGAATCAGGTTGTCATACTGTCCAATCGTGAGGATGGTAAATTGACGCCTGAAGAAGGAGACAGAGTGAGGCATCATCTAGTGTCGGAAATGTTCCGGACCATGGCGGGCCCCGAAGGGGGTCCTCGAGGACCGGAACTCCACTTCAGGAACTCTGGTCTGGTTGAGCCAGGCTGGTTCCTGGTGACGGCGCAGGATGTAGTCTCACTTAACTGGTTACTTGAGGGATGGGCACCTCTGGCTGAGGGGGATGTCAGGTTTTACGCCCTGCGTGCGACCGACACCCCATGGCCAGAAAGAATCGCCTTCTGGCTAAGAAGCCAAAAGTAAGAGGGATGCTGGAGCTCCAGAACCGATCCCTAGAGGTCAATACGTGGCAACACCAGGAGACGACAGGAGGACCTGGAAGGTGGCACCTAACCTTCATGGTGGGCCAAGAGGTCATAAGACGCCTAGAGGAATCCCAGTGGGTGCTCTACTATGAGCTGGTTACGCTTGCCGTGCGCAGGCTACCGGCTTGGGGTGGAGCATCACGGCGGGAACCCCCGGCGTCTGGAAGGCCAGAGCAAACCGAGGAGGAAAGGGAATAGCCACCGTGCCCGCACCATTTTAGCCTCAAAATGGGCACCTTGCGGGTAAGTCAAATTAATCTCCAGCACAGTTTGGCTTCCTCTGGGGAACTAGAGCGAATGCTGACAGGGAAGACTGGTGGATTAATACTAATTCAGGAACCGTATGTTTACAGGAATCGAGTAAGAGGACTCGGAGGCTTTGGATACCAGATGGCAGCTGGTAAGGGCGGAGGAGAGGAAGGACCCAGAACTTGTATATTAGCATCCAAGGATCTCCATATAATGCCATTGCCGCAGTTGGGGACCAGGGATGCTACAGCGGTCATCCTCGAGTACAAGGTAAGTGAAATTAGAGCTAAGGCCATAGTTTGCAGCATATACCTCTCGTATGATTTAGCAGAACTACCGCCAACAAAGGGACTAGAAAACATAGTAATCTTTGCAAGGAATTTAGGTTTACCGTTAATAATCGGATGTGACGCCAATTCTCACCACACAGTTTGGGGCAGCAGGGATACTAATGCCCGAGGGGGGGCGCTGTTGGAATATCTGGCGTCTACAAACCTACAGGTAGTAAATAGGGGAAGAGAGCCAACGTTTGTCAACCGCATCAGACAAGAGGTAATTGACATTACGTTGGTGTCTCACAGCCTAGAGGAAGAAATCTCGGAATGGAGGGTAACGAAGGACATCTCGGCGTCTGATCATAGAATGATTAGATTCGAGATGAAATTCGACCAACCAAAAATCGTCCAACGACGAAATCCGAGAGCGGCTGACTGGGGGAGGTATAGGATTAACTTAGGAGGCCACAACGGCAATCAAAGTGACCAAATTGCCTCTCCAAAACAGTTAGAACAAGAAGTAAATACACTGAGTAACCAAATAGTATCGGCCTATGAGGAATCATGTCCGCTCATGGCAGTAGGGGAGCGCAGAACTCGTTGATGGAATAGGTCCCTCGAGGATCTTCGCCAGGCGACCAGGCGCTCTCTGAACCGAGCTGTCAAGGGAAGGACGGAGATCTTATGGGACGAATATAAGGCAGCAAGGAAGAATTTTAAGAAGGAATTAAGACGCAGCAAGAGGTCTAGCTGGAGGGCATACTGCAGTGAACTGGAGTCCCTGCCTGAATCAGCTAGGCTGATGAAAATACTTAGCTGCGAAACAAGGGAGAAAATAGGGTCATTGAAGAGACAAGATGGGACTTGGACTACCAGCAGTAAAGAGTCGCTGGAACTCCTGCTGGAAACACACTTCCCGGGAGAAGGTGAAGCCACGATTGCACCCATGGTGGAGCCAATACCCCAGGGGGATTGGCGTTTTGCCGAGGGAGTGATCGAGGATGGCACCATAACCTGGACAGTGAACGAGTTCAACCCATACAAGGCAGCAGGGCCGGATGGGATCTTCCCGGCGCTATTGCAGAAGGGCTTGGATATTCTCCTACCATACATAAGGAGGGTCTTTCGAGCCAGTCTAGCGCTGGGATATGTTCCCCAAGCCTGGAGAGCAGCCTAAGTGGTCTTCATTCCCAAGGCGGGAAAAGGGGACTACACGACTGCGAAATCATTTAGAGCAATTAGTCTTACATCATTCTTGTTTAAGGCTTTAGAGAAAATTCTAGACAGGTTTTTGATGGAGGGGGTGTTAACTAGACACCCTATCCACGAGAATCAGCACGCATACATGCGAGGGAGGTCCACAGAGACAGCTCTGCATAATCTTGTGCATAAAGTGGAAAGGGCACTTCATTTCAAAGAGGTTGCCCTTACAGTGTTCTTCGATATAGAAGGAGCCTTCGATAAGGCAAGGAGTAGAACTATCTGTGATACCCTTCAGGCCAGAGGAACGCCAGTAACAATGGTCAGATGGGTAAGATCAGCGCTGGAAGAGAGGAGGGTTAGCGCAGTCTTAGGGGACTGCCATCTGGACATGGGGGTGAGAGGGGCGGGCTGCCCGCAAGGCAGCTGCCTATCGCCCCACCTATGGTGTCTTGTGATGGATGGTCTCTTGAGGCGCCTTACCTCCCAAGGCTTCTATACGCAAGCTTACGCAGACGACGGACTAGTCCTAGTGGCTGGTCGCTTTTTAAACGTGGTCTGTGATAGAATGCAGGTAGCCTGTAAGATAATTGAAAGGTGGTGTAGTGAGATGGGTCTCTCAGTCAACCCTAGGAAGACTGAGATGATCCTTTTCACAAAAAGAAGAAAACTAGAGGAATTCAGGGCACCCACTATGTATCAAGAACTCTGACACTTGTGGGAGAGGTGAAATACCTAGGGGTGACTCTAGATAGTAAGTTGACCTGGGGGCCACATGTTGACAAAATTATTCAAAAGTCAACGGCCACCTTCTGGCAACTAAGGCGAACAGTAGGCAGGAATTGGGGTCTCAGTCCTAGGATGCTATACTGGCTATACGCTACGGTAATTAGACCGAGGATCCAAAATGGTGCCTGTTATGTTTGTTATTTGTTATTATTGTTAAACATAAACACACACTTTTTAATACGTATAGATAGCAAAGACTATAATAATATTAATGGTTTATTATAGAAAAGTTTATAATAGTAGACGACCGTACATACACGTTATGTTGTTTTTTAACTGACTGACTGCCAGCCGCAGTATTGCCAATTCCTTAAATATAAAATATGGAATACAAATATACAGAGTACATACATTACACGCCCTAACTAAATTCTATATATATACATATAGAACTATATATATATATATATATATATTCTATATATATATATATATTCTATATATATATATATATAACTATATTCATTCATATTACAATTCAACATTTCACTTTTTTTTAATAATTAATTATCAAAACACAAATACATTAAATTTTAAATCTCTCGGGTGGGCGTACAACACGACCGCTTCTTGTTTTAGTCAGATGATGTTCTGGCTGTTCCAGGTTCACGTTTTCATCCATAGGGGGAAACTTTCTTTCAGAAGACCCCACTTTTGTTGACGACTTAATTGGAGACTTAGTACTTTCTATGTGACTACTATTAGTAGTACAAGTATTTCTAGAAAGTCTGCTAGAATTTCGGAGGTTATTAGGGCTGGTGGAAACAGGAACATCTGACTCAGGCACAAATGATTGTCTAGATTGAAAAGGCCTCAGATGCTGTCTATTATGCCTATACTCTGCATCATTGACATTGATTGTGTAATCACTCGGTCCGTTTTTTCTGATTACCACTCCAGGACTCCACCTTCTTTTCCCTTCTTGCGACAAAATTGGTTCACCAACTTCCAACTCAACCAATTTATTTGTCGATTTATTATAATACTGTTTTTGTTTGTTCTGGTTTTGTTTTAATTTAGATTGAACACCCTTAGTTAAGTATTTCGGTTTTAAAAGGTCCATTTTAATAGGCAAATTGGTTCTAAATTTCCTACCCATTAATAACATACACGGAGCTGGTAGGTTTTGCTTAGGAGTTGAATTATAATCTAGGATTGCTAAGAATGGATCCTTATTGTTTTGACATGCTTTAACAAATAAACCTTTAACAGTCTGTATTGTCCTTTCTATCATTCCATTACTTCTTGGATAATGTGGACTTGAAGTTGTAAGCTGAATTTTATATTTCACTGCAAAATTTAAATATTCTCTGGAATTATAGGGAGGTCCATTGTCCGAAAAAATTTCAAATGGAAGACCAGACAACGCGAAAATGTTTTTTAAGTTTGTAATAACACTACCTGCGGTTTTACTTGAAAGTTTGTTGACTACGGCAAATTTTGAGTAATAGTCCACTATAACTAAAAAGTCTTGCGACGCCACTGTCATAAAATCAATTCCGATTTTTTGCCACGGTAGTCTGGGAATTTTGTGTGGTTTTAATGGTTCGCGCACGTTACTTTTAGAATACATTTGACACGTATGACAATTAAGTACAGTACTTTCTATATCACTCATGAGTCCGGGATAGTACATTGCTTCCTGAGCCTTCTTTTTGCAAGAAAGCACTCCTTGATGTGATTGATGTATAATATCGAGAAATTCACCTTTTAATGCTTCAGGTACTACGAGTCTTTTTTTATAAAATAAAACATCCTTATATAGGTAGATGTCACTTCTTACAGGCCAATATTGTTTGACAGCACTGGGTACTGAATTTTTATGTACAGGCCAACCATTCAATACATAATACTTTACTTTTTGCAGGACCGGATCTAGATCAATTTCTTTTATTAACCGTTCTTTATTTTGTTTAGATGTAGTTAATACTGAATATACTCTTAAGTTATTTTCCAGATAATCCGTATTTATGGTTTCATTTAGAGGATCTCTACTCAATGTATCAGGCACTTTTAAATTTTTACCAGGGACGTACTTCAGGGTAAATTGATACCTCATTAATTGCATAGCAAGTCTCTGTATTCTAGGAGACATTTGATCTAGAGGTTTTTTCAGAAGACCTAATAATGGTCGATGGTCTGTCTCAGCTTCGAAAGAAGTGCCATAAAGATAAAAAGAAAATTTTTCGCACCCAAAAACTAAGCTTAATAATTCTTTATCAATATGATTGTATCGCATCTGTGTGGGTGTCAACGAGACAGATGCGAATTCGATAGGACATCCATCTTATGAAATCATGGCTCCAAGGCCATATGGGCTGGCATCAACAGATAAAACAGTTTTTTTCTTAAAATCAAAATAGTGTTGTAAAGTTGAAGCAGAAGTCACAAGTTGTTTAATTTTATCAAAACACGCTTGTTCTGTTGCAGCCCACTGCCATTCATTTTTTTCACTCAGCAATTTTCTAAGACCATTTGTTTCACTTGAGAGATTAGGAACAAATTTTGCTAGGTAAACAACCATTCCCAAGAAACGCTGCAAATCTTTACGATTTTTGGGAGGTGCCATGCTTGAAATAGCTTGAGTTTTATCAAAATCTGGAGAAATTCCGACATCACTAATTTGATGACCCAAAAATTTTATTTGTTTCAAACAAAACTTTGATTTTTCTTAATTAAGTGTTAATCCACTCCCCTGAATCTTTCAGAACAGATTCCAGGTTATTATTATGTTCAGATATTGAACTACCATATACTAGGATGTCATCAAAATATGTGATTTGACCAGGCACATTTTCCAAAAGTTCATTTATATAACGTTGAAAGATTTCTGGGGAACATGTAAGACTATATGGCAACCTCAAATATCGAAACCGTCCGAAAGGGGTTGTAAAGGTGCACAAAAGAGAGCTTTCGTAATTTAGAGGTAACTGCAAGAATGCTGATGACGCATCTAACAAAGAAAAATATTTTGCGCCCGCCAATTTCGTAAACAACGTATCTTGAGTAGGAATGGGAAATCTTTCTCGCTTTATATATTTATTCAAATAAACAGGATCCATGCAGATTCTAATATCAGTACCATTATTTTTTGGTACCACGACAATTGGATTTTGCCAGTCAGTTGGTTCACTGACAGGTACAATAATATTATTGCGCACCATATCGTTAAGCTTGACTTTAACTTTTTCTCTCAAGGCCAAAGGTATTTTTCGAGTACCACTAATAAATGGTATGGCATCATCGGTTAAAGTTATATTAAAACATTTGTCAACTTTACCGATTCCAGCAAAAATAGTTTTATATCTATTCAAAATCTCTTCTGATATTGTCAAGCCAAACACAAACATGAAATGTTAATTGTCGACTTTTGTTTGCAGTCGTTACAAACTGAATGTAGTAACATCAGTGTTGCCTCTTTATAGATACATATTCCTTAGTTTTCGCTTAGTGACGTCACGAATATAGAATAAAATTTCAAAATTGAATTAAAAATTTTCTACCAATTCAATCTTAATAATTTTTATCCTAATAAATATAAAAAAATATATATTTTATAAAAATACAGGTTTCCACTTTCATTTCGTTTGAAGAAAAATACTCCATTCGATTACAAAAGCGGACTAGAAAAAATGCTGGAAATTATTTTCAAATTCCTATATCTACCATTAGAGGCGCAACATGGATGGTTAAATTGAAAAACGTATTTTGTTCGAAAATTTCCCTACTTTAGGTAGATCAGAACTGTTATTATGTTAAATTTTGAGTCTTCTTGATTTGACACTTTTTTCCTTTATCTTTTCAAAGACTGGAAAGAGGAATGTCTTTCTAAAAAAATGCTTATAACATCTGTTTGAAACAATGAAATTTAGCCAACTTTTTCTAGTTGGAAAGAACATGAGTAGGAGGGAAATGAGAGGGCAAATGGAGCGGAGCAGTTGTGTTGTGTTGTATGCTATGCTATGTTATACCATGTATAATAAAGTATGACTCATCGAACACCTGGCGTCTAGACAGCATCCGGTTTCAGAGTATGATGCAATATTTAAAAATATCTGACGATGGTATTTTGAAAAAGCTGACGGCGATAAAAATTGTGGGAATAGCCGTTACATGTAGTTCTCACAATCTGCAAATAAAACACCTTGCGTCTAGACAGCGTCCGGTTTAAGAGTATTATGCAATATTTAAAAATATCTGACGACGGTATTTTGAAAAAGCTGACGGCGATAAAAATTGTGGGAATAGCCGTTAGAAGTAGTTCCCAGAAGTTGAAACACGTGTCAAGAGGTTAACGAACACTGCAGACAGGTCTAAACTTGTTTGAATGATACCGGTACCGGTATACAGGTATACTGGTACCGGTATACAGGTTTACCGGTATACCGGGCTACTGGTACCGGTATACCGGTATACCGGTACCGGTACTTATAAGTATCGGTTCGATATAATCCAATGGTAAAAATTGTTAGACAGGTCTAGTATACATAAACTCAGTAACATAAATAATAAATTCAGTTGATAATGATATCTGAATATAGAAAGACCCTGCAAGAACACAGGAAAAAATTGAAACAATTAAGAAAAGCAATAGAATTGTATAGTTTGAAAAGTGTTGCACTGAAGAAGCTAACAAATTTGAAAATATGCCATTAATCTTAGATGTACAAGGCTTCAAGGTGGAAAAAAATAAATTCATAGTTAAAGAGTTGGCGGGATTTGATGGTGAACGCATATGTCATTATATTTTCAAACTACCTTTTTCATTTGATGCGCTTCTATCAGAATTTCAAAAAGAAGCTAATTGGGTAACTAAACATCATCACTGCATTCAGTGGGAAGAGAGTTTTACACAACTGCACAAATTTAACAATATTATCGAGGATTTGACTTCAAAAGCAGAACAGATTTATATTAAATGAAGAGAGAATGCTGAATATCTTCGACGTTTTTCGTCGAAACCAATTATAGAATTTGAAGAACAACCCCGCTTGAATCATTCTGCACCTAAATTTTTATATCATTCAAAGAATATATGTATGTGTGCCTTATCTAATGTGTATTATCTGTATGAACATTTTATAATGTCCTAGCTTTATGATGAAATAAAAACCAAATTAAATATGTTCTATGTTTTATTTATTAAAATCAAATCATCTGTGGGTGGGAGTAAGAATTCTTTATAAAAATCCAAGTGGTTATGGATTTGGTGACAAGTGAATGCAATTAAATGCGACCAATTACATCCTGATGGAGACACATCTACTGGTAACCAATGCGTCTAAGTGGTGAGGATATACCCTTATTTTTACCCTTATTACCCTTATTATTACTCTTATCTTTACCCTTATTACCCTTATATCCCTTATTGTTACCCTTATTACCCTTATGGTTACCCTTATTACTCTTATTGTTACCCTTATTACCCTTATTACCCTTATCATTACCCTTATTACCCCTTCTTTATTAAAGAACATAAACTCTTGAACGAACTCAATTGACCATTGAATACTTTACTTGTTTAATTTGAAATTATTGTAGCTAGAACTACTACTATAAGCAAAACAGTAATGGGTTTTCTTGTTTCATAATGTTAAAGTTTTTTGATCAAAATAATGAGATTATGGGAGAAGGCATATAGAAAGTTATAAGTACCTGTGTGACCGGTACTGGTATAACCGGTATCGGTCTGTGGGCGGTACCGGTATAATCGGTATCGGTATGACCGGTACCGGTATAATCGGTATCGGTCTGTGACCGGTACCGCTGCCTATAGATAACGGTGTGACCGGTATCGGTGTAACCGGTACCTGCACATATAAAACACAGATATAATCTATGATAATCTTAGTTGCCAGGTAGATACGACAATGAACGTTTCACAGCTTATTGTACTACAAGCCATTTCTCAGAACGTACTTTATGTGCAGTATCCTTGTAATACAAAGGAGGTTTTTGTATGCTTTGACAGTAATGGGACGAGAAATGAAAGCTGGCCCTCTAAATGAAGAAGGATGGAGCTATATGTTAGCAAATACGTTACCACTTTGAGTTATTCAATACCCACCAACAGCACCGAGTACAAACTACGTCTAAGGAAGAAAGATAATATAATGGAAGACTCTGATTGGCTGGACATCTACAGTAGATCCCCCACCTATACACCCTCTACAAATATCGGCTGTGGAGTGGAATATCCTGCAGAGTATTTCGTGATTTGGTATATAGCAGTGTGCTCCTCCCTGTTAGTGCTTAAAGTGATTATTACGACTCTTCAAGCATCATGTCTCAACAACTGTGTTGTTCGAAATGTCTATCAATCGACCTGATAAATAGACACAAAACAATGAAAGCTTGTACAACTTCACTAAAGAAGAGCTGTCACACTTTCCTCTGGAATATCTAATTTCAAATGTAACTGCTATGGAACTACTTCATGCATGGCCTAAGCTTCCACGAGAATATACCCAAAAATTTGAGCTTCAAATTCAACTACCCTGTTTCGTGCATTACAACCGACCAGAATGGCAATCGCATATAGATGGTCCTCCGAGTTCACAAGCAACTTGTCATGTATGTGAATGGGGTTTACAAAAATGTAGCCGATATGTTTCGTATTAAGTATTGTATTTTATAATGGAATAATAAGACAAATATTTATATATAATGGTAGTTTTATTAACTATTAAACTTGTGAACACATGTGGGAATAAATATTCCTAAATATGACAAAATAATAAATATATGTATATACTAATCGTTTATTTACATAATTAAATAATAAGCAGAGTCATATCGACAATTATATTAACACAATTACATATCAAAATAAGCTTAAATGAAAAATCTGATAAATTATATAAATGAAATAATAAAACTTACATGTACATACTAATAGTTTATTTACATAATTGGATAACAAGCAGACTCGTATCGAATTATTTATATAATTACATATTAAATAAGTTTAAATCAAAGTCTCACATATCAAAATCTGATATATTAAAATCTGATAAATTGATATCTAGTTGTGGCCCCTCCTCTCATCATTCATCCCATCCTGCAATCCTCCAGGCCCATCCTCCAATCATCTCTTCAGCTACTTGTAGCAACCTTTCCAAATTTATGTTACGTTCCTGATATGGTGGAGAAAGGCGATGATGTTCCCAGGCTAAGGTATTTACATCGCCCGGTATGACATACCTCTTATCGTCAGCTGATGATAATGCTACTTTATTCTTCAGTTCAGTGTGGATGGTGTGCAAAGTTGATGTAAATATATGCATTTTTCGGAATATTATGCCACCATTTTCTACGATTTGAACATAATCGGAAAAGTCTATTTGATGTTTAACAACACTTGTAGATATTCCTTTTGCCTTTTTCATGACATCACCTGCTATTACACAATACGCCTTGGCACCTGTTCCATAAAAGCTTTCGATGGATCGTCCAGCATACTCATCTTTCATCTTTCCCACAACTGATTTTGTTTTAGGCATATTATGGATGTTATCTGGTTTATAATTTGAAGTATCGAAATACTGAAGATTCTCCTTGATGTCCTCGTACAGGTTTTCGGTGAAAAGCTCCAAAACTAGGGAGTCAGTGTCCGTGTATAAAACAGTTGCTTTATCACCATACATGGGTTTTATATAACCATAAAGGAATTCGTAGATGATGGTCTTGGAAATATCCAAAATTGAAAACCCAACATATAGCGGTTTGTCATATACCATTTTTGTCTTATCCAAATGAACTGCTACTAAATTTTCGTCAAATATAGAACAGGATTTAAAATGTGGCTGACGTTTTACCAAAAATTGAATTTACCATTAGCTTGACAAATCCTTTCCTAGCAGAGTTTCGGAGATTTGTGTTTAAGTCGATATATGACCCCAGCCACGTTGATTGCGAAAATTCTAATATTCTATGGATTTTTGTCAGTTTCAGTCCATATTTCAAACACTGTTTTAAATTTCTATAGTGAATTATATAGCGGTTCTTATTGCGTAAATTCGGAATTAATTTGGGGTATTTAGAATCTGGTGGTATCATACTTTCTGTACAGAATGGTAAATCGTTGTGGTCATTATGCAGGCTTGTTACATTCCAAATCTACCTGCAAGATATATCCTTTAGGTGAGTTGTTGTCGATGTTAGAGCAGTCAAAAGCATCAATTTCCTCTTTTTCGAGCCACCTGAAGCCTCCAGTGGGAAGACATTCTTTCATTGCTGCACCATACAAGTTTGTTGCATCCAGGTACATGATATGTGAAGTTGGCTTAGTAGGATCATAATTTGGTAAAAATTTATTATTGGCAATGGACTTCCTTTTACTACATTGAGCCACACCTCCTCTAATTCCTTTGCGAAAGAAATGTAGAGAATCGACATCTGTTAAAAGTTCGAGCTCGATCTTTGTGCAACGTAGCATCGCGTCCCAGCTTAGTGACGGAGCTGCCTGTTAAATAATGGGCGGGGTCTAATTTGTATTGCTCCAAACTCACTTTTCTAAAGTTTTCAAACACGTCAGCTAACAAACAACACATCTGATTTTAAATATACATCTGCATATTCTACCAAAGTTTTACAGTTGAAGGTATTCCACACTTTATTGGCTCGTTCAGTGGAAGAAAACTGGTATAAACTTTGACACTTTGTAGTTTAAATTGCATACAGAGTGGGCAGCACCACGAAAGCGTCCTGTTAGGTGACAGTGATCACGAACCTTCACATCTTCAGTCTTGAAAGGCTTTGTGCAGATATGGCAGTGAGTAGCATTTCTGTAAGAGGTTTTTCTTGATCAGAAAACGGCAGCATATCCCTAACATTTTTGAGCTGGTTGTTATACAAGTCCAAAGTTATTTCGTCCAACTTTTCAATAAATACTTGAGCGGCATTTGGGCCTCGATATGTTACGAATCTCGATAACTTGTCATCAAAATTACACTTTACATAGAAAGCGAAAGAGTATGTTCGTGTTCGCAGGTTTTCACAGTAAATGATTTATTATCACTAGGTTCATTATGATGAATTTAGTAAACTCTCGAAATCTGCATAGATTACGAATGGAACCGACAATTGTCTTTCAAAATTCACAAACTTAAGTATATTTTCAGGTATACTTTCACCATACTTATTGATCTTCAACTGGGTGGTAGGTATTTTTGTACATATATGATTGCAGTCATTTTTCTCATGTTGTTTTAGCTGTTCAACCTTCTTAAAGGCCTCCATAAAGGCTTAAAGGCATCCATCACAAATATGTATTCTAGCATTATGTTTAGATTTTTGATTTGCAACTAATCTAGACATATCGGTTATGAGGCAATAGTGGTTGTTACCCGCGTTGTCTGATACCAGCAACAAATTAACATGTGTAGCTTGTCTATTTGAAGTGAAATGTAAGGGTCCTACCACCTGTGTTACCATTTTTCCATCTCTGAATTCCGATTCTATACCAAACACATTCACAGAGATGTTATTCATTTTCTCAAACTTAGATATATCCTTCAGGCTCAGGGGAAATTTCAAACCATTAAGGTTTAGCAGTGTGTTGTAGTGGGGATATGAACTGATACTATGAGGATTCCCTTGTGCACGATATATGGCTGCAATAATGGACCAAGCAAAGCAAGCTCTATCATTATTTCTAATATTTAACACGGCTTGTTTCCATTCAATGGATTTGGGAAGCTTAATATATGAAGAGGCTGATAGTGGTGTAAATTTATTCATGTTCACATCCAAAAACATTATCTGTTTTAAAGCCCAAGTCCCGTTCCTCAAATGAGGAGGCTTGTGAAGTCATCTCTTTCATAAAATCTTCGAAAATCTGCTGAAGATCTGAAGATGGGGTGATTACCTTGTTCTTAGTATTAAATGACTTGATATCAGACATCTCCTTTTCGGGTATAACATAAAAACCGAACACTTCTAAATTAACTTTGAGAGCACGATAGTTTTGCAAATATTCATTGATTCTATCAAACACTTTCTGTTTTACTTCTTCAAAGAAATCAGAATAGTCGATATGTGTTCTAGGACTAGTAAAACGGTAACTAGCGATCCTATTCTTAAACCCACTAGAAAGTTTTTCAACACCATCTCCCACACTTTGTTGAATTGGTCGGTCAATTTTCTTTCTATCAACCACATTATTTCCGACACAGTAGGAGTTTTGATTATGTTTTCGGAGGTTGGACGGCTTTGAAAATATTTTTCCACAACGTTCACAGAGTATCGAGTTTGTTATATTAACATCACTGGAAGATGATACATCATACTTTTGTTTCTTTGGAGCAGATGTAGAAGGCACATTATCACTTTTTCTTTTTCTATCGCTATGTAGGATAGGACAGTAGTCGCGAATATGTCGCACTAGACTGTGTTTGCAAGAAAAATGTTTTCCACAGTTTTCACAGACCGTTGGAATAGTTTCATTAATATTACGTGAAGATGGTATATCGTACTTTTGTTTCTTTATCGCAGATGTAGAAGGCACATTATCACTTTTTCTTTTTTTATGAAGAACGGGACAGTAGTCACGAATATGTAGCACTAGGCTGCGTTTGTAAGAGAAATCTTTTCCGCAATGTTCGCACTTCATTGTAACTGACAAGACTACGTACAAAGCATCTGAGTATTTACATTTATAGTATATGAAAGGAGGCGGGGCTAATCCTGATTTGAACCAATCAAATGGCTGCTTCTTCCGATATTAGCCGACTTCACCCAAACTCATATTTCTAGCTATTGCATCATACTCTGAAACCGGATACTGTCTAGACGCCAGGTGTTCGATGAGTCATACCAACTTGTCTCGACAAGTCAGCTATTTTTTAGATACTGCATCATACTATGAAACCGGATACTGTCTAAACACCAGGTGTTCAATGAGTCACACCAACTGGTTTCGACAAGTTATTGAAACGAGATATTCATATTTTATATTTAGATATTACATCATGTTCACGAGTTGTGTGAGGAAGGGCTACATATTAGTACTGTTCATATTTTGATGTATTTGATGATAGGTGACTGGTGTGGAGAATGGTATATTATTACTATGTATATTACATCTTATAGGATTAAATATTGAAAACAGAAGCATAACATTCATATGTATTAATAATAAATGTTGCTGATGCGGTTGAGTAAAATAAAACATGTGGAATATATTAGTTTTGAGTTCAATATGTGTTGTATGTTTTACATGCTCTGTACCTTATAATGTATCCATTAATAATCAATAAACCAATAACTAATAATCGATAATGAAAAAATCAATAATCAATAATCGATAATCAATAATCAATAAAATCAAAAAATGAAAAAATCTATAACCGATAATCAATAATCAATAAAATCAACAACCAATAACCAATAACCAATAATCAATAAAATCAATAACCAATAATCGATAATCAATAATCAATAAAATCAATAAATTCAATAAATCAATAATCATATAAATCTATAATATATCAAGCATTCAAGATCATTCAAACAAGTTTAGACCTGTCTGCAGTGTTCGTTAACCTCTTGATACGTGTTTCAACTCCTGGGAACTACTTCTAACGGCTATTCCCACAATTTTTATCGCCGTCAGCTTTTTCAAAATACCGTCGTCAGATATTTTTAAATATTGCATCATACCCTGAAACCGGATGCTGTCTAGACGACAGGTGTTCGATGAGTCATACCAACTTGTCTCGACAAGTCAGTTATTTTTTAGATATTGCATCATACTATGGAAACCGGATACTGTCTAGACACCAGGTGTTCAATGAGTCACACCAACTTGTCTCGACAAGTTATTGAAACTAGATATTCATATTTTATACTTAGATATTACATCATGTTCACGAGTTGTGTGAGGAAGGGCTGCATATTAGTACTGTGCATATATATATTTGATGATAGGTGACTGGTGTGGAGAATGGTATATTATTACTATGTATATTACTTCTTATAGGATTAAATATTGAAAACAGAAGCATACCATTCATATGTATTAATAATAAATGTTGCTGATGCGGTTGAGTAAAATAAAACATGTGAAATATACTAGTCTTGATTTCAATAAGTGTTGTATGTTTTACATGCTCTGTACCTTATACCGTATCCATTAATAATCAATAAAACCAATAACTAATAATCGATAATCAAAAAAATGAAAAAATCAATAATCAATAATCAATAATCAATAAAATCAATAACCAATAATCGATAATCAATAAAATCAATAAATCAATAATCATATAAATCTATAATATACCAAGCATTCAAGATCATTCAAACAAGTTTAGACCTGTCTGCAGTGTTCGTTAACCTCTTATGTTTTAACTCCTGGGAACTTCTTCTAACGGCTATTCCCACATTTGTTATCGCCGTCAGCTTTATCAAAATACCGTCGTCAGATATTTTTAAATATTGCATAATACTCTCAAACCGGACGCTGTGTAGACTCCAGGTGTTTTATTTGCAGATTGTGAGAACTACATGTAACGGCTATTCCCACAATTTTTATCGCCGTCAGCTTTTTTAAAATACCGTCGTCAGATATTTTTAAATATTGCATCGTACTATGAAACCGGATGCTGTCTTGACGCCAAGTGTTCGATGAGTCATACACTGATCACTGATCTTTCTTCATTCCTCATTCTGCTCCGCTCCATTTGCTCTGTCATTTCACACCTACTAACATGAAAGAGAATGTCTTTCTAAAAGAATGCTTATAACTTCGGTTTGAAATAAATTTAACAAACTTTGTCTCGTTGGGAAGAGCATCTTCTGTTGTCTTTAGACTGTTTTGTATACAAATTTATTTTGAATAATGTCGTCACAGGTAGATATCGCTCATTGGAAAACTCACATATTTTCCAATTTTTTTTCCAAAATTTCTATTGGGGCTTGGGGTATATACAGGGCGCCCTATTTCTTGACCCGTTGCATGGGTAACTTTTTTATTAGTAGCGATACAAAAACGCTTAAATGAGCAAATTAGTGCAGTTTCGTATTAGTAATTCTACGGTAAGGCGAAAAATTATATACGGGGGAAGGTTGAAAAGTTATTGACAAAAAACGAAAAATCCAACTTTTCTATTATCCCTCGTAGCTCGTTCATTTGAAGAGTTAGAGAAAAATGCCTCACATGTTTTTTGCAGTATTTTTCATGTAAAATGACATGCACTTGCTACTTTTTATATATCTCTTAAAATGGTTGAGAATCACAGTAAAATATATTTTTTTTAAATGTAATGGATAGGTGGCTGTGACATTAACCGAAAGTCCCCTTTTTTCTCTTTCAGATGATATAACATAGTCCATATTTTATCCTTACAAAAGTAATAATAATCGTTGTTTTTAAAGAAAGTTTATTGTCACATCAAGAATGCTATGGAAATAAAACAAAAAATAAGATTCCTGATATTTTTAAAAACGTCTAGTTGGCATTTAATTATTGACAGATCATAAGTGACATTTTTAGTTTTTGTTAAGTAGTTTATTGTTTATTATTAATACTGCATACAAAATAATAGTGTTGCAAATATGTACACCAACGAGGAGAAAAATGATATGCTATTTTGTTATTATAACCAAAATCGAGATGCACAAGCTGCAGCGAATCTTTATTTTGAAACTTACATGGAACGAAGACAACCCCATCATAGAATATTTAGACAGCTGGAAAATAATATACGATTATACGGTTCTTTTTCAAAGCCTAAGGATGAAAGAAACTTCAATGAAGACACTGAAATAAATGTTTTGGCTTATGTAAATTTTAAACCTGATTCTTCAACTGCAGAAATTGCACATCACTGCAACACTTCCAAGGAAACTGTAAGAGCTATTTTAAAGGTAACAATTTAAAACCTTATCATTATTCCATATGCAATACTTTATATCCAGCTGATAATCAAAGAAGGATGACATTTTGTCGATGGTACATTTCAAAATGCGAAGAGGATCTAGACTTCTGGAAAAAGATTTTATTCAGTGATGAAAGTAGATTTACCAACAATGGTATTTTTAACCGCCATAATAACATAATGTGGTGCCGAGAAAATCCACATCTTGTTTCTGAAAGAAGAAATCAACGTCAATTTGGGATAAATGTGTGGTGTGGTGTGGAATTTTTTGTGGCAAAATTATTGGCCCATATTTTTACGAAGATAATTTGAATGCGAATAATTACCTTCATTTTCTAAGGAATACTCTAACAGAGGAATATTTAAATGAATTACCACTTCATATTTTTAGAAATCTTAAATACTTCCAACACGATGGAGCACCTGCGCATAATTCCCGCGAGGTAAAACAATATTTACATGAACAGTTTGATAATGTTATAGGAAATAGAATGGATATCGACTGGCCAGCGCGAACACCTGATTTGACCCCCTTAGATTTCTTTCTTTGGGGGTTATTGAAAGATAAAGTTTATGTGACAGCTCCTCTAGATATAGAGGATCTAAAAGTCAGGATTCAAGATGCAATTAGAAGCATACATGGACATACAATAAATAATGTTTTAAGAAGTATCCAGAAACGTTGCTTACTATGTATCCAACAGGATGGTGGTCATTTCGAACATTACTTCAATATAATTAATTAATTAATAATTTCTGTTCTCAAAACATTCTTTTGTTCCATAATCCATAGCATTCTTGATGTGACAATAAACTTTCTTTAAAAACAACGATTATTATTACTTTTGTAAGGATAAAATATGGACTATGTTATATCATCTGAAAGAGAAAAAAGGGGACTTTCGGTTAATGTCACAGCCACCTATCCATTACATTTAAAAAAAATATATTTTACTGTGATTCTCAACCATTTTAAGAGATATATAAAAAGTAGCAAGTGCATGTCATTTTACATGAAAAATACTGCAAAAAACATGTGAAGCATTTTTCTCTAACTCTTCAAATGAACGAGCTACGAGGGATAATAGAAAAGTTGGATTTTTCGTTTTTTGTCAATAACTTTTCAACCTTCCCCCGTATATAATTTTTCGCCTTACCGTAGAATTACTAATACGAAACTGCACTAATTTGCTCATTTAAGCGTTTTTGTATCTCTACTAATAAAAAAGTTACCCATGCAACGGGTCAAGAAATAGGGCGCCCTGTATATGTCAATCTTATCCTATGTAAAAAGGCAACCAGAAAAGGAAAAAAATTTCATCCATGTCCAAAAGATTCCATCATGTGGGAATAATTATTCATCACGGTTTGCAGTGAAATTTCTTTGCAGCAAGAGCACATAAGATGTAATAGGGTCCAACAATTTTTATCTTTTTCTCTCAATTATATTGTATTAGACATTGAGGTTCCTTCGCTTTTCACTTTTCGCATCCAATATAGATAGTTTAGGGGCCAAGAACCCAGATAGCACAAAGTGATTCAAAAAATAGCTTCTGAATATTCTTTTCAAAGATTCGAATATACTAAGATCATAATGGATGAAGTTGTTCGGCGAATATCTACAGCATGAAAAAGTACACTGTTTTTTTTATTCTATGATTATCCTATAATTGTTCTTGGATATGTTTGGTATAATTTTAGATTATTCAGTGATTCAAAAAATGTTTTATCATGATTTTTTTATTAATTAAACGGCTTAACAAACCTATTGTTAGACGAAGCAAACCCATGGCGAATATTATATTATTTATTAAAAACTTGAACCTATTTGAATATTGCAGTAATATTTTTTGCAGATTATTCTATTAATATGTTAAAACGAACGATCTATGGATAGTCTTCAAAGTGAAAGATATCCATGTAATATTTTATAAATATTTAAAAAAATATATTGTTTATGGGAGGTTGAGAGAATATTCTGATTAAGTTGTGATATATGGGAATGCATATCGTGTAAGTTTATACCTCCTACACAGATGAAAGATGCTTCGTCTGCCCATAATATATTCATCAAATGAATTATAGTCGGAACTTCCTTTTATAACCTTTTGAAAGCTGTGTCAGCAGCAACGGTGAAGTCGCATTTTGGTTTCTAAGAACGGTTGGTAAGATAACAACCGGATGTGCAAAAATGCACATTATAGCACGTAGCTATATTAATTTACATTGGGAAGGGAGAGCAGTCGGGACAAGCTGGAGGTTGGTTATTTCAAAGGGGATACCCTATATATTATTATATTTTTGAAATCTAGGAATCACTAGGAACATATTTGTATTAAGGTTCCCTTTAGCTATCTTTTTTAGTTTTCGAGATATTTAACAGTTAATGGAAAAACCTCGTAACACTGCATTGGAAAATAAATAAAATTTCCTTTATGACACAATGTGAAAAGGAAAAAAATGTGATGTCAGTATTAAATAGGGAGTACCCTAATAGGTGGATAGGAAGGGGTGGACCTATCTCATGGCCTCCTCCGCACCCGGAACTTACAATTTTTTTTTATGGGGATACACAAAAGATTTAGTTTACTGCACACCACCAATCACACGAGAAAACATGATGAACAGAATTCGTGGTGCTTTTGAGAGCATTTTGGAATAGTTCATTTTGCAAATAAAATGTACAGATTACACAAAATCGAATATTTATTTGACAGTTAAATAGTTTCCACAACAAAATAAATTGTTTTCATAACTTACTTGACTATAATTTGTAATTATCACTTATTGAAGGTAAATTTTCAAAAAATCGTCATATATCGAAACCGGTCAACTTTTCGTATAGGACATCCTAATACCATTTGAAAGATAATTAAATTCTACATATAATTCCATAAAAAAAAATCAGGGTGTTCTATTTAAAAAAATGAGATTTAGGCAATTTAACATTGAGAAATATAAACACGATAAAAATCAACCTGTATAAAATGACCGAATAATTTCAAGTGCAATATTTAAGGTATCATCCCTTGTGCTAATTGACATCACATTTTCTTCTTTTTCACATTGTTGTTCACAGGACATTTTATTTAGTTTCCAATGCAGTGTTACGAGGTTTTTTCCATTAACAGTTAAATATCTCGAAAACGAATAGAGATAGCTTTAGCGAACCTTAATACAACTATGTTTCTAGTGATCCCTAGATTTGAAAAATATCCATTTGAAATGTCCCATTTGAAATAACCAACCTGGAGCTTGTCTTAACTTTTTGGAACAGCGTGTGTAATTAAAAATATTTTTACAATATGTATACTCTTTTAGTGACCAAAAAACTTTCATATAAAAAGTTTTTTGATGTAATGTACCATTTGTGAGTAATCGAACAATTACCCATGCATGCATGCTTCATTTGTTTGGTAAGTCGACGTCATGGCCAACTACGTCCTATTTTTTTATGCAAAAAACGAGATGTATTATTAGCGAATTTTTGTGCAAAAATTTCAATACCAGATTCTTAATCAGGAGCACCTAAAACCCAACTGTACCAAATTTCATGGCGCTACTGTACAGGGTGTTCGTGTGTCCCACTTAAGGTTTAGCCAGGCCAGAGGAACGCCAGTAACAATGGTCAGATGGGTAAGATCAGCGCTGGAAGAGAGGAGGGTTAGCGCAGTCTTAGGGGACTGCCATCTGGACATGGGGGTGAGAGGGATGGGCTGCCCGCAAGGCAGCTGCCTATCGCCCCACCTATGGTGTCTTGTGATGGATGGTCTCTTGAGGCGCCTTACCTCCCAAGGCTTCTATACGCAAGCTTATGCAGACGACGGCCTAGTCCTAGTGGCTGGTCGCTTTTTAAACGTGGTCTGTGATAGAATGCAGGTAGCCTGTAAGATAATTGAAAGGTGGTGTAGTGAGATGGGTCTGTCAGTCAACCCTAGGAAGACTGAGATGATCCTTTTCACAAAAAGAAGAAAACTAGAGGAATTCAGGGCACCCACTATGTATCAAGAAACTCTGATACTCGTGGGAGAGGTGAAATACCTAGAGGTGACCCTAGATAGTAAGTTGACCTGGGGGCCACATGTTGACAAAATTATTCAAAAGTCAACGGCCACCTTCTGGCAATTAAGACGAACAGTAGGCAGGAATTGGGGTCTCAGTCCTAGGATGCTGTACTGCCTATACGCTACGGTAATTAGACCGAGGATCCAATACGGTGCCCTGGTCTGGTGGCCAAGCGTCGGCCGGGTAACGGTGCCCAAGAAATTGACAAAGGTCCAAAGACTTGCCTGCATAGGAATTACAGGTGCTATGAGGACGACGCCTACAGCTGCCCTGGAAGTCCTGCTAGGGCTGCCAAGCCTACCCACATGGATAATGAAGGAGGCAATGGCGGCCTACTTAAGAATGCGGGATTCAGAAAGCTGGCAGACGGGAGGAAGAAATACCGGTCACGCGGCAATTGCACAGATGGCGGAGAGGGAAGTACCCATATCTGCCATCAGAGTAACTGAAGCAAAAGACCGTCTCAGATTAAAGAGGAAATATGCCGTCATATTTCCAGAGAGGGAGGAATGGAAGCAGGATCAGTTTAAATTCCCCCCTGATTTTCTGGTCTGCTACACAGATGGTTCTCGTGTGGCGGACAGGTTCTCGGGGGCAGGAATTTATGTGGAGGATAGGGGCGTGCAGCAAAGTTTTGCACGCCTAAAACCCAACTGTACCAAATTTCATGGTGCTACTGTACAGGGTGTTCGTGTGTCCCACATAAGGTCTAGCCATCCCCGTGAAATCGTTATTTATGAAACAATTTCAATGAAATTTTTTTTGTTGGTTAAGTCGCAAAAAAGTATACATAGTGGACATGCTCCAATTGATTGGTAAGTCGGCGTCATGGCCAACTACGACCTATTTTTTGGTGCAAAGAAACGAGATGTACTATTAGCGAATTTTTCACAAAAATTTTAATGCCAGATTCTTAATCAGGAGCACCCAAAATCCAACTGTACTAAATTTCATGGCGCTACTGTACAGGGTGTTCCTACGTCCCAGTGACCCCCGTCTAGCCCCCCGTAAAATTCTGATTTATGAACCGATTTCCATTAACTTTTTTTTGTTGGAAAGTCCTAAAATAGTACATTGCGGGCATAATCCATTTATTTTATCAATTTTTTGGAAAGGTTTAATTAAAATTTGCTACAAGAAGGTCCCAAAGAGACATTATTTAATGTGTGCTTAACTAGTTTGTTGGAAAATCTCAGAAACAGTTGAAAGATTATTTCAGAGCCTAAGTAACTATTAAATAAGTCTAGGATATTAAATTTAGTTTTATTAATAATAGTAATTGAATACAATTTTAATTATATTTATTGAGGTACAACAATTAAATAATTTTATTAAAACTCTTCCTATAATTCTGACATAAAATAAACATGCTGGAATACTAAAGTAGTTTGGATATTTTTTAAACTTTTTGTATTTAAGCAAATTATAACATACCTATTAAAGTACATAAATTAAATATTACTACTACTACTACTTATTTGTGAAACTAGTTTAATGGTTTGAAAAAACTAATATTTTGAAAAGTGGATTTTTGAAAGTACATAAATAAATGATTAATATTAAATTTAATTAAACTTATGTATTTATATGATGATTCGTTTAGATACAAATAAGTTTAAAAATTAAAAATACTGAGAAGAGGTTTTATAAAACAATTTAATTTTTGTGGCCTATATGTACCATTAAAATTGATAAAATTTTTACGATCGGTTCATAAATTATTTTATTTTATTAAAAAGTTTAATATACTAGCAGGACTGATCAAGACCTATTTAGATGTTGTATACGGGTATTAGGTATTATTGGTGCCAATTGTCCGCCGCCATTTCGATATTATTAAGAGTTGCACAGATAAATATTCCCAACAACAATAACATATAATTAACAAAATTATTGAAAAGCCAATTGGGGACATTTCGTACCTTTCTTATAATATGATAATCTAATATGTTATTTATTTTATAGATATTATGTGAATTCTTGTAGTTGAATACATGTTCATTAAATATCTTTGGTGTTTGCTAAGACCTTTCTTCTTTCTCCCACTTTTTCATCAAACAGCTTTTGGTTTAACCATATAGCGGGTGATTTTATTTGGTTATTTATGAGAAGTATCTTGAGAACGAAAAAGTGTTTTGAAAATGAAAATTCAGGGATGAGATCTCTTTCCGGGAAATATTTTCCAGGAATCGATTACTCTTAATGGAATTAGTATTATCTTGTTAATGGAATGGATATTTTTTTATTAATGTTTTTGGAATTTGTATTTAATATAAGATTACATTTGTTAGAGGTTCCCTATGGCTAAATTTAATATTGTTCGAGATATAAATATTTTCCATATAAATTGAAAAGGCTTTAAAAAAATGTGAAAATAATAGAGTTATAATAATTGAAAATCCTATTTTCGTGAGCCTTTACAGGCGCGAAAGTAGGCATTTGCACGGTTAAAAAAATCTACTTTTTTATCAATAATTGGCGCATCAATTATCTGTCATCGAAGTTTTAATTTCATATTTTAATAGTACTTTGTGTACTAGGTGGGAAAGTGAACGTTTTCCTCATGATTTAATTCATCAACAGTTTTAGACTAAACTTTGTCGGGTTTATTATATATAATATTATATATATATATATATATATATATATATATATATATATATATATATATATATATATACAGGGTGTCCAGTTAGTGTTCTCTCGGAAGATTGTACAAAAACGGCTAACTTTATAAAAAAACTTTCTTAACAAAACTTTTAATATTTCATCTTAACTCCAAACGTAAAATTATTTAGAATTATACAAGGTGTCACAAAAAAGAGTTACACAAGAAAGTATAATTTTTTTTAATAGAACACCCTGTATATTTTTTCATTTTTGGATTCTACAGAAAATTCTAAACACATTTCATGTAGGATGTTGCATATTCCTATCTTAACTTTTCATAAGCTATCGTTTGGTACTAGTTTCAGAATTATCCAAAAATTTAAAATTTTCTGAAAATTTTTAAAATTTTTTATTCCTGTATAAATTTGAAATTAGTACCAAACGATAGCTTATGAAAAGTTAAGATAGGAATGTGCAAACCGTTTTGCTTGATCTCAAACCGCTTAGATTTTACAGGGTGTCAAAGTTGAAAAAATGTCAATATTCACCTGTCAATATTTCAAAAACAGTTGAAGATAGGTATAGGAGATCCTACATGAAATGTGTTTAGAATTTTCTGTAGAATCAAAAAATGAAAAAATATACAGGGTGTTCCATTAAAAAAAATTATACTTTCTTGTTTAACTCGTTTTTGTGACACCTTGTATTGCACTATTCACAATTCTGTATTTAATGTCAATATTTCAAAGAACTGTTTTTTTAGTAAATTAATATAGAAAGTTTTGAAGTTTATGATTACCATGGCGGGAAAGTGGTTTTCCGATCTTCCAAAAGTGATCAGCCCGAAAAACGTTCGCTTTCCCGCCTAAGGACATAGTACTATTCAAACATTTCAAAGAAAAGCTGTAACTGGCCGCATTCTATAATAAGAGAAAAACAACAAAAAAAACCTTTTTTAAATATCGTGCACTATAACTAATCGTATTGATCGATATAGAATAAAATTCCATATCTATTCATATAGGATGTTCCTGTACTAAAATGAATGTTTTAAGTTACTTACTTATATTTTTTTTATAATTGCTACTGTAAACAAACAATTTCTTTTTGGAATCCATAACGTAAGTGCCTAAGCCTACCTACTTGTATATAATAATAACTAATCATGGTCATCCATCAGTGTTTAGTATTTTTAGAAGGACTAAGAAAGTATTTAAGGAATCGTTCTGTGAAATTTTCTGCATTCAACGATAGTAGTTATTAGCTATTGGAAGGAGATGCTGAAAACAATTACTCCACGGGCAATATGCCTCGACTGGCGTTGCATTACATCAACATCTCCATGTTGATGTAATGCAACATGGAGATGTTGCATTAATGTAATAGTTATTAGCTATTTTACAACTAAAAATATACTCAACACTGATGACAACTACTTAGTATTTATTGTCTGTTAAATAAACCGCTGCTATTTGATAGCCTAACATTTTTCTAGCAGCAATAAGAAAGTAAGTATATAAGAAAACATTCTGTAACATTTAATAAGATAACCTAGTTATTTGCTATTTTTAAGTAAAAACTATGCTAAACACTAATGACAACTGAGTATTAATCTGAATAATAGGCAGGCTGCCTACTATGAATTTAAAAACCGAATTGTTTCATTGCAGTAGTATAAGTATAAGTAAAGAGATAAGTATAAGGAGAAGACTATATAACTGAACTGAATAACTGAAAAACTATGCATTTTAGGAATAGGAACGTGATACATAAATAGATAGGAAATTTTATTTTCTATTGATTAATGTATAAGTTATAGGACATGATATTTAAGAAAAATTACTGTGGTTTTCGTCTAGTCATAGAACTTTTCAGTGAAATATGTGGAGTTATTTTTATATTTCCTGCAGCCCCAATCTGCTCTGATCCCTATAAAATTTCAACATACTGTTTTTAATCGTTCCTGATAAAAATTTTCTTTTTGTTGAAAGTGAAATTTTATGGAAAAAAGTACCTAATATATAGAAAAATATTAAGCTTAGAGTAAATGTTTAACAAATATAATCTAAAATTGTGCACATACAAAATAGTAAGAAAAAGTTAGTCATTCCTTTAAGATTAATGGAGTTATGGACACTTAGGACAGTATGGAGTTATGGAATCTAGTTGCTTCAATAATTGGATTTTACTGTATATATGTAAAATAAAAGAGTTGTCGTGTTAACTGCTGATACAAGTGTCAAACGTAATCATTGTGATTTAGAGAATGGTTCTCAAAATAAAACTTACGTAAACATAAATTGAAACAATTTAAACTTTAACAACATGGATCTACAAACAAGAATTGGTTTAGTACAATGTTATTACCATATGTTATTACGAATGCGACAGAAATTACACTGCTGGATTACGAAGATTTCGTACGAAAATTGATTTGAGAGCAGGGCCCAAAGGTCTTTATGACAATAAAGTCACAGTTTGGTGCGGTTTCACATCTAATTTTACCATTGGACCATACTTAGATATAGAATGGAGAGGCCGAATCTGTAACTGTTACTGGTGAACGATACCTGTATATGTTACGAGATTATGCCATTCCACGGATACAAAACGAGCACGAAGGAATTGAAAACATTATTTGTATGCAGGATGGAGCACCTCCGCATACTTACCGACCAGTTAAATAATTTTTAATTTATGTCTTTCAAAATCGTGTTGTGAGACATTTTTTAAATTCATAAAAAAAAATGTGTTTAGAATACGACCAACAATGCCTGAATGAATTAAAATACTATTGGGACCAAATTGCTTTAATTCAACCAGAAATGCTGAATAATGCTGTGTACAATTTGGGGGAACGGTTGGTGATTGTACAGCATAAAATGGACGACTTATCGAACATTTGCGTTAACCACTGTTAATATAAGAAATTCCATTATTTAAGCAATCGAATTTTTTTCACATACTGTTATTAACTTAATTTATTAAAAAAACATAATAAGGTGAAATATATCCCTTATTTTAGGATAACCTTGTATACTATATCGATTAATACAAAGTTAGGTAATTGAATGAATGAGTTAAAAATTGATCAAAATTGTTACACTTTCCGGGGTTTTAAAGATAAGTGAGACTTTTATACAACAGTAAAAATCTTTATTTTAACACTTTAAACACAACACTTCTTGTATAATATCTAGTTAAATACACGCCGAAAACACTTCGACAATTACAGTTGTTACACTTAAGTAGTATAGCTTCTTCTCTTGATCGCTGTCCGATTAAGACTTACTTTCTTGCCGGCACGCCGTGGCGTTTATATGGGTGAACTAGGCTTCTAGATCCTCGTATAAATTTCCATCTAATACTCCCGAATAATCCACATACCAAGGCAACTCAATAAATAATCAACAGCCAAGTTATACGAGGGGTAATCGACAAGTACCGCTGGTGACATACAGGAAATCTGGACAAAAGGGCCTATCTCCCTTATTTGAGGGCCTAGAGGGTTGAGACTTCGCTCTTGGTGGTTGTCCTTAGCACCCCCAGAGGTGATGTTTCCAGATTGTGCACAATGTCCTTAAGGCTGGGGGAAAAGTAGATTTGGCAACGTCGCCATCGGGCACTGTGTCGGTGATTTTGTAACAATATTAATAACAAAGGCTTACTTATACTTACACTTACTTATGCTTAAGGTAAAGGCTTAAAGAAGCCAGTCTTTAATAATATTGTGGACAGTGCTTCAATTAATTACTAAATCCATAGAAAGTTGGTGTATTACTAATATGGAATTAAATTCAATGTAGGCCAGAACATTAATTATATTTTGTTGAGAACAACCTCTATGATGCCTTATTTGTTAAGGACAATTTATTTTGTAAACCATATTATTCAAAATCTTGGTATAAAGAGAACCTCATTCCGGCGAAGGGCTTTCATCATTTTTTCCCTTTCTTGATGCCTTTTTAGCCAGGTTTGATATTAGTATTAATATATATGCTATTAGGCTATTAGGCTATTATAAATTTTTCCAAAAAAAAAAAATGGAAAATATATCGGCTTTCCAAAGAGTACCATTTAGCAGTGGTGATATTAATCAAAATTTATATTAGCACCAGCTAATCTAAGCTTTTTCCAACAATACAGAGTTTGTTAAATTTGGTGATGGAGTATTTCTGATATACCTCAAATAAGGAAATTTTCGATCAAAATTCGTTTTTCAAGTTGACCATACATATTGTGCCTCTAACAGTAGAGATATGACAGACATCCATTATGGATGGACAACTGCTCCACTTGGCGAAATAAAAATATATTGTGATTTGTTTTTAAACTGCCTTTTGGCTGAAATTTTTGCAATATTGTTGTGTTAAAATTCCGTAATCTTTAGGTAAATTATAACCCGTATCTTACCTTCTAATATTGGAACCACATAAGTTATTCTATAGATGTGAGGATGACTTTCCAACTTATAAGTGAATCTGTAACAAAGAATGTATTTTAAGTTTTATTATATTTTTTGTCTATCTATTTATTTATTTATTTATTTATTTATTTATTTATTTATTTATTTATTTATTTATTACAATATTTCCTCAGTAACAGGATAAGATAATAAGAAAAGCCGAATGTGTATACAAAATCAAATCACATATTAAAAACAAAATACAAAATAGAATTGAAATATGGAACATATGTAATAGCGAATGTTATAAAAATGAACAAAAAACATACAGTAATATTACTCAGACTGTTTCCATGGGTTGGTAGCCTTTAGTATAATTTTTGTCATACTTTTTGATACATTGAACATACTCTTGATATCTTCCATTAATAAAAATAGAAATAGAATTGAAATATGGAACATATGTAATAGCGAGTGTTACAAAATGGAATAAAAAAACATACAGTAATATTACTCAGACTGTTTCCATGGGTTGGTAGTCTTTAGTATAATTTTTGTCATCCTTTTTTATACATTAAACATACTCTTGATATCTTCCAAAATGACAATGAAGTTGACAAAATTAAATAAAATTATTGAAAGCGGTTATTAAAATATGAAGCGTTGGCTTGAGATCAAGAACCATGGTAATTTTAGATTTTATCTACTTAATTGATCAAAAACATCCAGAGAAATATAGAGTGTAGTTGTATCATGGACACGTAGAGGGAGAAAGCATTATGCATTTATGAGAAAAACAGCACTAAACTGGATAAACACCCTAGCAAAACAATCAGATAATTATCGACAATTAATTTAGGAAAACTAAACTAAAGATTTCGTATGGAGATGAAAAAGTTACGTGTGTATCTACAAATTTGATTTTTAGTTCAAAAGTAGACCGGTGGCGCTGCTATCGTTTTCAGTCGTACAACTGACAATACTCTGTCATCTTCGTTTGTATATTATATTTCTTATTTCTTGCATTATATAAGGAATGTTTTTACATCCAGATATTGGTAACGTCTCCTGAAAATGCCTGGTCATTCAGATAAAGACGGTTGAGTCCAAAATCAAGTTCACTCCGGTCAGACCAATTTCATTCTTTTTCAATAGCTATGAATTTTGAGTGCAAACAAAATTACATGATTATCTTCGTACCGCTAACCAGTTTAACCTTCGCAAACGAGATGTTCCATTTTATGTGCATCGGTGGATAATGGATCCATATTATTTGTAAATATTAATTTAAGCTATTTTTTAAATTATGTGACATTGTACTTAGTATTTGACTTGAAAACTCATGGCATCATTTTATCTGATAGAATATTAAAAATAAACTATTGAAAAGTACGACTAACCATTATTAAGATAATTCCTTTTACAAAATTTCAATGTTGTGCTTCTGGGAACATTCGTATAATATTATGATATGCTATAGATGTTGCTGATTAGGTACAGTTTCAAAATTATAGCCTTTGTATTTGTAATTATAGAACTTAGGATTCTCTTATCATCATAAGGATTAAGAATCAGCTTATTCTGTCGAAATGTATACACAGAATGTTTCCTTGAACTGATAAGGTATTGAGGTTTGTAAATAATTTCATGATTTTGGTCTTTTGTAATCATAAAATATTTTTTTAATATTTGCTAGAGCAAACCTTTCGAATTTTTTATTAGTTTTTTATTATCTCTATAGGCATACATTCATTTTACCCATTAAATTCTAGCATAATTTTACTATTATTTCCTCTTTCATTAATCCAGGAACGTTTTTATTTTTCTGTTCTATTTTATATATGTTATCGAATCTATGACTGTTTCTTTTATATATTAATATTTGTGAATATATAATAGAAGGTTCCAGATATTTATATGAAACCTTAAATTCATCAATTAATCTGTCTATGCCTGTATATAATAATTTTGCGTTACTACCTATTTTTTTTGTATAATTTTATTTTATTTTATTTTATTTACTACAATACCCAACGGGCAATATGCCCAGTAACAGGATAAGGCTACAACAGAAAAATAACAGTACCTACACATGCAAGTGTAAGAAAAGCAAAAATCAAATCACACATAAAACAAATATAAAATACAGAAATACTCGTAATAACTAACAAAGAAAAATAATATACTATACATTAGAGTTGCAACTTTTTAAAAAAATTCAAGCCAGGCCAGGCCCGGCCCGACAGAGTATAGGCCAGGCCAGGGGCCTTATTCTGTAACTGGCGAACCGTTCGATTCGGTAGGATTTTTTCGATAGTGGCGTCATTTTCGGTTTGGTCGCGTGAAAGCTATTCCGTAGCATCGGACCTATCGGTAACTCTATCGAAGCCTCGGTTCGCTGACCGAGAGCATTGTGGGTTTCGATATGGATTTCGGTAAAGGTTTTCGAGGTTATGTTGATGCGTGACATTGGATGTTTAATCAGTATTTTTCTTTTATTTTATGTTTTTCTATAATGTTTGAGTATAAATTCCTGTTTTAAGTGAAAGGTGAATTGATTCAATCTACTTTGCAGCCATGGATATTATTGGAGTGCTACGCAATAGATATATTTTAAGGCACAGAAGGGAACAGCTAAGACGGGAGCAAATCAGTAATGTGAAAGGGTTAGAGGCTTTTCAGGGATGCCTCTAACCCTTTCATACTGCCCGATAGCATTTACGGATAGATATAGATTATCAAAAGATCTGGTTTGTGCACTAATTGAAGAACTTCGACTCATCATGCATGAGCCTGAGAGAACTACGGGAATGCCAGTACAACATAATGTGATATTTTGTCAAAGATCTACACCCTAGATTTCATTATATAGGCAGCAACCGTCCAAATAATTATCCTACTTTTTTTCTTAGGTATTAGGTATGTGCTCTGAATTTCTTCGGGCAAGGCTCATTCCAGAATGCTGTAGGCTGTGACTTTAGTGTAGGACTTAAAGCCGGTTTTTCAATGCTTGGTTATCGTAATTTAACCTAAAGTTATAACTACAAGTTTCGAATGTGAATAGTTATTCATAAAATTTTCGAGGTAAATATAGTTAGCTTAACTTCGGGTTAAATCATGTTAACAAAGCATTTAAAAACCGGCCCTAAGTCAGTCTGCCTAGACAAAGTGGTGGGTGCCCTAAATCACCCTAAAATACTGGTTTCCAAATGGTTCTTGGTCCAAAATAATATATTCGTTTAAGTAAACTTATCTACCTTACTATAAAGTCAATTATCTTGGGCACTATATGGTCTCGTGTCATACGTGCAGTTAACCAAAAAATACTGATGTCAACTGTCAAACACAAACACACGTACTGTGATTGGTTGGGAGCATAACAATCGGGCGACATCGCATGGCGTTCGGCAATTTTCCCGATCGCCCTTCGATTCCTATCAAACCGAACGGAATAGTTCCCGATAAGCGATACTGAATTGCAATGTACGCTACCGAACCGAATGTTCGACTACTGCGCCGTTCGATAGTCTACCGAACCGAGCGATTCGGTCTACAAAAAATAAATACAGAATAAGGCCCCAGGCCTGGCCAGAACAGGCCAGCCCCGGCCAAATCAAGCCAGGCCAGACTAGGCCAAAACCGACCAAACCAGATTGAAGTCGGGAACAACAATGGGAAATTGCAAAAACATTTTATTAGATCACAGATCATTTTCCATTAGAGATAGAATTTGAGTAGTAGATGACAAAATAAGGGAGGCGGGTCCAAGATAACGCACGGAAATGAAAAACAATGTCATATTATTGCCACTAGTAACTTTTATAATATTCATAATAAAATATTTCGTAAAGCGATACTGCACTTTTGTTAACATTACCAATAATCATTTTTGGTACTAAATTTAAAATAAATTAATTATGTTGATTGTATAGAAAATTTAGCGGCTTAATTTTTCAAAAGTAAATATTGATGCTTATATTGGACAAGATCTAATGGCCTATCCCACCTATATTAATAAAAATTTTAGATGAGCTTAAATAGCAGAGTAATACTTATAATAGTTATGTGTTAAGTATAAGTTTTCCATTTAAGGGCACCTTAAATTTTAAGTAGTATCAGTGAGATTGGCTATAAGTGGTCAGATAAATGAGTGAAACTCCTCACGTTATTATGAAATCAAATTCCTCATACGAGGAACAACATATAGTATTTTCAATTTGTTAAGTTATACGACAAACCGGTTAGCTCGGGTCAGGTCTGAATCGGTCCGCATTGGCCCGAACCGGCCCGAACCAGCCAGACCCTGACCGGCCAAGCCAGGCCCGAACCGGCCATGCCAGGGCGAACAGGCCATGCCAGGCCCGAACCGGCTAAGCGTTGACCGATGGCCCGACCCGGCCAGTCGGGCTTGGCCAATTCAATTGCAGCCCTGCCCGGCCAAGTATTACAAAGCATCCGGCCAGGTCCAGCCCGGCCAGTAAAATATGCACATTTTCTCGGCCCGGCCAGGCCCGATTTCGGGCCGGGCTTGGCCTGGCTGGGCTTCTGCACTAAAATCCAAGCTCTACTATACATACATTATAATACATTTATAAAAACACGCTCACAACATTCTTAATTCTATATAGACTAACAAATGTACACACACACACACACAAAAAGCTTAAAGTGATGTAGAGTAACACATTTTAATCTGGTTGATATTGGAAAAAAGTATATCAACCCGTGACTTAATTTCATGATAGTTAGTAATCATTTGATAAATGGGTGAGCTTTTGTATATATTTGTGCGGTAATTTTTAATTGAGAGAAGGTACTGATTTCGAGTATTCCGTAGGGGTACCTGAAAATCGACCATTTCCAATATATTTTGACAATTTATTTTATTATTAAGAATTTTATTGAAAAAAATGACAGAGTTCAAGTGACGTCTTTTTTGTAAGCTATTGATGTAAAGGCGGTCATAGAAACTTTGCTGAGGAAATCCTCTCTTTGGATAGTAACCATCTAGCACAAATGCAGCGGATTTGAAAAACCTACGTTGTACTTATTATAAATGTGACTCCAAACCAAGGAAGCATATTCCACCTTAGAACGAACAAAAGTGGTAAAGAGCGTACAAAGTGTGCCGGGATTTCGAAAATCTCTCATGTTACGTACAACAAAGCCCAAGCTCTTATATGCACTAGCCACCATGCGTTCAATATGTATAGTGAAAGAAAGTTTAGGATCAAAAATAACTCCCAGATCTTTAATACAATCACCAGGCATAAAACTACTCTCATAAAAAGTGTACCCTTTGTGTTTTAAAACCCTACCTGAACATATTCACTCATATAATTACATTCATTCAATATCTACCCATTTAGTCAATTCATACATTCACCTTGCATAGTTACATTCACTTCTAGTCTAAATTAACGTAATTTTAACAGTCATTATTCAATCATACATGATTGTAGAGTAATTTTAGCGAAAACTCTACGTATATTTTACTTTTCACATTATATAAATTAATTTTGCCATTTCACGAATTCTTATTATATAAATACTGCCAGACCTTCAGTCATTCGTTCCTAGCTTACTATTAGATAAAAAGCTCAGGTAGAGAGCAAAGAAAATAATTTTCTCTAGCAGTCTCATAGGTAAATAAGAGTCTCTAGCATACATCTCAAAATCAAAGCAAAAGCCATAATACTCAATTTTCATACATTTTTGCATGCTTTTGGGCCCCGTAAGGACCAAAAGCACAGGTGAGGTTACGCAGGGTAACACCACCAACAGGCTACGTTCACGCCGCTTCCAGGGCGTCGTCTCGATCTTCACAAGTGAGAGTCAGGCGTCTGGAGCGTCGGGACGCACGCCCAAGCACCCCTTAGGTGTACCAACCCATAGAACCTGTAAACAAGCTTCATCTACCATCTCATGCTCACATTTAACAAAACAAAACCGAAAGCCGAAGCAAGTTGGCAGGACATGGCGCCCAACTAAGGGGCAAAAAGGCCGCAGGTCGACATGCTAGCAAAAAGAGACGCTAGTTTGCAGGACATGTCTCCCGTAACGTGGGGAAAAACCAGGTCAGCTTGAGTATAGTGTCAAAAATTAACTATATTTTTACGCTTTCAGCAAAACACACAGAGTCACCTGCCTTGCCGTTCTGGATTGAACGAGCCTTACCCACGAACCCCTTTTAACATAATTTTTATTAATTTTGCAAACTTTGCACATATTTTAAACATTGAATATATTTTTTTAAACTTGCAAATATTTTTTTTAAATTTTATTAAACATTTGAACCCTCTTAGCATAGTCATATATCATTAATTTTATTTGTATAAGACCTCGCAGTACCAAGGTAATTGTGAAGCGAAAACAAACATTACACTTACATTTCCAACACATTTGCACACATTTACACAAAGCATCATACGTCCATTGTTTGCCTGTCGACAACTACTACATTTGAGTGTTTCGAACTCGCCAAACCCCCTGTATAACTACCCCTGTCCCAGTGATACTGCCAACAATCCCCTACCCATTTTTGTTTCCTATTTTTCATCCTTTTAGTCATTTCCCACATAATATGGATCCCAAAACTATAAACCCCCTTCCCTCTATCCCCGAACTTCCTAATCCAGGCTTAGGAGGCTCGACGACGACGTCGTCCTTGGCACCTCAAGTTCCCAACAGCACAGCCCCTGTAAGTCCTATGGAAGAGGCGTTATTGCGAATCACTACGCAATTTACTGCCACTCTTAGCGTACTCACCCATAGAATCGCTGGTTCCACTCCGACTCGAACGCATACACCGCTGAGATCAGAGCTGTCCAGTATTTGAAATAAAAGTAATTGAAAAAGTATTTCAAATACTTTCGGTATTTGAAGCACTTTATTTCAAATCCTTTCGATTGTCGGTATTTGGTGCTTGGTATTTGACAACTTTTGGTAGAATATTTGGATTTGGTATTTGATTTTCCGAAATATTGGTATTTCAATTACTTTGCTTGGTATTTGAAATACTCTCCAGTATTTCAAATACTTTCCGGTATTTCAAATACCGTACCGCTATTTCAAGTACCTCCTATTTCTTTTCTTACTTATCCATATATATTAAAACGCGTCCATTCTGTCTCGCTCTAACTTCCGCCGCCGAATCGACAAAGTTTCAAAGTTATCTCCTCCGAGAGGGGATCGTGGAACGATACCCGCGGGCGACCGGAGGTCGCCCCCAGCCTTTCTCCAATGCGTAGGGGTATTTTCGTCCCGTATCCTACGCGTTTTCCCAATATAAACGCCTTTTCAAAAAACCTCTGCAAAATTTTCGTCGATCGCCGTTGGGCGAGAGAGATACGGCTAGCACCGGCGTTTTTGTCCTCGCGCCTAATGGTCCCGTCACGCCTGCCGAAATCCCGACTTTTCGCGGGACTCCCTAGACCCTTTTTCTAATTTTACGACTTCGAGAACCGTTTCACGCGAAAGTTCCGTTCTTTCTCTAATTCTTAGAGATTTTTTTTCGAGACCGTACGTCGACTCCTACGTCTCTTTCGTCTTCGAAAATCTCGAGTCGCGTCCGTCTCAACTTTTTTCTCATTTTATCTACAGATGTGAGATTGCACTAACGAGACAAGCACCTCCCACGGAAACTGTCAAATTAATTAAACTTCAGATAGGTTACTGTCCTACGAGAAATATTGCTAACGGAATCAATAGTACTGACTGCCAAACACTTGCAAAACACTGATTACCAAAATACTGAAGCGAAATGCTGTTCCAATTAGAAAATCGATAAAAATTATTTTTTCAGATTGACACGTACAGTTTACATACTTAAACGTCTCAAGGTAAACATTTGGCAACAGGCGTGGTAGCGCATCGGGGAAGTCGTAGGATGGAAAACTTCATAATGCTGATTTCGCGAGTTCGAGTCACGCTGGAGGCAAACTTTTTTTAAACTTTTAAATTCCAATTATTTATTAGTATTAGTATTTAGTTATTCTGTTTCATTATCCGTAGCTTTTATTCTTTCTGCACGTAAAGTTTAGAATTAATTCATTCATTAAGGCAATCTGTTAAATTCATCATTATAGCTTACAAAAGTAAATATCTACAATATTTTTGGTCCCACTGATAAAATTGATAAACATTTTTTAAAAATAAATTCTACTTTCAGTACTTAAAAAATTATGATATTTTACCATCAAGAATAGAGTACCGCCCTTACAATTCATCAAAATATTAAGAACAATCGTTTAGTATAATTACATCATTATGCCAGATACAAAATTTCGTTAATATGTATTTTCTTAAAAATAATATTATTTTAGATGCATTTGTCACCCGACGGGTGACCCCAGGCCGCAGACCTGGACCCCCGGTAGGGCTAGAAACGGGAACTAAAATCGCGACAGCGATTTTCTCCCATTTCTAGTTATTTATTAAGAGTTTATAAGTAGATAAGAAAGGTAAAAGGCATGTATGTACCTAATCCTACTACTTAGAATCTGTAGTATTGTAGAATTAGATACATGAAAACGTCTCCATTCCATATTATCCTACTATTGTACTAATTGTACCATGTATGTAACCTCATTGGCATTATTGGTAACACTGGCAACAATAACTGTATAATTAATTATTGTGAATACCTCATTTACTGTTGTTGAATGTAAATATTTTGTTACCCTTTTCAGACTAAATTAAAAGTTATGTTTGTTTTATGTTTTGTTATTATTATTACTTATTTTCTCAGGCGTAAAATTTAAGCAGGTATAAATAAATATAATTCACATTATTCCAAGTACCATTGCAAATATCTATAAAAGATTTGAAATACCTTAAAATATTTGTTGGGTATTTGAAGTACAATTTGCGGTATTTCAAATACCTATAAAGGATTTTATATACCCTAAAATAATTTTTAGGTATTTGAAATAAAACTTGTGGTATTTCAAATACTGGAAAATATTTGAAATACTTTATTTGCTCAAAATTTCAATTACTTTTCTTGAGTATTTGGTATAGCAAATTCTTTCTGTAAAGCAGAGTATTTGGTAATTGAAATTGCAAATATTTTAGATGGTATTTGATATTTGAAATACTTTTGATGGGTATTTGGAGCAGCTCTGGCTGAGATATACATTCTCCGGGTTCGAGTACGAGGATCCTGTGTGGTTCCTCCAGCAAATGGACCACCATTTCGCTGCCAATCAAATAGATACCGATTGCGACAAAATAGTCATTTTCGAAGGCCAGCTTAGAGGCGAGGTAAGACAATGGATCGAGCCGTACCGCTATACGCGTGAAACTTACGACTCTATAAGAGTAAAATTCCAAACGCACTTTAGCGCGTGCCCTCGCATCGCCACTGCCACCGCAAAACTATATGGTGAAAAACAAGGCCCGAAGAAGAGTGTAGCCACTTTCATAAGCCGCAAACGAAATCTTTTCTTGCGAATTGACCCCACTTGCGAGGAAGAATTCCAAGCAAGCGTCATCCTTGATCAACTCAAACCTGAATTAAAATGCCGTTTACGTGCTAGAGTTTATGAGGACCTGGATCAACTCATACTCATTGCAACCCAAGTCGAAGCAGACTTGAAGGAGGAACAACCTCCAGGGCGCCCAACACCAAATACCCCCAAGCTTCTAATCCACAATCCCCTCCTCGCAAAAATACCCAAAATTCTTCTTCAAATCCCCCTCCGAGGCGTACGGATACTTCAAACAACCCCTCAAATTCCCGAAACCCCCCTAACCGTTCCAATCCTCCAAAGTCGTCCACAAATCCCCAGTCCCGAAATATCCACAACCCCCCTCAGTCCCAATAATCCCCAAACACCTCTTCAAAGCCTCCTACACCCTGAAAATACTGTGGAAATTGACATTACCACAACCAATGTCCCCAAAACCCATATAGGCAACCCGTAACGCACCAAAGTGCGGAAACCGGCCAAAGTGCTTCACGCAACCCTCCACTAGTAAACAACACCCAAAATAACGTTCGCCGAGACCCAAAAAACTCGGTGCGACTTGTGACGATCTTAGTTTGATCTGGTCCAACCAAGATCGATGAGATCAGATTCTAAGATCACTAGGTGATCCGTGGGTCTATGGGTCAATGACTACACTACTGAAATTCTACTACTGTTGTTTTTATTCTGTGACTACTCAAATTTGACAACTTGTCAACATTGATAAGCCAGTACAAATCTATATATATATTCTTTGGTACAAATTATTATGTAATCGGAAAAGGAATAAGCATTACAACCTTTTTATAATTATTTTGTGATTACAACCGTAATTTCCCTGTTATAGTACTATAGCCGGTTTACATAGATTGGGGTAAGTAAGTATGATTTAAAGATAAATATATTGTGAGATTATTTATGATATGAGTTAATTTAAAATAAATTGGTAGTTAATATTTATCGTGTTGTTTTGTAGGCTGCAAGATTATTACATTTAACACTACACTACAAGCAAAACCAAGAAGCAGTAAAGTAAGTTGTAGATAAGATAAATACCTAGCAATATTTGTTATTAATATTCTACAGGCACAATTGTTACAAAATAATAGTATTAGCTTGCTAAAGCAAAGATCTAAAGCAACGGGAAGATAAAGCAAACGCAAAATAAGTACTTGTAAGCAGTGGTAAGTATGCAATATAAATTAAATAACTAAAAATGTTAGTGAGCTGTCTGAAGCTTATCTATGTTAAGCATTAGTGTTATATTAGCTTATCTGTTTGCAGATGCAGTGGATGGATCCAGAAGAGGTCCTACACCTGTTGTAGTTATCGAGGTCTGTCGACAAGTAAGTATGCAGCGGACAGCGGTATACCAGGAAATACTCAGTTCTCTCGTGTGGTATGTCGGTGGATGACATGCAATACACTAGCCAGTGGGTGAGTCTTAAGCAAAGCAAATCTTAGCAGGCAGGCAGAAGCGGAGATATGCTCTGCGTCAAAGAAAGGAAGGAAGAAGAAAAGGCCTAGAAGTGAAATTAAGCAGTTACATGTCAGTTTGTTAGAAGCAGATAAGTCTAAAGAAAATAGGTACTAGATTAAAGAAATAATAAATGTTTTACCTAAGTTGTAGAGCGGCCTCGTAGTGGAAGCAGATGCTTTATGAAATTTCTGAGTGGGCACAAATCCAACCCAAATGGTTGTTACAACTAAAAGAAGCAATACTAGCAACTACTTAGCAGTAAATTTGCCCAAAAGATGCAGCAAAATCCGTAAAAACGACGTTTTCTAATGGATCACACACCAAGCACAGAAATGGCTGCTGAATCTATCCGAAAAACCTGAGACCCTTTTTTTCTGGCGGCAAAATTCATAGAATTCCCTGTCAGATTGGAATCATAGACCTATGACCATAGACCTACCATGATCTAAAGAAATAAATGACAACTGATTCATTCCATTAGGAGCACTCAATTCATTGACCTGAACCACTGAATAATGTATTTATTGTTGATTTTAATAAAAATAAAATAAAAGTGTAACAGACTGGTGGCCCAAGTGTTGGACACTCAAGTCGCTCCGACGTCGACGATGTCCAACAGTGTTTCATCGACACAGTAAAATCCCTCTACCTACACCGTTTATTCCCAGAACCCTCTCCAATACCAGTCCAAATTTCCCATACTACCCTCATCCCCATAGCGAACACAGGCGACAAAGATACCCATCTGCCACGCCTATGTGTACAGATCAATGATAGGCAATACACAGCCCTTATTGATACTGGAGCAGCAAGAAATCTGGTCAACATAGAGCTCGTGCCCACGTCTACCATATCCCCAACGTTTACTAAGTTTTCACTGGCGTGTGGAGATACACACATCACGTCCCCAGGCGAAGTAGAATTAAATTTTCAAATTAATAATTTAAATTTCCATTCCCCTTTTCACACTTTACCAAAGTTAAACGAGGATTTAATCCTAGGCACCCCATTCTTACAACAATACCATGCAGTCCTCGATTATCCAAGGCAGTGCCTACATTTAGGTACTGGCGTACGCAATACGCAGGATAAGCAGTGTGGACTTAACACTCAATCACTCCCAAACACATTGCACATTCCAGAGCCACTTAAATCGGACATTCTCCCTTTACTGCAAGCATATGCGAACGTATTCTCTGATCAGCTAACACCCTGTACAACGGCAACTACCAGACATACCATTCGCTTACGCAAAAATAAAACAATCAACGTGCGACCGTACCCTATATCCGCTGAAAAAAAGCGGATCCTGTACGAACAAGTACACGAGATACTACAAAACGGCGTAATCGAACCCTGTCATTCAGAATATAATTCACAACCCGTGTTGGTGGAACGCTTAGGTAAAAAATCAAGGTTTTGCATAGACTTTCGCAAGCTCAATGAAATATCAGAGGAAGAGCCAACAATTCTGCCAAAAATCGCCGAGACCCTTAAGGACTTTGGCAATGCAATGTATTTCACATCAATTGACCTTAAGTCAGGCTATTGGCAAATATCTTTAGAGGAGAGTTCAAAAAAAGTACACAGCTTTCAGCACATCCGACGGGGCAACGTACCAAGCCAAGAGTACTACCCTTCGGCCTCCGCTCAGCTCCATGTACTTTCCAGAACTTGATGTCTAGAGAAGTCCTCACCGGGTTTTTGCATCACTTTGTGCAAGTATACCTGGACGACATCATCGTGTATAGTGATACACTAGAACAGCACAAAATACATCTCTCTCAGGTACTAGAACGCCTCCGCATTCATAATCTCAAAATTTCAGGTGAAAAGTGTACGTTTGCAGCAAACGAACTTGATTATTTAGGATTTGTTATCCGCGGTAAAACTACCACTCAGCAGGAGAAACATATTCTTGCCATACATACTTTCACACCGCCTCGTACAAAGAGACAATTGCAACAGTTTCTAGGTACATGTAACTGGATACGAGAATACGTACCACGCTTATCAGAACTCACAATTACCCCTCACACAGCTTTTACGCAAAAACACCCCTTTTAAGTGGACTCCGGAAACACAGATCGCCTTTGACAAAATCAAACATGCCGCATCGCAACCTTTGGTCCTGCATAAGCCCGACTTCACAAAAACTTTCATTTTGCAAACAGACGCCTCCGAAGTAGGTCTAGGCGCCGTCCTGTATCAGGAAGGCAAGCAAGGTGAAAGACACATAATTTCATACCCCAGCTGTACCCTATCTGAGGTTGAAAAACGCTACCACGTTCAAGAAGTTGAATGCCTCGGGATAGTCACCGCCGTGAAAAGGTACTCCATATACCTTTCCGACAAACCCTTCATCCTCCGAACAGACAACCGAGCTCTCTTATGGTTGAGTCGACAGCGAGGTAGCAAGACCAAAACTCACGAGATGGTCCCTGCTGCTACAGCAATACTCTTTCAAGATCGAACACTGCCCAGGGAAAAACCACGAACTGGCAGACTAAGTCGAAACCCTGACAAAAGCACACCACGAATACCGATCGACGAAGAGAGAATGTATGCTCCCGAATAGCAGAAAACAGAAACCATCGCCGTAGTAAGTCCCGCCGACTTAGACAAAGAATGCCGGCGCGCACAACTACATCGCGACCTCTGCAACGACTACGCAGAAAATGGGAGCGAATACAGATGTATTGACCCGTCACACGCACCGAATAACGATTCCTAAATGCATATACGGTAGCAGATCATTACATCTACAAAAAGGTAGACGACCACCCCAAATTCATTGTACCCAAAAATGCGCTGATCGACGTAATACGAAATTACCACGACGAAACGCACCCAAGGTCAAGAGGGACCACCAGAGCGATCCAAGAGCGATACTACCACCGAAACCTACGAAGATATGTCAACCACTACAGGTGTGGTTGAAACAGTGTGTACAGGTGAAAACGAGACACGTGCAACCCGCAGCTCCAATGCAAGCACACTCACATCACCACCCCTTTGAGATGCTCTCCATAGACATCCTAGGACCGTACATCACCACCCCCTGCAAAAACAAATACATTCTGTTGGTAGAAGACGTATTTTCGAAATGGGTTGAAGCCACCGCACTTCCCGCAGTAGCCGCCAAAGACGTAACCAAGTTCCTAGAAAACGAAATTTTCACAAGGTATGGACCACCGCGAAGGATAATAGCGGACAGCTCCACGGTGTTCACAGGACGTGTGTTCACAACCTGGTGTCGAAAACATGACATAGATATCACCTGCAGTGCCGTATATCACCAGCGAGCCAACCCTGTCGAAAGGAGAGTACAGGAACTCAAAAAAGTTTTACGAGCCCTGATGTTAGACGTCAAAGAACATCTCTGGGACAACCGACTACCCAAAGCCCTACATACCCTGAGAAACCGTCACAACGAAGCCACGAAGACAACACCAGTTAAACTAATCCTTGGATACCATGTCCCTCCCGCTGGAAGCTGGAAAATACCTACCTACTCTCAAGAGCGAGATGTCCAGGTAGCCCGAGACGAAAGAGTCGAGGAAGCACTCCGCCACCTAGCCGAGTACCAACGTCGCTACGCCAACGACGCCCAGCCACAGGTGAATTTTCAAGTCCAGGACAAAGTAATGGTACGAGCATTCAGGCCACGCAAAGACGCATTTCTCCCAGTATGGACAGGACCATTCGAAGTCACAAAAAAGGTCACCGACACCATCTACGAGGTAAACCGAGATGGTGCACCCAACGTGCAAGAGGTCGACTTCCGGTCCGCACAACAAGGTACAGAAGACGTAAAGCTCGCCGAACGAGACAGCGAAGGCGAATCCGACGAAGAAGACCCCGAGAACGAAGAAGTCCCTCGGACCATGCAGCCGCCTCCGCAGAGCCGCTGCCCACAGCCAGGACCTTCACAACGCCCAGATACTCCGCCGTCCTCTGGAGAACTCGAAGTGCCGAGTTCACACTGCCCCGCGCTCGCTCCGGACATTCCCAGCCGCGTGCAACCTTCGTCAACTTCGAGCAGCCAAGTTTTTCCACCTCCCATACCTGATCTAAACCCAAAAGACATTGCAACCGATCGCGACGCGGATGACCCTACGAGGGGTCCCCCAAAGACTCAAACTAGAATATTTGAAATTCCCACAGATTCCACAATGGCACCAGAACCAGAGCACGAGTAGAAAGGCTATGGGGATTCTGCCTCAATTTGCATAATATTTCGGCTCCGGGCCATTTTTTGGGGGGTCCTTTAGTGGGGCGGGGTTCAAATGGATCATGGCCATTAATTGGATTAGTCAATCCCCAAATTATAGCCAAATTTCCGGGGGTCCTACTCCGATTCGGCGATCGCGGGGGTAGGACCCGAGTTCTGGGCCATTTTTTTGGGGGGCGGGGTTCAAATGGATCATGGTCATTAATTGGATTAGCCAAAATTTCCGGGGGTCCTACTCCGATTCGGCAGGGGTGGGCCTGCTTGGCCCAGGCCGGTTTTTTGGGGCTCTTGGCCCGGGGGGTCCTTCAGTGGGGTTCAAATAGGGCCCAGGCTGGTTTTTTGGGGCGGCTCTCTTGGCCCAGGCTGGTTTTTCGGGGGTCCTTCAGTGGGGTTCAAATGGGGCCATTAATTGGATTAATCCTAATATTATAGCCAAATTTCGGGTCGCAGGGGGCGAAGTCGAATTTCGGTGTCCAAAATATATTTTGGGGGTCCTTATTTAAAGGCCCATAAGGATTCTAGCTCAAATTGTTTTATATTAATATAAGAATAATAAATAACATACCTAATTTATTCCAAAATATATTTGGCTAATTTTGGGGATGGCCCATGGGGGGTCCACGGCTCTTTATTTAAGGATTCTAGCTCAAATTGTTTTATATTAATATAAGAATAATAAATACCACACCTAAATTCCCCCATCCAATTTATCCCGAAATATATTTGGCTAATTTTGGGGATGACCCACCACCAAATTTCTTCTGAAATATATTGTGGCCAATTTGGGTGATGACCTATTTAAATGGGAGATGCCCTATTTAAATATATTTTGCTTAATTTTGGAGATGGCCCATGCGTCATTAATACTAATTAATATAGCCAAATTTCACTACCAAATCCCCTCCAAAGTATATTGTTGCTAATTTGTCCCAATTACTTTAAAGTCCATTCAAACTCTTTTATTTATATGAAAGGGTAATAAAAATTAATAAAGGTCCATAAGGATTCTAGCTCAAATTGTTTTATATTAATATAAAAATAATAAATACCATACCTAAATTCCACTAACCAATTTAATCTAAATTATATTTGGCTAATTTTGGGAATGGCCCACCACCAAGTTTCTTCTGAAATATATTGCGGCCAATTTGGGTGATGACCTATCTAAATGGGAGATGACCCATTTAAATATATTTTGCTTAATTTCGGAGATGGTCCATGCGTCATTAATATAGCCAAATTTCACTACCAAATCTCTTCCAAAGTATATTGTTGCTAATTTGTTCCAATTACTTAAAGTCGGGGCACATTAATAATAATTAATATACCCAAATGCCATTATCGAATTTCTACCAAAATATATTTTGTTTAATTTGGGGATGGCCCATTAAAGGCCCATACGGATTCCAGCTCAGATTGTTTTATTTATATGGAGTTAATAATAATTCATATGCCTTGCATATTACGTGCTACCTACAAGGAAATTAGGAAAATGCGAGGCTACCACCTTCATATTAAAGAAAGGCATTGAATGAATGCAGCTACGTGCTTTGATTGATTTAAAATGCATCGATTAACTCTCGCTGCCTGGTTAGTATTCAGAGCGACCTTCAATGTCATCGGTTGAATGCTACCTACATAGCCGTTTGTAATGCAAGACACCTTATACAGGGTGGGGTGTTTCAATTCGTTTCTTAGTGAAGCATGCTATTGCAATAATTAAATTTCCATAATTTGGAACTTTTAAGAAGTATGTTATCACACATTAACGCACATAAAAATTTGGTGTTACACATGTTATACATTTGGTGTTACTTGTTAGGGTGTTATGTTTATGCAATATAAAATAACCCACTCTCAACATTTTATAATTGGAAAATTGAGTTAATATCATTATGCTAATACCAAATTCAACAATATATTTACAAAACTTTAACTTTTGGTAACTAGTTATCTTAATGTGCTATACCTATATTAAATGGAATAACCTAAATTAGTACTTAAGTAATTACCCTATCTACTCATATATCAATTAAGTATTATGTAATTTTCGAGGTTTGTCCCCTTTAAATTGAATGTTAAATAGATGGGAATGATTATAAATAAATCTATTTACTTACCTTGGTCTACTCTAATTTGCTAATGCTCATTTAAATTCTAAGTCATTTATGAGTTTTAGAAAAAAATGTCTATACATTTGTATATATATACACCAGCCAGTTCCATATAAGATACTACAATCCTTATTCTCTGTGTAGTGTAAAACTATAATGTAAGTATATCTACCCCCAATTTATTTTATTATTTAATTGATTAAAATTTATTATGTATTATACGGGGTGATTCAGTCATCATGTTATTAATTTTAAGAGAAGATGGGAAAAAATTTGTATAATACGAATACGTGATTTATTTGAAATGAAAGCAAAATTGGTAGTCTATTTATATCTGATGCATTTGCTATACAGAATGCTCTAGTAACCTAATTATATTGTTTACGAATCATACTGGATGTTTAGTTTCTTACTAAAATTTCTTTGTTCTGTTTACACTTCACATTGATATTAACATCTCTATTTTAGTGAAATGTTTCTCGCAATCGATGGTGTCGCTTGTTGTTTCAAAACAACGACTTTGAAAAAAATGGTTAAAGAAGGTTACAGGGTGGAATTTTCTGATTTGTCTGAAGACTTACAAATTTACCCCTTTTTAAAAGAAATGAAGGCGAATAATGTTTTGAGCAGTTTGTACTTATTATCTAAACAATCAAATATTTCATCGGGTATATTTTATGATAGAACACCATTTTCAACAATTTTATATAATATCATATATGATGTAACCCTAAGTTACGAAAGTATTCTTAAAATATTGGGATATTCAAAAGCCATGAATCTATTAGAAAAATGGAGAGTTTTAATTGTAGTTCCTACTCTAGATTCCTTTACAACGGTGGTAGAGAAAATGATTCATCGAGACAACAATATTGATACTTTTAGTCTGGAATATGTAAAAAGACAGACTCATGTCTTTAAAATGTTCGCTAGTGTGTTTGGATATCCAATAATAGAAGTTTATGGGGATAATAATTACGATCTTCAAATAGAAAATATAAAAAATTCTTTGGTAATGCTGGGCAATAATGTTACATTATGTAACTTTTCCGTTAAAAGATCATTCCCATGTGATGCTGGTATAGATGTAACATTAAAAAGAAATTATTTTGCTCGAGCTGGAAAGCCCATTGAAATTGAATATTTTGAAAAACTTATGGTAATAGTTTAAATCTAACAATATTATAATATAGTCTAATAATATTATATGTTTTAGATACCCCCCACACCACTATGGGCTATTAGTTGCAAGGTCATCAACCAACAAACTTGGTAGCCTAAGAAATGGTGTAATAGATGCCACATATAGTGGCCCACTCAAATCAATTTTTGTTCCAGATAAGGATATCAAACTTTTCAAAGGTAGAAAGTTTGCACAAATAGTAATAAGTCCATTCAATGATGGTATAAAGGTGGTGAATAACTTACCCCCCATTATTTCGCGGGGGGAACATGGATTTGGGTCCTCCGGACAATAATGGAAAATGTGTTACTTCATATTATATTCTTATATGTATTTAATTATTAATTTTCAAACGGCTACAAATATAACTCATTACTTACACAATAATTATTAGATTTTATAAACTATTACAATCTTCGTATAATATGGAAAAAACATGCTATGTTCACCAACAAAATAAAAGCAAATATAACGCCCATTAATATGGGCTCAGTAAGCTAAGATTTCGTTTATATTTCGATATATTTCTAATCCAATCAGAGTTTACAAACGCTCTATTTTGATGCATAAATCTTACTTTATAATATAGAAAAAGTTTATTGCGCTGTTTAATTATTTCTGTGGGTAATTCCCCAATAAAACTAGGTCTTCACCCAGCTTCTCCATTTGCATTACATTCCAATCATTAGGCCACCGTATTTAAATAATGGGAACATCATAACCGAATTCGTTGGTTTGCACTCGAAAATGTACAGTATTAAATGTGGGGAAATATGCAATATGAAAAAAGTAGTTAAAGGTTTAAAAAAGAGTGTTGTGTAGAAATCCATAAAATTTGAAGATTACTTAACATGTTTAAAAGACTTCAAAGAGATCTATAGAACTCGGCGGTTAATTAGATCTTATCTTCATGAAATTTATTCAGTAAAGCAATTTAAACTTGCGTTAAGTCCGTTTGATGATAAAAGAATTTTATTGGAGGATGGCACAGATACTTTACTCCCATGGACATTATTCGGCGCTCTAATATTAAGAAATTTATATATTTATAATGTAAAGATATTGAATTGTAATGAAAAGAATTTATAATTTGAAATACATTTATTTAAATTATATTCGTTGTTTTATTTATAGATGCTAAGAAATTAAAAAAATGTTGCGTGTTGATATGAGTGCTTTATTAGATGCAAAAATATAGTAAGTATTTATTATTAAAGTAGTAATGAAACATAGAGTCCCCCCATCAAGGGGTGCACCGCGAAAAATCAATGTATGGATCTCTGCCATCGCGTATCACGTATAGACGATAGACCGATACATATAGTGCCCTCTGACAACCAAACAGTACACCATGAAACATCAATATATCAATTTCTACACCCGCACTCTCAGCCATCAAAATCAAGATTGGTTTCACGTCTATCTTATTCATTTATTCCACAATACCATCTAAAATCTAAATGAGTTTGTGTACAAGAGAATAGATGGGGTTGTCTTACATTTTAAGATTATTTAAGTGCAATTAATTCAAATAATTTTAATTTATTATATAGAAAAGTAGATACCTATATACCCACATACATACACCTCTTATGATGCAAGAAGTTCAAGTGTGTAAAATTTCCGATTTAGTAGCTGGTAAGATTATTATATATTATTATAATTACAAGGATAAAATTTATATGATTAGTATCAGTACTATCGATATAACCGCCAACATAGATATTAAAAGTAAACTCCTACTATCACAAATTACCAAAGTTATTTGTGCTCCACTATGTAGGGTATATTGATGTGAAACCCCCATGAATACATCATCAATAATTCAATACATTTTAATCGTAGAAAATTGATTTCCGAATTGAGAAATCAAAGAGAACCTAAGGTTAGGCATCCAACACAAAACAGAATAAATTGTCCTTATGTTGTATCTAAGTTAGAAACTAAACATTATACCTACATTTATCTTAAATGGGGTGGGTAGTATAGTAACCCATCTAATGCTTATATTGAAGTGTATTAAAGTATCTAAGTACCCACTTACTTGCATGCTCTATAATTTATAGAATTAAGCATTCCAGAACATGCGACAAAACGTGTTCTGTTGCTCAAATTAAAAGTCATAAAAGTCAATCCACCCTCTGTTTTTATCTCTCACAGCTGTGTCTCAGCTCGCTTAACATGATAACTAGAAAGTGAGGAGGTCAGTGACTACGCGGCTATTCTTTTTGCTTTATGACAACTATGCTCAACTAGTACCGTTAGAAGCAATAAAGGTGGAAGTTGTAAGTCTTCAAACAGCTAGAGTTATTCATAATTATATAACCATCCAAAACACTTACGTTAAACTAAACATAGGTTCTTAGTTTTTATTTTTTACTTATCTACAGCGGTATATTTTAATAACATCATATAATGATATATGTCCCCTCACAAAAGACTATGTTCTTATCCTTGATCGCGATCAACTTTGTTGGTGAAAATAAATACGGTGGGTACAAAAAAACAATATGTCTCTCTGAAATAGAATAATTTACCAAAAATTTAATAATTTCATTTTAAACTCCATCTAACCTAATATATTATTATATTTTAAAACACCATCCAAAACAACACAAATGTTTCTGTATTATGTTTGTTATGCTAATATACTTTGTTGGTCCCGAAAACAGTTCCTCACTTTAAAGCAATCTAATAATCGGAACCATGTTTGATTGTATACTTTACGGTACCAATATATAATTATACATATTGTATGTATACAAATGTCTACATTGCGGTACCCATTAACCTTTATCCGCTAAATAGGTTCAGATATTTTGGGTTGAGCTGTTATTATTAAGTGGCAATAAAACCGAACGGGTTTTGTTACATAGTTGGTTTTATTTAATTGGACTATTTTAGATTGTTCAATGTATTAATTATGAAAAACTGAAGTTACATTCGATAAAACATCCTTAAAACAGTTTTAATATATTATTTCCCTCTTCGTTTGTAACCCGACCCATTAATCCAGTTCTGTTTAACAATATAAGTCAAAATTGTTTTGTAGGTTCTATATGCCAGTATATATATATATATATATATATATATATATATATATATATATATATATATATATATATTAGTAGTAGTACCATGAATATTTTATATTTTTTACGATTTATAGTGAATTTAAATTGACTAATCAAATAATATGTTTGTTATAAAATTTACCTATGTACATCACTGTAGATTTATTGTGTAGAGTAGCCAAAATCTAACCCAATTTAAACACACCTATTATTATATGCAAAGATGCCGGTGTACCAGTTACCCAATTTCTGAACAATCTCAATTATGCATTAATAAGGCTCGTGAAACACACTCACAGTTAGTTTTATTTAATTATCTCCTTAAAAGTCGTCAATTCTATGAGACATCGTGGAAAAAAAAATGATTGTTATATATCTGTATGTTGTACACCAATATTTTAATTTTTTGGAAGAATTTTAGACTGAACTGTATAATAAAAAATAATAAAAAATATAATAATTGCTAAAAGGTACATTTTTATCTTAAACGAATCTTAAATCTGCTTATAGTTAAATGGAATATATCCATTTCATAAAATCTTTCATTATAAATTCTACACATTCTGTTGATAGTATTATATGTAAAATAGGGGGAAATTTACTGTTTACAATTTTATTATGAACATATAAACGTATAGCATTATTTATCCAATCATAATATGGTTGTACACACCCATCAGTTAGCAGTTAATAAAAAGGTCAAACCATGGGATACCACATAAAACTATTAATGGACTCATAGTCCACTTTTTTAAAAATTTTTTTTACTGAAGTAATATTTGAAGGCGATGTTTTTGTCAATGCGGCGGAAATCATAAATTCGACCGATTAATGATGATCATCTTCGGGGACCAGAGGAAAATTTGAGTGAATAACATTTTTAATGGAAGTATTGTTACATAGAATTAAATCCAATAACCGGTCGCTATGATTAATTATGGTGTTAAATTGCATAAGACTAGAAAAGGAGGGTGCATCGGTAGTATGTTTGGCAGGAATGATATTTGGTATTAAAATGTGCAATTTTGTTTATGAGTACACGTTATGTATGTCATATCAAAATCACCACAGATCAATGCGATATCATTATGCGCGAAACTGTCGAATATTCTTTGCACATTTTCAGAAAAGTAAAGCAAGGCAAGCAAAAAAGGAAAAAAGCAAATGTTAATATAATTATGCTGATTTACTATAATGAAGACAAAACAACCGCGTTTAATAACCCGAAACATGTATTAATATCAATGAAACGTGATTTACACTTGTTTGTAAATGTATATTGGAGTCTAATTTCTAAATAAGTGCACAAACGAGTAGTTTCACCAAACTTACACCTTACATTCTCTATTCTAGTGTTGATGGTCCCAGGTTAATCTCTGTCAGTTCCGAGTTTACAAGTTTAATTTTGTGCGGGTAATATTCGGAGATATAGTAATATTGTTATTCTGTGAACTCTTTTCACCCATTGGAGCCTGTTGAATACCCGTGGAACATTTACACCTACTTAGATAACTGTTACTGTGAACTCTTTTCCAACTCTTGATCACCTATTGTACCTCTACACCCATTTATATAACTATGGATCCGTTTTTAGTTTTTCTTTTAATTGTACTTCTTAGTTTATTATCAACCAACCTAGTTGACGCGGTTCCCATCCAAAATGGTCTGGCTACGTGTCAAAAACGTATGGTTTCGTGCGAGCGGGAAAAGTTTTTGTTACACGAACAGTTGGATGTTCGGGCTGGTGGTGCAATAAAACAAATGGATACTTTTCGAGACGAGGCTCTGAAATTTGAGGGGAAGTACCTAAACTGCAGCAGAGACTACATAATTAAAACAGCTCTTTTGCGGCATGAGGAGAATAAAAACAAAAAGACCTTGTTAGCCTGTGGTGGTACACTAGCGGCTTTAAAAATAAATTTAAGTGAAACAACATTTAAGCTGGAAAACGTTAGCAGGCAGGCCTTGGAGAGTGGACATAAAACAAATATTGCTTCACTAGAATCGAAGCAGCTGAAAGATGTGATTCGTGATTTAGAAGAGGAAAACACAAATCTGAGTAGTTACATAGATAAACTAAACATAAAAATGGCAAAGGAAAGAAGATTAGTGTTAAAATTACAGGGTAGGGTTAAGAAAATGAGGGGGAGAAATAAAAAACTGAAATTGAGGTGTAATCAGAAACATGGGGATATAAAAGTCTAGAAACTTATTCATAGTTATATATTGTATAGTTAGTGTTATTGTCTAGGATCTAGTAGTGTTTATAGGATTAGTTTAAAAGATATGGGATATGGGTAGTCTCCTCTTCGGTAAGTAAACATTTATCAATAGGTTCTGAAAGTTAGCGTCCGTTTTATTATTCATAAAATGGTTTAAATCCACCAATAGTAATAAGATTACTTGCGGTTTTCTGTACTTAATAATTTCATAGAGTAGCCACAAAGAAATAAGACTGCACTTCTCTCACACACGTATGCTGATTGGCTGAGTATATGGTAGTAGTACTCATACCGCCAGACCATTTTCACGATAAAATTTCCGGTTCTCCAACAAAAAACTGAAAAGCATACATATGAGGTCTTGTACGAGGCAAACTGAGGCTGTATGGGCGTAATCATTAACTGTTTACTTTATAGTAACTCTTTGTATTTTAATGGCCGTAAAGTATACTTTTCAGTAGTTGTTCTAATAAATTTAAATGTTTATTCAAGTAAATTAAGTTAGTAGTTAACTAAATAATTTCTGTTAGCCCACCTCTAACAGTTAGAAATAAGTTAGAAACCGGTGGTCTATATTCTAAATTTGAAAAATACCCATCAGTCTGATAAAACTCGTTTTCAAACCCCTATTATGTATCAGATATGTTTCATTCCTCTTGGGGTTGCGACCCTTAGACCGCTTCAACTATTGATGTAAACAACATTAAAATTTTACCGAGACCTGAAATAAGTGATTAAAAGGCAAATGTTCAAAGCCAAAATAATCCAAATATGGATACTCTATATTCAGCAAACAGCAAGTGATTACAGTATAATTTCTTATGGTATGTTAGTTCAGAACTGAACGCAATTTATAAAATTGGTGGTATAGTTTGGTAGTATTGGTAGACATTAATATACTTTCGATTATTCCCCGTTTGTTTTGTGTATAGCTGTTATGTTTTGTCTGTTAGTTTGTTGGAATGTTAAAGGTATTTAAACCGGCTACAAATATTCAAATTTTGCAAATTTTTAAATTTGTGCCAGCAATATTTGTGTTGTTAACCTCTAACGCAAATAGATAATAAAAGTCTGTCTAATGCGTAACTGCAGAAATGTTAAAACAACACGTGTATTGTGCAGAACAGGCTGTTATCAATTTTGCAACTTACCAAAAAAAAACCACGTTTTGCGGTATTAACTTACTTGGGACCCGTTTTTACAGCATGTCCACAGCCAAGAAGCGTGCGTCTATATTTTCGTTATATAATGTTAATTAGAATAATAGAACCTCTAAATTTATCTATATCTAATTTGGGGAGAGCTGTTCAATAAATGAAAACAATGTAGTTAATTAATAATATCATAGCTTATCTACTACTAAAGTTGCCTCAACTGAGAATATATATATATATATATATATATATATATATATATATATATATATATATATATTACACCTAAGTTAATGTAGGTTCCATACTTTTGCATATAAAAACCAAAAAACAAAATCACGAACAAATAATATCTACCACTAAATTAGCTCACGTAAATTAGAACCCCCATATGAATTTTTTAACATACAGAATTAACTTAAAAAATAAATGTTGAACACTATATAAGACTTTTATTTTTAGCCTAATACTCTGATTTTAAAAACTTATATATTATTAACATATATAGAAAAATATTATTGCTACCTATAAAAACTGTTCACACAAAATTAGAACTATTATTAGAAATATTATTTTAAAACCCAAACAAAGTAAATTCCCAGCCAACTTAAAAATAAATTTAGAGCACCCCATATGGCGATATTTTTTCTGATCTGAGACCTTTTTTAGGATAATAAGCTGTAAGTATTATCACACTTTTTATGCCTTTCCTCACACTTGTTTTAGTCGAAAATATAAGTAAACAAACTAATATATATATACATATACAGTATAATATGACACATACCTCTCCCAAAGACGCCATTGACTCATATTAATGCATAATTGAGATTGTTCAGAAATTGGGTAACTGGTACACCGGCATCTTTGCATATAATAATAGGTGTGTTTAAATTGAGTTAGATTTTGGCTACTCTACACAATAAATCTACAGTGATGTACATAGGTAAATTTTATAACAAACATATTATTTGATTAGTCAATTTAAATTCACTATAAATCGTAAAAAATATAAAATATTCATGGTACTACTACTAATATATATATATATATATATATATATATATATATATATATATATATATATATATATATATATATATATACTGGCATATAGAACCTACAAAACAATTTTGACTTATATTGTTAAACAGAACTGGATTAATGGGTCGGGTTACAAACGAAGAGGGAAATAATATATTAAAACTGTTTTAAGGATGTTTTATCGAATGTAACTTCAGTTTTTCATAATTAATACATTGAACAATCTAAAATAGTCCAATTAAATAAAACCAACTATGTAACAAAACCCGTTCGGTTTTATTGCCACTTAATAATAACAGCTCAACCCAAAATATCTGAACCTATTTAGCGGATAAAGGTTAATGGGTACCGCAATGTAGACATTTGTATACATACAATATGTATAATTATATATTGGTACCGTAAAGTATACAATCAAACATGGTTCCGATTATTAGATTGCTTTAAAGTGAGGAACTGTTTTCGGGACCAACAAAGTATATTAGCATAACAAACGTAATACAGAAACATTTGTGTTGTTTTGGATGGTGTTTTAAAATATAATAATATATTAGGTTAGATGGAGTTTAAAATGAAATTATTAAATTTTTGGTAAATTATTCTATTTCAGAGAGACATATTGTTTTTTGTACCCACCGTATTTATTTTCACCAACAAAGTTGATCGCGATCAAGGATAAGAACATAGTCTTTTGTGAGGGGACATATATCATTATATGATGTTATTAAAATATACCGCTGTAGATAAGTAAAAAATAAAAACTAAGAACCTATGTTTAGTTTAACGTAAGTGTTTTGGATGGTTATATAATTATGAATAACTCTAGCTGTTTGAAGACTTACAACTTCCACCTTTATTGCTTCTAACGGTACTAGTTGAGCATAGTTGTCATAAAGCAAAAAGAATAGCCGCGTAGTCACTGACCTCCTCACTTTCTAGTTATCATGTTAAGCGAGCTGAGACACAGCTGTGAGAGATAAAAACAGAGGGTGGATTGACTTTTATGACTTTTAATTTGAGCAACAGAACACGTTTTGTCGCATGTTCTGGAATGCTTAATTCTATAAATTATAGAGCATGCAAGTAAGTGGGTACTTAGATACTTTAATACACTTCAATATAAGCATTAGATGGGTTACTATACTACCCACCCCATTAAAGATAAATGTAGGTATAATGTTTAGTTTCTAACTTAGATACAATATAAGGACAATTTATTCTGTTTTGTGTTGGATGCCTAACCTTAGGTTCTCTTTGATTTCTCAATTCGGAAATCAATTTTCTACGATTAAAATGTATTGAATTATTGATGATGTATTCATGGGGGTTTCACATCAATATACCCTACATAGTGGAGCACAAATAACTTTGGTAATTTGTGATAGTAGGAGTTTACTTTTAATATCTATGTTGGCGGTTATATCGATAGTACTGATACTAATCATATAAATTTTATCCTTGTAATTATAATAATATATAATAATCTTACCAGCTACTAAATCGGAAATTTTACACACTTGAACTTCTTGCATCATAAGAGGTGTATGTATGTGGGTATATAGGTATCTACTTTTCTATATAATAAATTAAAATTATTTGAATTAATTGCACTTAAATAATCTTAAAATGTAAGACAACCCCATCTATTCTCTTGTACACAAACTCATTTAGATTTTAGATGGTATTGTGGAATAAATGAATAAGATAGACGTGAAACCAATCTTGATTTTGATGGCTGAGAGTGCGGGTGTAGAAATTGATATATTGATGTTTCATGGTGTACTGTTTGGTTGTCAGAGGGCACTATATGTATCGGTCTATCGTCTATACGTGATACGCGATGGCAGAGATCCATACATTGATTTTTCGCGGTGCACCCCTTGATGGGGGGCACTCTATGTTTCATTACTACTTTAATAATAAATACTTACTATATTTTTGCATCTAATAAAGCACTCATATCAACACGCAACATTTTTTTAATTTCTTAGCATCTATAAATAAAACAACGAATATAATTTAAATAAATGTATTTCAAATTATAAATTCTTTTCATTACAATTCAATATCTTTACATTATAAATATATAAATTTCTTAATATTAGAGCGCCGAATAATGTCCATGGGAGTAAAGTATCTGTGCCATCCTCCAATAAAATTCTTTTATCATCAAACGGACTTAACGCAAGTTTAAATTGCTTTACTGAATAAATTTCATGAAGATAAGATCTAATTAACCGCCGAGTTCTATAGATCTCTTTGAAGTCTTTTAAACATGTTAAGTAATCTTCAAATTTTATGGATTTCTACACAACACTCTTTTTTAAACCTTTAACTACTTTTTTCATATTGCATATTTCCCTACATTTAATACTGTACATTTTCGAGTGCAAACCAACGAATTCGGTTATGATGTTCCCATTATTTAAATACGGTGGCCTAATGATTGGAATGTAATGCAAATGGAGAAGCTGGGTGAAGACCTAGTTTTATTGGGGAATTACCCACAGAAATAATTAAACAGCGCAATAAACTTTTTCTATATTATAAAGTAAGATTTATGCATCAAAATAGAGCGTTTGTAAACTCTGATTGGATTAGAAATATATCGAAATATAAACGAAATCTTAGCTTACTGAGCCCATATTAATGGGCGTTATATTTGCTTTTATTTTGTTGGTGAACATAGCATGTTTTTTCCATATTATACGAAGATTGTAATAGTTTATAAAATCTAATAATTATTGTATAAGTAATGAGTTATATTTGTAGCCGTTTGAAAATTAATAATTAAATACATATAAGAATATAATATGAAGTAACACATTTTCCATTATTGTCCGGAGGACCCAAATCCATGTTCCCCCCGCGAAATAATGGGGGGTAAGTTATTCACCACCTTTATACCATCATTGAATGGACTTATTACTATTTGTGCAAACTTTCTACCTTTGAAAAGTTTGATATCCTTATCTGGAACAAAAATTGATTTGAGTGGGCCACTATATGTGGCATCTATTACACCATTTCTTAGGCTACCAAGTTTGTTGGTTGATGACCTTGCAACTAATAGCCCATAGTGGTGTGGGGGTATCTAAAACATATAATATTATTAGACTATATTATAATATTGTTAGATTTAAACTATTACCATAAGTTTTTCAAAATATTCAATTTCAATGGGCTTTCCAGCTCGAGCAAAATAATTTCTTTTTAATGTTACATCTATACCAGCATCACATGGGAATGGTCTTTTAACGGAAAAGTTACATAATGTAACATTATTGTCCAGCATTACCAAAGAATTTTTTATATTTTCTATTTGAAGATCGTAATTATTATCCCCATAAACTTCTATTATTGGATATCCAAACACACTAGCGAACATTTTAAAGACATGAGTCTGTCTTTTTACATATTCCAAACTAAAAGTATCAATATTGTTGTCTCGATGAATCATTTTCTCTACCACCGTTGTAAAGGAATCTAGAGTAGGAACTACAATTAAAACTCTCCATTTTTCTAATAGATTCATGGCTTTTGAATATCCCAATATTTTAAGAATACTTTCGTAACTTAGGGTTGCATCATATATGATATTATATAAAATTGTTGAAAATGGTGTTCTATCATAAAATATACCCGATGAAATATTTGATTGTTTAGATAATGAGTACAAACTGCTCAAAACATTATTCGCCTTCATTTCTTTTAAAAAGGGGTAAATTTGTAAGTCTTCAGACAAATCAGAAAATTCCACCCTGTAACCTTCTTTAACCATTTTTTTCAAAGTCGTTGTTTTGAAACAACAAGCGACACCATCGATTGCGAGAAACATTTCACTAAAATAGATATGTTAATATCAATGTGAAGTGTAAACAGCAACAAAGAAATTTTAGTAAGAAACTAAACATCCAGTATGATTCGTAAACAATATAATTAGGTTACTAGAGCATTCTGTATAGCAAATGCATCAGATATAAATAGACTACCAATTTTGCTTTCATTTCAAATAAAGTAGTTTATACCTTTTATACGGGGTGATTCAATCAAGACGTATTTAATTTTAACCCAGCATTCGGAAGGTCTTTTTTAAATCGCGTATTCGTATTATACAAATGTTTTCCCATCTTCTCTTAAAATTAATAACATGATGACTGAATCACCCCGTATAATACATAATAAATTTTAATCAATTAAATAATAAAATAAATTGGGGGTAGATATACTTACATTATAGTTTTACACTACACAGAGAATAAGGACTGTAGTATCTTATATGGAACTGGCTGGTGTATATATATACAAATGTATAGACATTTTTTTCTAAAACTCATAAATGACTTAGAATTTAAATGAGCATTAGCAAATTAGAGTAGACCAAGGTAAGTAAATAGATTTATTTATAATCATTCCCATCTATTTAACATTCAATTTAAAGGGGACAAACCTCGAAAATTACATAATACTTAATTGATATATGAGTAGATAGGGTAATTACTTAAGTACTAATTTAGGTTATTCCATTTAATATAGGTATAGCACATTAAGATAACTAGTTACCAAAAGTTAAAGTTTTGTAAATATATTGTTGAATTTGGTATTAGCATAATGATATTAACTCAATTTTCCAATTATAAAATGTTGAGAGTGGGTTATTTTATATTGCATAAACATAACACCCTAACAAGTAACACCAAATGTATACATGTGTAACACCAAATTTTTATGTGCGTTAATGTGTGATAACATACTTCTTAAAAGTTCCAAATTATGGAATTTTTAATTATTGCAATAGCATGCTTCACTAAGAAACGAATTGAAACACCCCACCCTGTATAAGGTGTCTTGCATTACAAACGGCTATGTAGGTAGCATTCAACCGATGACATTGAAGGTCGCTCTGAATACTAACCAGGCAGCGAGAGTTAATCGATGCATTTTAAATCAATCAAAGCACGTAGCTGCATTCATTCAATGCCTTTCTTTAATATGAAGGTGGTAGCCTCGCATTTTCCTAATTTCCTTGTAGGTAGCACGTAATATGCAAGGCATATGAATTATTATTAACTCCATATAAATAAAACAATCTGAGCTGGAATCCGTATGGGCCTTTAATGGGCCATCCCCAAATTAAACAAAATATATTTTGGTAGAAATTCGATAATGGCATTTGGGTATATTAATTATTATTAATGTGCCCCGACTTTAAGTAATTGGAACAAATTAGCAACAATATACTTTGGAAGAGATTTGGTAGTGAAATTTGGCTATATTAATGACGCATGGACCATCTCCGAAATTAAGCAAAATATATTTAAATGGGTCATCTCCCATTTAGATAGGTCATCACCCAAATTGGCCGCAATATATTTCAGAAGAAACTTGGTGGTGGGCCATTCCCAAAATTAGCCAAATATAATTTAGATTAAATTGGTTAGTGGAATTTAGGTATGGTATTTATTATTTTTATATTAATATAAAACAATTTGAGCTAGAATCCTTATGGACCTTTATTAATTTTTATTACCCTTTCATATAAATAAAAGAGTTTGAATGGACTTTAAAGTAATTGGGACAAATTAGCAACAATATACTTTGGAGGGGATTTGGTAGTGAAATTTGGCTATATTAATTAGTATTAATGACGCATGGGCCATCTCCAAAATTAAGCAAAATATATTTAAATAGGGCATCTCCCATTTAAATAGGTCATCACCCAAATTGGCCACAATATATTTCAGAAGAAATTTGGTGGTGGGTCATCCCCAAAATTAGCCAAATATATTTCGGGATAAATTGGATGGGGGAATTTAGGTGTGGTATTTATTATTCTTATATTAATATAAAACAATTTGAGCTAGAATCCTTAAATAAAGAGCCGTGGACCCCCCATGGGCCATCCCCAAAATTAGCCAAATATATTTTGGAATAAATTAGGTATGTTATTTATTATTCTTATATTAATATAAAACAATTTGAGCTAGAATCCTTATGGGCCTTTAAATAAGGACCCCCAAAATATATTTTGGACACCGAAATTCGACTTCGCCCCCTGCGACCCGAAATTTGGCTATAATATTAGGATTAATCCAATTAATGGCCCCATTTGAACCCCACTGAAGGACCCCCGAAAAACCAGCCTGGGCCAAGAGAGCCGCCCCAAAAAACCAGCCTGGGCCCTATTTGAACCCCACTGAAGGACCCCCCGGGCCAAGAGCCCCAAAAAACCGGCCTGGGCCAAGCGGGCCCACCCCTGCCGAATCGGAGTAGGACCCCCGGAAATTTTGGCTAATCCAATTAATGACCATGATCCATTTGAACCCCGCCCCCCAAAAAAATGGCCCAGAATTCGGGTCCTACCCCCGCGATCGCCGAATCGGAGTAGGACCCCCGGAAATTTGGCTATAATTTGGGGATTGACTAATCCAATTAATGGCCATGATCCATTTGAACCCCGCCCCACTAAAGGACCCCCCAAAAAATGGCCCGGAGCCGAAATATTATGCAAATTGAGGCAGAATCCCCATAGCCTTTCTACTAGCACGAGCCGCCACCAGGACTCGACTCCCAAACCATCGAGCCCAGGGTGCCTCCTCTCAACGTGGACCAGAACCAGTCACCACCCTCAGCCGCAGATCCACAGCCTACGCCGCGACTACGGCGAAGACGAGTGCGCTTAGTAATGCGAGACTGAATCTCCCCGAAAAAACGCAACAGTGCACGAGTGAAATCAACAGTGCCACGGTCGCCAGGGCCAAAGACTATTAATTTCTGGCACCTAAAGCGACACAAACTTGTATTTTTCCATTCCCCCTTGACAATTTCCATTCTCATAAACTATTACACCCATGTAAACTACCTATTTATATTCTATTTGTTAAATTACTTGTTTGTATTTTATTCGTTATGTGTTCGAATTATATAAATTTTAGACCTAAGATAGCTAGTTTAGAGTTCCATTTCATGTCATTTATATCATAATTAACCTGTATATTCATTCCACAGACTTTTGAAAAAATTTGATATACAGGGTCCTCCCTGCATTTTGCCAATATTTATAAAACTTAGAAATTAAGCTAGTTAGATAGGGAATTTTAATTTAAGACATTTTTTAACATTGTTAGGCATCCAATGCACACTTCTATATACCATATGTTCACCAAAATTGTTACATTTTTTGAAAAAAATTTTTTTTTTCTTATTTCAATAAAGGGAGCTACTTAAGTCCCCAAAAAGCACTTTCGAGGTCCGGGGAGTGTTATGCACTAAAAGTTACATGAGACCCCCTGCAAAGGTAGAAGCAGAAATGAGCCTGAGTAAGGCGATGAATGGTTGGCACCAGAGTACCTATCCTCTGAGGATCCCCGCTTTATAGCGCTTGCCTCGGGGTGAAGTGTTTTCTATAGTGTCTGGGCATCTTTCGCTTTTCTGTGTAGAGTAGTGCTGGGATAAGGTGGATGGGTTTCAGGGTAGTGGACTTTGGATTTTTTATTGTTTATGAAATGAAATTGTAGAGATGGCAGGAGGTCCGTGTTTAATAACACTGGCTATTTGGCCGAATCTCCGGTATGCGTTTCCCTTGATCTTGGAGACCTGTTTCGAGAAGGTGAGACCCTTGTCGAGTACGAGGCCTAGGTATAGTAAAGTGGCGGTGGTTTGCACGGGCATATCACTGACTCTCAGTGTTTGCTCAATGGTAAGTAATCTCCTTGTGAAGTAGGTGTACTGGGTTTTTTGTGGGTTGACTAGGAGTCCCCAGTCTCTGTAATAGTCGACTAGGTCGTCCGTCTGGTCCTGTAGGATTCTGTGAAGCAGGTTAAGGTCACGTGAAGTGGTTGTTATAGCGGTGTCATCCGCGTATAGCGCAAGGGTAGTTCTATGGTCTTTGGGATCTGGGATGTCGGCGGTGTATAGGGTAAATAAAACGGGACCTAGGGACGACCCCTGCGGGACGCCGGATAGGATAGGGGTTGTAGGAGAGCTCTCCTCTTCGACTACTACTCGAGAGGAGCGGTTAGATAAATAGGCTTGTATTAGTTTAATAATACGCGCATAATATCCGCGAAATGGAGTTTATATAGTAGTCCAGGATGCCAGACATTGTCGAAGGCTTTTTCGAGGTCTAGGGTGACAACCCCTGTTAATAGACCTCGATTGTTATTAGTCGTGATGATTTCACAGACTCTGAGGAGTTCTTACTAAACCCATACTGGAAGTCACTGATGACTTCGTCACCATCCAGGACCTCCAGCATTTCCTCCAGGATCATGGAATCGAATACCTTGGATAAGGAGGGTAGAAGGCTTATTGGCCTCTAGCTGGCCGGCTGATTCCCGGGCTTATTGGGCTTAAGGATGGGGATAAGATGGCGGTTTTCCAGGGGGTGGGATAGTGTGTTTCTCGAAGACTAGAGTTATATATTTTGGTAAGAAAAAGGATTGTGTTAAGGGGTAGGTATCTTAGGGCGAAAGTGAGAATATTGTCAAGCCCGGGAGCCTTCTTGGAATTAAGGAATTTGATATGTTCGAGGACTTTGGACGGACGGAAATATACAGGGTTTTCTGTTGTTGGTAGTCGACCGGCCGGTATGTCAGCGGCCTGGTGGTCGACTAGGGCTGTGGTGCGTTAGGGGATGAAATTTGTAGTGAACTGGGTTTGGTATTGGGTAGAGAGGATATAGGATTTTTCAGAGTCTGTTACATACTTCTCATCACCGACTAGCAGGGGTGGAATCTGAGTTCGCTTTTTAAGAAATATTCGGGGTAGATAATATGGATCTTCAGGGTGGTCGAGGATAGTTTGCGCTATACCTTCGTCTCTGTAGGCTCTAATTTGTTTAGCTATTTCATGTTTTTGTCTGTTAAGTTGCGTTAAAGTGGCCGGATTATGAGTGCGCAGGAATTGCTTCCTGGTCCGGTTTTTTGACTTAATTAAGTCAAGTATGTAGGGTGTAGGGTCTGTTGTAGCGTGTCGTGCGTTTTAGTGTACAAGTCTGTTCTAGGGCTCGTTGAACTACCGTCGTGATGTTAATCACCACTCGGTCGATTTCAGGAGGGTGGGTTGTTTGGTACTTGGGATGAGAGAATGCGGGAAAACTCGGCCCAGTTATAGTCCTTCTCCCTAGGATAGCATTTTACTGCCCTAGGGACGGCCGTTATGTTAACATGCGTCAACACTGGCCAATGATCACTGTTTAATTGTTGCAGAACAATAAGTTCTGCATCCCCTTTGAAATTGGAGCTGATCATGAAGTCTATAGTGGACCGAGAAGAGGGTCTGATAGGTTCTTGGGGTGTATGTATTTGGATATGGGGATTGTGGGTTGCGTAATCGTATAGGGCCTTGCCCGAGGCGTCAGCCGGATGATATACGTCCCAGGTAGGATGTTTGGAGTTAATATCTCCGAGCAGCAGGTATTTGTTATTAACTTGCCCTAGTTTGTCTAGGTCCGTGATGTCAAGTGTGATTCGCTGTTTCTTATACGCTGAAATAATTAATATATCCGTCCCTGTGGTTTGTAATGTAATGGCCACAGCGCCGAAGGAATTAAGAGTAGGTAATGGGGTTTCAAAGTGTTTTAGGTGGGTCCTTCTTGTTGAACAGGTGTGGGAAGTAGCCTTTCTTAGCGCCTTCCAAACCGAAGGCTTTTGGGAGCTTAGACAGAGGCATCGGGAAATAATTTAGGGAGTCAATGAACTTAACATTGCCCACAGACATTAATAGAAGTTTTGTACCCTGAGTTATAAGTTCGGGTTTTATGTCGGTGTTTGTCAGTATGTGGTTCAGGATAAATTGGTTGTCGTACAAACCACCGGCATGACCCACGACGAAAACTTTTTTAAATATTTTACGCTGATTGAGCACGTACTCTGTAAATCTATCAGCAGATTCAATCTTTAATACCTGCAGTCTGGCACAACACGTTGGACATATTACCATGTCTGTACCAAGGCAAGTATAGCAACTCTGTTTGAATACACACAGGTTAGGTTTGTGCAGCATCGAGCCATCGGGCAGAGCGTCTTCTTGTGTACTCTCCAGATCATAAAAGATAAGGAGGGTACCGTCCATGGTGGGTTTACCGCTGTCTACCGGCATGAAACAGTGGTGTGGTGTCGGTTTATGGTCGCGACACACCTTACAATACACTTCGTCACATATGTGGGATCTCGCACCTTTCACGGTTTTGAGACATTTACTACACCTCTTCACCTTTTCACATACAGATAGCTTTTCGCTCGGCTTCTTGTGATTATCGTAACATGTCTGACCTCTAAAACCACGGTTACAATCTGCATACATAATCTTTTTATCTTGAGGACAGGCCGGAGATTGTTGACATGCTGCACAGGTACCTCCACACCTGTGCTTATCCTTATGGTCATAGGGGTTATGGCACGCTTCGCAGTAGTATTTGCAGACGAAAGCTGACGTCAGCGAGACTATAACATTATACTGCCCCTCGTGGTACAGCAAGTTGAGGTTGGGGCTGCGTTCCCCTTGAATATCAGATCCCTGCCTTTAGAACCATATTTGTACACCACAATCTTGTAATTCTTCAAATGCTGTTGAAATATTTGAAGTTCCCGGATGCCGCAGCCATCTTCAGGTATAGTCACGCCAGCAATCTGCATCAGTTCGAGAGCTCTCCGGGTCTGCAGCTTTCCGACGTCGCGTCGCACCTTGGTCTGGTCGGGGTCCTTAGTAACGCGGGCCATTGCTACCACTAGGGCGCGAGGTAGGCACATGTTATCTTTATTCTTAATGACGATGATGCCGTCGCGCCGTGCTGATTCGTCGTCATAAGTATTATATCGGTGTCCTCTGTCATTTCCTTTACCGGCCGGCCGGCATCTTGACAGACGCGACTAAATTCTTTAGAACAAAAAGTGAATCTGACTTGATCCGTAGCCTCTGTATCAGTTACAGCACGCTCAACTATCTGTTCTAGAGTCTGTTTCGCCCATTTAATAGGGTCTACGTGTTCCGGAGCAGGCAAAAGTTTAAACTCTAAAGTTCTACCCGTTAAATTAAATTTACGCACCTTCTTAATGGTGTCTTTGACAATTAAATATTTTTCCATTATTGAACAATAAAAACAATTTAAAACGTAGCGATACGAAAGATTTATACTCTCACGCCTTATTACTTAGGAAGTACAAGTGATAATGAGCAGCGTGACGGTGAGCTCATCTTTTATACCTTCAGGCACGTCACCACAGCTGCACGCGTGACCACTGCTGCACACGACACCATTGTTGCGCACGTCACCACCGTAGCACGCGTCACCGCTGCTGCACACGACACCATTGTTGCCCACGTCGCCACCGTAGCACGCGTCACCGCTGCTGCGCACGACACCATTGTTGCACACGTCACCACCGTAGCACGCGGCACCGCTGTTACACACGTCACTGCTGTTGCACACGGCACCACAGCGGGTGTGTCTTCTACCCGCGCGTAAGCAAATAGGAAAAGTTTTGCACTCATCCAACCACAAGTAGTTTAAAACATTTTGCTATCAGCTACCTGTGAATACCTTTTTAGTTGCTGTCGTGTTGTGTATCAAAAGAGGCAATTTTTTCTAAACATAAGAAAGTGGGACCCGCCAACATTTTTTCTTTGTTCGCGGGTTGGTGGCATGCTTGCCCTATATATGGTAGAAAGCACTCACTCTCTTTTCGCTCTATTCACTTTGAAATTCTCTCTCGATAATCATCAAAATTTGATATACAACAGGGTATCAATAAAACACATACATAAATTACAACTTTTTATTTACATCATTAAAATTTCAATTGGGACAGGTTTAAAATAAGATATTCTTGAACGGGTTCCAGCCTTGTACGCAACTTTGTGCAGCTCTCGGACAGCTTGTTTGCATGCTCTTCTAATTATAGTTCGGCAGGTTGGTTTTCCTGGACGTACCACCGGGAGGCTCCTTTTATATCTTCGGCGTAATAGCTGCCGGTGTTTGAATTCACGAAATATTGCTAGATTATGATACTGCTCTGAACTCTGAAGATATTCAGCAATTTCCAGATATATATATACATCTGTTGTCTGTTACTGTGCAACAAACTGGGGGAAACCGCTCGTTTGTTGTTGATAATATTACAACAACCCCTTAGATCTTTTATTTCACAGCCGGTGATACAATCTTCGACCCTCACCACCGACATAGTTTAAAATAATATCCCGTGTTCTTATTAACGATGATAATCCATACAGACCAGTATTTGTCCTGGGTCTGTTTAAAACAGACGTCTCACATTTTGGGGTTATCTAACAACTCGCCCAAACACTTTGATTGTCAGGCGAAGAATGTCGTGCGGGGGCGTAATTGTCTTTTAGTAAGCTGTTCACGCTACACATTACAATATTAGTTCCATTGCCCGTAAAGTATTTATATATACGGAATAATCCTGTCCTAAACGCAGGGATATTTTTATTGCGTCAACTAGGTCGTTAGGATCAGTATTGTTATCCCAGGCAAGTACCGCGACTTTTCTATTATATTGATTCATATTGTGGCTTTCAGGCCGATAAATATATTTTCTGATAGGTTGCTGATATTTATTTACATCAGCAGACGTACTTTCAGACCAATATTTTCTATTGGTTTGTTCGCTGCAGCTGCTAACATCTTTCTGCGGGTGGTATTTTATGACATCGTTAAGGTTTCGTGCCCCATTGGTTTTTGTTTCGTATGGAATTTCATCATCTGGCCGATGAATGTTTTTGCTGTGAAAATTTAGGTTGTCTCTTCTTGTAAATTTCCTGCCACACAAATTGCAGGGGAATAAAACAGCTTTGTGTTTGATAGCGTGGCGACTAAGTGTACTTCTATGTGAGAAAGTTTGTGAGCAAATGTTGCATACATACATGTTTACGCTTTGAATAGCAGACGGTACATGGGTGTGTACTTGGGGCGTATACTCTTAAATACTTTTGCTAACCATGGCTCAAAATAAGGCTAACTGCGACGTAAATAAGGCTAACCGTGACGTAAATGAGGCTAACTGCGACGTGAATAAGGCTAACTGCGACGTAAATAAGGCTAACTGCGACGTAAATAAGGCTAACCGTCACGTAAATAAGGCTAACCGTGACGTAAGAAAGGCTAACCGTCACGTAAATAAGGCTAACTGTGACATAAATAAGGCTAACCGTCGCGTAAATAAGGCTAACCGTCACGTCAATAAGGCTAACCGTGACGTAAATAAGGCTAACCGCCACGCAAAATAAGGCTAACCGTGACGCAACTAAGGCTAAATGCCACGTAAAATAAGGCTAACTGTCACGTAAATAAGTGCCACAATAATACTAGTTGGTCTGCAATAAGCCCTTATCTTCGGCGCACAATCCTATATCCTACTCGCTAACATTTTATAACAATTAGTATCTGTTGGCATGTCGTGCGAATTTAGCGTTCACATTTACGTTGACCCCCAACATATTTGCCAGGGGAATATATTGAATTTTACTGACATTGTTGTAGTGCAGCCCAGCGAAAGTGCGGTATTTGTGAATTTTGTGGTGTCAGACAGGTACTTTGTTCTCAGCCCTTTAGTATAGAGAAGTGTGGCGGGGGGTGCTCTGCTACAGATTGAGCTTTTTGGCTCTGCTCAGAACATATCTTATTTAGATCGCATCGTGCTGGCCCCTGACCGAGCTCTTACAATCGTTGCTCTTGTATCGATATCCTAGGAGTTTGTTCTTACGCCTTTGAAACAACTATCAAAGTATCATTCTTCTAGATTGGTGTCGTGATAAATAGGTGAATTTTTGTATTGCAGTATTTAAATTCCTCCAGAGCCCTATCAGCCTTTTGCAGCTTAAACTACCCACATAAATTTTTCTCATAGAGTGCCTCTTTTTAGATCCAAAGAGGGCTCCTCCCCACACACACACACAGAAGATCTCCTAGATCTATTACCAAACTCACCTGCTGAATTAGTTCTAGAAGGTATTGTGTGTGCTTACTAAAACTACTACCTCGACTTCTGGCAGCTCGTACACACACACACACACATACACACACACACACACACACACACACACACACACACATACTGGGATTTTTTCTCACTTAATATTTCTCACAGGTTTTGCCTCTCATACACCTAAGGTATGGGTCTGTGTAATCGATTGTGGGGACAGAGCTATCTTGGTGGTGTTTTATGGATGTGTAATGTGGTCGGAGATACGCGCGTCCTGTTTTTTGCAAAGCCACGGCTGCCGGAAGTTCCAGAGTTTGAAAAACAGGATGACACAAATATTACAATTCTGAAAGGCGTCGAATCGGCGTTGGGGCGGCAAAAGTAACAGGGTGACAGAAATATTAGGTTACAATTCTGCGTCGGTTGAATCGGCGCGGTGGGGTCGGTAATGCAGATCTAATACTTACCGATCTGGCGGCGGCTGTCTGCCTGGGCTGGGGCCACACCTACTGGCGGTGAAACACAGTAAACTATTACCAAACTCTTTTAGAGCCATAGTATGTGGACCGAGTGGTTGTGGCAAGATCAACGTCTTGTTATCGCTCTTATATCATCAAAATGGAATAAAATTTGAAAATGTATACGTATATTCAAAATCGCTATATCAGCCCAAATACCAGTTACTCAACGAAATTTTAAACAAAATGAAAGGTGTTTGCTATTTCCCATAATATTATTCCATGTGTAGACACAAAAACATCGACGCTGCCTATCTCTGTCAAACTTATTCGAAAATACCGAAACAGTTGATTAGGGACAATTGTAATATCATTGTTCTCTTCAGACAAGACGATCTTAATCTCAAACACATATACGATAAACATGTATCACCGGACATTTCTTTCGGCTATTTCAAAGAAATGTGTAACGAATGCTGGGCCCATAATTATGGTAGTGTGGTTATCGTAAAGGATTTCGATTTACATAATGGTCGATATAGAAAAGGATTTGACAAGTATATAATGGTGTAACTTTTGAAAAAGTTATCATTACTCGATATGAGCTCATCACTTAATGATGTAATAAATGCTACCAAGTGTAAGAAAAAAATAAACGAGTTGGCAAAGGTAATCAGGAAAAAATATCTAGCTTTGAAGTTGGGCAAATAAGAGGAGGGTGAAGCTATACAAAAAATGTTTAATCCTATTTCCATTCCATTGAAACAAATAGCTGCTACCACACACCATTTGAATAAAAAGATAAATGAAAACAAACGTATAAAGACTGAGATTATGAAAAAAGAAAAAAGGAAGAAGAAGAAGAAGAAGATGTGGCAAGTACTATAAACCAAACAAGTTTTCTTCCTATTCAACATGTGGCATCGACGTCAGCATCAAAGATAGATGATGATGAATTTGAGGAGGAGGAGCAACGTCGTATAGAGGATACATCTACTAGTTCATCTGTACTAGATGAATATTTAGATCAATATCCCGAGATGGCACAAAAGTATGTAAGTGAACATAGGGAACAGAGCGAATCAATAGACAGGATTTATGGTCCGGTATATGATGATTCAACATCTACATGGTCATTGGGACAAAAAACAATAGATTTCGATAGACAGACGGGAAACACAATAATAGAGGGACTACAATTCAAAAGTACCCCTGGCCTATATCAACTAATTTTCTATTACGATCCAGCTTTCAATAAGCAGGATGACCAATCATACAAGCAGATTCTGGAACTAACTGGTGTCCATCAAAACATCCGAAGCTATCTAAAAGGTACCACTAAGAATAAATATCATGAAATTATTAAACCGTTATTTCCTAGGTCAGGTCTCGCATATGAGAATAATATGATTTATAATAAAAAACCTATAGAATATGTTTACTGGGATGACCCTAATGAACTTGTCGATCGCTTAAAACTTTTGTTTGCTTCGAAAAATGCCGGAATACTACATCCCACAACAATTAAATAATTGCCATTATTAATGATTTGAAAGAAGCCAACTTAATTTATTAAGGCGACGACAATGATGACGATGATGATCCTCTTATATGTAGTTGTGTACTAAAATAATTGAAAGCACACTCTCATGATGAGCCTCGACAAGTTTGGTAGAGCCGGGGTGTTGGACCAATGTTACAACATCGTCACGGGTTTACCTTTACAAGTGATGGAAATATCAATGTGGATCATTTAAGACTCTGTAACGTCAAACAACCTACTAGAGATACCGATGCTGCTAACAAAAGATATGTGGATTATAGTATGTCTCGCCTACATGGTCAATTTAAAACCTTTCAACAAGATTTGAATCGATCTAATAGTGATTATACGAATAATAAGATTAAGCTGGCTGTAGACGAGAGAAATAAATTCATTACTGATTTAGCGCTGGCAGTAGATGTGCTAAATAAAAAAGATAGATGTGTTCCAAGTGTGGTTGACAATTTGCTGCAAAATGTAGCACAAGAGCTGAAAGACTTGACAAATACCACGCAAAAAGTTGAACGTGAATTTAAACAGTTAAAAGATAATATTGAAAAGCAAATGACGCAAATGACGCAATTATACTATGATATGGATAAACTTAGGACGTCAGTCAATACGATGTAATGGGTTGACTAGACATAATGCAACATTTTACGATAAATAACTTTATTCCTCCTTATAATTGTGCTTTCACCTCGACAATTACAGAAACATATTAAGCTTAAGCAGTCGTATCTTCGAAGCATTCGGTTTCTCTAAAATAATAAATTGTTGTCATAATCTTATTCCTTTTGTAAGCTTGACAGTTTAGCATTACCTACCTGTTGAATTATTTCCCTCAATAATTGTTAATATTTTCCTTACTGTGGTTCAGGGTTTCTGTCAATGTAATTATCTTTAAAACTATTCAGATACCTGTATTGCCTCACAAAGTTAGTATTCTGTATTCATTAATATAATAAATTACAGGTTACTTGTTATCTTTCAGACAAATTTCCATGTTTTTGAGAAAGTTATGATTTTCCCTAACAGATGGCACTAGGTGATGCGTTTTCGAATTGAACGCGAACAAGCTGTTTTTTGGAATGTTTTTTAAAAATCGTAAAAAGGAACTATATATAATCAGAATTCTGGTAGATGCTGTAAATTAGAAGTTGTGAAATTATTTAAAGGTGATATTATTAACGTTTAAGTGAGTGTTTTTAATTTAATTGTGAGTCAGTTGTACTCAGCCTTTTAATAAGGGAGAATTGACCCATATACGTATATTGGAGTTTCCAGTTTGGTTTCTGTGGATTGTGTTTTCTGGAAGAATAATAAATTGAGTGTCCTGGAACTTCGAGCCGCTTCAGCGGGATTATTTTACTACCTTTATTTTATCACACTGCTATTCCATATCATCTATATATTTACCACCAGAATCCAGTAAGTTGAATTAGTAAAATATAAAGAGAAACCCTCTTATAAATTGTGAATTTATTTTATTGAAAGGTTGTCACCTATCCATCCTGGATCAGACAGACAGGGAGAGGAGGTTCTCTTGAGATTAGTTCTAATTGTTCCAACTGGTGTTACGTGGATTTTATTGAGAGATATAGGTTCCCACCTATTATAGCGATTGTTTGCTGCTACTGCCACCACCTGCAAGTTCATCCAATGGTCACCATTTGCTTGTATCCAGCTAAGTTGCATGTCAATTTCTATGTTTAATTATAACTATATTTACTGTGTTATTACCTATGACATGAACTGATTGTTCTCAATTAACCATATTATTATAGTTTACCCTATATATATCTTACAAGTCACAAACTCTACTGTACGCTGCGCGTGTATACACGATCGGTAATTATAGAGGTTTAGAGGTTTATTATTACTAATAGTAAAATAGATTGTCCTTTTTTTTGCTAATAACGGCTAGTCTAATAAATTGTACATTCTGCCTACTTGCGTTATATTGATTATTTTCTTATTAACTGTAGGGTGTATTGTAATCATACGTGGATGATTATTTAGAATAACAGCAGTTTGACTTAGTTAATAACAATATTTATTTACTAAATTTATATTGCGGATACTTACATACCCACTCATTTTGAGTAGGCACGTAAAGTGGAAACTTTAAATAAGTATAGCATACTTACCTGGGTTCTCTTGGTTTGGGCTTGAACAAGAGTGGTGGTAGCGTAAACCAAGTGGCGCTCACAATTTTTTTTATACTTTTACCCGGCCCGTCTCCTCTATAGCTGGCAAGGCCGCTGCCTCCACTATTTCGAAATAGGGTAAGTCACTTTGCTAGTAAGTATTCTGGTGAGCACGTCACAACGATCTATTTAAAATGATATATCTGAAATAATGGACGTCAGTGTGTCGCTTCAAACATCTCAATAAACACAGAACTATAGATAATAATGTCTTTGAAACATTCCAAAGAAAAAATTCAATTGATAAACGAGCTGCCTAAGACTGCAAGAAAGAACTACGGGCGGAGGCGTACTATCATAAAAGGTTAAGATGAATCCTGGCAATCAGATCTGGCTGATATGCGCCAGTATGCCCGCTACTATCGAAATTTCACCATGATACTATTAGTCATAGATTGTTTCTCGAAATATATTTGGACTCGGCCGCTGAAAACTAAGACCGGCAAAGAAATAACTGCAGCTTTTGAAGATATTCTGTTGTATGACAAAAATAGAGTGCCTAAAAATCTAGAAACCGATCAGGGTATACTACAATAAAATATTTCAAAACTTAATGAAAAAATTCCATATAAATCATTACAGCACCTACAGCATCAAGATAGCCGCCAATGCCGAGCGCGCAATACGTACTATAAAGGATAAACTGTACAAATACATTAGCTTAAATGGTAACCTATAAATGGATAGATGTTTTACCTCAAATCACAAAAAATTACAACGAAACAAAACATAGTAGGTACTATAGGATGTAAACCTGTTGAAGTAAATAAATCTAATGAAAAAGCTATACTAAAATCCTCCTATAGTCACATCAAGATTAGCGGCGCGCGAAAATTTAAACTAGGGGATGTTGTTCGCATAATAAAAATAAGCATGTATTTGATAAAGGTTACACCCCCAACTAGACAACTGAACTCTTTAAAATTACATCGGTTAAAATAACAAACCCCATCACATATCTTTTGGAAGATATGCAGGGCATCCCATCGAAGGCGCCTTTTACAACGAAGAACTACAGAAAACTGTCAACCCCGACATCTACCTTGTGGAAAAGTTACTTAGAAGAAAAGGAAAGAAAGTATTCGGTAAATGGTTGGGTTTAGATAAAAGTCATAACAGTTGGATTGTTAATTTCAACATAGTCTGAGAGAGGGCGGTAGTGGCGTTGTTGTTGGCGGGAGAATCTTCGAGTCTAATTTTAAAATGTAATAATATTATTAGCGTTTTGCGATGTATCCAATGATAGTTTGTTAAGTAATGCCCTGTGTGAATATCTACATTATTATAAAAGAGAATGTGCTATATGATTTAATAATAAATAAAAAACACATTTAAGTAAGCTGCTTCTTTTATTTTAATCAGTCTTTTAGAATGTCTCAGCCTGTCAGCTGCTATTAAAAAACAAGTAGTTGTTTCTGTTGCAAAAGTAAAATTATGACGTCACTTCATCGTGACAAAATAAAATGTTTTAGTGATTTTACTACAGATGAACTGCATTATGTTCCACTAGAATATCCATATATATTAAAACGCGTCGATTCTGTCTCGCTCTAAATTCCGTCCCCAAATCCGCAAAGTTTCAAAGCTATCTCCTCCGAGGGGCGATCTCGGAACGATCCCCGCGGACCACCGGTGGTCGCCCCCGGCCTTTCTCCAATGCGTAGGGGTATTTTCGTGCCGTTTCCTACGCGGTTTCCCAATTTAAACACCTTTTCAAAAAACCTCTCCAAATTTTCGTCGATCACCGTTCGGTGAGAGAGATGCGGCTAGCACCGGCGTTTGTCCTAGCGCCTAATGGTCCCATCACGCCCGCCGAGATACCGACTTTTCGCGGGACCCCCGAGACCTTTTTCTAATTTTTACGGCTTCGAGAAGGGCTTCACGCGAAAGTTCAGTCCTTTCTCTAATCCTTTCAGATTTTTTTTCGAGACCGTACGTCGACTCCTTCTACGTCTATTTCGTTTTCGAACATCTCGAGTTGCATCCGTCTCAACTTCTTCCTCATTTTATCCGCAGATGTGAGATCGCACTAACGAGACAAGCACCTCCCACGAAAACTGTCAAATTAATTAAACTTCAAATAGGTTATTTTCATTATTTTCCTATGAGAAATATTGCTAACGGAATCGATAGTACCGACTGCCAAACACGTGGTTACTAAAATACTGATGCGAAATGCTTTTCTAATTAGAAAATCCGTAAAAATTAATTGTTCAGGTTAACACGTCCAGTTTACGTATTTAATAGGTTTTGCTGCATAAAGTGACAACGGGAAGTTTAGCGCAATGGTAATTGTCGTAGGGTTTCAACCCTGATATCGCGAGTTCGAATCACGATGAAGGCGAGTTTTTTTTTTTAATTTTTATCGTAATTATTTATTAGTATTATTATAATATGTAGACTTTGACATGAGTGGTTAGTTATTCAGTTTCATTGCCCGTAGTTTTTATTCTTTCTGCAGGTAAAGTTTGGAATTAATTCGTTCATTTTGGCAGTCTGTAAAATTCATCATTTTAGCTGAGAAAAATAAATAACTTCTACAATATTAATTTGTTGCAACAATTATGACAGCAATATATTTTTTAACGCTGCCGTTACACCTTTTCGAAGGGCGGGCGCGGCTTCGACCCGTAGCGGAGGGCCCCAAAATGACTTTTTAAACGTCCCTCGCCAATATTCTCATTTTTGAGTAGGTATACTGAACACGAATTTGAAATTATTTTTTTGCGGTCGAACGTATTTTTCAAGAAAAAAATAATTAAAAGTAATCACCTGTATACCTTCACAAATTAATTTTAACACTAATTTGATCACTTTGTACCTAACTTAATGTCTCCACAATCCACAATGCTTATAATTAAATATATAATTATTAAAAATAATAATATACAAATTTGGTGTAGGTACCTAAATTTAGGTAAAAATTATTTTCATTATTTGTATTTATTTGGTATCTTTTGTGCCATCATGTGACGTAACAATTATTAAAAATGACCGATTCAATTAGTTCATATTGATTACTTCACATAAGGTAAGTAAATGTTTTTTTCTACAACAAATTTATATATTTTTTAACAGTTATATGTTATATATTTAAATGTTTACTAAAAAATTAATTATACTTTCAGCACTTAAAAAATAATGTTTTACCACCAAGAATAGAGTACCCCTACAATTCATCAAGATATTATTTAAAAAAATCGTTTGGTATAATTACATCATCATTCCAGATAAAAAATTTAGCTTTCTCTCTAAATTTATTATTTCATATACAAGGGATTCTCTCAAATTTCTTTAATACGTATGTATTTTCTTAAAAATAATATTCTAGAGGCTTTTGTCACCCGAAGGGTGACCCCAGGCCGCAGGCCTGGACCCCCGGTAGGGCTAGAAATGGGAACGAAAATCGCGATAGCGATTTTCTCCCATTTCTAGTATTTTTAAATATATACACCAACTGAATTATTAGATATTTGGTCAAAATTACCAAGATGTTATCAAAGTGACTTTAATTTAAAAGTTAAATTGCCCTGCTTTGTGCACTATAATAGGCCAGACTGGAAAACTCAATGGGATAGTCCAGTTTCATCACAACAAGATTGTAGTTTTTGTGTACGTGCTTTACGTCATCAATAAAATTCTGAGCATGTTTATTATATATATATATATATATATATATATATATATATATATATATTTACAAAAATATCTATTTACATTATAAGGTGTTACAATAGTCTTCGAGAGTAGTGCTAGGCCATTTGCCACTGTCTGGACCTTCTATCCAACCAACTCGTAGACCAGATTGACCTTTGGATATATTATTCTCCAGCCACTACATTAACTGTATATGCCCATCGTTGAATTTTAGATCTAATTTGAATGGTTCCGATTCATTACTCTATACAAAATTTCTAGAAGATCATTCTGAGTAAAATAAATAGCTTCATAAAATGCTATCTCTATTGACCAATAAATATCGTGATAATTAATAAAAATCTTATTACTCGAAAACCACTTTGTATAGCGATCTATTAAGGATCTTCCCCCATTTGCAAGTAATTTTTCTAGAAAATGTCTATAATAAGAGTTTATCAATGGAAAATGACCTTTAATGTATTGACTCAACATGTCCAGACTAAGGTTGAAAACATATCCCTTTTGATATTCTTTGCAATTGATCGATAAATATGTCACATTGAAGTTTTTTTGTAAAAATTTGTTTCATCAGTTCGAAATTGTATTCGTTCCTCAAAGCCAACCAGTATATGATTTTATTAGGTATAAGAATTTTTTCCAAAATGTTGTTTATTACCGGACAATCATTGTTATCGATTGCTTTTATTAGGAAATCTACATATATTTTTTGAGTACCGTTTAGAAGCTTATAATACAATTTTCGTTCAAGAGAGCACATTTTTACCGATTCGATGACCAAAAAGAGAATGAAGTCAAGCAGATAATGACCGGTCATTTATTCTAAACTGGATGATGACATCATCTGACTAGTTGAAGCTTGTTGGAAATTGTATCCCCACGGCTTGGTGTCTGTGTTTACATAATTAATTATTCGCTTGACATCGTACGGGCTCAAGGCTAACCTATTTTGTTTGATGGTATAAATAGTGTGTTTTTAGATCTTATAAGACGCTGCTCTTTATTCAACGTATTTTGATTAAATAAGCAGTTTTTAAAATCATCAAAGTTATTTGTTTCACGGCAGATAGAGTTCGCCCTTTAACGCGTTTAGTATCCGGTTTACTGTCTACTTTATACATGTACATCTTTGCTCGTAAGACTACGAATTCCGTCTCAATTTTACCATCATTTTCGTCTTTCATCAGACCTAAAACCTTTTTATTTACGCGAGGCATACTATAAATATTATCTTCAGGATAGTCCGAAGTGTCGAACAGATGGATATCCTTTTTCATGAATTCATATATATCAATATCGGGAATCTGATCAAACTATCTGTATCAGTGTATAATAACTTAGCATTTTCACCTAGCTGACTTTTAATGTACTCATAATGAAAGTCGTAAAGAATGTTTTATGAAAGGTCTAGTATAGAAAATCCTACATAAATGAGTTTATTGAATTTAATTTTTAATCTGTCCATTTCGACGATTACCATGTCTTTGTCCAAAATAGTTAAGCTGTGAAAATTGGGTTTACCTATATGAGCTCTAGCGCCAAATCTGCCTGTCCGAGATGTCGAAATTATGATGTCTTTATGCTTCTGTACATTCTCCAATGTTTTACCGTACACAGGCGTTGTTCATTAGTTTGTAAAAGTTTTTCTCAAATTCGTTAGTGGCCAGTTGTCGTAAATTTGTGTTTAAGTTAATGTATTTTTTCAACCAGGCAGATTGATTGAATTTTAAAATTTTGTGAACCGCGGTAATTTTGAGCCCCCTTTCCAAACACTTTTTCAAATTTCTATAGTGAATAACGTAATTTAATTTCGAAAATAAAGTTGTTGATTCGATGTGTTGTTGATTCCTAGAGCCAAAGTTAATGATCACGTGACCCGAATTGACCAATCGCGTGAGAGCATCTGCAAAAATATAGCCCCGAAACAAGTCTTGACTTGTCTTTGGACATCCGTGAGAAACGAAGCGGTGACTAACAGTTTTTAAATTAATACATAAACAATACTTCTATAATGAAAACAATATCTCCTTTGTACCATACCGCCTTACATAAAATTCCTGGAAACGAACTAACTAAGAAATTTTGATACCGTATATGTAAACATCTATGAGGAACCGAGAAATGACTCATAATGTAAACAATAATTTATCATGTCTCCTCACATGAAATTTCTAGAATCCAACTATCTAAAAATTATGATGCTAGAAAGGCCTCTGGAAGTAGAAAATTTGTTCGTGTTTTCCATTTAAATCAATGTAAATTGTACATTTCTTGCTGGGTTTTCATTTACCATTTCACATTTTCCCATACAAATCGAAACATAAATAATAATACCTACTTCTTATAAAATACTGTCCACGAAAAATTATACCGCTCTGTATGTAATAAGTTATTTTTAATTTACTATATTGATATGTGATCTTACTAGATCAGTGATCTATTCAAGATCAGGCATTGAATGCTATTGCTATTATATATCAGCATTGAATGAGGATAGTGCATAATTGACAGAAATTAGTATAGTTATTTATAAAAATAAACATGGTATTTTATCATTTCCAACAGAGGACAATATATAAGTTAATATCCCTATATTTATGTATTAATTTTAAAATCTGATATTCGATGCAAACCGATATTATACCCAAGTTAAGTTCAATATTAAGAAATGTTGTGCAATATGTTTTAAATGAGTAATCGTCTGATGCGTAATTCACACAAACACACCTGTTAGAACAAGTCAATAGGTGCCTAACCAACTCACATTTTATTTCCTCACACACAAATACCATCCCACCATCCCCCTACCGCTCCCCGAAGACCTACATTTATTTTTATCAATTAAAATGCCACCAATCAGCGTTCAGCTTTATTTTTTTCCATACAATTAAGATAATTTACAGCAATCATATTAATTCAGATATATTAATGTCATATCATAAATCCCATTCATAAATCAACACCCCCCTTCGAGAAGCGTATACCTACATATCATATTAAATATTCTTAATTATTAATTACTATTTTACAATTATTCATTAATATACAACAGCTAGTCGCCATCTTGATTTTTGAGCGCGCAACACCCACATCCACCCTTCCCTCAACCCCTCGGGATGCATGTATCTATTTACCATATTTAATATTTTTAATTATTAATTACTATTTTCAATTAATAACGTCTAGCCGCCATCTTGGATTTTGAGTGCGCAACATCCACATCCATTCTCCCCTCACACTCTCGGGTTTCCCCATCCATGATTCTTTATCATAACACAATCATAATTACTATTTTTTATTATTAATTACTATATTAATTACCATACGTCAACAAACACCCTCTAAATTCTTCTACACCCTCCGGACATTGACCAACACTTCAGATCACTTACAAGAACTCTTTCTCCACCCTCAGCACACCCCCATCATCTTTGGTCACTTCTTGATGGATACATGCCATCGAGCATCATTAATATTTAGAATCGGCCCATGATAACTACTCACGACATAATGCTATTATAAATATTTTGCATAAATGTCTGTGATAGCACAAAACATTCTCAAAATAATTTGTTAATCTTCTTAAAAGTTTTTCAAAAAATAATTATAAAAATTAATTTTGAATTATTTTTAGAATATAAATTTAACCTCAAAATAATCTTAAAATACTACTGAAAAAATAATCGGAGAATCACTTGGAATCATATTTTCAGAATATTTTAATAAATATAATATAATAATATTTTCAGAAACTATTCTTTAACTATTTTCTCTGGAATATTCTTCTTTGAAATATATTTTGAATAATTTTATGGAACAATTATAAAATTGTTTGAGATCGCCATAGCAATTGTACAAAAAAGAGATTATTGTAAAGTAATTTGACATTGGCATTGCATGTCATATAATATATTGAAGTTTAATTAAATAGAAAAATAGAAACAGATAGTGACTCGGATGAATCGGTAAACTGGAGGTGCTAATTAGAAGCGGTTGGAAAAAAAATATTATGTTAAACTCGTACAAAAAATACGTTTTCGAGACTCGTAAAATTGCCGGACTCCTCTACGCGTCGTCCGGCAACCCTTTCCCTCGTCCCGAAAACGTGTATTTTTTGTACTAGTTAAACAAATAACTATTCTATGAACCTGAACGTGTAAAGTGTCACTAATAAAGTAAAGTGGCGCGTAATCAAATCAACGGCGTCAAAAAATTACAAAAATGACTAAACTGTTCTATCTAGTGTCCACTATAAAACAAGTTAATAGTACTATATTTCACATTTGGAAACAGCAAAGCAAATGAGTAACGAAAGAGCAAAGGTAAGTTTAATTCCATTTATGTGATTATTTATAATCTAGTTTAGTTTGCCTATGTCACAAACAATTCCAACAACCATAATCGCCAAAACAGCTGACGAAGGCCTTTTTAGTTCAATAACTATAGGTAGTACGATTTAAAAATAAAAATATCACTCATCTTCAAGGATGAATGACATTACCAAGAGCCTTTGGCGCTTCATTATCATTTTACTACCTGCCTGATCATGCTAGATCACATTGCCTGCTAACTGTAAGATTATCAGAAATTCTTTTATTTAGGCATATTTATAATAAAATTGTCATTAAAAGTTAATATTTGTGTTATTTAATTCTCCATTCTATAAATAAATAAATAGTAGATTGTTTTATAAGTTAAGAAAAGTGATGGTTTTCCAGTGAGTGTAAACGTTTCTATTCACGAGCGAGCGAGTGGAGGAAATTTACACGAAAATGGAAAATTCACTTTTCTTAACGAGTTGAACATGCTATTTTTTCGTGTACTTTATAAAAATTAGTGTAATTTGAAGACTTATTAAAAATTATGAAAAATTCTAATATATCAAGGTAGCATTTGTGGCCATAGCAATAATAAACATGCGAACATGTAAACATTTTATGCAAAAGTTTTCATGTCACATTTACGTAAAATGAATTGCTTAAATGAGTATAATGAGGAAATTGCTCAATTATTATCAGAAGCAGAGTCAAGTTTACTACCTGTAAGTCCAGAGCAAAATATGAGAAAAGTTACCAACAGTTTTGCCACTGGAGGAACGAGAAAGATGTGCAAGGAGCCAGTGAAGACATTCTAATTGCGTACTTTTGTGAAATGGTTTGTTTTATTTATGATTCCTCATGTTTAAGGATTAATTTAGAAATATTGTTATAGGTGAAAATTCTTAAAGCTTCAACACTCTGGTCACTGTACTCAATGGTGAAAAGTACTCTGCAAATAAACGAAAACGTAGACATTTCTGCCTATAAAAAATTGCTACCCTATCTGAAACGTCAAAATGACAACTATTTAGCAAAAAAGTCGAGTGTTCTGTCGATGGAGAATGTGAAGAACTTCCTAAAAAAAGTTGCTGATGCTGATTTTCTTTTTATGAAGGTAGTGATGATCATTGCGTTGTACGGAGCCTGTCGGGCGGAAGAATTACGTCTCTTAAAAGTTGATGATGTAGAAGATTCCGGGCGTATTTTGGTGATAACTTTACACGACACGAAAACAAGAAAAAAGCGGATTTTCACAGTGACATCAGAAAATGGAATCAACGGAACTGAAGTTTACAGAAAGTACTTAAATTTAAGACCGAAGCATGTGGACCATCGTCGACTCTTTATATATTATAAATCAGGCAAGTGTACAGTGCAACCAGTTGGTATAAACACCTTCTACAGTATACCTTAGAAAATTGCTGCATACTTAGGTCTACCCGAGTCAAACAGTTTCACAGGACACTGTTTCTGGAGAACTTCAGCGACTTTACTGGCGGACAGTGGAGCCGACATTCAAGTTTTGAAGAGACACGGTGGTTGGCGTAGCAGTGGAGTCGCAGAAGGTTATGTCGAAGACAGCATCGAAAATAAAGTAAAAATTTCAAAAAAACTTTTTAGTAATTCAACTGAAGGGCAACCTTCGACCTTTGCACCGACAACATCGACAGTAGCAGCAAGATTAGGTGATGAAATAATGAACTCCAATGTGTCCGTTTCTGAATTTCAAGCGCTTTCTTCAGCTTCTAATATAACATTTAATAATTTAAGTAATTGTACATTTGTAATTAATTCTAATAAAATAAATGAATGAAAAAAAGTGTTGCTAACAAGAAAACTGACAATATGGTCCATTTCCATGAAGTATACAAAAAAAAATATTCAGACAATATACCTACTAAATTGATTATTCTCATACTAAAATTTGTTACTTAAAAATTATTTTAATATTAATATAGGGATGTTTTCTACTATTCTCAAAATATTTTTAAAGAATATTCCCCCAATAACCCTGGTTACATATTCTAAGCTTATAATTAATATAAAATATAAAAATTCATATAAAATATTTGTAATTTATTCTAAGAATGATTCCTAGAATAATCTTAGAAGAAAAAAAAGTGTCCCATTTGTTACTTCTTAGAATATTTTTAAAAGAATAAATATATTTACAGGATATTTTAAGAATAAATTTTTATTCTGTGAAGTTATTTTAAGAATAATTATAGAACAATTTTGTGCTATCTGGGTAAATAGGATTAGAAAAATGTGTATGAAATATCATTACTTTCACGGAACCTATTGCTCTGTGGTATATTGGTCTGCTAATTGTATAACCCATCCCCTCAATATATGTAATTATAGCATTTCTTCTGCTCTGGAAAGTGATAATTCAAAATTGAATCTCCATTTCAAGCCTTGTAGTAATTTCCATTTAACAACAAAACAAATTACAATTATATTAATATTACTAATAGCGTTAAATAAACTACTACTACCGGGATATCAAAAATTATCTTGGCCAAAGGTGGTTGTGGAATGTAAAACGTGTGTCTTACTTTAAATTTTTGAATATGTTTTGTTGTGTCAGAATCTGTCAAGTCCTTGTGCTGAAATTTTCTAATCCAGTTTTTGAATCATGCCTCTTACCACACAGCACAAAATTTTCATGATTGAAGCCTATTTTCGAACGGGTGCGCTAGTTAATGGAAATTTCATTATTGTTTTACAACTGAAATAAATAGGTATGAAATTTGTCGGTTATTGATGATGTCAGTGTGACAGTGACATAATTATTTCAAATTTAAAGTAAGACACACGTTTTAGATTCCACAACCACCCTTGACAAAGATAATTTTTGATATCCCGGTACTATTTTAAAACAATGTTATAAACTAAGTAAAACACTTTTTCGTTTGTGTACTTACATAAATGTCATATTCGACTTAAAAAGTTCTTTGTTGTTTTCTAAGGTCCAATTCAGCACTGTTTTTGTGGATTTTAAGTGGCCTTTAAACATATACGCCCCGCACTTATACCTTTGATTATCATAAAATTCGCCTGTAGGAGTTCCATCTGTCGAAGAGGTGATTAAGAAATCTATTGTCAGCCCAGACATTTTTCTTGATATAACAACTAAAAGAAAAACTAATATAATTATTTCATTTAATACTATACATTGTGACAGAAATAATTCTATGAAAATAGTAAAAACTACCCTTATTTTTTACCTCCTCGGTAGTAGATTTTTGAATCTGCTACCGGTAATATGGACATAGTAGATTTATTTTAATATTTTCATATTTAAAATAATACAGCCTTATTCAGAACTCATCTAAAAAACTTTGAGGATATGTGCATCCTTAAATAAGAAATCGATATCACCAAAAAAATTGTAATAAAAGTAATTAGGATTTCCCGTAAACAATGTTTAAAGTTATACCATTATAAAGGACTACGTAGCTGGGCAACTGTACTTCAACGACATCGGATATACCACATTCCGACAAAAAACAGTAAACAAGTTTTTTGTACCTGGACCGCCTATCTATCTTTAAGTTTATTTTAAAGTAAAAACGCTGCAATTTTTTTTTGCGCCGGGTGCGCCCCTTTTTTTCATGCTAGCTAGTTTGCATTGTCAGTCCCAAGGTCACTCCATTACAGTGGACCAGTCTCCAGCGGCGTGCAATGAAAAATTTTTAAGTAGTTTTCAGACCCCGCCAAAAAAATTTCTTTTTGCACTACCACTTTTCTACATGTATGTTGAACATCCCCAAATTTTATTTTGTATAGGTTCTGAATAACCCTGTATAGATAATACTTGTAGTGGTGAGAAACATATTGCCCGTGGAGTAGTTGTTTTCGGCATCTCCTTCAAATAAATAGATAATACTATTAAAAAGAAAAATATATTAAAAAACATGACATGCGTGACTTAAGGTGAATAGGTAACCTTTCTTATCCTGGACACGAATGTATTACCTGTCATGACCCGAATGAACTGTCGGAAATTACGGGGTCATATAAAAAGGTAGGGAAGTAAGTATAAATTAGGAAATTTCTAATATGTTTTCAGTACACTTTCATATTCGAATTTAATTCACAAAATTTTTTTTTCTCATTGTCTTGTTATAATTTTGTGTCGGAATTTCTTCCAAGTTATTATGAAGAGAAATATTCCAATAGTAAGTCTGTCGTGATTGTTGAAAGAAGTTATCCTTTAAATAAATCATTGTGTATGTTTGTTTCTCTGGTATTAACTTATTAATACGATTATCAACCATACATGAAGCTGATAGGTTTGAATAGTAATCCAATTATTTGCAACGAAAATTAATGGAATCAATTTTTGACTTACCAGGGAATTATAACAAATTATTTATACTTTCTTAATAAAACTGAAACTGTCAATACTGGAAACTTTTTAGAATTTTTTGAACAATTCTCCAACGTGAAAGTAATTAAAATTGTGGAAGAAAATTCATGCATCTATTTGGGTTATGAGAGTGTTTCCAAACTGTGGGAAATCTAATTTTTCTCATCAAGTATAGAACTGATATACTAAAAAAACAATTTCTCGCTTATTTCACAATGCTTCAGAGGGGACTGAAGAAACAACCGGGAAATATTCTTGTCAGTGCTTTAAATACTCTAGTAGATAAACCAGGTTCCTTCCCGACCGGAAGTGGCATCTGGGGCACATTGAGACAGCTCCTGATGGCGGCCTGCACCACTGAGCTGCTGGTCATTGCAGTAGGGGCTGAAGACTAAGACTTAGGTAGCAGGGTGCATCAGCAGGTGCTTCAGGGGCTGCAGGAGAGCACCCCAAGAGTGTGTGTGATGCAGGTTCGTCAAGATGGTGACCAGACGTCACGAGCCGTGCCCAAGTCCCAATGATTGGCACCCCAGACCCAGTAGATTACACCCCAGTTATTGGCCACTCGGTTATTGGCCATTGAAACTTTATTGCAATATTCAGACCACGCCAATCAGATTGCAGCATTCAGATAACGTTTCACACACCCCGCCTTCAGATCGCGCGGCCGTTTTGAGTGCCATTGCGACATTCAGACCAAGCAATTAGATTGCACCATTCATATCGCGTAGCAGCAGCCTTACTGGCCAGCAGGTCTTTTTTGTGGCATTCAGACCACACCAATCAGAATGCAGCATTCGGCCATCTTTTTGTCGACACCTTATTGACCGACATGAATAAATTACAGTGGTGTTGCATAAAAGAGTGAAAGGGGACAAATAAATCGTGTATTAAAGAAGTAGGAAGGCCTGGAAGGATTTTAGTCGATAATGCTAGTTATTTCAATAATACGAGGTTTAAAGAAAATATGGAAAAAGAAAATGTGAAAGTAATATATACTTCAATAAGAAGACCAAATTCCAATCCTAGTGAAAGACAAATAGAAGAAACAATAAAATTTTTAAGATTGAGTAATTTGAAAAATCATAAAGAATGGGACATGAATCTTAGAGAATAGAGATGTATATAAATGAGGTACCTAATACTATAACAAAAGAAACACCAATATTATTGATGAAAGGAATATTGCCAGAAAGGAAATGGGAACAAGAAAATATGGATCTAGATAAAATATTGAAAGAAACAAGAAAAAGATAAGTAGAAATACAGAGAAATATATGAAAAGACAAAATAAGGGTGATAACAGGTGATATGGTAATTATGAAGAGTCTCAGAGTAACAGACAAAGAGAAGGACATATGTGCGAAATTTCTGTTCCCATATAAGGGACCATTTTTAATAAAAAGGGAATTCGGTTTAAATAATTATGAGTTGTGTGATCCTGAAACAGGGGTTGAAAAAGGAAAATATCACATAGAAATGATATATCCTTATTGTTGATTTAAGTTATTTCAAATTCATGAATATTTTAATTAAGAAAATTAGTCAATTTATATTAATTCAAAGGTGGGAGGAATGTTTGAAATAGTAAAATAGGGGTTTACAGGACTGATAATTTTGATTTGGGTTTGCATTGAATGTGCATGATTTATAATTTATTTTAGAATCAGATATAAAACTGACTTATAGTAGTCTGATGGATGTTGTTGTTGATAATTTTGATTTGGGTTTGCATTGAATGTGCATGATTTATAATTTATTTTAGAATCAGATATAAAACTGAATTGTTGAATTATGTAATTTATATTTAATTTATGATTAGTAATTTTACTCAGAATCACATAAGAAAATTTGATGTACAAGTATGGAGTTGTATTGTGGTCTGTTTTGATTTGCATTTGTCATATATAATTATTTGATTATGCGATTCCAAGATAATAAGTATTTTAATTAAGAAAATTATACAATTTATATTAATTAAAAGGTGGGAGTATGTCTTGGAATTTAAATTGGGTTAATTTATTATAGTAAAACTTTTTGTCAACTTATAATTATTGGAATTTTTTATAAAGGTTTTTTTTTATGAATAATTAATTTTATGATAAATATTAAATCATGAAATGGGAGTTTGAAATTGCATAAAATATATATATGAAAGAAAAGGAGGCTGAAATAATGTAATAGAGAACAGGTGGGAGTTACTAGGAAATAAAAAAAAATTGAAGGGAGAATAAATAATTTTGGGAAGAGATGACATAAGAAAATTTTAAGCAGAAGAAAAATTAAAAATTGATAAAGGAATAATTAAAAATTGGAATATATTTCATTAATAAAGTAATCAATAATACATAGAAGAATAATACGAAGATATAATTTGCTGAAGAAGAATTAAATTATATATTAAAATTAAATAATAATTCAAAGGAGTTTAATAAGAAAGATAGTTAAAAGAAAATAGAATATATAAGCAACAGAGGAACTGAAGAAGGAAAAGAAGGTAAAAAGGAATATAGAAGTAAAGGAACAATTCTCCAGGAACCAGGAAGCAAGAGGACAAAATTGAATAAGAAATCTATATACGAGTAAGAAGAAAAAATAAAAAATACCATAAGAAAATTCATGTAATCTATTCTAGTTTTCTGAACATTTGAAAAAGGTGCATCTTAACAAAATTAACATAGTACTTGCTAAAAGATAAATTTTGATATAAAAGGAAAATTTGATATTTAATTGTAACCAGTAGTTCATCTGAGTAAAATAAAACTGTCAGCTTACTTCATGATTTAATTTCATTAGCTTAATCAAGAAAGAATAATAATTGAACTCACTACTGAGGTAAAATCTTTATAAATTTAAATAATCAGAAAAGTCAAAATTATTGATCTGTCAATAAATATATTAATCATAGGCAACTAACAATACATTAGATAAAACTCAAAATCAGATTTAAAATAAAACAAACAATAATATAATTTTTATAATTTCATTTTTATATTGTTTAAGAATTATACATTCATAGATTCCTATACAGTACATCACCAATCATTTTATGAACATATTCTCTGGGTAAGGGATCCAGTTGATCCAAATAGTACAATGTGTCGGGTCCATTACTTAAGGTTTGAATGTAGTCTTTTGGTTCTTGTATATTTTCATATAGTAACTTTATTACTTTCCACATTATCTCCGTCAGCCATATCATTACCATTTGAATTTCCTTCTGCAACAATTGACGTATCTAAGAACCTTGGTGCGTTAAAAATCCTCGAGGTGTTATATTTTGCTTTGCTTTTTTTCGGTGAGCTAAAGGAGAAATTAGATTTTACTTCCTTTTTTACAGGCTCCTCACTTTTTCTGTTTGACTCTCCATCAAGTATCTCAGCAATTGTTTGTAAACGCTTCGTGATAGGAAGAAACGATTGTTCTTGAATTATACTTCCTTCTTTCAGACCATTTAGCTTTTGCTTTACTACGTTCCTACTTTGTATTAACAATTTTTTTTACTTCAACTTCCTTTCTATTCATATCGAAATCACAAATTCTTCTTAACTTCAGTAAAAGCAGTAAAAACAGGTCTCAGGCAGTATAAAACAGGTCTGATGCAGTAAAAAACAGGTCTCAGGCAGTATTAAATAGGTCTGATGCAGTAAAAAACAGGTGCCATGTAGTAAAAAACAGCATAGTGCTGAGTGAGGGTCTAACTCTAGGAACACTAATAATGATGAACATTCTTTATAAATGTATGTAATGATCAAATCCCTTTCTATATCTACCATTACTAATATCACTATCCTTATCAATCACCATAAAACCATATTTGTCTTTCCAGCATAGTGAACAAATTTCTTCTTCTAGGTAAAACTGTTGATTGTTTTACAATGCGCATGACGGAAGCAATACTTTAAATAAAGCTTAGCCTATGATTGTATATATATATATATACGCGTAAAACAACCAAGTGACACCAAATAATAACTAGACCTTCTCGCACCCAATTTTTTTCTAAATAATGCAACTAAGTGACTCCCTATATATACTTTCTCTATATATGCGTTTTGGCACCACTATATATATATATATGTAGATATAGTGAAAAATATTTGTAGCGAGGTAGAACAATAAAGGATCAGCGTGATGCAGTACCAATAACACCGTTCTCTCACTGAAATCCACGGCAGCATTGTGTTCGAAGTTTTTTCGAGACTGTTAAGTAAATACTTTACCGAAATAATCTGGAATCGCTCCCACGGCACCACAACTATGCTTAACTGCAGATCTTCTTGTATTTTGATACGAGAAGCACTGAAGATGTCATTTATACATATATGGCAAAACGTCTGCAGTTAACCATTGACTAAACTGGGCTAAACAGCCCAGAAAGTATGTAAGAATGTATGAAGTATGAAAGTAAGATACATCATTCAATTGACATCGGCCGTGAAAACCTACGAACTGCTTAAGTTCAGCTAATATAAGGATAAATTAAAATAAGTCAATGTCATGTCACTTCTTTCAATGATGGTCATATTTTTAAATACTTCTGTCATTTATATTTCCAATATCTTATCATTGATTCATGACTGATTTCATATCATGGGTTTTTTAACCCATTATTTTGCTGATTCAGGGGAAACGGGGAGACTAATCTGGGTAACAATTAATGAAGTAATTCAAAGCATAAAATTAATTTCGCTTACTTTTTACACATACATCAAATCACATAATGCAGTGATGTGTTATCACAGTGTGATTACAGTTATTTCGACGTACTTATATTCCTTTCATTTAATTCAAGTAAAGGTGAAACAAATGTCCTTCTTAGCTGCCACGATTTGCGATTTCCACTTTTATTTTTTTTTTGTTTTTTTAAATATTGCAACTTACTTTTTATTTGTGCAAGCGTTCTATCAGAAGGTAAATATTTTTTTGAAAAGGAATTTTAGTTGTGGATGGATATAACGAATCGTTGTTTAAATATTTCTTTAAATGACCCCGTATTAATTCTATCTCATTTGAGGACCAAGGTTTCCTAGCAACTATTAAACGTGGCTTCTTGACAGGAAGAATATTTTCCGATATCTCTTCCTCGTCGGTAGTCACGAGTATATCTCGTCGGCCTCGATTTTCTAATTTTCCTCTTCTTCAGAAGGTGCACAATCATCTGCTTAAAAAGTTTTGGATGCTCCTATGCAGTTAAGAAAATAAAAATATTACTAATAACAATTTGAAAGGCCCTTAAATGATAACTCTTATAAACAAGGAAAATATATTATGATGCAAGAGTTAAAGTAATTAAATAAAATAAACTGTATTCTTTTCACATTAATAATTAAGAAACAATAAACATAAAATAAAACTGACTAATTAAATATTCAAAAATCTACCACTAAATTTTAATAAGTCACATTAATTATGATATAGGATGGGCCAATGAAAAGTAGTATTGACCTCATTTTTACTGGAAGACTATTTATTAAAAAACACCTTTCACCTTCCTTAGTGTTTACCTTTAGATAATAAATATTGGTATTCGTTTAGTATAAGCCATGGAGACTATTTTGCAGACTATAGTGAAAATAATAGTATCTTCCTTAGTGTTTACATTTAGATAATAAATATTGGTATTCGTTTAGTATAAGCCATGGAGAATATTTTACTTTATATAAATGTTTTAATAATAATAGCTTCGTAGCCATTTTGGGAAACTTGAAGGACCAATATCTCGTTTATTTTAAATGTAACACCCTGTATATTTTTAATGGATCAGATTCAGAGTTGAAAACTATCGATCTATTATCCAAATATTTTAAATTCCAAAATAACTCAAAAACTATTACTTTTGGGTATATAACATACTAATATGGATCGACAGTTTTCAATTCTGTATCTGATTCATTAAAAATATATAGGGTGTTCAATTTCAAATAAACGAGATATTGGACCTTAAAGTTTTCCAAAAGTGCTACGATATTATTAACACCTTGTATAATTTATAAAACATTTATAAATATACTATTGGCCATGGTATATATACCATGGCTTATACAAAACGAATACCAATATTTATTGTCGAGTGAAAACTAAGGAAGATACTTATTATTTTCACTAAAGTCTGCATTTATCATTTTTTACAGAAAATATTAAATACCTTGGAAACTATAAAGTTTAGCTATAACAAAAAATGTTATGTGGACTGAAAGCACTTGCGATGGGAAATCCAATAAGCTAATAATATACATGGTGTTCCATTTGAAATAAGAAAGTTTGTATGGGTTGGAAGTATGTGAACGCTCTGTATATCTGAAACTAATTTCAAAGTATAGCCCTTATTATTTCTGAAAACTTTTGTAGTAGATATTTTTTTCTAATGTTGATAATAATAGTGGGGGAATAAAGGAATCTCAGACGAATGGGTCACCATGTATACTATAATTATTACATATAAATTGCGTGATAAAGAAACTAATCTTAATTTTAATTCAAATTTAGCACGTATAAAATATTTTTGTAACCGTTTGAGCAATTTATATTGATTTTTGTCAGTTCGTAGATAAATAGTAATGACACTATTGAGGCTATTGAAAAGACGTTAATTAAGGCATATTTGTCGAAAATTCTTGCAAAAACCAATAGTCTGTCTTCTTTTTTGAGAAAATGTCTTGTTTAATTGGTTATTTACTGGAAAAATGTTTTATATACCTACCAACAATTGTTGTAACAGAGTTAAAAGGTTTAGATATTATATTTCTAAATTCACATAAAATACGAACACATTCTCGCATTTTATTTCTAGCTAAAGCAGTTCGTTTTTTTATATTCTTGCTCGTTTGCAAAAGCTGCACGCCATATTCCAAAATAATAGAGTCTGATATTACAATTTTTCCAATTTCGTCAACCTATTAATAAGTAAAATAGGAACTGATTGAGGTGAGTTCGTGAAGATGATTATAATTAAATAAGACAATACACATATATATCTATTAGCAATGCTAAATATATACATTTCGAGTACCATGTACTCATCGTCGGTAGCTTAAACACTAACAAGTTTATAAATAAAGTCACCCAATTTATAGAGAATGAGGCTGTAAAATAAATGTATTTAGGTAAACTGCAGATGTCTGCCTGCCTGCTCTTTTTCCAAATTGTGGTTGGATAGGTATTTAGTATTATTACTTATTTACTATTGTTGACTATTTTTAGTACCGACATAAAGTACCGACAATAGACAATACATTTTATTGACGAAATTATGTATGGACCAAAACGCATTTACCTTCAACAACAATATTTATAAACAAACACATGACACAGCCATGGGCAATCCTCTATAGTCTTTTATTGCAGATTATTCCTTAATTATTTTGAAAATAACGTAAAAAACACCGCATTAGAATTCCCCACAGTATGGAAAAGGTATGTAGATGACGTATTCGCAATTGTAAATAAAAATTTCGATATACACAATTTCGTCAATGTACTACTCTCAGTACGATTCCATTAAATTTACCTTTGAATTAGAAAACAATTATTCATTACCTTTCTTAGATATTAAAATAATCAGACTTGACGAATCTTTGACTTTTGACATTTACAGAAAACCGACACACACACACATAATTATATACAAAACTCCTCAGTACCATACTTGAAATATAAAATGGCTGCATTTAATAGTCTAGTTTTTAGATTATTAAATCTACCACTCAATAATACCAACTATAACAAAGAACGTAATAACATTGCTAATGATAACGGTTATGAAAAGAAACAAATAGATAGAATCTTTTATAAACAAAAGTGAAAATTATTAATTAAAAGTTATACCACCTTAAGTCCAATAGAGGAAAGACAATATATATAGAAAATTCACATCCTCAAATCAGTCATAAATTTGAAAATTTACTGAAGAAAGTCAATATCATCCGTGCATTTAAATCTGGGATATACAAAATAAACTGTAGTAATTGTAACAAACTATACATCGGCCAAACAAAAAGAAATAACTAGACCATCCATATCACACCAAAAACTTTAATGTAGATAAGTCGGCTCTAGCCTTACATAGTTACGAAACGGGGCACAAATTTAATGTAAACCATACCTCCTTCATAAAAGCCAGTAGAGGAACTTCTCAGAACCTAAATACATTAGAATCAATATATATGAAGAAATATAAAAATCTTTTACTGAATTTAGATTTAAGCCCATTATCTAATGACCTTTTAAATTTAATACCCTATATATAAGAAAAATAAAATTAACAATAGCCAACAATAGTAAATAAGTAATAATATCCAACCACAATTTAAAAAAAGAGGAGGCAAGTAGACATCTGCAGTTTACCTAAATAAATTTATTTTACAGCCTCCTCCTCTATTAATTGGATGACTTTATTTATAAACTTGCTAGTGTTTAAGCTACCGACGATGAGTACATAGTACCTACTCGAAATGTATACATTTAACATTGCTAATAGATATATATGTGAAGAAAGGTGTATTGTCTTGTTTAATTTATGTAAAATAGAAGCTTAAAGAAGGTTAATCTTCATAATTAAAATATTAAAAAATTTGTTTCCCTCATATTAATAATATTCCCTCTTTTTAAATTGTGGTTGGATATTATTACTTATTTACTATTGTTGGCTATTGTTAATTTTATTTTTCTTATATACAGGGTATTAAATTTAAAAGGTCATTAGATAATGGGCTTAAATCTAAATTCAGTAAATGATTTTTATATTTCTTCATATATATTGATTCTAATGTATTTAGGTTCTGAGAAGTATTGGTTTTTATGAAGGAGGTATGGTTTAAATTAAATTTGTGCCCCGTTTCGTAACTATATAAGCCTAGAGCCGACTTATCTACATTAAAGTTTTTTGTGTAATATGGATGGTCTAGTTATTTCTTTTTGTTTGGCCGATGTATAGTTTGTTACAATTACTACAGTTTATTTTGTATATCCCAGATTTAAATGCACGGATGATATCGACTTTCTTCAGTAAATTTTCAAATTTATGACTGATTTGAGGATGGTACCTATGTGAATTTTCTATATATATATATTGTCTTTCAAGAAAATAGTAAGAAATATCTAATATCTAATATAAAAACATGCCACGTTTTCTTCTACGAGTCAGTTATGATTGAATATGTACTGGGTTATCCTAATGATATCATAACTATTATAAATGAGAAGGAGTTTAACTTGACATAACTAGTCAACGTACAGTTACGTCGCGGTGACAATCAGCCAGGGCCTGGGAACTCTTATGGGAGTTTTGTAGACAAATTGATTAGTTTCACTACATCTCACCAGAGAGCGTTTCACAAAAAATTTGAGCATCTGCCTATCATAAGAAAATCAAATATGCTAATAATCATTTACGTAGATGTCAAAGACAACTGTCAGTTTATGTTTTAAAATTATGAAGTGGACGCGGTATCTTAATTTTTATTTTTTTATTTATCCTGTATTAACAGGACGTGTGTAGCTAATGTGTATTAGCTTGAATTGTAGTTAATTGTGTCTCAGTATATTTAGTGACATTTCTTCGGAATTCAAAGCAAACAGATTAACATTAAAATGCAGTTAAGTGTGCAGATTGTATGAAGATAAATAATTGTTCTCATGGTTTAAGAAGGTAAAAGAAAAATTAGTTAATGTGCATGATGAGTTTTATTAATTTTAAATTTCGTAGGATAATATACACTTTCAAAAGTATGGAGTCGGTATTGTGTGAAAACAAATAATTTTTCTAGATGTGTCTGAATAAAACAAGAAGAGAAAATCGAATAGATATCAAGTGTAGTATAGCGATTGTTGTTTAATTGAAACAACAGCACAAATATATTATGGTTTTCAATCATTATAGGTATTTTATCAAATTGATAAATTTGATAATTTGCGAATATATTGTAAATATTGTAATACAAAATATGCAAAAATATACTTATTGTAGTTTTATTTGTTTCTATGTTCATTAAAAAAGTTAAATATTTTACAAAGGTAGGGCGATTCTGTAGAAAATTTTTAAAAAAGTTCCACTACATCTCTACAGATGACGCTTTCCGCGTCGTTTTTTATTAACATGGCAGATTCCTATCTATCCCTAACCTAATCTATGCAATCAGCCCAACCGCGTATCATATTCAATAAATTTAAGGTACGCCTGTTATGTTATGATATAAAAATAACATGTTTCATAACAGATACAAAGTCGTGTATGTTCGTGTAAAGTGAAATAGCTTAATATGTCTTCTTGTGCAAGACAAGGATAATCCGCCGAGATGTTACAGAACCATAACAAACTAGGGTTTAGAGTTAGAGTGACATATTTGACGTTTAATCAGATTAAGGCCTAATTTTTGTGTATTTGTGTGAATAGTCCAAATTATGGAAGGAAAAAGGCAAAAGAAAACAACAACGGCCCAATATGAACAACTAGGTACTACAATTTATTCAAGAAAATAAATTATTGCTCACCGGTAAAACAAACCCGTCTGAGAGAGGGACTATAAAAGTTCTATGGAAGAAATTCTTTAGACAATCGAAATAACTTATAATAAAAAATACGTCTCTGTACTTTTTGATTGTACCTTAATTAAACATAACTTCCATTAAAAAATACGAAAGGTGCTGTATATTGCAATACATTTGTTACTACTCATGCATTTCTTGCATCAAAACTAAATTTAATATCCCATCAAAAGCGATTTGATTACGGTAACATAAGTGATACGCGGTTGGGCTGAATATCTCGTTTCGAGAAAAGGATGCGCAAACTACGAACAGTAATTTATTTGTAGAATTCTTTATATGAGTTCCTGTGGGATTAAATATATAAGAAGGAGGAATGCATACTATAATATTACTTGGAATCCAATATGAAATCTCCTAACAAATTTAATAAATATGCAACAAGTGTGAAAGACGTAATTCTAAACATAATTCTTGGATTAATAAGGACAATGTATTAATGTATGTAATGTAACATGTTTTATTGTATATGAATTGTAATAAACAAGATAAATGATTTTATATATTGCAGTATTTTATTTAGATAATTAACCCAAGATAAATTCAAAGTTATAGTAATAAATAAGTACAACTCATCAACATCCACCGAACAGTCTCCAGACGCGATGTGAAGCGTGGCACCTGCCAGCCTACTTGGACTGTAACGTAGTCAGTGAAAAGCTATGCCGATCCTGCTCCAGCCGCTATCTTGAATTTTGGAGCAGGATCGGCATAGCTATTCTACTCAGATTGTCTTACAAAGGGGTCACCTGGTAAACAATTTGAAAAATTAAGAAACCTTATGGGCATTTGTGTTTTGTAAATTTTTTTTGACAAATTTAAAAATAAAAAAGGAACCACAAATTGAGGGGAGGTGTTGTAATGTGAAACATAAATTTGTTTATTCCTTTTTTTTTTAGTTGTCGGCACTGTCAAAGATGTTCTGTTCTCACTCTTTCTTTTAATGCTGTTCATTGGTTTTTTCGAATTCAATGTTAGCAATGTGTAATGAGTTATTGTTGTAAAATATTATTCTTTCTGTTTTTCTGCAACTTTACAAATTATAAAATAAACAATTCCTTCAAATTCAATAAGGACACTGAGGCTTATTATTTTTCTGCTAAAAGACAAATATTAATTGATAAAAACATGCTCCTCTGAAAGTCACAGCATTGTTCATATTCTAAATTATTTAACTTATGAGTAAGCATTTTGTCATTTGTCATTTCTGAGCAAACATCGTAAGATTTTGGAATTTTAACTTGAACAAAATTTGGAAAAACCGAACGACGTTTGCAGGTTTTTAGAAACCAAATGTCTGACCCTTCCCAGTAAACATGAAAATATGGTGTTAACACAACAATAACATCACATCGTCACATGCAACATTATTCCATAAATAATCTTAACGTTCATATAACATATATGTTACAGAGTATGTCCCAGTACAGAATGTTACATTATTAAAAACAACATATTACAGTAACATCCTTTCAATATTATAGTATTAACATTTTCTTGTTACGTTTAACATATTGGTAATATTTTTTAAATATGGTAAGAATATCTTTAAATAAGATTATAAAAACAATATAGTTATTGTTTGTAGTGGCGAGATACAGTGAAATACACTGCAGTGCCCTCTTTGGGTCTTTGCTACTACCTGTCTGACAATTATTGTCTAATTGATAGACAGATAACGATCTGCAGAAAAGCAGATGCCATTACAGCGACCTCTATTGTCTTTGAGATGTTGATGTAATGCAACGCCAGTCGGGGCATATTGCCCGTGGAGTAGTTGTTTTCAGCATCTCCTTCCAATAACAATATAGTTATGTTAAATAACATATATCATAACTATTAGAGCTATGTTTAAATCATATTACTTTAATATACTTTTAATACTACCCTTATAATGTATAAATATTAGATTCATGCATAATGAACATTTATGCTTTACATTATGTACAGGTTGTTTTATAAAGAAACGCTACAAGCTGTAACTCCGCCACTTTTTATGCAATTTAAAAAAATTAAATTATTGATTCAAAAAACACTACAAACTGATACCAATGTTGATTTTTTCCAACATCACCTATGGTAAACTTTTTATTTTTAAATGGAACGATATGTATTTTTTCTGTTTCTTGGGTTCAACTTTTTTCTTAATTCAACGATGCATTACAAGTTGATATTTGAATAAAGTTGTGTGGATGAAATGAGTAAAGTATAGGTACTTCTTTCAAACCAATTTCAAGTTGTATGATAATTATCGAGTTAGCCATGAAAAACTGGTGAAAGATGCTATTTCAGTTTTAAAAGTACCGTGCTATGAAAGATAGGTATTTCAAGACTAATTCGATAATATTGAGATAAAAGTTGAAATTGATATGAAAGTACTTTTCTCATTTTATCCACAAAACGTTACCTTCTCAAATATCAACTTGATACATCCTTGAATTCAGGAAAAAGAGCTGAATCTAATGAAGAAAAAAATATATATGTATTTCATTTAAAAATAAAAAGTTGACTGTCAGTTAATGCTGAAAAAAGCAGACACTGGTAGGTACGTGTTTGAAGTGTTGCTTGAAACATCAATTTTATTTTTTTTAATCGGCTAAAGAATGGCGGAGTTACAGCTTGCGGCTTTTTTATAAGGCACCCTGTAGACATAATGAATAATGAAAACAAAACACAAAAAGAAACAAAATTTGTATAATAATAAATTTAGATACATTGAATACCATTGAAACATTTTATCCATATTACCAAAAATATAATTTGTAAGTTGTGTAGGTATAGACAGTATCGAATGTATCCGAACAGATAAATGAAATAATGATTGTCTATAGGCTCTATTTATTTTAAATGATACTTTTATTAACATATAGATGGCGCCTTAATGATTAATTTATTTTTTGTTGTAAAAAAACAGTCAAGTCTTTCAGATTATTATAAAACTTAGAATTTTTTAGTTAAAGTTTATGAGATACCTTAAATAAAATATGTTATTATATGTAATAACTTTAACACATGCTCTTTCAGAGTCTCTAACAGTCTAGGATAGGTAGTCATAAAAAAACAAGTCAGTTGAAAAAATCTGGCTCAAATTTATTTATATTATCCTAGGTAAAGGAAATAAAATATTAATTTATGAATGATTCATTTTCTCTGATGATTCTTTGCTTGGCAAATCGCATCCAATCCGCTACAACTGCTTCGAATTCTTTGTCAGTAGTATTTGGAAATTAATTTTTCACTGCATCTGAAAATAAACCAAAATGACAGTTGCAGATATTCTCATTCGAATTAGTCATATCAATTATCATATAATTAAAGACAGCGGAAGAGTGTTTACTCTGTGGTGTCACACATGACATAGAATTCACATGAATCTGCTGCCAGAAAAGTACAAGCCTGTTGCATGAAACAACGCATTTTTTAGTTGTGGATATATCTTTCTGGCGACAAAATCTTAGAATATATAAAATAGGTAGGAAATAGGTATGTACGATAAAATATGTATCGAAACCAAACAATCAGCCCAACCGCGTATCACTTATGTTACCGTAACGTGCATGTTAAAGTTCGTCTGGGAGAATCTGCTATGTTATATTCAAATTTCATACTACGTAACGTCAAAAAAACAGACATTTGTTTAACATGCATGTTATTATCTATACGTTATGTTATGCTAACAGTGACAAATTTCAATTGCTTGTAAGGTGTAGCTAAATGCATAACGTGTGTGATCTGACAAATGGCTTTTGATGGGATATTCAGCCCAACGTTTGAGTGAAGCTATCCACACATTTCCATCCACAACTGCTGACGTGAGGTCAATCTATATCGAAACATATAGTTCAAACCACTATCAGACCTGCTCCCCAGAGAGCATATCAGCAGGTTAACAAACACTCCCAACCAACCACAATGCCAGATTTTTGAATATATTTGACCTTATTTGAAAACAAAATTTTCTATTAAAATGTAAATTTAATTTAAAATTTGAAAATACATTACTTAGTCTTTTGTAGAAAGTTCGTTCTAATCGAATTTTGTCATATTAGAAATTTATATGGGAAAAATATTTACAATTTCTTTGGTACATAGCGTGCATTCTTTCAATTTGGCATAGCCCCATGGAACCCCTATAGTTTGCCTGCCCGTCTGACACCCTTAAAAATATTTTTTTTTTCTCGTGGATAACCACGTAATTCTCTATAATTCATTAACCTGAGAGTGTGCAATGATGAAATTTGGCCTGTTTATCGGTAGTCGAACGTAAAATAGCCCCATGGTACCCCCATAGTTTGCCTGCCCGTCTGCCACCCTTAAAAATTAAATTTTCTGTCGCCCGTGGATAACCACATAATTCTCCATAAATCATTAACCTGAGAGTGTGCAATAATGAAATTTAGACTATTTGTCGATCATCGGATGCAGAATAACCCCCTGGTACCCCCATAGTTTGCCTGCCCGTCGGCCACCCTTAATAATTAAATTTTCTCTAGCCCGTGGATGACCACATAATTCTCCATAATTCATTAACCTGAGAGTATGCAATGATGAAATTTGGACCAGTTGTCGGTCATCGGATGCAGAATAGCCCCCTGGTACCCCCATAGTTTGCCTGCCCGTCGGCCACCCTTAAAAATTAAATTTTCTCTAGCCCGTGGATGACCACATAATTCTCCATAATTCATTAACCTGAGAGTGTGCAATGATGAAATTTAGACTACTTGTCGGTCATCGGATGCAGAATAGCCCCCTGGTACCCCCATAGTCTGCCTGCCCGTCGGCCACCCTTAAAAATTAAATTTTCTCTAGCCCGTGGATGACCACATAATTCTCCATAATTCATTAACCTGAGAGTGTGCAATGATGAAATTTAGACTACTTGTCGGTCATCGGATGCAGAATAGCCCCCTGGTACCCCCATAGTTTGCCTGCCCGTCGGCCACCCTTAAAAATTAAATTTTCTCTAGCCCGTGGATGACCACATAATTCTCCATAATTCATTAACCTGAGAGTGTGCAATGATGAAATTTAGACTACTTGTCGGTCATCGGATGCAGAATAGCCCCCTGGTACCCCCATAGTCTGCCTGCCCGTCGGCCACCCTTAAAAATTAAATTTTCTCTCATCCGTGGATGGCCACATAATTCTTCATGATTCATTAACCTGATAGTGTGCAATGATGAAATTTGGACTACTTGTCGGTCATCGAATGCAGAATAACCCCATGGTACCCTCATAGTTTGCCTGCCCGTCCGCCACCCTTAAAAATTACATTTTCTCTCATCCGTGGATGGCCACAAAATACTCCATAATTAGCTAACCTGAGAGTGTGCAATAATGAAACTTGGACTATTTGTCGGTCATCCGATGCAGAATAATCCCACGATACCCCCATAGTTTGCCTGCCCGTCGGCCACCCTTAAAAATTAAATTTTCTCTAGCCCGTGGATGACCACATAATTCTCCATAATTCATTAACCTGAGAGTGTGCAATGATGAAACTTGGACCAGTTGTCGGTCATCGGATGCAGAATAGCCCCCTGGTACCCCCATAGTTTGCCTGCCCGTCGGCCACCCTTAAAAATTAAATTTTCTCTAGCCCGTGGATGACCACATAATTCTCCATAATTCATTAACCTGAGAGTGTGCAATGATGAAACTTGGACCAGTTGTCGGTCATCGGATGCAGAATAGCCCCCTGGTACCCCCATAGTTTGCCTGCCCGTCGGCCACCCTTAAAAATTAAATTTTCTCTCATCCGTGGATGGCCACATAATTCTTCATAATTCATTAACCTGATAGTGTGCAATGATGAAATTTGGACTACTTGTCGGTCATCGAATGCAGAATAACCCCATGGTACCCTCATAGTTTGCCTGCCCGTCCGCCACCCTTAAAAATTAAATTTTCTCTAGCCCGCGCATGACCACATAATTCTCCATAATTCATTAACCTGAGAGTGTGCAATGATGAAATTTGGACTACTTGTCGGTCATCGGATGCAGTATAGCCCCATGGTACCCCCGTAGTTTGCCTGCCCGTCTGCCACCCTTAAAAATTAAACTTTCTCTCACCCGTGGATGACCTCATAATTCTCCATAATTCACTAACCTGAGAGTCTGCAATGATGAAATTTGGACTATTTGTCGGTCATCGGATGCAGAATAACCCTATGGTAACCCCTTAGTTTGCGAGCCCGTCTGCCACCCTTAAAAATTAAATTTTCTCTCGCCCGTGTATGACCACATAATTCTCCATAATTCATTAACCTGAGAGTGTGCAATGATGAAATATGGTCTATTTGTCGGTCATCGAATGTAAAACAGTCCAATAGTACCCCCACAGTTTGCCTGCCCATCTGCCACCCTTGAAACTATTAACTCGCCCTTGAATGATCATATAAATCTCCATTATTTTTTTCACTCTCGGATATATTTAAACAGATATCTATTACAAAATTAGTTAGAATCAATAAAAAATACTTTTGATGACAAAAGTTAAAATACTCTCTAGTAATTTCTTTTATCTTACAATCTGCTTTACTGTATAATGCAATGTAGTCTTTTTGTTTTAAAAATTTGTAATAGTTTACTTCATTTATTGAACTGTTGTCACCAGTGGCGAAGCGTTCATTAAGGCTGTAGGGCGCAGCCTACCTTGTTTAAACCTAAGTTTTAAATTTTATAAACCAAGCAGCAATGGAGGCGACGCCATGATTAGAAGATACCATTTGCAACACTGAACATACCCACGTTACATAACATTCGACAACCAAATTTCATCATTGCACACACTCAGGTTAATGAATTATGGAGAATTATGTGCTCATCCACGGGCGAGAGAAAATTTAATTTTTAAAGGTGGCAGACGAGCAGGCAAACTATGGGGGTACCATGGGGTTATTCTTTATCCGATGACAGACAAGTAGTCCAAATTTCATCATGGCACACTCTCAGGTTAATGAATTATGAAGAATTAAGTGGCCATCCACGGATGAGACAAAATTTAATTTTTAAGGGTGGCCGACGGGCAGGCAAACTATGGGGGTACCGCGGGATTATTCTGCATCGGATGTCCGACAAATAGTCCAAATTTCATTATTGCACACTGTCAGGTTAGCTAATTATGGAGTATTTTGTGGCCATCCACGGATGAGAGAAAATGTAATTTTTTAGGGTGGCAGACGGGCAGGCAAACTATGGGGGTACCATGGCGTTATTTTGCATCCGATGACCGACAAGCAGTCCAAATTTTATCATTGCACACTCTCAGGTTAATGAATTATGAAGAATTTTGTTGCCATCCACGGATGAGAGAAAATTTAATTTTTAAGGGTGGCCGACGGGCAGGCAAACTATGGGGGTACCGTGGGATTATTCTGCATCGGATGTCAGACAAATAGTCCAAATTTCATTATTGCACACTGTCAGGTTAGCTAATTATGGAGTATTTTGTGGCCATTCACGGATGAGAGAAAATGTAATTTTTAAGGGTGGCCGACGGGCAGGCAAACTACGGGGGTACCATGGGGCTATACTGCATCCGATGACCGACAAGTAGTCCAAATTTCATCATTGCACACTCTCAGGTTAATGAATTATGGAGAATTATGTGGTCATGCGCGGGCTAGAGAAAATTTAATTTTTAAGGATGGCGGACGGGCAGGCAAACTATGAGGGTACCATGGGGTTATTCTGCATTCGATGACCGACAAGTAGTCCAAATTTCATCATTGCACACTATCAGGTTAATGAATCATGAAGAATTATGTGGCCATCCACGGATGAGAGAAAATTTAATTTTTAAGGGTGGCCGACGGGCAGGCAAACTATGAGGGTACCATGGGGTTATTCTGCATTCGATGACCGACAAGTAGTCCAAATTTCATCATTGCACACTATCAGGTTAATGAATCATGAAGAATTATGTGGCCATCCACGGATGAGAGAAAATTTAATTTTTAAGGGTGGCCGACGGGCAGGCAAACTATGAGGGTACCATGGGGTTATTCTGCATTCGATGACCGACAAGTAGTCCAAATTTCATCATTGCACACTATCAGGTTAATGAATCATGAAGAATTATGTGGCCATCCACGGATGAGAGAAAATTTAATTTTTAAGGGTGGCCGACGGGCAGGCAAACTATGGGGGTACCGTGGGATTATTCTGCATCGGATGACCGACAAATAGTCCAAGTTTCATTATTGCACACTCTCAGGTTAGCTAATTATGGAGTATTTTGTGGCCATCCACGGATGAGAGAAAATGTAATTTTTAAGGGTGGCCGACGGGCAGGCAAACTATGGGGGTACCATGGGGTTATTCTGCATTCGATGACCGACAGGTAGTCCAAATTTCATCATTGCACACTATCAGGTTAATGAATCATGAAGAATTATGTGGCCATCCACGGATGAGAGAAAATTTAATTTTTAAGGGTGGCCGACGGGCAGGCAAACTATGAGGGTACCATGGGGTTATTCTGCATTCGATGACCGACAAGTAGTCCAAATTTCATCATTGCACACTATCAGGTTAATGAATCATGAAGAATTATGTGGCTATCCACGGATGAGAGAAAATTTAATTTTTAAGGGTGGCCGACGGGCAGGCAAACTATGAGGGTACCATGGGGTTATTCTGCATCTGATGACCGACAGGCAGTCCAAATTTCATCATTGCACACTCTCAGGTTAATGAATTATGGAGAATTATGTGGTCATGCGCGGGCTAGAGAAAATTTAATTTTTAAGGATGGCGGACGGGCAGGCAAACTATGAGGGTACCATGGGGTTATTCTGCATTCGATGACCGACAAGTAGTCCAAATTTCATCACTGCACACTATCAGGTTAATGAATTATGAAGAATTATGTGGTCATCCACGGGCTAGAGAAAATTTAATTTTCAAGGGTGGCCGACGGGCAGGCAAACTATGGGGGTACCGGGGGATTATTCTGCATCGGATGTCCGACAAATAGTCCAAATTTCATTATTGCACACTGTCAGGTTAGCTAATTATGGAGTATTTTGTGGCCATCCACGGATGAGAGAAAATGTAATTTTTAAGGGTGGCAGACGGGCAGGCAAACTATGAGGGTACCATGGGGTTATTCTGCATTCGATGACCGACAAGTAGTCCAAATTTCATCATTGCACACTATCAGGTTAATGAATTATGAAGAATTATGTGGTCATCCACGGGCTAGAGAAAATTTAATTTTCAAGGGTGGCCGACGGGCAGGCAAACTATGGGGGTACCGGGGGATTATTCTGCATCGGATGTCCGACAAATAGTCCAAATTTCATTATTGCACACTGTCAGGTTAGCTAATTATGGAGTATTTTGTGGCCATCCACGGATGAGAGAAAATGTAATTTTTAAGGGTGGCAGACGGGCAGGCAAACTATGGGGGTACCATGGCGTTATTTTGCATCCGATGACCGACAAGCAGTCCAAATTTTATCATTGCACACTCTCAGGTTAATGAATTATGATGAATTTTGTTGCCATCCACGGATGAGAGAAAATTTAATTTTCAAGGGTGGCCGACGGGCAGGCAAACTATGGGGGTACCGGGGGATTATTCTGCATCGGATGTCCGACAAATAGTCCAAATTTCATTATTGCACATTCTCAGGTTAGCTAATTATGGAGTATTTTGTGGCCATCCACGGATGAGAGAAAATGTAATTTTTAAGGGTGGCAGACGGGCAGGCAAACTATGGGGGGTACCATGGCGTTATTTTGTATCCGATGACCGACAAGCAGTCCAAATTTTATCATTGCACACTCTCAGGTTAATGAATTATGATGAATTTTGTTGCCATCCACGGATGAGAGAAAATTTAATTTTTAAGGGTGGCCGACGGGCAGGCAAACTATGGGGGTACCGTGGGATTATTCTGCATCGGATGTCCGACAAATAGTCCAAATTTCATTATTGCACACTGTCAGGTTAGCTAATTATGGAGTATTTTGTGGCCATCCACGGATGAGAGAAAATGTAATTTTTAAGGGTGGCAGACGGGCAGGCAAACTATGGGGGTACCATGGCGTTATTTTGCATCCGATGACCGACAAGCAGTCCAAATTTTATCATTGCACACTCTCAGGTTAATGAATTATGAAGAATTCTGTTGCCATCCACGGATGAGAGAAAATTTAATTTTTAAGGGAGGCCGACGGGCAGGCAAACTATGGGGGTACCGTGGGATTATTCTGCATCGGATGACCGACAAATAGTCCAGATTTCATTATTGCACATTCTCAGGTTAGCTAATTATGGAGTATTTTGTGGCCATCCACGGATGAGAGAAAATGTAATTTTTAAGGGTGGCAGACGGGCAGGCAAACTATGGGTGTACCATGGGGTTATTCTGCATCCGATGACCGACAAGCAGTCCAAATTTTATCATTGCACAGTCTCAGGTTAATGAATTATGAAGAATTATGTTGCCATCCACGGATGAGAGAAAATTTAATTTTTAAGGGTGGCCGACGGGCAGGCAAACTATGGGGGTACCGTGGGATTATTCTGCATCGGATGACCGACAAATAGTCCAGATTTCATTATTGCACATTCTCAGGTTAGCTAATTATGGAGTATTTTGTGGCCATCCACGGATGAGAGAAAATGTAATTTTTAAGGGTGGCAGACGGGCAGGCAAACTATGGGTGTACCATGGGGTTATTCTGCATCCGATGACCGACAAGCAGTCCAAATTTTATAATTGCACAGTCTCAGGTTAATGAATTATGAAGAATTATGTTGCCATCCACGGATGAGAGAAAATTTAATTTTTAAGGGTGGCCGACGGGCAGGCAAACTATGGGGGTACCGTGGGATTATTCTGCATCGGATGACCGACAAATAGTCCAAGTTTCATTATTGCACACTCTCAGGTTAGCTAATTATGGAGTATTTTGTGGCCATCCACGGATGAGTGAAAATGTAATTTTTAAGGGTGGCCGACGAGCAGGCAAACTATGGGGGTACCATGGGGCTATTTTACATTCGACTACCGACAAACAGGTCAAATTTCATCATTGCACACTCTCAGGTTAATGAATTATAGAGAATTACGTGGTTATCCACGAGTGAAAAAAAATGTATATTTAGGGTGGCAGACGGGCAGGCAAACTATAGGGGTACCATTGGGGCTATGCCAAATTGAAAGAATGCACGCTATGTACCAAAGAAATTGTAAAAGTTTTTCCCATATCAATTTCTAATATAACAAAATTCGATTAGAACGAACTTTCTACTAAAGACTATGTAATGTATTTTCATATTTTAAATTAAATTTACATTTTAATACAAAATTTTGTTTTCAAATAAGGTCAAATATATTCTAAAATCTGGCATTGTGGTTGATTGGGAGTGTTTGTTAGCCTGCTGATATGCTCTCTGGGGAGCTGGCCTGATAGTGGTTTGAACTATATATTTCGATATAGATTGACCTCACGTCAGCAGTTGTGGATGGAAATGTGTGGATAGCTTCACTCAAACCAGCCCAACCGCGTATCACTTATGTTATCGTAGCGTGCATGTTAAAGTTCGTCTGGCAGAATCTGTTATGTTATATTCAAATTTCATACTACGTATCGTCAGAAAAACAGACATTTGTTTAACACGCATGTTATTATTTATACGTTATGTTATGATAACAAGTGACAAATTTCAATTGCCTGCGAGGTGTGGCTAAGCGCATAACGTGTCCGATCTGACAAATGGCTTTTGATGGGATATCAAATTTAGTTTTGATGCAAGAAATCCATGAGTAGCAACTAAGATATTGCAATATACAGCACCTTTCGTATTTTTTAATGGAAGTTATGTTTATTTAAGGTACAATCAAAAAGTACAGAAACGTATTTTTTATTAAGTTATTTCGATTGTCTAAAGAATTTCTTTCACAGAACTTTTATATTCCCCCTCTCAGTCGGGTTTGTTTTACCGGTGATCAGTAACTTATTTTCTTGAATAAATTGTAGCAGTTGTTCATATTGGGCCGTTGTTGTTTTCTTTTGCCTTTTTCCTTCCATAATTTGAACTATATTCACACAAATACACAAGTTAGGCCTTAATCTGATTAAACGCCAAATATGTCACTCTAACTCTAAACTCTAGTCTGTTATGGTTCTGTAACATCTCGGCGGATTATCCTTGTCTTGCACAAGAACCACATATTAAGCTATTTCACTTTACACGAACATACACGACTTTGTACCTGTTATGAAAAAGTCATAACATGCAGGATAACGGCCCACGTTATTCGGGGATACCCGGTACGACTTTTGCACTTCCACGTTATGAAACATGTTATTTTCATATGTTATCATAACATAACAGGCGTACGTTAAATTTATTGAATATGATACGCGGTTGGGCTGAATGTCTTCTTATATTTATAAGGTCAAACTTATACAGGTAGGTATTTACTATAGTTTTCCTTAGCATTGTAGCGTACAAATAGAACTTATAAGAATAATAGTAAATTATATCACTTATTTTGACAATAAATGTTAGCAAAGTTCATTTTTGATAATTATATCAGGTAGCGCTTTAGTTTATACAGTATAGACTCAGCTTTAGATATCCTCGATCTTATGTTTCCGGTTTAAAATCAACTATCATCATAAGTATTATTCAAAGTTTATTCATACCACTTGTATAGGCAAGTAGGACATTTAAAAATAATAATTTTAATATTAGATTTACAATATTTCAGGTGTAAAATTTTTGATTAGAGTATTTTATAAATTAAAGTAATACATTTTCTTCTTACTACGCTGATGCGCAGGTCTGCGTCGAGTGAAAGGAAGCTTCAGGTTGGCAGAGAAGACACTTGTTAGGCAGGTGGCCATGTTCTAAGTTCTAAGAGTTCCGACTCACGCTATTTATGAGTTGCCAATAAACGTGGTAGTAATTATTAGTGTTCATGTATTAGTTTCGGCTAACATGTATTATAATCCATTATGTTCAGAAACCGGAATTAGGTTCCGTAAGTAACTCACTTTAGAATTTCTAATATAGTTGGATATATCTTTTTTTTATATTGAATTATAGGGTTTTTTCCTGGGGCGTAATTTTATGTCTGAGCATCATTATTTCATTATTTGATGGCATGATATAGTTGGTGATACATAGGAGTTAATTGTTACGTCTTACATAACACAGGACAGGGTCAGTCCATCGGTACCTTTTATAATTGGTTAGTCAACATCATATGATCTACGAGCATCGTAGGCGTTAGGACGTGTTACCTGGGTAACTTTTTTTTATTACGTCAGCTTGGGTGCAGAGGTCATTGTCATGGACTAGGAACCAATCAGTATGTTCTAAGGGAGCCCCTTCATCTGATAGGAAAAACAACCAGTACATCTTGGGTAAACTGTATCATTACCATTTTTATCTAACTTCAATTTTTTATGTGTATTCTACCGTCTATTATTCTCATCGTACACCATTCATGTAAAACATATTAGAAACCTTTTTTTTTAACTGTAAACTTTTTCTACCTCTCATATAAATTAAACCGTAAAACTAAATGATACATTCATAATGTTAACATAATATATTCTTCTATAGCCATGTGCTTGAGATATTTTAAATTGTAAAATTTATTGTGCAGAATTTGTGATCACAAATATCTAAACTAGGTAAACATCGACACATAGGTATCAATATATTTCACTCCTTTTCATAGTTAAGATTATCTACATATACATATACAGGGTGTCCACCTAGTGCGCGTAAGTCCAATATCTGGGTTAATAAAAGAGATAACTTAATTTTTTTTTCTACAGGGTTGTCTAATATCCCGAGCTGCACAAAATGAAAATATATTTACATATTCAGGGTGTTCAGTTTTTCCTGGACAGGTACCAACTTCATTTTTTTAAATGGAAACCTATATTTTTTATGGCATTATCGAATTCTACGTAAAAAATTAGTGGGACTTTGTGCATAACACTGCTATTGAAATATTGATAGTTTTCGAGATATTTGACTTTTAATTTTTTTTTTATGTTTCGTCACTTCTAATAGTTGACATAATTATGGTTGTATGACAGCTAGAAATTATTTTTTTTCAGAAACTGTAGAGTGAAGATGGCTCTTTCGAAAAGCGTATCAAAAGTTGACCTGCGATATACAGGGGGCAACAGAAATCGTGCCAAACCTGATGGTTTAAAATTTAAAAAATCTCGACTTTTTCAAATGGAACACCCTGTGTTTTATGATTTCATTAGATGCCTTTCTGTAGACTACAATTTTATAATAGCTTTCCCTATACCTAAGTTGCGTAGTTTTTGCAAAAAACCCACTTTTATGAAAAATACCCGATTTGCGCACGTTCCTTTCTCGGGAAAAACCTTCTAAATTCACGTACGAGTTTAGAGTAAGTACTAAGCGTGCATACAATGAACTATTCAAAAGAAGAATTAGTGAAAATGGTTTATGCCTTAGGAGAAGCTCATGGAAATTGTTTGCTAGCAGCACGTATTTACAAAGCAAATAATCCAGATTTACAGAGATTTCCACGTGCTGACTGTTTTGAAAATGTGAAAGAAAGATTTGAAAGAACAGCAAATGCGAATTATGAGAAAACTACCAGGAGACATGACGGTAACAATGACGATATTCAGTTTAATGTTGTGGCGTCTGCTGTTGAAAATCCAAATATTAGTGTCAGGAAAATCAGTCATAATCTTGGAGTTTCCAAAAGCTTGATAAACAAGATACTGAAGAAGAATAATTTTCATCCGTATCATATTAAAAACCATCAAGCACTGTTACCTCAAGATCACCTAAACCACCTGCAATTTTGCCACTGGGCATTGGATAAAATTCAGGAAAGTCCAAACTTTTTTATGAATGTCTTGTTTACTGACGAATCAACATTTTCAAACACATGCTTACCCAATCGTCGCAACTTTCATCACTACGCTGACAATAATCCAAGATTATTGAGGGTACTAGATAATCAGCATCGTTTCAAAGTGAACGTGTGGGCTGGAATTTGTGGAGAACATATTGTTGGACCGTACTTTTTTGAAGGCAATTTAAATGCCAATGTGTATTTGCATTTTTTGCAAAACGAACTTCCCCTTCTACAGCTACAGAATATGCCCGCTGATTATTTGGTTCAACAATGGTTTCAGCATGATGGTGCCCCTCCACATTCCACTTTGGCGGTACTGTGATTATTTTATTGTTGTAGTACTTTTCCTATTATCTATTCATATTTCAGATTAGAGAACACCTAAACCACGTATATCCAAATAAGTGGTTAGGTCGTGGTGGTCCAGTTCCTTGGCCTGCACGTTCACCTGATTTAAATATTCTGGACGTTTTCTTGTGGGGTTATATCAAGGAGCGAGTATACGAAGTACCACCAACGGATATGCAAGACTTGAAAGAAAAGATCCAAAATGAGTTTCTAACCATAACGCCCGAAATGTTAAGAAATGTTCACATTCATTTTCGTCGTAGATTAATGCTTTGTGTTGAAAACAACGGTGGACATTTTGAGCATTTACTTTAGGTTAGCTTGCTTGTATGAGTATTGCGTATTCTTTTTTCAATACTCTATGTATATTCATCCATTTCACTAATAATTTTTCTAACTACGGTAACACCGTTTGGTTTTCAATATGATACGTATGAAACTTCTTCTTCAATATCTTATTTGTCGAGCTTTTGAAAATTGCAAGATTTCTACTGATTTTCTGATACTAATATTTTTGGATTTTCAACAGCAGAAACCACAACATTAAACTAAATATTATCGTTGTTACTCCCATGTCTCCTGGTAGTTTTCTCATAATTCCCATTTGCTGTTCTTTCAAATCTTTCTTTCACATTTTCAAAACAGTCAGCACGTGGGAATCTCTATAAATACGTGCTGCTAGCAAATAATTCCCATGAACTTCTTCTAAAGCATACGCCAGTTTTGCTAATTCTTAATTACATGTAGAGCTTTTATGATTTTTTACTTTTATTTACAAATAAATGGTAACTTTCCATAAAGACTTGTTTATTAAACTGAAATTATCTAAATTTTTCAGTTATTTTTATTTTAAGAAGTGTAAACTAATACATTTTATAAAAATAAATAGCCTTACAATATTTTTTCCGTCAAAGGAGTGCGCAAATCGGGTATTTTTCATAAAAGTGGGTTTTTTGCAAAAACTACGCAACTTAGGTATAGGGAAAGCTATTATAAAATTGTAGAGTCTACAGAAAGGCATCTAATGAAATCATAAAACACAGGGTGTTCCATTTGAAAAAGTCGAGATTTTTTAAATTTTAAACCATCAGGTTTGGCACGATTTCTGTTGCCCCCTGTATATCGCAGGTCAACTTTTGATACGTTTTTCGAAAGAGCCATCTTCACTCTACAGTTTCTGAAAAAAAATAATTTCTAGCTGTCATACAACCATAATTATGTCAACTATTAGAAGTGACGAAACATAAGAAACTGAACACCCTGAATATGTAAATATATTTTCATTTTGTGCAGCTCGGGATATTAGACAACCCTGTAGAAAAAAAAAATTAAGTTATCTCTTTTATTAACCCAGATATTGGACTTACGCGCACTAGGTGGACACCCTGTATATTTTCAGTAACTTTAAGGTATATTGGCATTTGGATATGTGATAGATATTAGTCAATACTTGGTATCAATGTGAATGTAACTGTTTTTGACTGTAAACGACACCTAACACCCACAGTTTTAATAGTTTCTAATAAAACTATTTTTATAACCTAGTCAGGTTCTTTTCTTTTCTTTTCTGTCTGCACCATTTAAATGTTCAATAGCTAACGACTTTTAAAGTATTGATATATTAAAATATTAATTTAACAGCTTACTACCTTCAGTAGACAATACTTTTTGAGCCCACTGCTTCACATTTTTATTTCAAAGTGATTGGCGCCCACTTTACAGTATATAAAACACCTAAAACGAATTTTTTCAACTTTAATTAAATATAACCATCATACATATGTTTGTTGTGTGATTATACGAGTATGTACCCACAGACCTAGCTCACGCACCAAAAGCAGCTGCCGGCAAAGTAACTGGTACCTTATTTAAGAATAACAACTCTTTATTTAGTTGGGGATAGTCATTATTAGCTAATTTACAACCCCAAGGTAAGGTCAGTAGTAACTATTTATAAAAAAAATTGTTATCGGCCAACGACCAGTTATAGCATATAAAAAAACATACAAAAGTAAAATGTAGCACCTAAAAGAATTTATTTTAAATTAGTTTATATATTTATATGTAGGTGAACGTTTCCTTCTACGCCTATTTCTCTAAAAAATTACATAAGATATTTTGACCTTTACAGACCTACTAGTAAAAAATAAATGTTAGCATTGCTTTCAACTAGATGACTCCAAACATCCACCAAGGGATAATGCAAGAAAAATAATATTCGGGGACATAACTACGAATAAGTACTATGCCTATAAAAGTAAATAAGTACTAATACCTATGCATATTTGGTTTGATGTGATGAAATGTATACAGTGTGTGTGAGTTTGCATTACACACTCAGTAGCTTCGTAAATATCAACAAAATTTTTCAAAAAGTACTTCTAAATGATTTTTTGTGCTCTTTTCAACCCTCTGGTTAAAAACGCTCTCATTAAAAAACAAAAGAGCAGCGACATGTACGGTGATTTTTTTAAATGGAACACCCTGTATTTTATTTCATAATTTGAAATCCTATCAAATTGAAATCTAAAAACGGTGTCATATTCAGAATTTGACTAAACATCGCCATAGGTGATGTTGGAAAAAATCAACATTGGTATCAGTTTGTAGTGTTTTTTGAATCAATAATTTAATTTTTTTAAATTGGATAAAAAGTGATGGAGTTACAGCTTGTAGCGTTTCTTTATAAAACAACCTGTATATAATGTAAAGCATAAATGTTCATTATGCATGAATCTAATATTTCCTACATATAAGGGTAGTATTAAAAGTATATTAAAGTAATATGATTTAAACATAGCTCTAATAGTTATGATATATGTAATTTAACATAACTATATTGTTTTTATAATCTTATTTAAATATATTCTTACCATATTTAAAAAATATTACCAATATGTTAAACGTAACAAGAAAATGTTAATACTATAATATTGAAAGAATGTTACTGTAATATGTTGTTTTTAATAATGTAACATTGTAACATTCAGTACTGGGACATAATCTGTAACATATATGTTATATGAACGTTAAGATTATTTATGGAATAATGTTGCATGTAACGATGTGATGTTATTATTGTGTTAACACCATATTTTCATGTTTACTGGTGTAACGAAGTTACTTTTTGGCCCGTAGTAATTTAAACAAGAATCAAATATGAACCGTTTTATTTTAACACACCGTATAAAAGTATATAAATATTTTTATGAACAATTCATATCCAAGTAATGCATTAATGTTTTCCAGTATAGTTTTATTATTATAGTACATTTGTTAATAGATAAGACTATAAACAATATACATTTATTCGATGGAAACCGGCCGAGATCCAAGAAATTCCAAACGCTGTTTTTACGCCGCCCGCGGTTTTTGCTCCTAGCGAAATACATGAATATTTTCGAATTGTAGGTGCCCTAAAATATGTATTTAATGCATTGGAACTGGATAATATTTGATTCATTTGCTATTTAAAAATACTTATGCAACCGCTACTTGGAATTTGATAAAGCCATAATGTAAGATATCTATTAAAGTATTTTATGACAAAGTTTGGAATACATAGCTCTCCGTATAATCATGTTATGACAATTAATTTGTTTATTTAGGTTTAATGCATTTTCCGGCAACAAATATTTACCGGGCTTGTTTAATTTACTAAGATGAATATATCTGAGACATGTTTGGTTTATTACTATATCGTATTTGCCTATTGTTACCGAATTAACTTAAATTAAATTAAGTTATGTTGAATTTAATATTGTTTAATTATTAAAGATATGATTTCCGTTATACCCTGTATATAGTTTTGTTAATGATAAGTATTTAAATATGTTATTTTGTTAGGAACCGATATTTAAATGCAGGTTGATGCAGTAAGGCATAAAAGTCAAAGTACGTTACTAAATCTGATTAAAGTATATTCTAATTACACATTAGATTCATATTAATCATTTGCCGATATTATAAATTAATTTCAAGTAACCATTCCGCAAATTTAATTAAATTTAAGACCATATTTGGTCATGGAAGGAAATCCGCTGTCCTATGATTGGTTCAAGCCAGCGGCCGAGTACTATAAAATACGTGCTGATTTTCGTTCAAAAGACAGTATTTCGCCGATCTCCGAACCTGCAACTTGAGTAATATCCACTGGGTAGGCTTCCTGTCCCAACCCTTTGGTATAGGCTTGATGAATAACCTGTGACGTGCGTATGCCTCCAGGAAGATTTCTACAAGCTATGCCTGTCCGATTCCTTTGGTAGACACTTATTGAATAACCTGTGACGTGCGTATGCCTCCAGGAAGATTTCTATAAGTTATACCTGTCCGATTCCCTTAGGTAAAAGCTAATGAATAAACTGTAGCGCGTGTTCGACCCTCAGGAAAGATTTCTATAGCCATACCTATCCCGAACCCTATATATAAGCTGATGAATAAACCTGTAGCGCGTGTTCGACTCCCAGGAAAGAATTCTACAGCTATATATATTGCACCCTTAGATACGAGCTAATGAATAAACCTGTAGCGCGCGTTCGACCCTCAGGAAAAATTTTTATAGCCATATCTATCCCGAAACCTATGCATAAGCTGATGAATAAACCTGTAGCATGTGTTCGACCCTCAGGAGAGATTTCTACAGCTATATGTACCCCGAACCCGTAGGTAAAAGCTAATGAATAACCTGTAGCGCGTGTTCGACCCTCAGGAAAGATTTATATAGATACCTATCCCGAACCGGTTATATAAGCTAATGAATAAACCTGTAGCGCGTGTTCGACCCTCAGGAAAGATTTCTATAACTATATCTATCCCGAACCTTTTATATAAGCTGATGAATAAACCTGTAGCGCGTGTTCGACCCTCAGGAAAGACTTCTACAGCTACACCCGCCCCAAGCCTAGTATATATAAGAGTTGATGAATAACCTGTAGCGTGTGTTCGACCCTCAGGAATACTTCTACAACCCGTTCCTTTATTCCGAATCCCTACAAAGCCGTCTGATTTATTGTAAAATAACTTGTTTAATATTTGCACCGGTTCTTCTCTTAAACTGTGATTGAAACTTTACTGCCGCTTTAATGCTTGAATAATGCACTACTGCTAATAACCTGGGTTTAATAGATTGCCTATATGTATATAATATTGTTGCTTACTACCGTTTGTTTATTTTGCTGATTTGCTACTTTTGCTAATTTATTTACTTTGCTGACTGCCTATTATGTTGCTGCTGGCCTATTTAATTTTATTTTAATAAATCTTGTACTAACTTCCGAAACCGACTTTTATTACCTAGATTTGAGAAACATTTGACCCTCTGGCATGTGTACTTGTAGGTACACCTTCTTCACTGTAGCTACCCCGCCTTTACTCATAAGCGAGTAGAGTCCGCGTGGACCATTCACCACGTGAAACCTATGGATGTGTGGCGCCCGATGGCAAAAACCCGAGGATACATCCGAAACCGAATTAAGAGCGACACAAATTGGCACCCTCGAGAAGGGGACGTCACAAATTGTCGCCCTCGGATAGGGAACGTCACACTGGGAAGGGTCAGACATTTGGTTTCTAAAAACCTGCAAACGTCGTTCGGTTTTTCCAAATTTTGTTCAAGTTTAAATTCCAAAATCTTACGATGTTTGCAAAGAAATGACAAAGCAGAAATGACTAAATTAAGTATCTGTACAGTAAACGAAGTACGCTTGAGTTACAAGCGTATATGGACAAAATGCTTACTCTTAAGTTAAATAATTTAGAATATGAACAATGCTGTGACTTTCAGAGGCGCATGTTTTTATCAATTAATATTTGTTTTTTAACAGAAAAATAATAAGCCTCAGTGTCCTTATTGCCTTTGAAGGAATTGTTTATTTTATAATTTGTAAAGTTGCAGAAAAACAGAAAGAATAATATTTTACAACAATAACTCATTACACATTGCTACCATTGAATTCGAAAAAACCAATGAACAGCATTAAAAGAAAGAGTGAGAACAGAACATCTTTGACAATGCCGACAACTAAAAAAAAGGAATAAACAAATTTATGTTTCACATTACAACACCCCCCCTTCAATTTCTGGTTCATTTTTTATTTTTAAATTTGTCAAAAAAATTTACTAAACACAAATGCCCATAAGGTTTCTTAATTTTTCAAATTGTTCACCAGGTGACCCCTTTGTAAGACAGTCTGCAATTTGTTCTGTTGTAGAAATGTATCTCACTTCAATATCTCCATTCAAAACTAAATCTCTTATAAAGTTGTACTTGACGTCGATGTGCTTTAGTCTTTGATGATCAGTTTTATGAACCAAATGTATAGACGACTGATTGTCTTCATGGATCACAACACTACCAGTTTCACTTTTAAGTTCTTTAAGTAGACTCATTCAAGGATTCCCCCGCCCATATGACAGACCACCCCCGGGGGTTAACATGCCGACGAAGAAAGAACATCAAGACAGAAGAGTTCCAGAAGATCCTACCTGGCCGGCTGGGTAGAGCCAGGACAGGAGGAGATCCCACAAATCGCCTACACCTATCACTCTTGTGATTGGGGTTGGTGAGGGATGGGGTCCACCTCTATGAGGCCGCCCAGGGACTCTATTCTTGAAACTGAAAGATGAGAGTATCCTCGGGAGTATCCCGGGGATTCTTCCCTCGGTTGCGATCCCCGGGAGAAAATATACGTATTCTTGAGAGATGGGGAACGTAAGGGAGAATCGGGTCCCTGAGAACACTGTTGCCAGTTTGTTTAACCAATCAAAACGCAGCAAATTTTGACAGACTAAATTAACCTCAAATGTTTGTCTTATGGCAATATAGCTATTTGATCCAGTGACCTCTTGATAACTACCAGCAGTGGTATTATGTACTTTTTCTAGACGGCTAGAACTGATGATTTGCGACATAAATTCGTCCCGCTTCGTCAAACTGCAAGCGCGAAAGCGGAATTTTAATTTAAAATTCTCAAATCAATAGTTAATTATTCTTATATAATACCTTTGTTGTTTGTGTTTGTGGGTAATAGCAAAGAGGAATTAGTTTATCCTCTTTGGTAATAGTTTCTGTACATACCTATAATAAGTAATTGCATAATATTTTCCTTGGTTTCTTTATGTTCTTTAATTCTGTATCTACCAACAAATTTAAATTATATGCACATTTTGATACAAACTATCCGAGTATATTATTAAAATAGGTAAGCATATGCATACTTTTTTAATTATGAACATATTCAGAAGCAGAGATTCTGTAAAGAAATGTGAACGGAAAAAGTGTGATGTTGGGTTATGCTGTAATGTTCATGATATATTTTGCGGTTTTAAGTGTATATTTACGTAAATTTGTTAGTGCTTATCTTTAGCATCTTCTTAATAGTTAAAAGATACTTATATACAAGGATGATTAGTTTTATATATAATTAATAATGTTAACTGCTTTTTTACAATAAGCAACATGTATACTGTTCGCAGGTATATTGTATACTATATAATTCACAGAGGCCAATTTGTGATCTCGTAATTGTAGAAATAGGTACAGTTTTATACTGTTATTACAAACTCTAACAAATAATAATCATTGAAATACGAAAATTCTCTTGCAAATGTTTAATATAACAAACACAAAATATATTTTGACAGTTCGATTACATGTATCTTCGATGACGTCACAAAAGCGGATGACAAAATTGAGCGATCGAGCAATCCTGTAAACAGTTAACAATCCTTGGCTGTAACCTACCATCATATATATATTACTACTATATCGCGTATTTCCTATGTTAGCCCATAAGCGGTTTCTCCGAAAACATCAAAGGACAAAAGATATAGTGCTATACTGTTCTAGAGACCCTTGGTTCGATTTGTGCATGCGCAGATTTTGCCGATATCCATGGTTACGGAAACTGACACATTGCTTATAGGTTGACAGACTTTCCAACTTTCAACTTTTTTTTAAAAGAAGTCGGTAGACAGAGATGCAGTATTTATGCTGCATGCGTATTGGAAGTCGTGAAATTCGTGCGCGTGCGCATATTTGACTAAGGTACTCTCGATAAGGATAGAGATTGTATGTAGGCGCCGTGTTGTTTTCGGAATTTTTGGGCCTCTACCCGCGATATAGTAGTATTATATATATACCTACCATGATATAATAAGGAGATGCTTTATTGTATCATGGTAACCTACCACAAGGATTGTTAACTGTTTACAGGATTGCTCGATCCCTATACTACAATGTAATCCATAATTGTGACGTCATCAAAGATCCAAAGATCTCGAACTTGTAGAAATAGGTACACTTTATACTGTTATTACAAACTTTAATAAATAATAATATTAATAATCATTCAAATACGAAAATTCTTTTGCAAATGTGAAATATAACAAACACAAAATAGGTATATTTCGACAATTCGATTACATAGATCTTCGATGACGTCAGAAAGGCGGATGACAAAATTGAGCGATCGAGCAATCCTGTAAACAGTTAACAATCCTTGAACCTACCATGCTATAGCCCATTGAAACCAGAGACCAGAAATGTATGGATGCGATGAGACATAAATAAGGAATGAAATGAGAGCGAGACGGAATAATGACAGAATTAAGGATACTAAATAAACCACAACAGTTTTCTTTATGAGTATGTCTGCTATCACAATAGCAACAAATTATCGAAAATTATCGTACGCGAAAAAGATATCGTACGCACCCTTAAAATTATTTTAGCTCTGTTCCAGCAGGAATCACAAACTAGTCAGATCCAATCAAATCATTCCAAATCAGTCAGCAAATTGTTTTCAACCAATCACAATCCTTCCAACTAGTTGGTGATTGTTGCTGGAATAGACTTTTTACAAATCGATAATTATCGTACGGTTGGCAACCCTGGTCACGTTGTCAGAACATAGCACTAGGTATGTGGCGCTACGTCAAGGATTGTAGTTAACAAACCTTGGCGCTACAAGAGAGGTGGAATAGAATAGAGAGTGAATGTTTGACGTGCTACTGGCTCCAACATCTAAATTGTTTGTATCACCACTTTCAGGTGACAAATTTGTGAACCGTGCCCGTACTTTATCGTGAATTTCCGTTTTTATCTGTGATGTATCAATCGTAAATATTCCGAATCATCTTTTATTGATAGATGCTTTTGACAGATGTTCAAACGAATATGAATATGAATCACATTCACAATAAAATAATTGTTTATATACAAATTTTAACCAGTTTATGGGTTTTGCTGCAAAATCTTTTTAATTATTGTGGATATACTTCTAATACTAGGTGTGAATTAGGTCGAGATTATAGCAACAATAAATGCTAAAACCCCAAAATTATTAAAAATAATTTATCATTATCTGGGACACACAATCACACATATTCTTTCTACAGTTGGTTTAGCTGAATGTGTTGAGTTAGGCAGCATATTACGTTCAAATAATATACCTGGTTTACAGCACATTAGAACATTTACAGATATTCCGTGATTTACAGTAAGTTCTCCTGATATTTTGCGAATGTAACAATATTGTGTTCTTTGGAATTGCAGAATACATTTTGATGAATATACGAAAAAAAGATTCAGGTAAGTACAACCACAAAAAACAGATATGTAATAGGTAGGTACATAAAATCAGCTGCATTACATGCTTCTACATCTGCACTTTGCTTCAATACCTATACAATATTCTTCGAAGAATCGGTATGACCCTTTAGCTCGATCTACAGTAACATTTTAAGTGCTTATATATTGACAATGCAGTCCAATTCATTTTATAGGAAGGCAAAAAAAACTTCAATATTTATAAACACATTGGTGGGAGAGTCAAGTTAGTCCTATGTTTTGCAGGATGTTCAACCTTCATTAAGCATTGCACAGTGCTCATCACAGAATAGTGCTTATTGCACCAAAATTCAAACTAGTTTCTTTAAATTCTCTCTTCAACCATCCCAATGCAGAACTATATTTCGAACAGCGGGTTAAAATCTTCCAAATTTATAGTAGTTTCCAATTAATATTTGGCGAGTTAGAGGTGTGTTTTATACATACAAATTTATAGTACCTTTGTTCTATTCTATTAGAAATGGTAAAATTATTATCCATCTACTTGTATCACATAGTACCTCCTAAATACATTTAGTTCATAGGTATAATAATACAGTATAAAAAACTACTTCAGATTTACAGGTAAAGCACTTGGTAAAGAGAAAGGTTTATGCGATATTTGTACAGGTATGTATGTAATTAATAATATTGCATGATAATCCTTATGCTAAATTCTTTAATTTGAATAATTTCAAAATTTGAACTCTTATTGGTTAAAAGTTATCATGTACTTTTTTCGTACTGCTGACATTTTTATTAGAACATCTATGTTCACAATCACCTACAATCAATATATGAGTAAGACGTATATAACATGTTACGTAGAATGTGCTTGCTAATTCGTGTAATTTCAATTTAATACAATAACGAGAAGTTCTACTACTTGACAGATGGGATGTACCGGGTGACTTCGTATAAACTAGCACCCCTTCCGTAACTTTTTAATTTTTTATTGTACGGGAAAAATAAAAAACTGACATACAGGGGAAATTTTTGTGTTTCCAAATCTACAGCGTAATTGTCAATAACTTTGCATATATACGGGAGGCGACAAAAAGTATATATTTTTTTAATGGAATGCCCTATATATTTTTGGCTAAAATGAAAGATCTTTTTTTCTGATTTAAAATATACTATATACAAAGTATCCCGATGGTCCGATTTCTACATTTTCTGCCACAGAAAACGCCATTGTAGAAAAAGAAATTATTAGAAGGATTCGATTTAGTTCCACTAACAGTTATTTAAATGACCATGTCAATTCAGAAACATTCGTTACTATTATTATCAAGAAAATGTAAATTCAATGCAACGTTAAACTTACATAATGCAAACACGGCTGAACCAAATGTGTATGGTATATTTTAGATCAGAAAAAAAGATCTTTCATTTTAGCCAAAAATATAGTGCATTCCATTAAAAGATATACTTTTTGCTGCTCTAGCAAACCCTATACCAGAGCACCATCTCTTGATAGTTCTCGTAACACAATCCAAACCAAACTAATCGTATGAGAATCCAATACAATTGGATTGTTGTTTTCGTCCTTATTTAAATAAGGCGTTTACAGATGGTGGATATAACGTAAATTCGTACTTTTTGTAGTCATGTACATCTCATCTGTCAAGTAGTAGAACATGTTTCTATATCTTGTTATTGTATTGGATTCTAATAAGCGTCCTAAATTTTCTTTTGTTCCAGGGACAATGAAACACATAGAAGAAAGAAAAATCCAGATTGAAAACTACTAAGTATGTTGAGTTAACATTAACTTAAGAATGGTTGAAATTTTTTCATTATTTTTAACATTAAAACTTAATTGTATTTATATCAAATTCTAATAAACTATTTGTGTTCATACAAATAATATAGTTTTAATTACGTATTTAATTAAAGTAATCTTAAATTTTGCAGTTTATGGTTTTCCGTATTAGGAAATAGGTAGATCAATACTAAAAGTGTGCTTCAGTTATTTTATGATCATATTATGCCATTTATGTTTGAGCAAGCTAGAATAGTAATATCTTAGTGTGCAATAATGACTAATTCATTGAAAGTGGAAACATATTACTTGTTTATAATTTTGTAAACGATATTTTTAACGTATTTCATTTATTTATTGGTAATAAGTAGACAAAGTGTTTACACAAGTCAAAAAACAGATAAAGTAATTATTACAAGAAAATATAATGATAATGTAAAAATTCCTTTTTGTTCAAAATGTAATTCATCAGAAATGCTGATTAACAATTTCCTCAATACCAGCTTCAATAAAATTTGTTTTGTTTCAGCTGCTTTGCAGATGTAAGAGATTAAATGTACTAAATTACCTACTTATTTAAGTAAGAAATTTGGATAGTTCTTGGAAAGGTTCTCTCTCAAACCTTTCTTTACTTTGAGCTTCTATTTCTTATGGAAATAGTGGAAAGAAAAGACAATTTGTCAAATATATGTACTATGATTCAACTCTGATTTATGATTAATTTCAATATGCATCGTTTCACTCCGAAGTATTTGTATGTACTTAATTTAATATGAAAGTTCTATTTTTCAATGACCTTATCTAGGAATTGTTTGTTATTCAGTCTGCCCAGCTAACAGTTAACTATTTATTTGAGATCAAGTTTAAGAAATAATCTTACCCCTACATAATGCCTGATATATGGGATTTCAGTAAAAGTATATCCAACTACTTTAGTTACAAAAAGGTTAGTGTGACAATGTTATTTATAATTTACTTTCATTAAACTAGAATTATTTTAATATAATTGCTAAAACTACTACCCATTTCCTGATATTTCTCACAAAATTACCTAGTTGCTGCTAGAAAAGGTTGAACTTCTTCGTTGAATTGAAAAGTTGAACATACTTTATATGTTGTAAATACCTATGTTTCTTTCTATTATTTCGAATAAAATGTGGGGGTTGGCCCCACTCACCAGATTCAACAGATTAATAAAGGTTAAATCAAATCAACAGTACAGTACCTACCTAAGTATAAACTATGCAAGTAGATATTTTACCTAATATAAGCACAGTTTAAAATTCCTTTTAAACTATGATATAAGTTCAAATTAAAACATGCATTAAATATGCATGTTTTAATTTGTTTTACTACCTACCTTATTAAAGATAATTACACCCAAGTTATTCAGTTTGCAACACGTAACTTATATATTTTGAGATATAGCTGCATGTAAGTTTTTGTTGTCTTCAATTCAGAAAGTAATAGATTTAATTTTCTATGACTAAAATGCAGGATTTTTGACATTACCTACCTTATTGAAGATAATTGTACCTACCTAAGTTGTTTAGTTTTCAACACGTAACTTATTGTCATCTTATTGTATTGTATTTTGTGTTGGATGTTACCTAATAACCCAGTAGGTTTTCGTGAAGTTCAATTCAGAAGAAAGTAACAGATTTAATTTTCTATGATTAAAATGTAGCATTATTCATGTGGATGATTTTCACAGGGGTTACATCAGCATCCTTAATTACTTGAGTAATTTGTAATATAGCGTGATGTTTTATTTTCAATATCAAGTACCTATGTTAACGGTTTAAAGTGATACAGAATAGTTAAAAAAGTTATAACTAATCTTACCATAACCACTAAATCAAAAATTTTGCAGACTCAAATCTTCTTGCATTGTAAAAGGTATAAAGTAAGTAGGTATGTACTTGCATATATCTACTTTTCTTTATAATAAATTAAAATTATTTCAATTAATTGTCCTTAAATAATCTTAAAATGTCATAAATACCTATCTTTCATTAATTTTAACATGCTCAAACACATAAAATATATCTCAAACATGTACATCTGTTAATGAATTTTTTTATTGATTTAGGACTTTTTTGCCACAGAAATTCGACGACAATGAACTCTTCTCCGATAAATTAACAATTAAAATTCGCCGTCAATGAACCCGTGATACAAGGTCACCCCACTTCCTCACCTTGCCCAAAAACTCATGCAGATACAGGAACAAAACACGCTTAATGTTAAAGTATAGGGAAGCAATCTCTATTCTATTCCACCTCTCTTGGCGCTACCTGACCGCGCACCAAACCATTGTTCTGATTGGGATTGGTTACTTTGAATCTGATAACCAATCATAACAGTTAGTTGATAAGCGTTCATGTAACGCTATTCCTAGATTCTAATGAAAGCGACCGTTGTTATATTTTTGGTTATATTGTTCCCTCCCTAATAATTCTAGTTTTCTGGTGTAGTGCTGTAGGTTTGTGTTTGTGCAATTTATTACCTCTGTGTTTGTGGTTCTCAATTTTATTTACAGACTGATATTTATTTTTGTTTTGTGGATATTTACTGTTGCTGAGCTGAGTACTAGTTAAAATTAGCGAATCCTGGCCGAGTAGCTTTTAAGGCTGCTTTATTTTTTCTGAAGAAAAACTTTGGAAGGATGTATATAAAAATTAGAAAAATAGGGGCTTCGCAAAGGGAAGGTCAAACTATAATTAATATTTCTAAAATAGCCCTTATTCAAGAACTTCGACAAAAGATAGAAAAAGAAATGCATGTTACACCTGAACAACAAATTTTATTGTATAAGGGTAAACAGGTAGGTACTTCGTATATTATCTATGAACTAAATAATAAAGAAAAATAAAAATATATTTTTTAGTTAATAGATGATCATCGTGTAATGGACTATGATATCCGTTTAAATGATGTTATTCAGTTAATGATAAAGGTATCAACACTTTCAATTGGGGATTCGAAAAAAGAAAAAGAAGTTATGAGAAATGAAGGATTAAAGATTAACAGTAAAACCATTACAGATGTAGAAAGTAAGTTTTATAAACTAGGAGATGATGTTGACGTGCGACTTGAAGAGAATGGTGCATGGTATGAAGCGGTTATTACACAAATATTCACTAAAGGGTTGAATAAAGAGGACCATGAAGAAAATGACATAACATTTAAAGTGAGAGGGTTGGTACTTTCTTGTTTTGAAAATAGTATCAATTTTTAACATTGTCTCTATTTTAGTGCTGAACATGTAATACCTTTTGAAGCAGAAGCAAGTTTTAATGATATTAGACCTAGATCTTATTATGCCTACAAGACTTCTGAGCTTGAAAAAGGATTAACTGTCTTAGCTAATTACAATATAGATGAAACAAAATCTAGGGGACCTTGGTAAGTAATAATATACCTACTTATTCAAACTATGATCCAAAATTTCTCAAAAAATATTGTAATAGATATTTATTTTATTAGGAGTATAAGTGGTACTTTATGTGATGAGTATGGAAGTTTAAACGCCAAGCACAGAGAGGTGAATAAAATCCATATGAATCACATAAAGTCACTTATACTCCGAATGAAATACAATATTTTATTTTCAAACAATTTCTATTCACTTCCCTAAGAAGAACATAAAAATGTATCCTAATTCGATAATGATACTCTAATGCTTTCACAATTTATTGGTTTGAATTTATGGCGTAAGGATACCTGCCTTGTAACTGGTTTATATTCATGACGTCAGTAACTAAAACGTGTGACAATCTGACAATGTCAGTGAAGTAAATTTTAAGACCACATTTCTTTACTCTTTTTGAGCAGTTATTCTTTCCAAAGATAATACTGTGTGTAATTGTGCATTACATATGTCACATCACATATAGAAGAAATAGATCGACCATCTACGCCACCACGAGTTGTTGCTGCGGCAAAAAGAGCAGTAGAGTAATTATTTCGGACAAAATTGACAAGCGTCATATCAGATATTTTTCAATTATTGTGATTGAGAAAGCAACAAGAAATACTCCGAAAACGCTTTATTGGGTTACTTTATTGAACTTAAGGATATTCGCAAAATGAAGAGCTCCTCCATGTGGATTCACTACGCCATGATCCGATCTTTGTTACATATCAGGTAAAAAATTGATATTTCAAAATTTCTCGACCTGCGTGCATTTTTGTAAAAGAATCAGAGAGAAAATTATCAGGTTAAAAAACCAGCAGTTCTAACAAGGGACCAGTTTGTTAACTTTTTACTTCGTGCACCAGATGAAAAGTACTTGGGTATGAAAGTAAGTAAAAATAAATTAATATTGATTGATTCTCTTTAGGTTGTCCTGTTATTTGGAGTAGCTGGTGCTTGTTGATACAACGAGCTAGTAAAAATGATTGAAAATGAAATTTTTGATTTAATAAATAAAGTTACACACTCATTCATTACAAATTATTGTTATTTTGGTTTGAATGAAGCGGCGTATAAGTGTTTATACTCCGACGGAGTATAATACTTATACGCTGTTTAGCTAGAACGTCTTAAAAATGACATTTAAACTATCCCAAAATTGTAGCAAAACTGACTGTTATGAGACGTTTGAAAATAAAATCAATTTTATATGTGACAAAAGTGACATTACTGAAGTATTGTTGTCCAAATTGAAATAAAGTTATGTACACTGCAACAGGTAGGTACTACCTATATAAAGCTGGTGAAATTCTGATGTTCACGTCAGTAAATCTTACGGAGTTTAGGGAAATTCATGAGAAAAATGGACAAAGTCGTAGGATTCAGAAGAGTTTCAAGAAATTCTTGGGCAATTCACAGAGAAGTTTGGGGAAGTTAAGGATTGACCTTAAAGTTAAATTCGCTTATTCTAGAAAATACTATCAAAAATAGTCTATTAGTATATATATGGTCTTAATATTTATCCTTAAATAATATAGTTGCTTAAAAAATTGAAACCTAACTTTTGAGCAGTTTTTCAAGTTAATGTTGTTATTGTTTAAGTAAATCATGTTATTATATTGCTGTTTAAAATGGGTTCTGTCTTTGTTATTCCCAAAAATAATAGCCATAATTTGTAAACAATGTTGAGCTAATTTTTCAATATTACTTAAGTTAATAATTAGTGGTTGATATAGCTTACGCTTTTATCAGGATAAAATGGTAAGCAGTTCTGTCAACATCAAAATAATACTCTGTACAAGAGGCAAGTCCTAAAAGAAAGTTATAAGTAAATACTTAGCAGTGGTTCGAAAATTCATTCTTGTTGGACACCTTTGTTAAAATTCAGAGGTCTATTATTGTCGTAGATCGTAGTCGGCTATTATTGTATCAAAATATCAAAGGCCTTAGTAAAGTCCAACAATACTAATAATAACAATTTTCATTTATCAATTGCAGAAAATGTGTCATCAGTTAGACTAATAGAGTTGTCAGGTCGTAGAACTCAGTGCGCACTGGTTCAGAGTCAGTTCTGTGGCAAAACTGACAGTTCATATAATGCACTGTTTGGTGCAATGTCAGTCGAACACAAATGAAATTTTCAGTTCAGACTCCATTTTTTTAATACCGATTGTGCATATAATCTCAAAAATATTTTGAAAGTTTTTGATTTAAAGTGATCTTGTAAAATAACTGTGTCTTATTATTTAATATGGAATCTTTGGAGGAGACGATTGCAGAATGTTTTGATTGTTTTTTCTGCCAGTATACTCCAACTAGTATAATTGCATGGGTACTAGTTTTCTCTTATATAAATAATCAGTTATAATATCACAAGAGCATAGAAAATAATCGATTATACATCCGAGTCACAAGATGTATTGTGCGAAACACCACGAGAGCGCAGCTCGAGTGGTATTTTAAGGAAATACGTTGAGTGAAGAGGTGTAACGATTATTTTCGTTTGCTCGAGTTGGTATTCGCTACGATTATATAACAAATAAACAAATATTATTTTTTTATTAATTTATTATTAAAATTAAAGGTACAATTATGTTTTCACTGTACCTTTTTTATATTCTGAGCGGTCTGCACGTTTCATGTTAAGCACCCAATCTTTTATGATATCTGCTAATTATTCATTTGAAATATATATTGTAAAGTATTCTCAAACTGTTTATAATACGACGCAGTTCAAGCGGTAGCATATTAAATCTACTGAGTAGTGTGGAATGATAATAACCTCGTTTTGGATAAAATCCATCAACTTTAAAAAATACAAATTTTAAAAACTTTCTTTGAACACTTTCTACCAAGTTTTTCTGATAGATATAGTAGGGATACCAAATCACAGAACAATATTCAAGCTTTGACCGAACATAATCATAGTATAGTTATTTCAAAGCAAATTCACTTGAGAATTGCCTACAATTCCTAACAATAAATCCTAACATTTTCAAGGCATAAGATGTGACTTGTCTAATGTGGCCAATAAAATTTAATTTAGAGTCGAAATAAATTCCTAAATCCTTGACACACTGAGATCGCTCAAGTAATACTGAATTTAACATATAGTCATATGCTTATTTATGCGTTTTTGTGGTATTTTCTGGTATCAAATTTTCAATTTCTTGATCTATTTCACTGCCAGAACTACAACCAAAGCGTTGCATATTGAATAATTAAACAACACTACACTAAACTTGATTGCTAATTATTTTGACAAACGTCAAAAAATCGTCACTATGAAAATATTCACATTTTGAGAGGAGGCGAAACACCAAAACGGTTATACAACATCGTCAAGGGTATATTCACATATCAATATCGGTAACTATGCAAAATTCACGGATTTTATTGGCTTATTTTAACATGAGTTATATAATCAGTATAATATTCTTCCTCACTTTCACTTGATGATTCCAAATATTCATCAAGAAAATGAGCAAACATTAAAAATTTTCCTACTTTTTCTCTGGTCACCGGCATTTCTTCTAGTTTATTTGGACTATTTGGAAGGTTTGGAGGTTATAAATCTGATGCACTATTCCAACACTTAACCTTAAACCTCAGTGTTGAAAAGTATGCACTGGTGCTACACTCGTCTGCACCGTTTGCCGAGTCGAACGTTGAAAACTAAAATAGTGTTGCACTTTAATACCAAACGAACACGTTACTTGCACTGAGTGCAGCCAAGTGCCAAAAAGTGCAACGAGCTGAAAGCGCTATAAGAAGGGTAAACAGCATGTGTGACTACTTTTGAAACCAGATTGGTTAATAGAAATTATACTGTTAACAACTAAATGTTTTCATAATTATTGTAGATCCATTGCCTTTTCTAGAATTTTAGAAAGTAACGGGGGATGTTGGCCACGTGTAGCGATAGATTCTGGGCACATACATATTTTTTTATTAGAAAATAGTACATGTTTCTATTGCAGTGGCATTGCGTGTTGCTTTGAAGGCTCCAAAAGTTCATTAGTCAAAAGGTATTGCACAACTTCGATTTTATTTCATATAAGTTGGATATTATTACCATTAATTATTCTAGATATGTAGATGAAAATTGTCAATAATTAAACTTCGAAAAAGATCTATTATTAATTCATATAATTTATTGTATATATCAGAAACCGGGAACAAAATATAAAATTAAATGGACACCAACGAGGCAAATAAATATAAATACCTATAATACGAAATTTTGCAAATATGCAAGATAAGATTCCAAATGATTATTGTTTTACCAATTATTTTTTAAAGCTAGTCCGATATTTTCTAAGTGCCTCGAGTACCTTTCAATTTTCAATCAATTTTGCAATTAAAACAAATACCTAGTACTTTTCCATCATTTTAATGTTTTCTTTCCAATCTTGCTAATATTGGACACTAATAAATAGCAACTGTCAAATAAGTACCACTTCTGATCATTATGTTTATTATAACCCACTATAATTTGACTGTTTTGTTATGACCGTAAATAATTGCTAAAAAATTCATTTTCATAATGGCTGACATCGTAAAATAACAAACTAAATCAAAATCTGTCATAATCCAAGAAACAATGATCAATAGCAATTTAATATTTGCCAAGTACTTAGTTTATAATTTTTTCTAGCAAAAAAGTCAGGGAACATTGATGCAAACCACGGTTGGTTACTGTAATAATAATAATAATAATAATAATAATAATAATAATAATAATAATAATAATAATATCTCTACCCCTCATTCTAATCTCAAGGATTAGCCCGAAAGTCTGAGACTTGTGTGGGAGAGGGGGCGGCATATTATTTCGCGGGCCGCATTTGCGCCTCAGGAACGACTTACGTTGGTAGGCCCTAACCACCATTGAGTGCTGGAATGAGGGAAACCTGGAAAACCTCATTAGTTAGGGGGACAAGTCAAACATCAACTGATTTTAATCTCTCACATTAACACCAAGTTAACATTCTTCCCATCCTAGGCCATCGCCAGGATAGTTGCCAAGCCATCCCTGCGAATAAGCCTTGATCTACGGGCAAACAATTTAATTAAAAATTGTTGGCGGAGTGGGAATTAGAACCCACGACCTCTGGGTTGAGCGATCGAGACGCTAAGCCCTGAGCCACCGGCCCGATTATGGGCCGGATATAGGATATAATGTATAGGATATTTTATAGATTTTTGTTTCTATAAATAATTTAATTAAAGTTGCTATTTATTTTGAAAAAAAATTGGAATATATGATTTACAAAAAGTGCACATGTGCATGGAAACGGTTTGTACAATTTCTAGAGACATTGTTTGTTAAGCTATAATCTAAATAAAACAAACCTCTTATTGTTACAGAAAACGTTTGAAAATGTACCTCTAAAAAGGTAAAATCCTTTCGAAATTGCTTGCTACTCCTGAAGGTGGTATGCAGAAAATGCTACTAGGGTATGCAGTATTTTGCCAAGTTTCGCTTAATACGTTAACTGCGAGAGAAAAATTTGCTGTCTCTCCATTGTTGTGATACATATCTTCCAAGATATGTAAGAAAGTGTTTTTAATATGCGATACATATCACTGGGGATATGTACAGAATTTAGAGATTACTGCCCTCTAGGGTTCAGTAGGTAATATTATAAAAACTTTTAAGGTTACAATCTGTTAGTTCGATAGTTAGGTAATGTTGTGCTACGGCAGTACATATTTCCAAGGACTAGAACCGCATATGAATGAGGAAATAAATAACTGTAGCTTTAACATTTATTTATTAGGCAAGATTCATAACAAAACTAATATTTTCACCATATATGATATAATATATTATAAAATTATAATTCAAATATGATCTGTGTTAAAACGGGGAGGACAGTTGGCAAGTTTCTTTGGACAATCTTCACAAAAGCTGATTACATGGGGAACTTTTTTGTCCACTTCCCGACTAGATAATGTTTCCCTTAGTTTATAATAGCACCCTTTACAGGGTTTCTTTTTCATTTAACCAGGTCCCTCTGGTTTAAAAAAAAGTATGTCTTCTTTTGTGCGGAATAGGTGGAATATTTTACAAATTCTTAGTTAGGTTCACCAAATCATTTGATAATTGGTCCCGACATTCTGTTATACCTAATTTTGTGTCAGATACCATATTGTACACAATCCATGAATTGATTACGGTGGTTCCAAGTAACAGCTCAAATGATAATTTTTTAGAAAAGAGGAGATAGATATCTGGCAAAATCGATATAAATAATAAATCACCTATACCTACCACTTGAAGTTTTTCTTTATAATGCTATGGTAAGTAGACATTTGAGCACTGTTGTAATCGATCCCTTTGCATATACAACCTGCGATAATATAATACAGAGTAATACTAACTTCTGTGTATTTCGGAAACCCATAGTTGATAGAATTGGGCAGAATTGCGCACCGACTTGTTTCAACCTGTACATACCCTCGAGGATATGTACCGCAAATGAATTATATTTTTCTTATCATATGCGTTACATAACCTTCGCGATATGTACTATATTGCTTTTGATATAAATTCAGCAACTTCCAACGAATCTAAAGCTATATTTGACATATAAAAATTCTAATTAAAAGTGGTTAAAACTTGTTTCGCGTACTGCAAATTCATGCCAGATTTCGGGCTCGCATATCCAAAAAGATCTATACATACTACGGGCGATATGTAACGCAGTTAACGTGTTTTAAATATATATTATAAAGTTAAAGTCCCAGATTATATATCTAAAGTTACACATGTTACAAAGTTACACTTTAAAAAATTCTTGTGTATATCAGCAAACACTAACGAAGTTTTCTACACAACACCAAAACATTACACTGCACTCGACGCGCGCTTCGCCAACCAAGTTGGCATAATCTGGAGATGATTAAAACTTTTTAATAATTTCCAGATGATGCCAATTTGGTTAGCGAAACGCGCGTCGAGTGCAGGATAGTTTTGATGTGTGGAAAACTACGTCAGTGTTAGCTTCCCACCAAAGGTTCCAACCCCTTTCAAGATTATATCAACAAAATTATTAAAATACCTAATTACTATAATAAAAATCATTATATTTATTATCGTATGTAAACTATGTCGTAAGTATATTGAAGTGTAAAATATACAATAAAAGTCACTTAGAACATACACGCTTATTTTATTTTTGCAATTCTTGATTTAGTTTTCTTGTTGGAGGTGTGTAGTAACGTTCGTGCGTAGTGAGCCTAATTTTTTAGCTATATTTTAAGTATGGATCAATCAATCTACGTTATTATACAGTGTGGTCGTAAAGTATGGAATAAATTCTATATCACGTAAACCACAATTTTTTTTTTAAATCACATGGATACGTCGATTTTCTTTTATTTTTACACTTGTTTTACAAATATTAAATTTTTTACAGGGCGACTCAATGAGCTACATCGATATAAACTTTATTATTTTAAATGGAATATCCAGTATTGTTTTACATATTTTGATAAGAGCAATGTGCTAGAAAGAGAATATCGAGTCGTTGCTAGGCACAGTCTTTCTCCAACACATCGCTCTTAAGGCACAATTTTTTGGGCATATCTTCCTTACTATTAGAGATAGACCAAGGAATTTATATACATGGAACGATTATAGACGACTGCACATCCAATTTTGTGTGGAAACATGAGAGCCGCCATTTTGATGTGACACTGCTCCCAACCTCTACATTTTGTATTGGTACACCTGAGCAAGACCCTAGAATTCTAGTGTCTTTTTCTTTCTAATCCAAAAATTCAATGGTTCAAATCTTCCTAACACGGCAACAGTGGTATGAGTAAATTTGGTAAATAGTGTTTGTTTTGTATTTTTGGCGTCTTGTTGGTTTATTTTATTGTGATTATCTCGATTTGATTCTGTTTGTGTGTTTATTATTGTGTTCCTTTGATTTACAGACTTTGAGTGACAATATTTGAGTATTGGGCTTTCGTAATTATTCCAAGTAAATTCGGATTTTGAATATCAAACTTAACAAGAATTGAAAGTCTTAAGAGATATGCAATCATAGTTCCTAGCTAATATAATAGTAAATTATGAAAACTGCGAACATAAACAATACAAAAGATAAGCTAGGATAGTTAAAGTAAGGTAAAGGATAGTTAAATTTTATATGCATAATGCATTTTAATTATTTACTTTTCTAAACGGCTAATGGTGTATTTTACATAAATAATGTGAACAAAAGGTACGTAGAGGTACACAAAATATTTCGTTTGTACATTCATCAATTTTACAAGAAAGTTTGGTGACGATATATTTTATTTTTCACAAGTAATGGGGTATTTTCCTTCAATCGAAATGAAAGTGGAAACCTGTATTTTTAGAAAATATATTTTTTTTTTATATTTATTAGGATAAAAATTATTAAGATTGAATCGGTAGAAAATTTTTAATTCAATTTTGAAATTTTATTCTATATTCGTGACGTCACTAAGCGAAAACTAGGGAATATGTATCTATAAAGAGGCAACACTGATACTATGTGGCTAGTTCAGACGACAGTCGACAATTGACATTTGAAATTTCATGTTTGTGTTTGGCTTGACAACTTAACGTATTGTATTGTTGTTTTCTTGTGAAATAAACTTTTATTAAACATGGAACAAGGTTTTGTAGAGGCTAAGTCCGACAATTTACCGGTTATAGATCCTTTTATGATATCTTTATTTTTTGTGGACAATATGAGTTATTTAAGTTCAGAAATAAGAGGGATGAAAAATGTAAGGTTAGTATTTTCATCATGCATGCATTTACATTTTTTTATACTGAAAAAGGAACTATAATATAAGTTATCTCGCATTAAAGGGCTACAAGAGAGAGTTATGGGAACGCAGCAGTAGGATATGTACAGTTGAAGAGGGATAACAGTATTTGTACCGTAAAAGGAAGAATCACTCCTGAACATAAGGTTAGAAGCCAAACATATAATGTAACCATTATAATAGATGAGGGAGAAGCCAAAATTGTATCATCAGAATGTCACGACTGTGTTGCTAGCTCAGGTAATATTCTTTAGCTGAAGTTTTTATACCATTTTTATATTTAAATATTTTTAGGAGGTTGTAAGCATGCTATAGCATTTTTATACTGGTTATTAAGGAGATCAGAAGAACCCAGTACAACAGCAATTGAATGCTATTGGAAGAAGCCATTATTGTCAAAAGTAGGAAGTACAATAAAATTTCTAAAAGCTACAGATTTAAAGTCTGGCAACGAATCTACACATTTGTCTGAAGATCGAGATTTTCTTTCTAAAGTCATTGCAAAAGCAAGGGAACAAAAGTGTGAGGGAAATCTAGTAAAATATTTTGGATCTGAAACCCCATACAATAAGCTTTCAGTTCACATATTGCATTTAAGTTACATAAAAAGTTCCGGTAACTCTCATGTAAAAAATTTTATAGAATATTGCAAATTACAAATGTCAGATGAGCTATGCCAAACAGTGGAGAGACAAACCCGTAGCCAATACAAGTCACCTGTTTGGTATGAATTGCGATATGGAAGAATAACTGCATCCAAGATTTACGAGGCATCAGTTTGTTCTAAACTAGATGGTTCTTTAGCAGAACAGATTCTTGGAGCTATAAGCTTGCCAGATACAGAGGCCATTAAGAGAGGAAGAGATCTAGAGGAAAATGTCTTGAATGTGGTTGCAGAAAAAAAGAAAATAAAGTTATAAGAACAGGGTTAATATTAAATAATCAATATCCAATCCTGGGAGCTTCACCTGATGCAATTTCAGATGATTATGTAATCGAAGTAAAATGTCCATCTTCTGAAAAAAATGTTGCTCATTATTTTGGAAAGGGAAACATAAATAAAAAGTATTTGTCCCAAATTCAATTACAAATGTTGTTTTGCGGTAAATAATTAGGTTTGTTTTGTGTAGCCTCTCCCAATTTTGAAGTCACTAAAGATGTACAGATTCAGGAAGTGCTATTTAACAGACAATTTATAGAAGATATTATTATAAAATCTATGGAATTTTGGAAAAATGCTATTTACCCACGTTTAGTAAAATAAATTATTTAAGTAATTTCTTATTTTTTTTAGTTCAGAACTGTTGGTTTTATAAATTTGTTTCAGGTGCTATAAATACTCATAATAGTTTGAAAAATGCAATAAAAAACTTTATCTCCTGCTTCTGTAGCACGATGTAATGTTTACAAAAATATATGGCTATTCATTTAGGTAACACTAAAATCTTTATAAAAAAAAAATTATTCTGCTATTACAATATAACTTTGCTAATTTGGACCCTGCATTTGTCAGGATTAGAGGCAAAAACCCGTTATAATCCAGACATGCGGTAGAATCTAAATAAATAAATAGTACAAGTACTGCGAGACAGTTTAGTTGATTTTACGTTTTCAAAAATATTCATTTTAATATCTTTACTTTCCTAATGGTACCTATAAATTGTTATTTGATAAATAGAAATAAAAAAATCTTATTTTCTTTAAAAAAGTTTTTTATTAAACTTGTGGATCCATACAGTACCAATCTCTACTAAACCTTAACTAAACTACTACTTAACTAAATTAATTAATTTCCATCTCCTTCAATCCACTCAAGGTCAAACATTAGTAATATTTATAAAACATAGTATAAACTATAATATTTGAATTAACCCTTTATAACAAAATATACAACAGTGCCAATGTGACCAAAAAGTTCACACCAGCGGTTCTTAACCTTTTGTGAATCAAATACCCCTTTTTTCGATATCTACAATTCAAGACCCCCATTTATGCGGACCTCAAAGATCTTTGCGGACCCCTGGGGGTCCACAGACTAGAGTTGGGATTTGAGGCCAGAAACCCGGCCAGGCCAGGCCCGGCCCGAAATCGGGCCTGGCCGGGCCGGGAAAATCTGCATATTTTACTGGCCGGGCTGGACCTGGCCGGATACTTTGTAATACCTGGTCGGGCCGGGCTGAAATTGAATTGGCCAGGCCCGACTGGCCGAGTCGGGCCAGCCCTGGCCGGGCCGGTTCGGGCCTGGCCTGGCCAAATCGGGCCTGGCCTGTCCGAATCGGGCCTGGGCTGGGCTGGCCGTTTCGGGCCGGATCGGACCGATTTCGACTTAACTTAGGCTAACCGGTTTGCTGTATAACAATTTTAAAATACTATATCTTGTTCTTCCTATGAGGAATTTGATTTCATAATAACTTGAGGTGTTTCACCTATTTATCTGACCACTTACGGCCAATCTCACTCATACTACTTAAAATTTAAGGTGTCTCAAAATGGAAAAATTATACTTAGCAATAATTATTACTCTGATATTTAAGCACATCTAAAAATTCTTACACAGACTTAGAATTCGATGCAGAATTTAAAAATGAAATATTTGAAAAAATAAAGTTGATGGTCGTAACTTCTTTTTGGACTACCCTGTATACATGAATTGAGCATAAAAAAATAGACATCACTTCTGGAACTCACTGTACATACATATAATATCTTATACTACTATATATATATTACAAGTGTTAAATGTAAAACATTATGTTTGTGTTTAAGTTGTTGAACAAATTTGTTTTCGGAGTTTGTATTTTATTTGATAATGAAATAAAAAATGATTCTATTAAGGTTGTTTTGTTCTATTTTGTGAGACATTTGAACGTTTCATTGAGACATAAAAGAGTTAATAAATTTATGAATTGTCATACCTATTGTCAATGTCAAGTAGGCAGGTTTTCTGGTATCGCCGAATGTGGCTTAGGCAGACTGGGTTGAATTTGGGCGGCCGATTCTGGCTAAACTTGCCTTGATAGAGCCGGGCCGGATCAGATTCGATTTGAGCTTCGATTCGACTGGCTTGGTCGGGTCTGGCCTGGTCTGACGTACCCGAGTCGCGCCTGGCCTGGTCTGGCCGGGCCATAATTGTCCAGAGGTCTGGCTTTAATTGGCCCAAACGTTCGGTGGGTTTATCTGGCCTGGCCTGGCCTGGCCTATACTCTGTCGGGCCGGGCCTGGCCTGGCCTGAATTTTTTTAAAAAGTCGCAACTCTACCACAGACCACAGGTTCCACTGGTCTACGCCATATGGGATCTTTTTTGTTATTAATCCATAATTTCCAATAAAATAAATACATGGCTTTCCTCGTGGATTTCATTTTATTAAAGGTCCCTGAAAGTTTATTATGCCACATGCAATAAAAACTACATAATCTAATTTCCAAGCCATATTTAAATCTATACATGCATGTGGTTTCAACATTTCAAATTCCCTGAGCCTTCTAATCACTCTTTCAATATGAATCCTTAAGCTTGCTATCCTTTTGCTTAGTTTTACCTGTTCTTTAGTGCTTTTAGGTCCAGATGCAATACTTGGGGGGCTTTATTAGCTTACAATTTTTAGTTGCTAACAGAGAGTCGATGTGCTTGAAGCCCCTATCTGCCATAACATCACAGTATTGTGGCAAAATGTCTATATACCCAGACTCCTTGACAATTTCGGTATCTGTTGCTCTTCCGCCAAAGCCAGTAGAAATGAAATTGACTATACCATCAGGAGTGGCACTTATCAGGTATTTTAAAGTATTACATTTTTTATATTCAGACCACGTCAATGATTGATGCAAGCTGTTAGTAGGCTTTTCAATCTGAACTTCAAAACAGTCTATGATTGACTGAACTTTCGAATGCCTTGCTCTGAATGGTATTGGTAGATTTTCTTTAAATAGATCTGGTTGTGGCCAAAAAATTAAACTCTTAAAAAAACCTGCCAAAACAGGTAGGTGTTTGGCAAACACCTTGGACACAGCAGACACACTAATTCCAAAATCTAGGGAAATACGATAAAAAGCATCATTTAAACGTACTTTCTTCAACACAATTAAAATATTTCTGTAACTAATTTTACTTTCGTTTTCCAACAATTTGACAATAAAATATGTGTCTTTTGGCAGCCCTAGATAAAATCGTGAATTGTTTTCAATCACTAACAGGGTTCTCTCTATGCTTAGTTTCTGTAAATGAGAAACTTTATAATCGACTATTGAATCACTATCTGATGAAGTGTTGCTTTGAATTTGAGAACTAGAGGGTAAGGTTGATGCTAGAGAAGATGCAGAAGATGACGGAAGAATGACACTTTTCTGTGGTGAACTCTCGGACAGATTGATTTTTTCTGGTGAACTCTCAGCAGATGATGTACTCGGTTCATTAAATAAAACCTTTTTCACAGATGATTGTGATACTTGTTCCAAATTTTCTATTTTCCTTTTTTTGCCAGTCGCTTAACTGAGATACATCTTTAGGAAATTCTTCGCCGCTTACATTTTTATGGGGCACCACGCCTTTTCTTAAAATAAGTTTCTGTTGCATTAATTTATATCGAATTCAGTTTTCACAGTCTTCTTCTAACTAAAATAAATTAATGAGTGTCTACTTCTAAATAAAAATCACAAACTTACATTAAAGTGGTCTTCACAGCAGTAGTAACCTCCTGAAGTATATTTCGGAATTTTTTCTCTTTTTACAGCAACACACCATTCTTTTCTAGTTTCATCATTAAATGGAACAGTTAGAAATATTTTGTTGGAGTTGAAAGATGTATTTTTGCATGTGGGTACAAAACAATACTTAGCTTTCTTCGACATCCTGGAAACTAATATTATTAACAGTATTAGGTACTGCAAAGTCGATTAAGTATATTCAATAATTACCTTTACAAATTACGATGTTTCAATTAACAGAACTTCTACTACTAATAAATACACTTGTAAGCAGTCACAGGCAGAGACAACAATTTACAGGTACAATATATAAAACTAAAAACAATGTGTCAGATGTTTACCCTAACCAAACAATTCAAACATAAACAAAAGTAAAGTTGTCATGTACTGACACCAACCACATAAATGAAAATATCCTAGAAATCACTAGAAAATGGAGCAAATTTTGAATTTTCGCTTAGTGACATCACATAGATATCGCACACATTAAAAAATAATTTATGGACTTAAATGAATCCAATATTAAAATTCCAGAAATACATATCTCTTCTTTTTTCAACTACTTTCGATTGCCCATTTAAAAAAAAAATTGGAAAACACCCTATTGTAATTAAACTATAAAATATGGAACATTTCTTATACCTATTTAGAATTTTTCTTAGCCTCAAAAGTTTTACTTGCTGCTGTCTGTGATTTTTATTTGTTATTGTTATCTAATTGAAGAGGCTAGGTACTGTTAAATTTCCCAAAAATTTTCAGACATCAAAATGGCGGATTCAAAATTGGTATACTCGCGCAGCTTTGATAATCGTTCCATGTATATAAATTCCTTGAGATAGACCCATTAAACCTCATTCGTATGACCCTATGACCGTATTCGTAACAAAGAGTTTTTTCAAAATATGTAAAACAATACTGGATGTTCCATTTAAAATATTAAAATTTATATCGATGTAGCTTCGTTGAATCGTCCTATAAAAAATTTAATATTTGTAAAACAAGTGTAAAAACAAAAGAAAATTGACGTGTCCGAGTAATTTTTAAAAGAAATTGTGGTTTACGAGATATTGAATTTATTCCTTACTTTACGACCACACTGTATGTACACACAAATGAACACATGTATATTTTAAGAGTTATGTGTACTGTTTTATAAACAAAGTATTTTTTTATTTCGTTGCTTTCATTACATTTATGTCTTTTTCTAAAGATTTAATAAAAACAAGGTATTTAATTTTTTTAAGGAATTTTTTTATATAACATACAGATTTTGAAGTTTTGCTCTGGTACATTATAACCCAGCTTTACTGTACATTCCTGTAAAATCCAATCCTTTTGGAAAATTGTTTTAAATTTTTTGTTGCTAAACATTTCTTTTAATATTTCTTTTAACATTTCTCTTTAAATTGTAGGTAGTATGTAGGTGCATAAGTAGGTAACGTGTCAAAGGCAATATGTTTCTAAATATCTATGCAACACTTAGACCCATCACCCGTCACATCATAAAATGCATAGTCTAGGATGTGACAGTTTCAACTTGTTTTATATCCAGTGTCCCCCTAAAGTCGTGCACAACTTCATTGTTAGGTAAACAAAAGAAATTATTAAAAATTCCCGAAACAGGTCTATTTTTGAATTTAATTTACTATTTTTTCAAATAATAATTTAATATACAGACGTCATCACAATTTTTTTTAAATGGAACACCCCACTTTTTTTCCAATTTTCGGATTGCCCTAACTGAGCTGATTCCAAAAATATACCACAAGTTGCTTCTAATTGTTACAGGGAGGACAACAATACCCAAATTATTTACAAATACTAAATTTATTTACAAATAAATACCTGGATTATTGGTAGGAGATGCCGAAAACAACTACTCCACGGGCAATATGCCCCGACTGGCGTTGCATTACATCAACATCTGTGCCCTCTATGGGTCTTTGCTACTACCTGTCTGACAATTATTGTAGCAAAGTAGTAGCAAAGACCCATAGAGGGCACAGTGTATTTCACTGTATCTCGCCACTACAAATAAATACCTGGATATCAAAAATTATCTTAGTCAAGGGTGGTTGTGGAATGTAAAACGTGTGTCTTACTTTAAATTTGAAATGATTATGTCACTGTCACACTGACATCATCAATAACCTACAAATTTCATACCTATTTATTTCAGTTGTAAAACAATAATGAACTACAAATTATGAAAAAACGGTTTTAGTAACAACAAAAACTAAATTATAGTAATTGTTGGAAATGTCCCCCGTTTTGTTCAATGCACAAGTTGACGCGCCTCCTCATGCTGTGAAAAGCGTTTTGCAGCATTTCTGGCGTTATGGTTGCACATTGCTGAACAATTCTTTGTTGCAGTTCTTGCAAATTATTTATCGGAGTTGCGAAAATCTTGTTTTTTAAGTAAGGAAATATAAAATAGTCCATAATTGTCAAACAAGGTGATCTCGGAGGAAACTCAACTTCTGCATGAAAACTTATCAGCCGGTCATGCCGGTCATCAAAAAACTCGCGGAGGAAAGCAATATTTTCTCGTGTAGTATGTGCTGTTGCACCGTTATGCTGGAAATAACCGTACCGAAGTTCATCATCGTTTAACTGTTGCACAAATTCAGCCAAAAAGTTGTGTCTGTACCTTTCTGCGTTGACGGTGAAATCGAAAAAAATTGGCCCAATTATTCTTCTGCGAGAAACTGCCATCCAAACACCAATTTTTTGAGCATGTAGTGGCGATTCAGTAAAAACATGAGGGTTATCATTGCTCCACATTCGCATATTTTCAGAATTGATGTATCCCGAAAGGTGGAACCACGCTTCGTCAGAAAAAAAAGTTAAGTCCAGAAGATCGTCATTCATTAAATTATTGACAAACCAATGGCAGTAAGCAAGGCGTCTGGGGTGGTCTGCGGGCAGAAGAGCTTGATGTGCTTGCATCTTATATGGATGCATGTTCAAGTCTTTCTTTAAAATCTTATGACATGTTCCATAAGAAAGTCCAATTTCCTGAGAAAGACTTTTCAAAGGTTTTGCAGGCTCCTCTTCCATACGTTGACGAACGTCATTGACAACTTCTTCTGTACGAATTCTTGGTCTACCAGCACCTTTTTTTATGAGTCACACAACCAGTTTCGCGAAACACTTCAACACAATTTGTAAGGCACGCATAAAAATTGTCCGGTAATATTGCCACGTTTGGGAAGTGCTCTCGAAAATTGTCCAAACACGAACGTTGACTTTATTGCCAATTTCCATTAACTAGCACACCTGTTCGAAAATAGGCTTAAATCATGAAAATTTTGTGCTGTGTGGTAAGAGGCATGATTCAAAAACTGGATTAGAAAATGTCAGCACAATGACTTGACAGATTCTGACACAACAAAACATATTCAAAAATTTAAAGTAAGACACACGTTTTACATTCCACAACCACCCTTGACCAAGATAATTTTTGATATCCCGGTAAACGTACTAAAAATTAGATCAAAGCACCACATATCATTTTAAAATGTCATTATTTTTTGCTATAATTTCTTTGATGCTTTTTTAATTTTATCTGCCTGATAGAACGTGCTCATGTATTTCTTGCAGGCAATCATTTTTAAATAAACATAAAACATAAAACACACCACAGAAATGGACAACCTCCCTACTGAAAGCTTAAGGCTTGTGTAGAGGGAGGGTACACATGAAAAAAAAGCAGACACACAACCATTCCCTGGGAGAGGTGCCATTTCTCCCCTGGTGAGATTCGAACTCGCGCCGCAATATACCCATTCTGTTAGTCACAGGCTATCACCCACCACCTAACAGACTGAGCTATCGCCGCGGCAAATAGGAACATTTGTGTGAATTAATAGTTTGTTAAGATTGTACAAGTAAATCCATTTTGAATGATTCTTCCTTAAAATATTGAGTATTTTTAAATTAATTAAAAAATATGATTCTAAGTGAAACCGAACGGATTGAAATTCTTATGATGATCGGATATGGTGATAGAATTGGAACTCATGAGGAAGTTTGTGTTCTGTTTAATGAAAGTCATCCCAATCGTCCACCAATAAATCGATCCACGGTTAGCCGAACTGAAGCAAAGTTTCGAAATCATGGTCATGTTAAAGATATGCCCAAATCTGGCCGACCGACTGTAGATGAAGAAGTGCAGTTACAAGCCCTTTTGACCATTCATGAAAACCCGCAATCCAGTCTGAGTGTCGTAGCAGATAATTAAGGAATGGGTGAAAGTACATTGAGTAGACTTCTTCACAGAAACAAGTATCATCCCTACAAAGTCCACTTAGTACAAGAATTATCTGACGATAATTTCGACAGACGCACAGAATTTTGCGGAATGATGATGGAAGAATGTCAGGCAGATCCGAATTTTGTCAAACGCATAAGTTTCTCCGACGAGGCGTCTTTTTATTTGAATGGCACCATCAATAAACAGAATTGTCGGTACTGGTCAGATCGCAATCCACATTGGATGATGGAAGCACACACTCAGCATCCCCAAAAGGTCAATGTTTGGGCCAGAATTGTTGATAATCGAATTTTGGGGCCGTATTTCTTTGAAGGAAATTTAGATGGTGCAAGATATTTGGAATTTCTTCAGTTCAATTTAATTCCTTGATTGTTCTATTTCCAAATGAAGAAGATCCAGATTTGCCCAATGAAACCATTTGGTTTCAGCAAGATGGTGCACCACCGCACTATACCATCGCTGTTCGCCGCTATTTAGATGATGTGTTTCCCCATCATTGGATTAGCAGAAGAGGACCTAAGGAATGGCCCGCCAGATCACCAGATTTAACACCGCTCGACTTTTTTCTTTGGGGTTATGTAAAAAGCAAAATATACGTCAATAAACCAAACAGTATTAACGATCTGAAGGAACGAATTCGGCAAGAGCGATCATTGGGGTTTGAGCGATCATTGGGGATGTCATTGGGAATGTACAGCAAGAATTTGTTTCCCGTCTGGCCCATTGTTTGGCAGTAAATGGTCAACAATTTGAACATTTAATTCAGGTGTTTCTGGTGCTTTGATCTAATTTTTAGTACGTTTATTTATTTGTAAATAAATTTAGTATTTGTAAATAATTTGGGTATTGTTGTCCTCCCTGTAACAATTAGAAGCAATTTGTGGTATATTTTTGGAATCAGCTCAGTTAGGGCAATCCGAAAATTGGAAAAAAAGGGGGGTGTTCCATTTAAAAAAAATTGTGATGACGTCATTACTCGAACATAGGTAACCCTCTATATTGAATTATTATTTGAAAAAATAGTAAATTAAATTCAAAAATCGACCTGTTTCGGGAATTTTTAATAATTTCATTTGTTTACCTAACAATGAATTTGTGCATGACTTTAGGGGGACACTGTATTTATTGAAATAAACCTTTTAAATAGATAGATAGATACATTTATTAATCCAATGGATCATATTTACATGATATAGGACAGGTCAGAAAAAACAGATCCAAGATAATATCACTAATAATAAATAATAATAAAATTTAGTATAAAACAATATAACTTATATATAGACATAAATGACATAAATGATTTTTCATTTAATACTGAAATGACAAAAATTCTTCTACTGAATAGAATGTATTTTCTAAGAGCAATAATTTTAACTTTGACAAAAATAACTGCGTACTGACCACATCTTTTAGGGTAGCAATAACTTTGTTGTACAAAACAGAACATATAGAGTGGATTTGATTTAAACAATTCCAGTCTATGAATCACATGCTGCAAATCCGTACCATAAGGAGTTTCATAGCTATGATTAGTATTCAATAATTCAAAATTACTAAAATTGTTCTTAACAAATTTTAACACTTCAAAGATGTAAAGCGATGGTAATTTTTTGCTGTTTAAAAACTTGTCTACATGTCTCCAACTTTTAATCCGAGCATACAACGAAGTGCTCTTTTTTGCAATATAAAAACCCTTTGCGACCAGGTGGAATGTCCACAAAAAATAATGCCATATCTAATACGCGATTCAAAGTTAGAGAAATAATAAATTTTCACAGAGTTAAAGAGAATCCACCTGGTCAATAGATTTGCTATTGTATTTTATTAGTACACTAGATGTATAGTGTGCTCGAACTGGATGAAATTGTAATACGAAAGTTTTACTTTGGTTAAAAACTAATTTTTTACTATAAAAATATTGGGATATTTTATTCAAATTTATATTAAGAGAGTTGATGGCATCCTCTAATGTTTTTTTACTAGCATTTATAGATATGTCATCTGCAAAGGAAAAAAAAAGGTTGATAAATAACTGTTTATTTCATTTGTGTACAAGATAAATAAGAGAGGACTCAGAACGCTTCCTTGTGGCACTCCAGTATTTATTATTTGTATATCAGATTTAAATCCATCAAAATCGACAAAATGTCTTTGGTTTTTTAGACACGATCTTAGTAGATCGTTAAGATCGTTGCATTTACCCCGTATCCCATAATGTTCTATGCTTTTTAACAGGATATCATGATCTACACAGTCAAATGCTTTTGACAAATTAATAAACAGAGCAATTATTTATTACCCCTGTCTAGATTTTTGTAAACAAAGTCAATCATACTGACAAGTGCAGATATTGTTGACCTATGTTTCCTAAAGCCATGTTGGCTAGGTGACAGAATTTGTCTACTTTCTAAGAATTTAATTATGGGTTTCGATAACAGTTTTTCAAGTATTTTAGAAAAGACCGATAAAATTGCTATAGGTCGGTACCTAATTTGAAAGTTCTTTATTATCACCCTTTTTAAACAACGGTATAATTTTAGATATTTTTAATATATCTGGAAATACACTTTTACTAAAACATTAATTTACAATACAAACTAGAGCCGATGATAAGTACTTTGCAAATTGCTTTATTATTTTAACGGAAAAGTCATCTGGGCCAACTGACTTCGATTGTTTTAAACCATTTATCACTTCTAATATTTCAGAGGCAGTAGTACATTCTAGGTAAATTTCATCTTTACTATAGATAGGTACTAAAGGTATTAATGCTCTATTGGCATTATTATTTTTAGATATGAGTAAAGAATTTGGTATATTTGAAAAGAAAATATTGAACTCGTTTGATATTACTAATTTATTGCTAATAACTTAATTTCTTATATTTATTTCAGTGTATTTGTTATTACTTGTGCCTGTTTTAGTTTTAAATGAATTATTGATAATTTTCCAAACAGTTTTACTTTGGCTTGCCGAGTTTAGTATGATACTATCGAAATACATCTTTTTAGCATGTTGTATTACTCGACCATAGCCTTTTTTATAGTTTTTATATTGTTCTTTATAAGTATTATTATCTCTTTGCAATTTAAATAATTCTTTCAGATGTGCAGAAGAAGTTTTTATTCCTCTAGTTATCCAATTTTTATTATTAGAGGATTCGAGACGCTTAGTAACATACTTGAAACTGAAATTGTAATAAGTTTGCAAAACATTATTAAATGCGATATATTTATTATCGACATTTTGGCCATCAAAAATACTCTGCCATAATTCCGAATTTAAATAAATGTTCTTTAAATTTTGAGATATTTCTTTTTGAAAATGACCTAAAAGTGTAAGTAGTTTGGTTGCGTGGAATGATCAGAATAGCCTGTGTCTAGAATACTTTTATGAAATAACTCGATGTTAAAATTTGTCATTATATAATCAGTAGCTGAATTAATACGAGCAGGTTTCTCAAACACTGGACTAATGTTATACGAACTTGTAACATCTAAAAGATTCATAATCCCTATTTTTACATAATAGGTTAACATTTAAATCACCATAAAGGATTAAATTATTAATTGTACTAGTTCTTGATAGTAATTCTAAGCTTTCCTCTAATTTAGATATAAAAGTCTACATCTGATTCCGGATTTCTGTAAATACAAACAATGCAGTAAGTACAATCCCTAGATTTAAACTTAATTGCGGAACATTCAAATATCAAGTCTATGCTTAATTTAACTAATTCTGGTAGCTCTGTTACGTTTGCGTTAAGAAAATTCTTGGTTAGTATCAGTGTCCCACCATGCTTAAAAGAATATCGGCAGTAGTAGCTGGAAACGTATCCAGGAAATCTTAGATATTCCATTTCTTGTAGTTCAGTCCAAGTCTCAGATGCGCAAAACACATCAATGTTTTCCTCTGCCAATAAAATTTCAATACCTTCCAGTTTATTTTTTATACATTGCGTATTAGGCCAGTCATTTAAGACATCGTAGGTCGCAAAAAATTGCAGTTCTGATTTTTTGGAATGTTGTTAGGATAGGTACCAATAGTGTGAAACCAAGTTTGCAGCTTCGAAAGACCTGTGCTAACTGCGTGGTGCTCGAAAAACCTCTTTTTTTTCGGACTTTTTTCTGTTTTTGGCTTATAACTTCTAAATGGCGAATCCTACGGAAAAAGTCGCCCTGTAAAATTTTAAAGTAGACAAAATTTACTACAATTTGAGTGCAACCTCAGCTCCATAGGTCTAATAGGTCCCGAGATACAGCACTTCAAAAATTGTCCATTTTTTCCAAAAAGTTCCAAATTGTTGTTTTAGCCGTCTTCCCAGCCGAATATCGGCTAAAATACTCAGCCTACGAGGAAAGTAATGGGATATGAAGTTGTAGAGCAGTTATTTAACTTTAATTTAAGCATAAGCGGAGCACTGTAGGGCCAACAGTTCCCTTGTTATCAAGAAATAACAAAAAATTAAAAGGAAAATGGGATTTTTCAGGAAATGGAGCCTGACGAATTGCAGGACTTTTGTAAAGGATAAGAAAGACATAAACTCAGTGGAAAATGGTTTTAAGGTATACATTTATCAAAATTATATCAAAATTGTATAAAAATATTTTGGTAGTTTGGGAGACCTTGGACATGAAATGTTAAACGTAAAGTGATGGCGGGACCTCAACTGACTCCTGCCACAGAAATACAGAGCACACTGTAAATTAGTATTTATTGCGTAATCAATTTTATAATAAATTACAACGAAGGATATGTAATATTAGGCTTACCTTTACGCACTTATCGAGATAGTAGTGTTCTTTTGGAAGGCCCAGGTTCGTCAGACGGCTCTTCTTGGGGCTCCGGAGAGTCCTCTGTTGTCTGATTACATCTACTACTAGATACTAGTGGTAAAGGGTCGTCAACGTCATCTTCATCCGACTCTGCCATGTCTAAGGGAGGAGTATTCAGGCAGGTCTTCCCCTGACAAATTTTGCAGAGAGCAAAGCATTTCAATCCTGCTCTCTGGCAGGAGCCGCTCCCTCCTCCGCACCCTTTCTGGCACCTGCAGGACAGGAATTTCAGCAGGGTTAGCAGCGCTTATTCCTTGGTTGAGGTCACCGGTGTCGACCCCTGCTGGCTTTTTGTCCACCCCCAGTTGGTGGGCTCTTCTTTCTCTAATCCCAACCACGTCTGCACCTGGTAGTAGGTTCTGTAGGAATGTTGGGCAGCAGCCTCTTCGGTTGGGGGCAGACGAGCGAGGTGGACTTTGGCGTTGGCAGCAGATCGGACAAATATCCCATAACGCAGGAAGTGGAGAGAGTCGTCTTCTCTCTGCAAAATTTGTCAGGGGAAGATCTGCCTGAATACTCCTCCCTTAGCAGTGGCCGAGTCGGATGAAAAAAATGACGTCGACGACCCTTTATCACTAGTATCTAGTAGTAGATCTAACCAGATAACAGAGGAGTCTCTGGAGTCCCAAGAAGATTCGTCTGACGAACCTGGGCCTTCCAAAAGAATACGACTCTCTGGCTAAAGCTTCGGTTTCCTAGGAAGCGGTGCCGTCTTTTAACGGCCGCCAAAATACGGTGGGTGACGTCACAAAAAACGGTTTTATGATAAGGAAAATAGTTTTAAAATTATAAAACTTCTTCACCGCTATACAAAAGACACCGCAAAAAAACATTGATGAACTGATTCGTACCGTATGACCCACCGCTTCAAATAAGACGGCACCGCTCTGTTACGTTACGGTGTGCGCTACCGCTCTCTTGGGAAAGACTTCCCTTATTATACACGACACCGTTTTTTATGACGTTACCCACCGTATTTTGACGGTCGTTAAAAGACGGCACCGCTTTCTAGGAAACCGAAGCTTAAGTGGGAGAAGGTAAGCCTAATATTACATATCCTTCGTTGTAATTTGTTATAAAATTGATTACGCAATAAATACTAATTTACATTGTGTTCTGTATTTCTGTCGCAGGAGTCAGCTGAGGTACCACCATCACTTCACGTTCAACATTTCACGTCCAATGTCCCCCAAACTACCAAAATATTTTTTATACAATGTTGATATAATTTTGATAAATTTATACGTTATTATTAATTGAACTGAATTTCATTTTGCATGATATAAAACCATTTTCCACTGAGTTATGTCTTTCTTATCCTTTACTAAAGTCCTGAAATTCGTCAGATTCCATTTATTGAAAAATCCCATTTTCCTTTATTTTTTGTTATTTCCTGATAACAAGGGAACTGTTGGCCCTACAGTGCTTCGCTTATGCTTAAATTAAAGTTAAATAACTGCTCTACAACTTCATGTCCCATTACTTTCCTCGTAGGCTGAGTATTTTAGCCGATATTCGGCTGGGAAGACGGCTAAAACAACAATTTGGAACTTTTTGGGAAAAATGGACAATTTTTGAAGTGCTGTATCTCGGGACCTATTAGACCTATGGAGCTGAGGTTGCACTCAAATTGTAGTAAATTTTGTCTACTTTAAAATTTTACAGGGCGACTTTTTTCGTAGGATTCACCATTTAAAAGTTATAAGCCAAAAACAGAAAAAAGTCCGAAAAAAAAAGAGGTTTTTCGAGCACCACGCAGTTAGCACAGGTCTTTCGAAGCTGCAAACTTGGTTTTAAACTATTGGTACCTATCCTAACAACATTGCGATTTTTGTGTCTACGGTGACTGGCCTATATTATGATGCACCACGCATTGATATTACTTAATGCGGCAAGAGTTCTCTCCTTGATTTGGTCGAGTTTGTTATAATAATGACACTTTATTGAAATAGGAATTCCTAATACACACATATATACACACATACATACAATTTAACAACTCTATAGATTTAATTTTCTAAACCTTATCCACTAAATAAATACAATAACAGGAACAATTAGTGTAACAAGGGCAATTATTTGATTTTGCAGAGTGATTTATATCATAACTTGTTTTAAAGGTCTTATTTGATTGAGTGCAATTTGCACATTTGCTAATTGTGGAACTACAAACTTTTAATTTATGACCTTCCGCACACATGTTGCAAATGGGAAACTTGCTCATGCAATTTGTAGAAATTATGGCCAAAACTGCAACATGTATTGCAACATTTTATATGATATGAATCATCAAACCGACATTTGGTCCAATCAACATAAAGATAACCTTTCCCAAGTACAAAGGATCTTGTTTCTGGATGAATAGATACGATAAGGTTTATTTTGCCGTTGTAATTAATTTTACGTACAATTTTAAACTGAAATTTTGCATCAGTTGAAGTAATATTATTTGCCGTTATGATATCATCTACCAATGCAGTATCATCTTGTAATTATAATTTTTTTCTGTACCATAAATAATTATTTTTGGATTCATTGGTTTAGAAACACAAAGATCATAATTATTTTCAGGATAAGATTCTAGAGTTCCTTTTAATTTCGTTATGGATTGTGTATTTTCACAATTTACTAAGACTCCGTTGTTGGTTGGTTTGATACGGTTTACAGAAATTAATAGTTTTGCCGGATTTACAGTTGGTTTTATTTTTTTGTAAAGATCATCTGGGCTTTCAGTGGAGTTTTTTGATTTTATAAACAATGTATTATTTCATTGTGACTTTTTAGGTTTAGCCACTGAACTATAACTATTCTATTTACCTCTGCTGAATGGATTTCACTTTGGATAGGAACTGCTATGTTTTGCTGACCTACCCTATCAGTTTGTTTTTACTTGGCAATGGATTATTTACTAACAAGGCTTTATCTTGCATTTGGTGTAGATTCTTTAGTACTGCATCTAACACGGCCTGCTTCTCTCGTTCAATGATATAAAATTCTGCAAATTTTAAATTTAGTATTTTTTCCACTGCATTTGTGATGGCTTGAGAAACATTTTCTCCATTGCAGCATTCGCACAACCATTTTATAGATTTATAGTATTTTACAGTTTTAGTCACACTTTTTTTAAATCACTGCACTCAACGTGAAACACAGATGCACATAAACCATCACATTTCATGGAGTTATCATCCGTAATAAATTTACAACACTTTTTGCAAGAGAGGTCGGACGAGTTGTATTCACTTTCCGCCATAGCGATATCGAAAATAAACATTTTTATATTTGCATCCACACATGATTTATTTATACATTTCATAATTTTTAGGTATGATTTTAAAGTTGAAGAAGCAACAAGAACTTCTGTATATGGCACTATTTTAGTAGGACGGGACAAAGCCCTCATTGAAAACTGTTCCATCAAATTTATAGATGAAATTATGAGAATAGAAGAACCAGTACCAATAGCTGAAAGAAATGATAAAAACCAAATAGTAACTCCACGTAAGACAATATATAAAATATGTTTATTGTAATATAATGTAAGAAAGATGGGAAAACAATGTGACTTATGCAGTAATGCAATTATCTATATTATTTTAAGAAAACATATCTTATGCTTTATAACTTTCATTATACATTCAATCTGTTTTTATACAGTGTTGAACCACTATTTTATATTTTTACTAATTTCAAACAGAACTGTAGCATATGGTCAGTTAATACTATCATATTATTTTTTACTTCACCAAAAAATTTAGAAAGGGTCTATTTCTGGCAAGTATAGTATACAGGGTGTCTTACGGTGACCACCCATTAGAATATTTCAGAAACTACTTCGATTTGAATTTTGAAAATTTGGGATATCGGGTTTCTGGGTATGTCCTCAAATAAAATAATGCCGACCATGTAGCACTTCTGGTTATACCTACCGGAAGTCGCCATCAACTTGCTTATTTTAAATGGAACACCCTATATATTACTGCAATTTTGGATTCTATATAAAATTCTAGGTGGATTTTCATCAAGTTTTCCTCTTCCTTAAATTAACCGTTTTCGATGTTTCATTTTTTTCAAAGAAATTAAGAGAAACAGTAACTAGCTTAAAACCAGTGTCTTACAGTAAGATAGATAAAGCAACAATATTTATAGGAGGGATAGATAGACCCTAAGCTTCCCAACCATACTTTTAAGGTGGCTTAATTGCATACAAGGTGGTGGAAATTTAATGCCGAGTTAAGTTAATTTCAAACAATCATAAGTTGGTTTTTTAAACGGAACACCCTGTATGTTTTTCCATAGTCTGGTGCGCAATATTATTCTCTTTTGAACAGTATCATGGTTCCCTATGTCTATATCTTCTAGTTTTTAAGTTATCTACTCTTTTTGTGTAATCACCTAAAATCATTTAATTTCATGCGAAGATGACCGTGAAATTCTTAGCTGAACTTCAAAACAAAGAACTAATCTGTCATCAGTTATTTGTTGTCAATCTAACACCCATGGAGGGGGTTTAATTAAGTACTGTTTAGGTATATTTAAAAAATGGAAAATGAAAACACGTATCCAAATGCTGACATTCTAAATTTTTTATGTATTTATTGCGAATGTAACAAAATAATGAATAGAACTTGCAGTTGCAAAGTATTTAATGAGAGATAGGTACCCTAATTTACCAACAATGAGTAGACATTTTAGTTTTTTTTAAGAAGTTACAAATGTTACAATAATCGGTAAAAACATGAAATTAACAAATATGATCTTAAAAATATTGAATACCTAATTAGTAAATAACGTGTAACAGTGACAAGAATGAGAATAATAATAATAATCGTCATCTAATACAGTTAGAAATACTAATTTCCACATTCAATATTATCCCCATCGATATTAAACAATTGTTTATCCTTCCGATAAACTCATCTTTAATAGCTCCTGATATTTGGGCTGCAGGCAAAACTTCAAATGATCTTCTTATTCGGGCAACTAGATCTTCTTTTGAATTCATTGGTTTGGAATATACTTTTTGTTTTATTGCACCCCAAACATAAAAATCTAGCGGTGAGAGGTCTTGAGATCTTGCTGGCCAATTCTAAGGTCCTAAACGTCTCATCCATCAGTCCTCGAACATCTCATTAAGTTGTCGGTCAACTACATTTCCACAGTGAGGTGAAGCACTATCTAATTGGTACCAGCAACTTCTCAATTTATCTAATGGAAGATCGTCCAGCAAATCTGCTGTGACAGTTTGCAGGTATCTTTGCGTATTTAAATTATCCTCGTAGCTAAGATAACGAACTTGAAAGTCTTTAACTAAACAAAATGTTAACACTAAATTTATTTTGAATTTTTCTTTCTGAATGACATGTGGATTTTGAGAAACCCGATTACACCAACTTGTTAAAAATACCTTTTCTGCTAAATTTACATTTATCTGTCCAAATGATTTTACGGAAACAATTAGGATCTCTTGTTCTAGTTAAAATCATTTCACAAAATTGTACACGTTGTTCAGCATCTCCTGGTTGAAGTGCAGAAACAAGATTGAACTTGAGTGCATGAAGACCATTATTTGTTAAAATTTTTTTGGATGGAAGATCTTGAAACGCCTAAATCCTGTTCTGCAGCATGAATTGGGAATTCGGGATATGCATAAAAATATGCCAAAACATTTGATTATGTTACTTTTATCTGAGATTATAGACTTTGGCAAAACCTTAGCTGCAGAAATCTGACCATTTTCTAACTGATTTCTTAAAATTCTTCTTAATATCTCTACTCATTGTTGGTAAATTAGCATATCTATCATTAAATACTCACACAGGTAAGTAACCATGCATAAACGTAGAATCGGCGATCGCGAGAGGGATCGTCAATGATTTTACAATTGTTTTTTAATAGTAAATATTAAATACTATTGTAAATAGTGTAGTAAATATACATATGTAACAAATATGTGTATAAATTTTTGTTTTTGAATATGCAAATCTGAAACTTTGTATTCACTAAAATTGAATACAAAGAATAAAATTGATTTGTACTTTTAGTTTTATAATTATTATTTTCAGCCCTTAAAACATAGCCGCCCATGGCCCATGCCGTTGGGCACTGTGACAGGAAATTTCATGAAATTTAGGTTGTGTTTTTTGTTATTCTTGGAAACGACTATTTTATATACTGACAAGTAGGCAATTACGTATCTATACATATTTGATCGGAGAAACCACCTCTATGGTTGTTAGACTGACAACAAATAACTGGTGACGGATTAGTTGTTTGTTTTGAAGTTTGGCTAAATTCATAGCCATCTTCGCAAGAAATTACATGATTTTAGTTGATTACACAAAAAAGAGTAGATAACTTAAAAATTAGAAGAGATAGGTATAGGGACCCATGATACCGTTCGAATGGGGATAATATTGTGCACCAGACTATGAAAACACATAGAGGGTGTTCAATTTGAAAAAACAACATATCATGGTTGGAACTTAACTCGGCATTAAATTTCCACACCCTGTATGCAACTAAGCCACCTTGAAAATATGAATGGAAAGCTTAGGGCTCTGGCCATCCCTCCTATGAATATTGTCGCTTTATCTTTCTTACTGTAAAATACACTGGTTTTAAGCTAGTTACTGGTTTTAAGCTAGTTACTGGTTCTCTTAATTTTTTTGAAAAAAATAAAATATTCCAAAAAAGGTTAATTTTAGGAAGAGGGAAACTTGATGGAGCTGATGGAGGAAAATTGCAATAATATATAAGGTGTTCCATTTAAAATAATGGAAAACTGCTTAAGAGGGGGATTCGGAATATTTGAGACTGCAGACCTATTTTTAAAAATAGTTTTCATCGTTACAATGACATGGGGCGATAAAAATTAGTTTGTAGGTAGAGATAAAGGTGTGGAATAGGTACTGACAAAGTTTCAGAGCAAAGATTCGTTCTGAAACTATGATATAAGTTTTTTAATTGGGTATACATTTTTACACTTTTCGTCATGGATCGCGTAGAAAAGATGTCATTACCTAAGTTACATAACATGAAGCAAATTCTGAAAATACAACTGTCTAGAATTATTCCGATTTTCCAAAAACTATTTTCAAAGTTTTCATTTGACGTTAGAGCGTTGGTTAACAGTTAAATGACAGACAATTTGTCTGTCATTTTGAACCATTCCTGGCTAAATCTTAGTTTGGCACTTACCTCGAAGATAGCACTACAATCGTATAGCACTGTATTTGTAAACATAAGATACAGATAACTGTATAGTAAATATTTTTATTTTTATATATAGTGTCCCAAAAAATGCGTGTTCTTGAAACAATTGTAATAATACAAGTGACTATTATATTTCATTGTTGGGCGATATAAATAATTTATTGTGAATTATTAAAAAAACATACATTTTTTTAAATGTAACACCCCGTATTTTTGCTGTTAAAAGATTAAGGACAATTAGTTGATTTACCCACATAAGTTTTGCCGGTGTTTGTGGTTTTTGAGAAAAAAGTCTATTCGGTGCATCCCGTAGAGGCAACCATAAAAAGTTAATAAAAAGATTTCTTCACAAAATACTGGTATAGGGCTTTGCAATAACAAAAATTTTATTAACGTTTTTTTCGAAAACTCGTGAGTTCTTGTGAAATTTTTACCGCTGCTGATTGTCAAGATTATGAATAGAAATTTTCTGCAAGTGTAAATATGATCCACCTCTATCTACAGATATGTCCAGAAAACGAAAACTATTATAATATAGAGAGTGTTCACCAAACTTAAATAAACTTCATGATTTTCAGGGCGTCAGTATACCCAGTATACTTTAATATTTTTTAATTGTCCAGTCATTTATATTTAATTAGTCATATACTCGTACCTACTCTTTTCTGGTTTTCGAGTTATTTGACATTTTTGCTAGTGGAGTAAAATAATATTGTCGAGTGTTATTCTTGCTGTTCATGACTGTTTACTCAAAACCACCATATGCGAAATTTGAACAAAAAATATACAGGCCGTTTCTTTCTACACAATATCAAAGTTAAGCAAAATATCAAATTTGAAAGGCACTAGACGAGTTTAGAGAATTTCGGATGGAATATTGAAAATGGAAAACTAGTAGTTGTATTCACAACTGAAGCAATATTACCTAAGGATCCTTCTGTTCTAGTTGTACACTTGTAGTTGTAAAAAAGGTATGTCAAAGTAATTACTGTAAATTTTTTCGAAATCGGCACTAAAGAACGTTGAAATCGGTAGTAAAGAACGAGAAATAATCAGTAATCCATTGTTTTACGATTTTTTCAAGTGGGCGGAGTGATAGATAAACGTCAAATTAACACACAACAAGTGTCGTGCAGTATTTGTGGCATAATTTTGTATCATTAAAATGCAAAGTAAGAGCATTTTTCTCTATTAAAAAAACACGTAGTGTGTACCTAGACACTAAAGTTTCTTTGTATTCCTCATGTGGTTTATTTGCCTCGGCCCACGGGCAAATAAAATCCATATTCGTGATTAAAAGTTTAACTTTAGTGCCTTGGTATACAACATAACAATTAAATTAAAAATTTGTTATTTTACGGTGTACAGGTTCTACATGTTCCTACAAAAAAAAAAAGATAAAATGTATAGTGGGGCCTGAAAATGTATGAATTAACATGTGCCAATACTGGTGACAAAACTTTCGCCCCGTATTTGCCCCTAGGGATAATACGTTACCTGTCGATGAAATATTATAATATGTGACAAGTTCTGACAACAAAGGTACAAAGGTTTTCAAGTTATGAAGTGGTAAATTATATAACAATTATGTCGTTTCAGGACGAGCGTTTATTTGATACGGTGATCCATTTGAAAACATTGCGATCGGTGATGTTTAAATGGGGAAAAAAAATATTTGTGATAAAAATATCCACATGAGACTTAAGCAGATTGTTGCTCAAGTGGCTCGGTTGTAAAAAATACAAAAATAATGTTTTGCTAATTTTTTAAAAATCATCCCCCAGCACCCCCTGCGCAGTACGATTTTCGGACGTCCAGTCAAATTTGCGTTCTTAAGGGTTGGACAATGATTCGAAGTGGTCCTTACATTTTACCAACAAAGTGCAAATGAAAATCTTTTCTAGAAGGCTTTTGATGGCTGGTAAACTCTATTAGGATTACGAATTTTAAGATACTACTATTGGTTTTTTGTATATTTGATAGATGGGTATTTTTAGTGCATGAAATAGGTATGCGGCAAAATTATTTTTCCTTTGAAATTTAATTTTATTTTTGAATGTTCAATGAAATACTGATTACTATCGTGCAATGGAATCGTCGACCTTATATCTGCAACATTCACAGGAGCAGTTTTTTTTGATTATTCAAAAGGTATTATAGTCACAGCTATTACCAAACTATTACATTACACAGAAAACTGCTTAAATTGATGTTTGGTAGGTATGTTTATATTTAATTCTTTTCTTACAACGTAAAATCCTTTCTTATTTTTTACTATTTTTTACCGTGTCAGTATCCCTCGTTCGCACTCCGCAATGAAGAATAAATTTCTAGCCGCTTATGCTTTTCGTTATTTGGGACAGTATAAAAATAAATACAATATACACCATCTAATATCAGCGCCATCTAATCGTAAGTAGTATTACTTGCTAGGGAATCAACTGTACTTTATTCTTGTGGAAATCTACTTTAGTCACTAAAAATTTATTCTAAATAAATTCAAAAATTGACACCAGAGAACCTTGCGGCCATTTGAGTAAATAGAGCTTTCGAATCCCCTTCTTAACCCAAAGCAGTACTGGACACTTTGAGGACTCTGTATCTTCATGTTGTGCTGAGAATTTATTATTGTTATACAGGGTTATTCAGAACTTATATCTCTAAAACTTTGAGGATATGTGCATCCTTCAATAAGAAATCGATATCACCAAAAAAATGTATAATAAAAGTCTTAGGATTTCCCGTAAACAATGTTTAAAGTTATACCATTATAAAGGACTACGTAGATGGGCAACTGTACTTCAACGACAATCTGATTTACCACATTCCTAAGAATGTGGTAAAAAAAGTAAATACGTTTTTGTACCTAGAACGCCTGGGCGAATAGAGTTGGAGTGGGGATAATCTCTATTGTCTATTCAGTCATCAGTCTAGGTGTGTACTCTTTGTGTGCCGATGTTTTACTTATCGTAGGAGTGTTAAACTGTAAAATTTTCAAAATGGGTCATGTGTACAGTAATGCTGTGTTAATGGACTGTTACCAGTGGATTATCAATTACGAGTTAGGTTTTGTGAGTGGTTGTTGCAGCAAAATGCTGAAAATCCCCAATTTACGTATTAATTTGCGTTTACAAGATCAACAACCAGGAGGAACATTCGCTTTAGTGTGGCAAAATTGGATAAGGCGTGCCCAAAAGTGTGTAGAAGTCGAGGGACAAAATTTCAAACAACTTTTGTAACAAGGTATGTGCAAAGTTTTTATAAATTTCATGTTTCTAATACCTAGTAATCAAGTAGCGCAATTCTTCAAAATTAGTGTAACAAAATTTTATTCATATCAAAGACACGTCACTTTGGTCACATCTATCTATCTTTAAGTTTATTTTAAAGTAAAAACGCTGCAAATTTTTTTGCGCCAGGTGTCTGTATACTCTCAGAACTTCCGAAGTTTTTTTCGTGCTAGCCAGTTTGCATTGTCAATCCCAAGGTCACTCCATTACAGTGGACCAGTATCCAGCGGCATGCAATGAAAAATTTTTAAATAGTTCTCAGAAGCCGCCAAAAAATTTTTTTTTGCATTACGACATTTCTACATGTATGTTAAACATCCCCAAATTTTATTATGGATAAGTTCTGAATAACACTGTATACATACACGTACATATTAAAAATATATGTCTTTATTTGACACCACTTTTATTTGGTTTTTTTTCTTCATATTTTGTCTCTATTAAGAATAGAGAAAAATGCCTAGTTAAAAGAAAGTTCCCGAATTATAAAATATCTTTTTTACTGCCTTATATTTAAATTTAAAAATATAATGAACATACAATATCTAGTATTTATTTCTTCAATGAAATACAAAAAAGAGGACTTTCAGCCAGATACATGGACATAGATCTTACATTTCATCCGAATTTTCGGACTTTTTCAAGGTTACCTAATAGCTAAAAATAATGCTTTTACATAAGTATTAAATTAGATTAGTGACAGAATAAATATGCAAAAAGTGTTTTCTTACCAGATATCAATTTCCTATTTTAATTTTATTATATGGGTTGGTTGTATTTTGTTTTTGGCATCTTTTTTATTGTTTAAGAATACAATATATGTGTAGTTTGAAGAGTTAAGCAGAGAATGATTGTGCACTAGGTTAGGTTAGGTTAGGTTCAAAAGTGAGTGGGCCGAAAACCAGACCCTCCACCGCGACCATGTGGTCTATTGTGGCTCACACCTACTTATATTTCACCCAACAGGTCCAGCTTCTTAATGTAGCTGGTCACCTTATTGGGTGAGAATTTGTTCAGATCCTCTGGCAGAAGTTGTCCTTTGCCAAATAATGAGTATCTGATCCTTTCCTCAGCGGGGCAGGTGCACAATATGTGTTCTGCCGTTTCATCATCTTCTAAGCATAGGCGGCACTCAGCATCTTCTGCTAGGCCGAATTTGCACAGATGATAGTGCACTATTTCGTGTCCCTGTTGATGTGATTCTTTTCGAGAGCAGATAATTAAGAACTGAGCATTATTGCTGGTCTGAATGACAGAGTTATTGTAAACATTCTCATGACTCAAGAAAGCTATTGAGAGGAGGTTTTACAGTTTGTACATATAGAGGATGTTTAAAAAAATTTCTATTGAATAAAATTGCGATACATGTTACTTAGATTATCTATATCTGTTTGATAATGTAGTATTTTTTTGTTGTGTTGTATTTCAGCCATTTCCAAAAACATACGTTTTTTGGTATTTTTTTCTTTATGCAGTATAGTTGTATCCGGAAAGTTAAAATTGTGTAACGTATTTACGGTGTGTTCAGTTAATGCTGTGCTGCATGATTTATGGAGTTGCTATGCAATTTTGAATTGATAATTTATGTTGATTTATATGTTTTTTTTAAATGTTGGGTTTTTCCAATGTAAAACCTATTACAATCTAAGCAATAACCCCTATAAATAACATGGGTTTGATGACCGCGCCGTGCCGGCGAAGTCAGCCAGTCTTAATCAGGCAGCAATCAAGAGCAAATAAGCAATACTTTAGTGAAATAGTTGCGATTTTTTAAGTGTTTTATTGTGTCTGAAGCGTTAAATAAAGGTTTATTTATTGTTGTTAAAAGTCTCACTTATCTTTAGAATCCCGGAAGGAGTAACAAATTGGTGTCAGAAGTGAAGGATAGGTGAGTGAAGATTTCGAGTTTCATGGTTAATACACATGCAATGAATTAAATCAACCAACATATACAAGATAGCGGATAGTGAAAGTTGTCAGTTATCTGCTCCTAAAGAAAATTTAACTTTGACCTGCAAACATTGCTTAAAAAAGGTTAAAAACAAGGTCACATATGTAAAGTGTGGTGAATACTTCCATCCAGCTTGTCTCAAGCAAGCCAGTGAACTAAAGAAGTCCGAATGTAGATATCAGATTGAATTAAAAACTGTAGACACAGTAGATAGTAGGGAGATTACTGAAGAATATTACCTAAAGGAGGAAAACAAACTACTTAAGCATACTATAGCAGATAAGAACATCATAATTTCTGAAAAGTGTAAAGTGATTAGCTTACTTGAAGAAAAAATTACTATTCTCGAAGGAAAAATTGCCTCCTTGTCAGTAAATGATAAAATAATATCAGCTGTGAATCACGACATAACATCCAGTCCCTTAAAAAACTGGACACAAACAGATAAAGTAAATGAAACAAAAAAGTTATCCTCAAAAGAAAAACATTCACAACAGATAAATATCAGAATGGGTCTATACAGGGTGAACCAAATACCCAGACAAAACAATTATCATATGAGATAATGAAAGTTCAAACCGAACAAAAGGTGAACGAAATTATAAATCTTGGGAATAATGAACCTTTAAGAAAGATGTCCACTGCAGCTGTATGCAATATCACTAGCAGTGCTATGAACTCAAGTAATGAGTTTTCCACAGTAACAAAGAGAAAAATTAAAAAAAACATGAACATTGGAAGTGGTGAAGGTGACAATGATTTCAAGGGGGTAGAAAAACCCAGTAAGAAAATCTGGCTCTTCTTATCGAGAATACTGGACAATGTAGGGGAAGACAATATAAAAAGTTATATTCAGAGACGCACTGTTACGTTGGCAATGTTGGTAGTATTGCATGTTGAAGAAAAATGAGTGGCAGGATCGAGTTTTGGCGGTAGAATTTTCTAGGGCAATGATTGCACAATGTATCGTAGAATGTAGACTTGTATTATAATGTTATGGTTTATGAACTTGTAAAGAAAACTGGAAGTGAGGAATAAACATTTGTCATAAACATAAACGAGTGGATTTATTTATAGAGATCACCTCCCTATAGATTCAGGTGTGGAGTTGACTGCATGTTGACCGCCTTCTGGGATCACCGGCTGCTGGAGTTAAGGAGACGTGAGTTTTGTTGTTGGCGTATTGGTGGCAAGCAGACTCCATCTAGAAGAACAAGAAGAAAAACTTATGAGACTAGAAAAATGTTCTCGTAGAAGAATTCGAGATGTTTTGTCAGTCAGGAAATTATCAACCTGAAAGTCAGGAGGCAGAAGCATACTTAAATAGTTCCAAGAGAGAAATTTATGCTGGCAAGAATAGTCAGAGAAGAATGGAGCCCTTAAATAACGATGTTATCAACAAGTTGTTGGAGTAGAACACATTAATGTTGAATTTGTTGACAGGCAGACTCAGTGCGGGTGCAGGGCAAGTAGACGACAGTGTTGAAACCAGACAAAAGGTAGATTGTTCAAACACAAAATTTTAACATTATGCCGGACTTAAGCAAGACTATTGACAAATTTAGTGGTGAAGGTGATCAATATGTGCTCGCAGATGGCTTGCACAATTAGAGACAACTAGCAGACTACATTCTTGGCCTGATGCTTTCATATTTGAAACAGCCCGAAGTAGCTTAACTGGTGCAGCCAAATTTTGGTACGAAGGCAGGATAAACCATATAACTGACTGGTCCTCTTTTAAGGCAGCCTTCAAGAAGACATTTCTATTCGAAAAAAGTAAGACTGAAAGTTGGAGAGAAATGCAAAATAGAAACCAATTGTTTTCAGAGTCCCTTAGCACTTATTTTCATGAAAAGGTAAAATTGTGCCGAGAGCTAGAACTTGACTTCGAAGAGATCAAGCAGCAGGTTGCTATTGGTCTATTGTCAAAAGACTTGAATGATTTTGTCCTATCCAAAGATCATGCGGATGAAGACAAGTTGTACAAGGACATAATTATGAAGGATAAAGTAAATCAGACGAGGAAGGTTAAAGTTAGTAACGAGAAGAACAGAGGGGCTAATAGAAATGAAGATAGACGACACATTCCAGAAAAGAGAGAAGAAAACAACCGAATGAATCACGGGAAAACTACTAGCAGGGACAGTTACCAATCCCAGGCTACCGGAATCGTGAGATGCTACAACTGTAACGAAGAAGGACACATCAAGACTAGATGCCCAAAACTGGTGAGGGAGAGAGGAAGCTGTTATGGGTGTGGAGGAACCAACCACCTATGGAGGGATTGTCCACATGCGAAGAGAGAAGGGAATCCTCACAGTTCAGCTACAATGTTAATTAATCCTGTTATGTATAAGGAGGGTGTATCTCTACTAATAAATTTGAATTGAAGCTTAGATTCTATAGTTGATTTAGGCAGTCCTATTTCAATGTTGACTGAAAATTTGGTACCTGAGCATCTGATATTACCTTATGAGGAATCGGGAGTTCTGGAAGGTATACATAAGTCGAGATTAAATGTTAGGGGTTTATTTTATGACAATATTAGTATTAATGATAATGTTTACAATATAAAGTTTTATGTCGTTGATGCAGGAACTATGTCATTTCTGGGTTTATTAGGCAGATACTTTATATCTCATCCTAACATACAGCATGTTATTTTTGAAGTAGATTCAGTGAAAATTGTTCCAAATTCTGGGCATATAGATTTTTTAACCAATGAAGTGCTTCTTGTTGACAACGTTGCCAGTCCATCGGTTGATTTGGAGGTAAATCCGAAGTTGTCTCCAGCCGTGGTATCTGAAACAAAACAGACTTTTAAACATTATTATTTAGAGGGGGAGAGACCTGAAAAACCGTGTACAGATTTCAAGATGCATATTACTTTAAATCGAATTAAACCTTTCACTTTTCGGGCAAGACGATTATCATTTGGTGAAAAACGAGCGGTAGAAGAGATCATTAAATAAAAATATTATCAGGGAAAGTAATTCTCCTTATTGTTCTCCGATAGTACTCACCAAAAAGAAAACGGGAATATCGTATGTGTGTAGATTTTAGAACTCTAAATAAGTTTATTGTTCACGACCCTTTTCCTCTACCACTTATCGATGATCACTTAGATTGTTTAAAAGAAAAGAAATATGTCACAAAATTGGATTTATGGAATGCATTTTTCCATGTAGCTTTAGACGAGGCTTCTAGGGAATATACATCATTTATTACGCCTCTAGGTCAATACGAGTTTTGCAGAATGGCATTTGGGTTGTGCACGAGCTCAGCCGTTTTTTATAGATTTGTTAACATAGTTTTTAGGAATCTTATTAGAACTAGAAAGGTCCTTATTTATTTAGACGACATCAAGATAACAACTAGTACCATAAAGGAGAATCTAGATATATTAAAACTAGTATTTACTTTACTCATTGAAAATCTTTTAGAACTTAGATTAGATAAATGTGTCTTTTTGATTACTAAGATAAATTTTCTAGGATATCATGTTAATGAAAGGGGTATAAGTCCAAATGGGGAAAATATTGGTATAAAAAATTATCCGATACCCAATAATGTTAAGGAGGTACACGGGTTTATTGGTTTATGTAACTATTTTAGGAGATTTGTTCAGAATTTTAAAGTTATTGCAAAACCGCTTTATGATTTACTGAGGAAGGAAAGATTATTTAAATTTGGGGTAGAACAACTTAAAGCTTTCGAGCAAATAAAAGATAAATTAACTGAGCAACCGATATTAGCAATTTATTCGCCTTTAAATGAAACCGAACTGCACGGTAACGCCAGCAGTTTGGGGTTTGGATCAATATTGCTACAGTAAAAAGGGAGATGGTAAGTTCCATCCAGTATTCTTTTTAGCAAACGGACGACGGATAGTGAATCTAAATTCCATAGTTATGAGTTAGAGACTTTGGCAGTAATCTACTCATTACGTCGTTTTCATATTTATTTACATTCTATTCCTTTCAAAATAATAACAGACTGTGACAGTTTTCGTCTCACTCTAGCAAAGAAAGAAATTATTCCTAGGATTATGCGGTGGTACTTAGAACTTCAAAATTACCAATATACAATCGAACATAGGAGCAATGTACGCATGCAACATGCAGATGCTTTGAGTAGAGCTAATAACATTTTAGTACTGCAGGGAAATTCATGCGAGCAAACATTAGCTTTGAAACAAAACACGGATCGGGATCCGCGGGATGATGTTAGAAGCTGAATTAGAAATAAAAGAACATCCTTTATTTGAATTGAGAAATAATTTAGTGTATCATAAAGTAAAATATGGAATAGCTTTGTATGTACCTGAAGCGATGGAATTTAATATTTTGTATACGTATCATAATGAAATTGGACATTTTGGGGTTGATAAAACGGTCGAACTAATTTCACGCACTTACTGGTTTGCTCATATAAGTCAAAAAATTAAAGAGTACATAAGTAACTGTCTAAAATGTATCAAGTTTAATCCAAAGTCGGGACCGAAGGAGGGATTTCTGCATAACATCCCAAAAGGAAACTTACCTTTTGAATATATACACATTAATCACTATGGACCATTAGAAAAAACGGGTAAGAAGAATAGATATATTTTTGAAATCATAGATGCATTTACAAAGTTTATTATATTTTTTCCTTGTAAGGGCCAGTTGTATAAACGTATTCTGATCTGCGGTTCAATAGATCTAAGTTCAAATTTTGAACCGAGTTAATTTTAGTTTATAAAGGTTTTTACAGTGATATTCTGACCTTTTGTCACAATTATTGACCTGTTAACAAGAATATATTTTATTACAAATAATTTTATTTGTATATAAGGTAAGTTTTTAGTGTTAATAATTAAATAATCTTATTTCATTGTAATGTCTTTTGTTAATTTTGATTTGTTGATGGTGGTGCTGGTGTTGAATTTTCATAGTTTAATTTGCTGTAGTTCCTAAGGTGGTTTCAACTGGTTTTTAATAAAATTATTATCTACAAAAAAACTTGTCCTGCAATAACTCAACGCCTGAGTCTTTGAAAAAAAGAATTCTCAATTTCAGCTCTAAGGAAGTTGATATTTTAATAAACTTTGTTGAAAAATATAGAAATACAATTGAATGTAGGAAGACTGGTCGTACCAGTAATAACACCAAAATAGAAGCATGGTTAAAGCTAGCGAATGAGTTTAACAGCATTCTGTTTTGGAATTTGATGTCGATCAAGGTATTCTATGCAGTATTTTTTAAATTAATCAAATATTTGACAATTATTGGTTATTTCAGAACACTCTGTAGTTGCTGGTATTGATGTGGTAGAAGGATTAAAATTAGGTGATGAAGTTATCGAGAATGAACTACAGACAGGTAAAATTTATAACATGAATACCGTTATGTTAACTCATTTAAAACTTATGTTGTAGTACCTTGCGGAAGTAATAATGTTGAATATGTGGATTTTTCCGAAGCATCAACAAGCTATTTGAAACCAAAATCTGGTTAGTATATAAGCTTATATAATTAAAATAAGAACTCAGTCATTGTTTTACAGCTGTTGGCGATTGGTCTAAATATATACCTTCCCAGCTTCGCACCCCTACATCTTTACCACTCAAGACAAAACAGCGTGACACAAGTAATAAAGGTAAATATAGGAAACGTACAAAATACAATATGTCAATTTGAATTCTACATGTTAACTTACCATTGGGTGTGTCCCACATATCCTAAGTGGAAATGCGCTTACAAGCACTTTTTAATGTAGCCGGTTATGCAACCGAGGACCGATGAAGTGATTTCTGTAGCAGTCATGGACAGTTTGCAAACCATTACAAATAATCATGCAGTGCGCTATTTTAAATTTCTCAGCTTTGAGGTGCTTACGCAATAACTGGATCAGTAATTCTGATAGTTTGTAAACGGTACACAAGCGCTGAATGTTTTTAAAAATTACTGAATTTTTATATTCACATACATTCACGTTATGTTGGTGAGTCACATTGTAGTAGTTCTTAATATAATTTAATGATTCAAAACGGTGACTCCCTTTAAAAAACATTATAAAACACTTTTTATTGTATTTTGAAATTAAAAAAGTTGCAGGGAGACCCTCTTTTCTGATAACTCTGCATTAAATTTTCAGAGAATATTGGCAAATACACCACGCAGGCCCTACTGTCCAATAAGATTGTAACGTGGGCAGATAATAAAATTGAGTTTGTAAAAGAAAATTTATAGTTCCTACGTGCAGAACATGAATTTAAATTAAAATGTACGAAGGAAAAGCACGAGCAAGATATGGCGCTAGCCAAGAGGGAATGTGAAAAAAACTCCAGTTTTTTGCACGTGAAGCTAAATTAAAACTGCAAATTTTAGTTTTGCAAAAACAGCAGATAGAAAATAATTTGAAATAAAAAAAAACAACATATTTAACTTTGTTTTATTAGGTACCTAATGGTTTTAAAATGTTTATTGCAGCAAACTTTGAAAGTATTCAGTGACTAAAGCATGCCTAACAATATTATTTAAAGCAACATTTAGGACACCTTCAGCTGCAGGTACTATTGGAATATTACCCAATTCTATCACAGTCTCAATTTCCAAGTTTACAAGGGGTTTTCATCACGGAAACGACAAGCTATATATATGTAAAACGGGACAACATACAACAACTGCTTCCACTTTTTGTACCTTCAATTTAATCCCTAACGCTAAAATCGGAAATCTACTTGTCCATACTTCAAAACATCTTTCAACAGTATTACGGCCCTAATCTGAGCTTCATTAAAAAGTTGTTCCACTGCTGTTTTTGGATTATTTAATGGAGTTATTAAATATGGTTTAATGCCATAACCACTATCCCCTAACAGTAGACTTTCTCCAAATTCTTCATTTTCTAAATGTCTACATAATCGAGAATTCCTAAATATATTTGCATCATGTGCTGATCCTAGCCATCGACATACTATGTCTCTTATCTGCAAATCTGCATCACCTACAACTTGAACGTTAAATGAAAAGTAGCTTTTCCTATTCCTATAATTTTCAGGCCCTTCCCCGCCAGGTGATTGAATCTTAATATGAGTACAATCCAAGGCACCTATGCACCTAGGAAACCTACTAATATTAAAAAATTTCTGTCTGACAACATTACGCTCTTCTTCATTTGGCGTATTTATATAATATGTTCCATGCATTCCTGTTATAGCTCGCATAACTTTGTGAACGACTCTACTTGCTGTTGATTTATCAACACCAGCAAAGTCGCACACCACTTGCAGAAAACACCCAGTAGCAAGAAATCACAACGTTAAAAGAACCATTTCCGATGGTGTGAGAGCATGATTTCTAAAAATTATGAATTATGTTAAACACAGTAAAAAATTAATAATCATCATTTACCTTCTAGTTTCCGATTCTATTGTTGGAGATACAATATCTATAATATATCTCACAGTATCTTTTGATAGACGAAATCACTGCAAAAATTTGTTATCCCTCCACTTTATAAAATAATTTGGGCGTTCCCTGAACTGACGAACCATTCTAGGATGTAAAACAGCATTTACCAAACCCAAAAAATCTTCATCATCGGTTAAAGGTTCGTCCAAATAATCCATTTTCGTGATCAAACAATGCAAACAAAACAAAAGGTAACGTAATCTGAGGTTATGTATTATTATTATCACGTGTCAAACGCTGGCTGATCGCCAGTTCATTCCGTTGAACGGTAGATATCGGCCGTTCACTTTGAACGTAGATTTGATCGGCGTTTAGTACGAACTGCGGTTTATACAACTCGATTTTGTGTTTGATCTGCAGTTTAAGCTTGAACTAAAGTTCATTATGTTTATACAACCAGCCCTAAGTCAACTAAGATGAAGAAGTAGTTAAATATTTACAAACCTATTTTAACTGGTATAGCAAACCTAAAATTATTATTTCGGATAGAGGTTTGTGCTTTACCTCACAACTTTTTGAGAGTTTTACTAAAGATGAGGATATCTAACATATTTTAATCGCGCCAGGAGCTCGTAGAGTCAATGGTCAAATCGAGCGAATGAATAGGCTGTTAACTCTATTGTTAGGTAAATTAACAGACGAAAGGCTTATTGATTGGGATAAAATATTAGGGGAAGCCGAATTTTGCATCAATAATACTATTAACAGAGCTACAGGAGAAACACCGGCGAAATTACTTTTTGGTAGAAATCAAATTTGTCATGTACAAGATAATTTGAGATTAATTTTAGAATCACATGTAGATCTAGACGAACTGAGACAAGAAGCTGTGGCGAATGTAGAGAAGAATCAAAATGTTTAACAAACTATATTATGATAAAAAACATAAGGAACCACATCGTTATAAAGTAGGTGACTATGTAATGATTTCCAATGTAGATACAACAGTCGGAGTAAATAAGAAACTTATGCTTAAATTTAGGGGATCTTACGAAATTAATGCTGTTTTACCTAATGATCGTTATGCAGTTAGGGATATCATTGGATTCCAAAACTCTTAGATACCTTACGAGAGAGTAATTGATTGATGTAGATACTTACCTTAAGTTCCATCCTTGAGGAAGTTACTTATGTTGACTGTTATGTTATATTTACGTTTATGTATTGTATTATGTTACTTACGTTAAGTTACTCTTATGTTATTTGTCCTTTAAGATTTTATACTTATGACTTCTGTATATTTTAAATAATTAAGCAGGTAAGCACTGTTGATCGGGACGATCAAAGGTCAGGTTGGCCGAGCTGTAGGATTAATTATTTAACTTTTTACATTTGGTGCCTTCCATATAATTTGTAGTAACTTTGAGTTATTTAGGAATAATTACGTTGGCAATGTTGGTAGTATTGCATGTTGAAGAAAAAGGAGTGGGGGATCGAGTTTTGGTGGTAGAATTTACTGGGGCAATGATTGCACAATGTATTGTATTAATGTAGAATGTAGACTTGTATTATGATGTTATGGTTTATGAAGTTGTAAAGAAAACTGGAAGTGAGGAATAAAAGTTTGTTACGGGGATTTATTTATAGAGATCACCTCCTACAATAGAAAAGTTATTCCTTTGTCGTGTATTATGTGGATGAACATTGTTTACATACTTTATCTTGTTCGTTAAGTATGGAGCAGTCATCCCGTTCACAATCTTGTATACAAAATCTAATGCTTAAACATAATTCTTTGTCTAACATTCATAAATTTCAGAACATCTAACATGGTTTTAATAGGTGTATATCTGTTGCATTTTAGGATTATCCTCATTGCTTTGTTTTGCAACTTTTGCAGTTACTCAATTTCATTTTGATTAAAGTTAAACAAAATCGTAGAACAATATTCAATGTGAGGACTTACAATAGATTTATATAGAAAAATTCTTGTTTGAATATAAAAATTATGACCAATCCTCATGAAATTTGCTTTTTTAGACATTTTATTTAGAACATGATCACAATACTTTTTAAACAGTAAATTTTCATCAATAATAATTCCTAAATACTTCATCTCATGAACTTGTTCAATTGGTTTTTTATGTGTACATAAAATTTATGTGATTTTGTCTTACACAATTCATATTTTTTACCTATTAACATACATTTAGTTTTACTCAAATTTAGACATAAACTATTATTATTTAACCATTTATCTAATAATTCTAACTCATTAGTGACAGTGGAGAACATCTCCTCAAGATTAGTACCACTCAAATATACTATAGTATCGTCTGCCAACAGAAATTTTACAATTTTTTAAACAAGAAACAATATCATTTATATACAGTACAAAAAGCACCGGACCAAGGATGGTTCCTTGAGGGACTCCATATATTGTTTCAATTGTGCCTGACATGTTGTTATTATATTTAACTTTTTGGGCTCTATTACCTAGATAACCCTTGAACCATTTCAAAACATTATTTCGTTATCCTATCTTTTCCAGCTTATGCATCAATATATCTCTGTTCATTGTCTCAAACGCTCTTTTAAAGTGTCTATGATTAACCATAACAGTGAGAGCTTTATTGCCCAAAGAATCCTTAATGGCCAGAAATGTGACTTAACCATCGACACAGAGGCAACCAGATTAGTCATATGTACAGACATGGTAGCAAGGTGGTTACTCATAGACGTCAACCAATATTAGAGAGCCAATGCAGAAGAGATCACTGTATATGGAGAGGTGACGGATAGTTGCGGATATAGTTGATCCATTTATTTTAGGATTAGACGTCATGAAAGAATTCAGTTCCATATCAGTTGATTTCGAGAAGAGATTATTAATAGTCTTTAGAATTTCTGGAAATTCGGAGAAGATCGTTACAGCTCATTTGGAGAAGAAGCCGAATGGAGCAAACATCTTCGTATTGGAACCTGACAATAGCAGACTTGATGGAGCCTTCATTGCAAGATGTTTAGTGGATGTGTCGAGAGCCGTTCCTGTAAGGGTAGCTAACGTGAACACCAACAGAGTAATTCTAAAGAAAGCAGAAACTCTAGGAATTTGCGAACCAGTTGTACATGTAAGAAGATGCTGCGAAGAAGGTTTACCATGGACCAAAAGTGCAACTGCAACTAAAAAGTTTCTATGGAGTTTTGAGAAAAACGAGTCACCTGATGGAAGAGGAAATGAGGAAGGCCACAGATTTCATTAAAGAAGAAGCCGATGTTTTTGCAAGAAACAAAATTACAGGTCGAACGAATCTAGTACAACATCGCGTCATCACTGGTAATCAAAAGCTCATAAGACAACCACCTAGAAGATTACCTTTTATAAAGCAACAAGAGGTGACATCCATGATCGAAGAAATGTTGGAAGATGGAATGATAGAAGAATCAAGCAGCCGCTGGTCGTCACCAGTAGTGTTAGTGACGAGGAAGGATGGTTCGACAAAATTCTACGATGACTATAGCAAGTTGAATGCCATCACGAAGAGAGACAGCTATCCCTTGCCAAGTATAGACGATACACTGTACATCCTTGCTGATTCGAAATAGTTTTCAACGTTAGATCTGAGGAGTGGATATTGGCAGGTGGAACTTCAGGAAGACGATAAAGGGAAAACAGCTTTTTCAGCAGGAAATAGTCTGTACCTACCAGCTTAACGTGATGCCATTTGTCCTATGCAATGCCCCTGCCCCTTTTGAACGTTTGAAGGATCTAATCTTATGAAAACTAATATGGAAAACGTGTCTAGTTTACCTGGATGATGTTTTGGTTATTGGCAAGAGCTTCGACAAACACCTGTCGAATGAATCTGAGAGAAGTCTTTTTGAATTCAGGAATGCCCATCTCCTGCTGAATCCCAAGAAGTGCATGCTGTTCCAAGAGAAAGTCAACTTTCTCAGACATGTTGTAACTGCCCAAGGAATAGAGATGGATTCAGATAAAGTTAAATCAGTGCAGGAATGGTCTACACCAAGAACAAGCACGATGTGAGAAGCTTTCTTGGACTCTGCAGCTATTATCGCCGATTTGTGAAGGAGTTTGGGAAAATTGTCAAGTCACTGCATCAGCTGACAGAGAACAAAACAGTTTTTGTGGACACCGGAGTGCTAGCAATCTCAATGAATTGAAGTGACGTCTAACATTTATACCTATCCTGGCTTATCCTCTAGATGAAGGACTATTTATACTGGATACTGATGCTTCACAAAATGGAATTGGAGCTGTACTTTCCCAAATTCAGAATGGTGAAGAAGTTGTCATCTGATATTTCAGTAAAACACTAGGAAAGGCGGAAAGAAACGACTGTGTGATAAGAAAAGAGTTTTGGCAATAGTTAGAGCCACTGAACATTATCATAGTTTCTTATATGGTAGAAAATTCCTGATGGCAGAGGTCTGATCACTTCACACTGCAGTGGCTACTGAACTTTAAGAACCCTGAAGGACAATTAGCTCGTTGGTTAGAGAAATTGTAAAGCTACCACTTCCAAATTAAACATCGCACAGGAAGCAATCATGCCAACGCTGATAGTTTATCAAGAAGACCATATGCCGACAAGTCCTGCAAGTATTGTCAACGTCAAGAAGAGAAGGATTTATCCAGATATGGAGAAGGTATTAAAATCTTGACAATTAGTAACAAGAACAGGAACAATGACACGGATATGGAAGTAACCAAGGAGACATTGTATCAGGAGCAAACATCTGACCTGAGTTTGAAAGTCGTACAGGAGTGGCTGAAGAAGGGACAATAGCAAGAAATTTCCAAACATGGGCAACGATTGAAAGGATACTGATTGCAGTGGGACTCGTGCTTACGAGATGACTTAATCACTCGGAAATGGCCCAACTAGCACACAAGTAGTTGTCTCCGATACAGGAACCTCGAATACTTAATTATTACAGAACTGTGACCAAAAATACTACTTTTATGAATAAACAACTTTATTGGGTAAATATGTCAGTTCTAATTACGTAGTTTCTATCTTTAACAGCTACTTTATAGTTTGGTCACTAATAAGTAGCTCTTTTAGTATCGGCGAGGTCTTATTTACTTGAGCGGCAACATTGAAGTTTTTAAAACTTAAAGGTAGCAGGCAAAAATAGCAGACACTATTTCAAGTTACTAAAATTTGACTTCAAAGTAAACAATTACTTCAAAGTGTCTTTGCTGATTTCCACGACATTCTGAAAACTTCTTTCTCTCCCCCCAAAGTTGTAAAACTTGAAAGTAGTATGTATTTGTACTAATAACGCTTTAGCTACCACGAAATGTAAACTTTATTGAAGATGGCTACTTATAAAATGGGTATCACCCTTTAAAGTCCACCATGAAATAAATTTTACCACTACGTTCCCGGCAGTTCGCATTTTTTAGGGTGTGCACTGTGCAGGCAGTACCTACTTGTGGTTTTCTTATAATAATTGCTCAGTGTGCCGTTGTTTTACAAAAATGTTTCTTTACAAAGGAACAAAATGTTATAGACATTCCACAAACTTCTACAGAAAATTAAAACTCAGCACAAATGTAATCTGTAGCAGCACGACAGTAAAACAATATTTTTCTGTTGTGAATAAACCACCCGTGAGTGCAGCATGTTTCAATCGAGACAACAAGTGGAGGACGAGGAATTAATTGATGATTTAGATGCCAGTCGTTTTGACCGGCATTGCTATGAGGGGTATGTACCCAAAGACGATATTTCTGACAATGAAGAAGTAAATTATATAATCTCACAAATATCACTTTCTTACTCATCTTACTTAACCATCTGCTTAAAATCCCATGACATAAATTTACCGGCTGATAGTAGAACTTTATTGAAAACGCCAAGAGTAGTTCTAATTGAAAAATAGGAAATCCATACCTATCTGATATTAAAATAATGATAAATGACTCAAAAATTACAATTTTAACGATTTTTAAAGTTGATACGAACACCATAACGAACACGTTCACCATATATAAATGACATTCACGCTATGTCATGATTTTATGATAGCACATAACCCAACATTCCCAACAATTTTCCAGCCCAAACACAAACCACAAGACAAGGAAGGCATGGCAGAAGTTCCCCATAGAACTGTATAGTAAAAAGTTGACTTTTGAACAGGGAAAAGCCACTTTGAAGTAAATAATTACTATAAAGTTAGATTTATATAGTTCCGGTTTGATTACCGTCACTGTTGTCTAGTAACAATTAGTTTGAAGTCTTATTTTTTAGTGGAAAATACTTTAAAGTTAGATTTCCCGAAATGCGCCATTTTTAGGCAGAATATCCCATAAAACATTACGACGCTATTTTTACAAAATAATGAACCTTCACGTAATAACGATTTTATAAGATATTTGTTACAATTTCAGCATTAATTATTACAAATTAACAATTCACATTCAAATTGCAAACGGTATTAAAAAATTATATTATTTTATTTTATGGTATTACACAAAATTTTATTTAAAAAATCTAAATATAAGCGGCGCCTTGTTGATTTAGATCTATCATCACCATATTTGACAGTAAACTTACATTCGTTTAGATATTCTCATGGAAGTCACTGCAGAAATGTTTATTTTTCCGTACATTTAACCTCTACTACTCATATCCATGTCAAAGATTGGAATCCATATTACAGTAATTAATTTTGTTTCACTTCGGGAAATAATGGACAAGGATCATAAAAGAATGATATAGGAATATAACAAAATCATGTGCAAAACAAAGCAAGCACCATGACCATGTTATTAAAATTGTGGGAGTGGGAGGTGGGAGAGAAGTCCCGTGAAAGTCGTGTCCACCACTCGACAATGTTGACTCCACGTAATCACAACTCCGCTGGAACGTCGCCGTGATTGTTCCAAAAACGTTCACGGAACGTCGTAATTACTAAATAATTGTTCCCCATTTTGGTCACAGAAACGTAAAAGTAGTGTTGCTATTACGTCCCAGTAGCTTGTAACAACTAAACACTTAAAAGTTCTTACAATGGTAACGGTTACATTCCAACGACTATTTGTGCTAGTTGGGGGAACAGTCCTAATGCCATTATGTACCAAACGATCGTGCCACAAGCATTAATCGAGAATGAACTTTGAGAGTTACATGATTGTAGAAGTGTAAGACATTTTGGAGTCATCGGACAGTGACTAGAGTAAGAGATCGTTACTACTGGATCAACTGTCACAAGGATGTAGAAGAATGGTGCAAGAGATGCCACATGTGTACATTAAAGAAAGATCCAAAGACGAGATCCCGTGGAAAGATGACGCAGTACATCTCTGAGAGCCCATGGGAAAGAATAGCAGTAGATATTGCAGGACCGTTGTCATTGACAGAGTCTGGAAATAAGTATTTGATGGTAGAGCTATGGATAATTTTTCGAAGTGGCCAGAAGTTGTTCCAATCCTAAATTAGGAAGCGACAACAATAGCTGAAGCATTGTTGGAGAATGTCATCTTCAGACATGGAGTGCCCCCGGAAATTCATACCGATCAAGAATGTAATTTCGAATCAGATGTATGGAAATATCTTATGCTGCAATTAGGAATTAAGAAGACACGGACGACACCTCTTCATCCTCAGCCTGACGGAATGGTTGAGAGGCACGACAGAACCATCAACCAATATCTCTCGATGTTTGTCAGCAAAAACCAATGAGGCTGGGACAAGTTAGTGCCTCTGTTTCTGTTAGACTACAGATGTTCCCAACATTAAGTTACTGGCTATAACGCATCGATGTTGCTAACTGGAAGAGAAATTAAGCTTCCCATAGACTTTACCTTTGGCAGACTATCGGCCGACAACGATGCCGATGAAGTGAATCTTCCCGAGTATATAGCCAACTTAGAAGAAAGTCTATGGGTAGTACATGAATTTGCTAGAGACTGTCTACTTCCGAATAGTGACAATGAAGATGCGACTGGATAGAAAGCCCAATCAGGACCCCTACAAGGAAGAAGATGTGGTGTGGTTGTACCAGCCTCAAAGATAAGGATTTAGTCCCAAACTTCAGAGACCATGGGTAGGACCTTACTTAATAGTCAAGAAGATCACCGACATTCCAGTAGCTGTCCAGGGCGAACAGCTCTAAGGAGGGAGCATTGTTACAAAATCGCCGACACAGTGTCCGAGTGCGGTGTTGCCAAATCTACTTTTTCCCCGGCCTTGGGGAAATTGTGCATAACCTGGCAACACTGCCTCTGGGGGTGCCAGGGACATCCCCCCAAGGCCGAAGTCTCAACCCTTTAGGCCTTCAAACAAGGGAGATAGCCCTATTTGTCCACATTTCCTGGATGTCACCAGTGGTACTTATCGAATACCCCTCGTATAACTTGGCTGTCGTTTATTTATTGAACTGCCTTGGTATGTGGATTAGTCAAGAGTATTCGATGGAAATTTCTACCAGGATCTAGAAGCGTAGTTCTCCTATATAAAGGCCGTGGTGCGCTGGCGAAGTCAGTCAATCTTAATCAGGCAGTGATCAAGAGCAAATAAGCAATACTTTAGAAATAATTGCGATTTTCAAAGTGTTTTCGGTGTGTATTGATTTAGATATTGTACAAGAAATGTTGTATTGTGTCTAAATAGTTAAAAAAAGTTTCTTTATTGTTGTTAAAAGTCTCACTTATCTTTAGAACCCCGGAAGGAGTAACAATACTTATTTATGAACGGTAGCAGGTAGAAATTACTTAAAACAATATTTTAGTTTTAATTATGTTTTCTTTGTGAGGTAGGAGGGCAACAACACCGATAATACAATAATAATAATAATGATTTATTAATAGCCAATGCTAAATACAAATACAAACATAAATACATTATATCCTACTTCCATATCACATTAGACACAATACAAAATTTACATCAAATATCACATTATATATTGCCAAATCATACATCAATATTATTCTTACAATATTCCATACATTTATTTTTAAAGCCTGCAAGAGTAGTACAATTTTTAATTAAAGCAGGTAAACTATTATAGTTAACAAGTCCCTTATAAAACAAACTATTTTGACTGAAAGCTGTCGTGACTCTATTTACATAAAAATTTTCCCTAGTTCTTGTTTCATAGTTATGAATTTCAGAGATAAAAGTTACATGTTGAAGAAAATGCTCAGGATAAATTCCATGTTTTATCTTATATATGACAGCTATGGTATTCAAGAAAATTATTTGACGGACACTAAGAAGACCTGTAATTTCTATCATATACTTCACATTAGTATACCTACAACACTTAAGGATTGAACGCAAGACAATATTTTGTTTTTTTTTAAGAGTATTTATCTCGGTAGTATTTAAAAGAAACAATATACTAGAACAATAATTAAAATGAGGCAGGATGACAGTTTTGTATATTGTCATCTTAGACCAAGAGCTCAAATATCTACCAATTCTATTTATAAAATATACCTTCTTGGAAATTTTCTTTGTAATATATATTGCATGACTAGAAAATGTCAGGTTCTGATCAATAATCACCCCTAAATATTTATATTCTCCAACCTGCTCAACCAATTCGCTATTTATATAAATTCCTGTATGATTATTTATGTCAGTTAAGTTATATCTACTTTTTATCATCATGAACTTAGTTTTTTGAATATTCACAGCCAAACTATTATTTTTTAACCATTTACAAATTTTCAATAGGTTATCATTTAATATGTTTACTATATTTTGTACATCATTACCAATAACATATAACAAAGTGTCATCTGCAAACAACTGAATATCACAATTTCTTAAGTTTGTCACTATATCGTTGATGTATAATATGAAGAGATTAGGTCCAAGTACTGTTCCCTGCGGAACTCCAATGCTAGATGTCAATGTTGAGGATATGTTGTTATTATACTTGGTAATCTGAGTACGGTTATGTAGGTATTCTTCAAGCCATCTTATTATACTTGAGCCAAATCCATATTTTTTAAACTACATCAATAATAATGTTCTGCTAATTGTCTCAAAGGCTCTTTTAAAGTCTAAAAATATTACTCCAATAACTTTCTTCTCTTCCAAAGCCATTTTCCAATTTAATAACACTGTCTGTAGGGCACTTTCACAAGAGTTCCTTTTTCTGAAGCCGGCTTGATATTTAGTTAACAACTTGTTGTCTTCAATATATTCTACTATCTGCTTATTTACAATCAATTCTAATAATTTTTCATAGGTTGGTACTGTATTGATAGGTCTATATTCCTCACCTCTATCAGTATTTATTACTTTTTCGATAGGAATAATTGTAGATAATTTCCATGTTTCAGGAAACGTACCAGTTTCTAAACTATTATTAATTAGGTGTAAAAATCTGTTTCCGATAACTGATGAGGCTAATTTTAATATATCAGTATTTATCCCGTCTACACTGCTTTTTTTATTTTTCATTTCCCTAATAATTTTCTTAAGCTCTGTAAAATCTAGCAATTTAAATTTTTGTAACTTACTTTCACTTTCAGGTATTGCATTTAGGACTTCTTCAATTGTATCCTGGCTAAGTTCAGTAGCAATATTTTCAATACTCGAAATGAAATATTCATTAAATTTATTTGCTATTATTTGATCATCCTCTTCTAATGTGTTTTCAAATATTATTCCATTTCTTTTTTCTTCATATGTCCTCCTAATAGTTGTTTTATTGTCTTCCACATTTCCACAGAACTTTCTCTGTTGTCATCAATTTTTTCCCGGTAATATATCTCTTTGTTGTCTTATCAATTGCACCACCTTATTTCTTTGCCTTTTAAAGTTGTTCCAGTCTTCTTCGTTGTGGGTTATTATTGATCTTTGATACAATCTGTCCCTATTTTTTATATTTTCTTCTATTACAGGTGTCCACCATTTATTGTCAGCCCACTTTGATGGTATTGTGCGAGTTACAAGTGGAGCATGCTTATCTAAAGTTTTCAATATAGATTCCTTTAAGTTTATTGCCATCTCATTGGTATTAATGCTATCATTGTTCCATTCAGTATCCATGAGATCTAATTGAAAATTTATGTCGCTAAAGTTTCGGAAGTCTCTATATGTTCTTATATGTGTGGTCTCTTGAATATCGTTAATTAAATTTACTATCAAAAAACCATGATCGCTTATTTTGGGTGTTAAGTGTACTTCGGCAATAAGACTTTTATTGTTTGTAATTACGAGATCAATCATTGAAGATGAATCTCTAGTAACCTCGTAAATATATTGATTTTTTGGTAAAGTCCATTCTCATTTATAATTTTCTTTAATCTATTGGAGTAATAAGTATTCTTTGACATATCGATGTTGAAATCACCAATTAACACGAATGTTCCATCCTGAAAAGCATATTCCTCAAAAATTTCTTCTATCTTAATTAAGAAATCGGAGTCACTTGAAGAGGGTGAATGGTATATATTGATTATATTAAATTTTTTATGCCGTAACATTATTTGTATTCCAGTTATCCATACATTCATGCCAATTACTTCTGTTATTGTTTTATTGTACTTACATTCATTTTTTATGTAAATACTTGTGCCGCCTGTATGTCGACTGGAAGAATTTGTGGCTATAACACTATATCCATTGATATGTGTTTCATTTTCCATAATATCATCTGTTATACATGTCTCTGACAGGCAAATAATGATCGGCTTCGATTTCTTAATTGTATATTCTAACTCAGTTTTATGAGCCAAAAGGCTCTCTATATTTAGGTACAATAATTTATTTTCTAATAATTGCTATTGAGACTTTGTATCATATACATCAGCATATTTTACTTTTTGTAGTAATTGTTCGTATATCCTTTTGTAAGCTTCACAATTCTTATTAAACGCTAAATGATGATAATCGATATTTGGTATTTTCAAAGTTTCTGCCGCATGTTTGCAGTTTATGCATATCTCTTCCTCTGATGTACACTCATTAGATCTGTGTTCCCCCGTACATTTTGGACAAACCTGTTTCTTACTTTTACATTCTTTACTCATATGCCCAAACTTCCAGCATTTATAAACCATATAAACATTGTACTATGTTTACATGGTCTATATACTTACAAGTACGCCACCCTGTATATATAACATCTTTCATTTTTATCTGACTGTAAGTTAACGGATCTATTTCTACTATTATACTGGTTTTGCCTTGGTTTGTTACGTAACTTTTCAGAACTTTAATAATACGTTGGGGGGGTGGAGTAGTTATAGTATTTTGTATAACAATTTTTTCTATTAGTTCTTCATGTTCTGCTAAAAGTTTCTTGTCTATATTTATAATTCGGATTTTAGGGTTTTTCTTTTCTGGTACATTTACTTCATATTCCCCTCCCATTTGTTTTTTGATATCATCGGATATGCTTTTAATATCCTGTTGCTTACTACAACTTATTGCTACTCCACCGTCTTTAATATATTTTACCCTAGATACACCAACTCCTAGGGAGCTTGGATTGATTTTTTCTTCTATTATCTGCCTTGTTTTAGAACTTTCTTGTAATTTCTTTGGTTTCACAACTAATACCTCTGAGGCTTGCTTCTTCACAATTCCACTGTAAGTCATCTTGTTTTCACCAACATTCTTCCTGTTCTTCAACTCTTCTACTTCATTTTTTAGAAGACGAATTAATTCATCTTTGCCTGCAATAATATCATCTTTATTTGTTATAATTCTTTCATTACCTCTGGTAGTCTCTTCTTTGCTTTCTATAATTTTATGAAGCAATGAATAACTTTCATTTTTTCTACATTTTGAGCAATAGAATCACATGACTCGATTACTTAATTGAAGTACTTTCACTTCAGATGATGTTAGTTTTCCACATGTTTTACATAATGAGCCTCTACACCCATCACACTGGTAAATTTCTTTTACTTCTTTACATATGTCACATTCCATTATTTTTTATAGGTAGGTATAGGTAATGCAAATAATTTTTGTCACAAGAAGCCTGTGCTCTCGCGTACCGTCACCACAGGTAAGTATCGCGTTAAGCCAACAGCTCATGTTGACAGCATATTTTATCATAAATTTTGCATTGCTTTAGCATTAAAAAAGAGGTCTTTTTGTATCTGGATAAGGTACTACGAGTATAAGTAAACCAAAATGTCTCAAGTATTTGTAAGGATGCGGATTTATTATTTGAAAGATAGAGGCTAAAATCATAGTATTATTTGTATAACGATATCTTGGTTTGCCTGATGTATGTAATTTTAGTTATTCAGATATAAAGCTAAAGCAGAATTATTATGAAGCCTGTCATCGCTCTCATCTAATATATTGTACACCAAAAAATCTAATCAATCAGTTCGAAATTTGGTTTAAAACACTTATCTACTTTCATTTAATAATATGAATTTTACAGTTCTATAAATATTTTCATAAGGGCATTTATTACAGCACTAGTGTTATAATAGATGCCCTAACAACACTAGTGCTTTAATGAAAAAAAAGAAAAACGTTAATATTACCCAATAAACACAAAATGGTTAAATAAACGTCTAATTTTCGTTGATACCGCAAGTATAATTATGGTTGTTAGTCAACCTCTAATAAAGGACAAAATGTCCGCTTCAGCAACGATTAAATATAGTGTACAAAAGAAACATACAGGGTTATTCAGAACCTATCGAAAATAAAATTTGGGGGATGTTCAACATACATGTAGAAATGTGGTAGTGCAAAAAGAAATTTTTTTGGCGGGGTCTGAAAACTATTTAAAAATTTTTCATTGCACGCCGCTGGATACTGGTCCACTGTAATGGAGTGACCTTGGGACTGACAATGCAAACTAGCTAGCACGAAAGAAACCGGCGCGCCCAGCGCAAAAAAGATTTGCAGCGTTTTTACTTTAAAATAAACTTAAAGATAGATAGACGTTCCAGGTACAAAAAACTCGTTTACTGTTTTTTGTCGGAATGTGTGTTACATGTAAAATTTGAACTGCATGAGACTTGAAGGCATGATACAAGGTAATGGGAATTCATCAGTCATTATTAGAGCGATTATACTAGTCACCGGTATGCAACCCTGATTACCGGCGGAACGCATTGTGTGATATCAACATATCAACGTTGCCACGCTAGAAGGCTAGAATTTTACCGCGTACCGTCAAGTAAGAGACTAGTTTCATATTTTACCATTTACATTCTCGTTTTCTCGTGCCTATCATGTTTATAAAGTCTTATGTAGATCAAGTTAATTTAAGCAAATTTTAAAAAGGAAGGTGTAGCAGTCTAAGGTCCCTTCGAGGTTTCCGCTCGGCTGTAAGTTGATCCCTGGGGCGATAACGCCTACCGGCTTCCGTTTTTGGTATTCTGTGAGATCTCAGATTGACTGGGAGAATAAGCTTTTGTGACATTGTTGTGGGCACATGTTTAATTCTGTGTAAGAATTTTCCCTATTTGGGGATATTGTTGTGACACAATATATTGGTGATAATCGAGACTAGGTGTGGATTAGTTCGATTATAACATAAATCCTGTTGGATGGAGTGTCAAGCATTTTTATATTGACCAGTGAGATTTAGGATACACGTGGAAGCCGCACACCAACCAAGTAAGTTGACTAATTTGTACTTTTCTAGTCAAGGGTGATAACTTATAGTCGGGATTTTGTTGCAGGGCTTTTATTTTATGTTAGTCTTCTCTTTGGTTTTGGTCCCTTTTTGGGGTCACGTCTAGTCTGACATCTGGGTTTTTTTTGTTGATACACCACCGGTGAATTCTGGCTACCACTGCGTGACTACCTGACTATACCCACGTCGAGTCCCTATCAGCCACAGGGGTGAGCTGAGTCCTCCCACGGTACCGTCCTGTTGCCTTGCTGTCTACATCGACATAGCACTGGAACGAGACTGGATACCAGAGTAGTCCCCAGCACCCAGATAAGTGTCTGTAAACCTGTCTTGTATATATGTATGTAACCTTTATGTTAGTCTAAGTATAGCGTATAAGTGTATTGTCTCCGTGATAGGGTACCATATGTACCATATGTGACTTTGATTTAGTTATATTATACCTCTGTATGAAATCACCTCACTGTTTTTTTCTCACTGTTTTTTGTTAACGTAAGAACCACTCCCCCCCACTTTGCTAGCTGAGTGTGTGATTCCTGCTTCACTAGAATTCGCACACTATAATAAATATTTGCTACCGAGAGGAGTAGTTTTCGACCCTATACTGCTCCTACCCTATAATACCGTGTGGGTTGCCCTTAACCCGGCTTGGTTGGTTAAGCTATAGCATATTCATATGCTAAGCTAATTGGGTAAGGTACCATGTGGTATATCCGATCTCGTTGAAGTACAGTTGCCCAGCTACGTAGTCCTTTATAATGGTTTAACTGTAAACATTGTTTACGGGAAATCCTAATTACTTTTATTACAATTTTTTTGGTGATATCGATTTCTTATTCAAGGATGCACATATCCTCAAAGTTTTTTATATAGGTTCTGAATAAGGCTGTATAAATGTTCACAATTTACGTTTAATAATCTTTGATAAGATATAAAGATATTTGATATCCATTCGACGCTTAAATATAGTATACCAAACACCAATTATTAATGTTTACGAAACCATTTAATTAACCTTTTACAGAAAATGGTTATTATATAGTGTAAAACGTAAAAATTATAAATGTTCTTAGGAAACGTTTTTCAATAATAATTGAAAATGGTTATTTAACGTACTTATTTAACTTTGAAATATATTATAATATATTTATAGTATATACGTATATAGTAATCTGAAATGGGTATAATAGGTTAAGATAAATAAAATGTTAGAATGTAGAAGAGAAATGTAGAAAATTATTTATTTTTATAAATAAAAAAATGTCAATATTTTTTTATAGGTAGGGAAGGCTGGGGTAAAAACGAGAAGTAAAAAATATAAAGAATAAAATATAAAAAATTCTTAAGATTGCGACACCCAAAAAATAATCATTTAAGTAACTAGTTAAACGTTAAAAAAATATTTTGTCGTAAAAAATTCAAAATAAAGGATATGCATTAGAGAAATACTGTAATAATATTTAAGGCTACTTTTTTAATTGGGGTCACAAATAATGAATCACTCACTTTTTTTTTAAACTTATCACCCCAGTTTCCCTTACAATACAAATGTCTATTGCTTTTGTGATTTTTCGTATCTATGCTTGGCTTGTTTTAGCCAATCCTGGCATGCTTGATTTATGGCTTTATCCATCGTTTCACCAAAAATTGCCTTTCCTTGTTCTTTACCCTGAAAGCCTATCTTGATAGCTTCTGCAAAAAAAAAAAACAAAATTAACTACAGCACAGCCTGCTAAAAAAAGTGCTCTATATACATGGTGATATTTTGCAAAATTCACATGTGAAAAATTGATTACCTTACCCGCAAATATTTTTGCTTTATCTCCTTTCTCCTAAGAAATATTTAATTTTAAATTAGGTTATGAGTTTCTAATTTTACAGTAAAATTGAAATATCTCGGAAACAATTGAGAATAGGTGTAGAGAAGTCTGATGAAACTTCCCATAAAATAACTAGTAGAATCCAAAAATGCAAGAATATACAGGGTGTTCCATTTAAAATAACGAAGTTTAGGACGACTCCCGATACAAACGGAAGTTGCAGAAGGACGCTATTATTTTATTTGAGGAGAGCACGTCGGAAAACATTTGTGTACAAATTTTCACAACTGAAATCGAAGTAGTCTCTGAAACATTCTAGTGGACGGTCACACCGTGGGACACCCTGTATGTGCCCCAATTTAATAAAACCCGTATCTTTTACTAGCTACGTTTACACAATCCTATTGGTGAGCCTCTAATTTGAGTAACTCTGCTACACACAAATAAAAATAAAAAGTTTTTTTGATGATATTAACATGTTAACAAATATTAAACGTTAATTGAACTATAATTTCCACTCCCTATCAATTAATAGAGGTTATGGGTAATACGAGGGATAATATTAAGTATTATGTACCAGTCACCCACTTGTTATACCTTTGCTAACCTATTAATAAAGTTATCATCGTACCTAGGTATATAATAAATAGAATCTAAATAAAATCAGGATTCAAAAAGCTTTATAATACAGTCAGTTATAAGTAATATTAAGGCCCGGTTGTACAATTGGAGCTTAAGGGACAGTTCACTGGTGAACCTGGTTTGAATGGAAAATAGCGTTGTACAAAGCCGGTTTATGAAATGAACCGGTTCAAATTGAGGTTTAACTTGAGCGGTGGATTTTAGCGGCTTAAACCAAATCTCGCGCAACATAACCAAACTTATTTATTTATTATGTGAAAGTGTGTTTACAATCTTTGGAAATTGCAGATAGTTTGGAAGGTTGGGAATTAATTTTTTTTTTTTCAATTGTTTTATTCGTTGCCTTGATAACCGAGCCCCAGGCTATTTTATTATTATTATTATTACAATACAATTCATTACAATACAATTCAATAATACAAACAATACAATTACAATTTCACAGAACAAGATATACTGCACCTAGATGCTTACGCATCTGTATGTGCAGAGATCAGTGATTCTAAGATATAGTAAGACCACAGATATCATTATACCCAACAGTACAATGAGCAACAATCAAATCACAATACCTCAAAAGAAAAACCCTCAATTCACAAACCATCTTTGTTACAATCATGTTTGTACATGTACATGATGGTGTCCTAGGAAGAAAAAAAGAAAAAAAATAAATTCTAATGGAAGCAGTGGAAGTTAATTTGTACATATGCTTTACACACTATTTTAAAGCTCTTAATGTTTTTAATGTTTTTTATGGAAAGTGGGATTTTGTTGTAAACCTGGGATGCCTTATGAGTAATAAATTTTTGGTTAATATTTGTTCGACTATATGGAATGCAAATAAGCTTATTTGTCACACTCCTGGTGTTATAATCATGGGTATTGGATATGAATTTTTGCTTATCTAAGTTTTTGTGTACAAAGACACATATTGAGAAAATGTAAAGTGTTTTTACATTGCAAATTTCATCTTTGTACAGAAGCACAGTAGGGTAGAGTTTAGGTTTCCTGAATATTGTTTTAACGATGTGATTCTGAATTACTTTTAGTGGCTGAAGATGAATATTATATGTGCCTCCCCATATTAGTATTCCGTAATTTATTAGAGGTTCTACAAGGGCTTTATATATCATTATAAGTAGTTTTCTGTTTAGGAATTCCCTTAATAAATAGAATTTGTAAATTAAGAATCTTATTTTGTTACATAGATATTGCATGTGTTTATTCCATTTCAGATTACAGTCAATCATGACGCCTAGGTATTTGGTAAAAGAGACTTCTTTAATGGGCTCATTAAAACAGTCTATATCTATTTCATTAAAACTTGGTCTACTTACCGCTGTTATGGAAAATGCAATATAATTGTTTTTTTTGTGTTAAGTGTAAGTTTAAGATTATCTAGTACAGTTTTAACTTTACGGAGACCACTAACAAGTATATCTTTCACTTCCGTCCAGCTATTTCCCGAGAATATAATTGCGGTATCATCAGCATAAGATATGACTTTACCCTCTATGTCAAGATTGCACAGTTTATTAATATATAGAACAAAAAGTATGGGTCCGAGTACAGTGCCTTGCGGCACCCCAATTTTTACTTTTAAAGGTTCACTCAACTGTGATCCAATCTTGACATATTGAGTCCAGTCCAAGAGGTAACTCTTGAAAATGTCCAGCACGGTACCCCTCACTCCATATCCCTCAAGTATTTCAAGAAGCAGTGTGTGGGAGACCGTGTCAAATGCCTTCGCTAGATCCAGAAAGGTTACAATTACCTTTTTTCTTTCATCAAGATTATGAGTAATATCTCTTGTTAGTTCATATATTGCATCAGTAGTACTTAAGCCCTCTATAAATCCAAACTGACTTTTCGATATCACATTACCAACAGACATAAATTCAATGAGTCTTACTTTAATACATTTTTCAAAGATTTTACCTAGGTTATTAATCACGCTGATTGGCCGATAGTTGCTTATATCTTGTTTATTTCCTGAGTTTTTATATATTGGGGTTACAATTGATGTTTTAAAGCTATTAGGAACTATTCCAGTTGTAAAAATCTGGTTAATGATACGTACCAATGAGTCTAGGATATGGATGTGAAGAGTTTTTATTATTTTGGAAGATATGCCATCAATTCCAGGACTGCAATTATTTTTTAAAGAATTGATATGTTTTATAAGTTCGTTTTTACATACTGGTGTCATGAACATTGAGGAAATTGTGCCTTGGGGCAATTGTATTTGATCAGATGGTGTTTTGATAGCTTCTGCCATTTTTATTCCTACATCAACATAATATTCATTAGTATAATTATCATTTTTTCATCCATTAAAAGAGAATTTGTTTTATCAACTATCTGAATTTGTGTATCTCTGTCTTTGCGTTTTTCGTTTGTAGCTTCAGACACAATGTTATATACTTTTTTTATATCAAAAGAGTTTTCATATATTTTATCTCTATAATAGTTATTTTTAGTGGTTTTAATAAATTTACCCAAATTATTTCTGTAAGTTTTGTATTCCGCTCTTTTTTCGTTTGTTGGATTTTTTTTTAAGTCCTTTTTCAATTTATCGCGGTTTTTTATTGATGTAACTATTCCGGTTGTTATCCAAGGTTTAATTTTTTTTAATTTGTTTAATGGATGTCTCTTGATTTCACAATTCTTTACTTTGTTGCTAATCTTATTGATTAAGTCTTTTGTTGCAACTTCTGGGTTATCATAATTAATATCGTTCCAATTTGTTTGTTTTGCTAGATTTTTTAACTTTTCAAAGTCGATAGTTTTGAAATTTTTTTGTTGGTTTGTGTTATTTTGAAAATCACGAAGATTTTGGTTTGAAACATTAAACATTATTGCTGAGTGGTCACATACCTCATAATTTATCACATAACATGACAATACATTTTGAGTCTTTAGTTTTTGCTTTAAAAACATGTGGTCTAAACAGGTACCACTTTCAGGTCGGGTAATGCTACGATGCATAGGCAAGAAGCCATGCGAAGCCATGATTGATAAGATTTTATTCGTTTCAGGGTTATCATTATTCATTAGATCTATATTCACATTACCAGTCAGAATTTCTACATCATATGTATTGCTACCCCTTAAATACTGATCTATGTCATCAAGAAAATGTCCAACGTTTGAGGAAGGAGATCTATACAGCCCATGTATTTTATATTTTTGTCTATTAATTTCTATAGATATTTGAGTCACTGATATATTAGAGGTAGGCAATATCTGAGTAGTTATTGTTGGGTTTAAATGAGCTTTTGTGTAAATAATAAGGCCATCCCAGGTATTGAAAACACCACTGTCATAGTATATGTTATATCCTACAATGTTAAAGTTTGATGTTGAATCTATTTTGTGACATTCACTTAAAATTAATATATCACATATAAAGAGATCATATGTTTCTAAGAAAACCAACAGATTGTCAAAATTTGTGCTGATACCTCTTATGTTAATATGTATTAAGTTAAAAGACTTGCGTTTAATTTCACAAATTTTTGACAATTCGTCTGGTTCTACAGTAGCACCACAGTTAGAAAAAATGTCATTTGGTTCTAGATCGCTTAAAAATTTACCAGTCATTTCTTAGTCCATAGTTTATTCTGGTTTTTTGTATTGCCAGAAGGTACTTGTACATAGAACATTCTTTACTGTCAGCTGCATGGAGTATATCATACTTCTTCCCATATTTTCTATTCGCTATATCACAGTTGTTACATTTTATCACATTTTCATTACATTGGTTTTCCTCATGCTCCCCAGAACAATTTTTACATACCTTTTTGTTCTTGCACTTATTTGATGAGTGTCTATAGCCTTGACAGTGAAAACATCTCGTTAGATTAAAATCTTCATACACCATCAAACGCTGCCAGCCAATATATAACTTCTTTTGGTTATTGATTTTGTGGAACAGGTTCGGTGCACACTCAGCAAATATAGTTGCCTCGGTACTGTTTTTTTTCCATTTGGTATATGTTACTTTAAATTCATCGTTATCATTTATGATGTTATTTTGGCTTCTGATACTCGACTCTATTTGTTGTTCAGTTAGTTTTCCCTGATAACCAACAATTTTTATCTTTGGCTTTTGCAGTTTAGTTTCCTCAATATTATAATTTTTCAAGTTTTGTTCGGCTGCACTCCTTACCTTTTCCACATCCTCATTCCTGTTACATTTAATAATTATGCCACCATTACTTATTTGCCTAATGTTGTTTATACTGACTTTTAGTTCAGCCGGGTTTAGGTTTTTGATTATATCTGGTTCAGTTTTTTTAGAGTCTTGAGTATTTCTAGGTTTTATTAAGATTCCACTAACGTTGTTCTGCGTGGGTTTGACAGTATTTTTCACAACGGATGCATAATTTGGGTAGTTTTCTGTGGAGCACATGTTTGATTTGAGGTTATCAATTTTTTCTTTTAGTAAAATGTTCTTTTCGTTCATTTCCAAATTTAGTTGTTTTAGTAGAACATTTTCCTTGGTTTTTACTTCTAATCCAGATACCAGGGTAGCCAGTAGATTGTAAATTTTAGTTTCATCTGTTTCAAGGCAACATAACCCCGATTCATACGTGAATTGTTTAAAAGTTTTTACTCGTGATGAGCAGCTTTTGTGCCAAGATTTTTCACATTTAATACAACTTATCGCGCCTACAACAGAATTTTTGCAGTAATTACATTTTTTTTCAACTTTTTCCACTACTTGGCGTGTGTTTAATTATATTAAATAGTATTCTGTATTCACTATATTTAAAAATTTGTAGAAAATGCATCCTGAAACAACACGTGTTCCTTACTGGCGCGTGGGTGAAGAGATTTGATTACGTATCCTGTTTATAATAAATCGAACAGATTGTTTAGTTAACCTTAATCTTCTAATAAAGTCTCCGTCATTCCATACTTCGAATTGATTTTCATTTATCATTTAATTAACATTTATCAACTCCAAAAATTCTTCATCGTCGGTTAAATAACCTGCAAGATTTTCCATTTCTGTTTTGTTATTTTGTTGACAAACACAGAAAAACAGGTTAGATTCATGATATCATGGGTTAGATTTAACCACAGAAATTAAGAACAGACGATAAATGCTACAAATGCGTAGGCTCCACTATTGCCAACATTCGCTACTACAAGTTCACCTGAACCCTTCTCAGATCTATATTGTACAACCGAAAGCGGCGAAATCACCGAGCTCAAGATGAACTTGCGCTCAACTGAACGTATGCTTAGTGGTTACTTGTACAACCGGGCCTAAGTGACTGTACTTTATACTAGATACTAGATACAAGACGCCCAGATACAAGTACCTACCATGTGAATTTTTCAACGGTTTGTAAAGCAAAATGGCACACAATTTGATCGTAAATTTAATCATAGCATTATTGTATATAAAAATAGATATCTTACCTTATATTGGTGATCATTCACAAAACCCGGCACAACAATAGAATCATGTCTGAACTAAAATATTCACCATTTTGAAATTACAGCACATACACAGACCTAAGAACTAAACAGTGTTGTCAGATGCAAACACTTAAATTTCTGGGAAAAATTATCACTTTGGATAAAAAGTTCCAAATTTCTTTTTAACATAAATATTAGCCGAGTAACTAAAGAAAGTCTCTTTAAACTTAAGTTATTTCATAAAAAATGAAGCATAAAGATAAAGAAATTTTTTAAATGCAAAATAAAAACAGTATGTTCTAGATTTAGTTATTAAAAAGTTATTACGGTTCTTTTTTACGTAACATGGTGGATGTCTGAAAATTCCCAGAATCTGCGAGATTATGAGCTTTCCCTTGATTCCCAGTACTGACTAACAATCGCCATATGTCTGCATGGGTAATTTTTTCAGACCTGGCAGCGTTGGACATAAGACGACACGTGGGCCGGCAAGTACTTCCAAAATCACTCGCAACTCAGTTGTTGGCGCTGGTGCTGTGGTTATTTAATGTATATTGTAAACGTTTATTAGAAGTGGAACTATTTATTGAATAAGTACGTTAATTAAATATTAAAATTATAGTTCTACGAAATACTGAAATTATTTCAATTTAGTGATACCAACTGTTATTGTCCTTTTTTCTTGTTGTTGTCGATAAAAGATTGTTAAATTTAAAAAAACGGCAAGCTTTGAATATTTTACTTCTGAATAATAGGAAATTTATTTATGTGTCATGAATGTTTAATAACAGTTGTTGACTTTGGTATAAAAGACAAAAATCGTATATGATAAAAATACTTAATTTTTTTCACGCCGGACTTTGAGTGGTAATTATTTGGTAAAAAATGTATAATAACAAAAATAAACAATTATGTAGTAGGTCCACAGGAAAAAAGCCAAAATTTATAATGTGTCCTTAGAAAATGGTATACGTTTATACACATTTCCAAACATAGACGTTGACGAGAAAAGTTTAATATATACACTATAACCAAAAAAATACCAAAATATGGTTGAATACACGTTATAACTATAATTAAAATTCTTGTGTTTCTGGGTACTATTTTTCTCTTTAATAAAATCCCGCTTTTTAGATGAATGATTTATTTATTATTAAAAAAATTGTAAAACCCATGATTTATTATAAACATTAATAATACATTTTTTAATATTATGCTTTTTTACCTTGTTGTAGACAGTGTACCTTTTTGTAGATCACTAATTTGAAACCAGCATTTGGGTACCTAAAATGAATAAAACAACAAGAAACTCTTTAAAATTGGTGTATGAAAATGTTTTTTAATAAGCTTGAAACTAATTTTTACTATTTTTAATCACTTACAAAATTTAGGATTTTCCAGTTTCTCAGTTTTTCATCACGACTTGGGTACAATTTTACAGTTTTAGATAAATAGGAAGGATAGTGGGGAATTCAGTAGGCAAGTTTAGTCTAGGAATTTTTATACTTACAGTTATAGTTTCGCCGATTTTGAATTCGTGGCTGTAGAACAATTTAATAAATTTTCTTTAGTAAAATGTAAGTCACAGACCCTGCTGAACTTAGATGGAGTAATTTTTTTTCCTGTGAATAGCCGCTACCCATTTATTAGACATGTTCTGGTCCATTTTTATAATTACCACGACACCCTGGCACCACACAATAGAAATACGGCATTGTAAGTATATCGGTAAACACTTCTAAAATAGACCACAACAAAAGAATATTTCACAAAACTTATTATTTTTTAATTAAAAGTAGTGATGTAAGTTGGGTTTTTTTCCAATGGAAATTTTTCCATTTTTAGCTATTAAGCAGCTAAGAAAAGTACATTTTTGGCAGTTAAAAAATGTTTTTAACCCAAATTACCGCCAAAACTCCACCTTGTGACAATTAATAACCTAAATTTACTAAATTCAATCAGAGATTAGAGTAGGCATCTCTAAATTCAATATTTATGGTTTTTGAAAAATTGCCAAGGTATGAGTGTTATCATATTGTATTAACAGGTGATAAAGTGTCTTTTCGTCACGGATAATGTAAATTAGAAAATATATTTTCTTTTTAGCATAAAGCAAAAATACTGTCATATTTGAAATTAAAATGTCAAATTGAAGTGTTTTTCAGTATTTAGTATAGTCTAACATAATAGGGATTTATTTTTTCTGTTTTCATGTTAAATTTAAATGCAAACAATCAAAATGATGTGATTTTATTCACAAACGAAAGGTGGGCATTTATATTTGAATTTTAATTTGTCAATGGTAAAAATTGTAAATTTTTATTGAAAGAAAAACTTTTAATTAATAGTAACACTATAAAAAAATTTATGTTTTCTAATTTACAGTTGCCCGCGATGTAATTACTTTCATTTGATAGTTTCTAATAAATAAGAAAAAATAAAATTCCAAACAAATGAAAAAATTTGATATTAGATCATAAACATAATAGGTAGATATAATAATTAATATCTGAAGTATTAAAAATTAACTGCTCATAACTTAGTTCATATAACTAAATTAATATAAACATAAACAAATGCCGCTTTCGACTCTGTTATACTTTTCACTTTTGCACTCTGTGCTTGAGAATAGCTCCATACTTTATTATTACAGTTGATCATACAGGAAGGAGATAATATATTGACTATGCGCCAAGTAACCTTGGGAATTTTCATGAGAAAATTATTTAATAATACTTGAATAGTAACTTGAACAACAGACATGTATTTGGTATCAAATTAACCTGGAGAATGCAACAAATTCAATAATATTCATTAAAATGAAATATTATTTTTGGCATTTTTAGCCGGCAAATCCACATCACTAATTAACAGTCAAACAAACCGGGAAGAAATGAACCGCTTTTGGCTACAACCTGGCCCAAGAGAAAATAATAACAAATGTCACTGTCAACATGTGAATTGAACTAATATCTTCCTATGTCTACGTCATACGGTTGTGACGTCAGAGTACCGAGTCCTTGTATTATCGGTGTTGTTGGATAGGGCCATTTTACTATCAGATAAACTGTTTCACAAAGAAAACATATAAGTAAAATTTAAAAAATTCTACCCGTTACCATTCATAAATAAGTATATTCAAAAGAGAATGAATCAATATAATAAATAACCAATAAAAATCAACTGTTTAGAACCCATATTTAACAACACAAACAAGTACAAAAATCAAAGCAATCCAAATAAAGACAAAATATACATATCGGCCCCATATTTACCACAAGTAACAAAAAACTTCAGAAGCAATTAGGTAAAATATACAATTATCACACAGAAATGATAATAGCATAAAAAATAAGTTTGTTCAAAACTGAAAGATTCAGTGGATAATTGAAATCAAACCCATGTTATTTATAAGGTTGATTACTCAGATTGCGATATATGTTACATTGGACAAACCCAACAATATTTAAAAGAATGTATAAATGTACATAAATTGTTACTTAGAAATTCCATAGCAACTCTTAATTCGTGCAGGACAGCATTAACAGAATACACCGTAAATAAATTACACAATTTTAACTTAAACTGCATAAAGAAAGAAATACCGAAAAACTTAAGTTTTTAAAAATCAAGCTGTAAAACCTTATCGCAATGGCTTTCTTGAGTTATGAGAATGTTCGCTAATAATTCTGTCATTCAGACTAGCAATATATGCTATAAGTTTTTAATTACCTGCTCTCGAAAAGAAACACATCAATGGGGACACCAAATACTGATCATTCTCTGCTGAACTCTTCCAACTACACATACATTGCATTCTTAAACAATAAAAAAGATGAAAAACAAAATACAACCAAGTCTTACAATAAAATTAAAATAGGAAATTGGTATTAGGTAAGAAAACACTTTTTTTGGATATTTATTTTTTCACTAATCTAATTCAGTAGGTACTTATGTAAAACCATTAGTTTTAGCATCAGAGTAATAAATAAAGGGGAGACCGCATTCCCTATTTCAAAGCATAATGTAAACATGTAACCTCAACCTACTGGATGTTGATAAACAAACAATACATAATGAACACACGATGGTCCCTGATCGTATCAGCGTAGTGGCGTATCAAGCTATGTCACGGAAATGCTTACAATATACATAATTATATACAAAAGTTAAGTTCAAAAACACAGTTTAAGAACACATAAAACACTCGGCTTCACCAATTTTTGATTTCAAAATAATGGCGTTACTTGCTATATTAGGTTAATACCAGGCAATGTTGCCACTTCCCGCGCTTAATATCGCTAGAAATTTCAATAATGTATTGATGGATATGGAGAGCCTATAATTATAACACAAGGCACAAAAAAATAGTGGGTAGCCTTAAACATATTACAATGTAACTAATTTGTAAATTGATTGAGGTCAAGAATGTGGTAGATCTTTACATGTTAATCAATGAAAATGATGACGGCTGTACCTAGCTATAAAAATAAAAAAGTAACTTCGGCATCAATGTCAAGGACGTTGCAGGGACCGATGTTTGTAAATACATTTACCTCAAGGCTTCACTTTAGAATGTAAATAACGGTCTCCCCTTTATTTATTACTCTGATGTTTTAGCTAATAGGTAACCTTGAAACAGTCCGAAAACTCAGACGAAACGTAGGATATTTGTCCATGTATCTGATTGAAAGTCCTCTTTTTTTGTTTTTTATTGAAGAAATAAATTCTATTTTACGAGTATTAGCCAACAACTTTTCCAATATCACATACGGTACCTAGTGGTGATCAATATTTTACACATACAAGCAGTTATAATATATCTGGTGAATGGTATTTAATTTCATACCATGGAAGTGTGTTTTAACTGTTACCATTTGATAAAAAAAAAAATGTTTGTCTAGCGATATTTATTTCATTATTAAGAGGGGAAAATAACAAGGTACATTTATTTAGTTCATGTAACTGGGTAAACAACTAAGACATTTGTATGGTTATATCTGATTCTACTGTGATGTTTGCTCCCGTTGTAGACAAGATTCCCCAACAACAACAACAATCCCCATTTGAAACTACCTTAAAATATGTTGCTTTAGTGCAATTTTCGTTGGAGGAAGAACGTCCAAATCAAAAGATTTTTCGAGTGTCCGCTTAGCTATACCAATGTTGTAAAGCCTATATCGTTCTTCTATAATGTCTCGGGATCGGTCTAATCCGTACATTAAGGAGACAAATTTATAACCAACGTTTAGTAGTTCATCTAGATCCGCATTCTTATCACTGAAGACTAACAATTTGTCATACATGAATGTATGCTTCTTAAACACCTTAAAAATAACGCGAGCGGCCATGTTTTTTTAAATGCTGATTTTAGCTCGCTTCCGATTTTTCACCCTTAACGTATATTTCTTTAAAATTTCCCTGGTGTACTAGACCCATGTTGTGTTATTTGTAGCATAATTGGTTGGTACCATTATTTTCTTGTCATACATGTGCCTTTCAAAGAATAATATATTACCATTTGAATGGTATTACTTTATTATTTTTAGGGAAATATCCATATAACTGTGATAGATGTAAGGATTTACAAGGTAGAAAGTGTCGAGAATGTGGCTGTAAAATATGTGCTGGGAAAGAAAGTTGTGACACAATGATATTATGTGATGAGTGTGACTACGGGTATCATATTGCCTGTTTAAATCCTCCCTTGGAGTCTGTACCAGAAGAAGATGAATGGTAAATATTTTACTAGATTTAGTTAAAAGATAAAAATGTTTTCGTGCTTCTATGTTATTGTGCTTATTGGTTAACTTAAATGAAAAGTCTGTATTTCGTTAATTTAATCAAATTAATTATCTTTAGATGTTTATATATATATATATATATATATTTATTGATTGATTGAGGATTCGTTACCACATCCGTGGGACACACGAGATGTCCTGACATCCGGGTCTTCCCGTTTATATATCTATAGATATTAGATATATTCTTGACGAGGGGATCTTCCAGTATTAGAATCTCAAGCGAGGGCAAATAATTTCCCCTTTGTTTTTTTGTGATATATAGTGCACACTAAGGATACATTGTCACTTCCAGCATCTATATATAAATAGAGACTGGTACTGTGTTGTTACCTCCAGCGACGTCAAATATTTGGATGTTACAGAGCACCTTCACTATCTGGTACCGTCAGTCAGCCGAATCTCGGACTCGGAATCTACCTGGGCGTTATTCTTGAAAATTTGTTCTGGGGGTTGTAAGACATTTTACAAATATTTTCAACTGCGGCGCACTTCTGGTTCTACTAGAAACTCATACCAAAGTTTACGTATACCTAGTTGTTTATTGCAATGTTAATATATTTCAGCGTTGAAATGCGTAGATCACAAACTTTAGAACTCTATAACAAACTTTAAATTAAACAACTATATATTTTACCAGCTGTTAAAATTAAGCATTTTAATAGTTAAGTTTTAATCTAGTTGAAGTGAAGTTTGTTGTCCACTCACTTTGGCTTTGCACTTTTTCCCGTAAGCTTTGTACATCTAGGTCTTTCTAATCTTTGCTCATACTGTCTTTTTTCAAATGGAACATCCTGTTTATAATGACATTTTTTAATTGTACATAAAATTTTAGGTGCATATTCAGCAGAAACACTATACTTTGTCTCAATGGTTTTTGAGAAAATCGTAATTTTCAATTTTTTTTTTAAACAATGTCAACGTTAAAGACTATACAATTGTTTTACGAAATATGTAAATGAAACTGTTATTTCCCTGTTATTGATACTAACGATTCTGCTATTTGTAGCAATATTAATATTAAAACCGCATTGTTTTAAATAGGAAACTTTTTAAATATAATAAGATCAGTTAGATGCAGCAGTTAATTGTCTACAAAGTATTATACATATGCCCCTATATAACTCTTTTAGTTTTTGTGATGTTTTTATTAATATTTAAATTTTACAAATTTTCATTCGATGGTTTTTGCTTATTTTATTGAACATAGTAAGCTTTGACCTTTTCTGTGAAATTTTATATCATACTTTGCATAACACTTTTTGGTTTCCGTTATTCCTTGTTTTTTTTTTATAATGGCTTGATTTGGTTATAGTAATGAACATTTTCTAAATTTATAACTAATTCATAGATAATTAGGTATACTCAAACTCATAATAATCAAGCAATTATTATAGAACAAAAACAAGGAATAACTGAAATGAAAAAAGCTTGTTGAAAATGTTTTTTATGAAGTTTTATTTTATAGAAAAGGTCAAAGCTACTATGTCCAATAAAATAAGCGAACACCATTGAAAATTTATAAAATTTAAATATTAATAGAAATATTCCAAAAACTAGAAGAATTAGGAATAGGGACATATTAGTACAAATGATAAACAATTAACCATTTAAAAATGTCCCACCAAAAATGCAATTCTTTAGCTCAAAGTTGAACAAACTGATAAAATGTATAGAGGACAACCTGCTATAACCCAAGCAACACACAATCATATTTTATAGGTATAAAAAACGTTCGATTTAATTAATTAAGATAGATTATAAACGTTTCAAATATGTATAATATATACATGTATACATACAGTGAGGTTCAAAACTCTGGAACGCCCCAAATAACTTTCAAAATATTGTTTTTTTGCAAAAACGCTCAGACACGTCAATTTTTGATTCTACTTTTCTGTATTTTTGAGGTATTAATTAATTTGTACAGTGACGTATCCTGAGGTGCAAAAAAAATTTTTTTTTCAATGGCAACCCCAATTTTTTATTCGGAATTCATGAAAAACACATTTTTTACGTATCTTTGACTAAAACTTTACAGAAAAAAAACCTTTATAGGGTTACAGCAGAAATTTTTCGATATAAATGCAATTTACAGTTAAAAAACCCTTTTATACCTATTTTATACCTTAAAATAGGTATAAAATGTCCTACTTTTAACAGGATTACATAGACATATATATATATATATATATATATATATATATATATATATATATATATATATATATATATATATATATATATATATATATATATATATATATGTATATATATATACAGGGTGTCCACCTAGTGCGCGTAAGTCCAATATCTGGGTTAATAAAAGAGATAACTTAATTTTTTTTTCTATAGGGTTGTCTAATATCCCGAGCTGCACAAAATGAAAATATATTTACATATTCAGGGTGTTCAGTTTTTCCTGGACAGGTACCAACTTCGTTTTTCTAAATGGAAATATATATTTTTTATTGCTTTTTCGAACTAAACCCTTGATTTTAGTAGGACTTTCATCAGCCTTCCCTATACCTAACTTAAACTGTTTTTGAAATATTGACGGGTGAATATTGACATTTTTGCAACTTTGACACCCTGTAAAATCTAAACGGTTTGAGATCAAGCAAAACGGTTTGCACATTCCTATCTTAACTTTTCATAAGCTATCGTTTGATACTAATTTCAAATTTATACAGGAATAAAAAATTTTCAAAATTTTCAGAAAATTTTAAATTTTTGGATAATTCTGAAATTAGTACCAAACGATAGCTTATGAAAAGTTAAGATAGGAATGTGCAAACCGTTTTGCTTGATCTCAAACCGTTTAGATTTTACAGGGTGTCAAAGTTGCAAAAATGCCAATATTCACCCGTCAATATTTCAAAAACAGTTTAAGTTAGGTATAGGGAAGGCTGATGAAAGTCCTACTAAAATGAAGGGTTTAGTTCGAAAAAGCAATAAAAAATATATATTTCCATTTAGAAAAACGAAGTTGGTACCTGTCCAGGAAAAACTGAACACCCTGAATATGTAAATATATTTTCATTTTGTGCAGCTCGGGATATTAGACAACCCTGTAGAAAAAAAAATTAAGTTATCTCTTTTATTAACCCAGATATTGGACTTACGCGCACTAGGTGGACACCCTGTATATATATATATATATATATATATATATATATATATATATATATATATATATATATATATATATATATATATATATATACGGTATATAATAAATCTTGTATATAAGTATACTATATACGACTTTTAATAGGATTACTTATACCTTTATATAGATAGGTACCAGGCCCCTGATATCCAAATCTGCAAATATGGTGATTAAATAATAATGTATTACGCAGAAGCGAATATAGGCATCTCAGGACTTTCTTGAATCCAATTACTAATTGATTTAGTAAGGCTCCGTTGTTTTTGAGGAGGAACACACATTTAGGCACAAAGCAAAAAAACACTCACATATTAGTAATTTTTATTGCTTAGTATTGAGTATCATATATAAGTATTCTCATCTGTTATGTATCTATTTTTTTGCAAATAAACAGCGATTCTTGGACAGTTTTAACCAATCTTTTACTGCACCACTAATAATAAAATCATTTAACTGGTCTACGGCCCTCGACTGAAACTACAGATGCACAGCTTCTGTAAAAATATGAGAACAAAATTATATGTAGGTACAATGATTTTATGAACAGAAAATTATCAAATTTGTAGAAAGAACTAATTTTTTTTAATTGTAATTGGTATTTTCATATATTAATAATTGAAGTTTTGAAATAGAAAAATTTGTAGGTACACCAAATTACATAAGTACTAAAAAATTACAGTGTGTTGAACCTATGCAAAATAAAAAATTGTTCATCATTATTGAAAAAATGTTAATCTAGAAAAACATTAAATTTAATTTTTAATTATTAATTTCAAAAATAAATTAACTCAGTAACTCTATAAGTTACATACCAGAGTAACATGCTACTTATGACTTACAGACTTTAGAACTAATCCTTGTGATTAGAACCATAGACATATTATTTTTGTGATAATGAATGTGAAATATCTTGCACAAATACTTATATCGTTTTAGAGTGTACATTGTCCCTCAGTATTTTTCTTTTGAGTTCAGCCATTAGTAGTGGCCCTATCTACACTAATTAAAACGAAACTAAAAAATTTAACATTATTTTTATGTTATCATAATGGGGAAGTTTCACATTTTTTTATTTTTCTCTTATAAAATTCATTTCATCGTAAAAAGTCAATTGTCGCATGAATTTTTAATTTTTTATTAATAGTTTTCCTATAAAAAAATATAGAAATCCAAAATAATTCTCTGCACAGAAAACGCAGCCTTAAACAAAGACGGCTGGGTCTTACGTCACGATCCGGTATCGGTATCCAAACGAGTCTCGTGTGTAGTTCTGTGTTCTGTAGTTTGTTTTCTTACTCGTTTGTGTTTGTGTAATCTACGTGTACCGGATAGTTCTTATATTATTTACTTTCATTTAACACAATATTATTTATTTTAAAAACTGTAGTTTGTAGTATGGCTACAGAAGCAGGATTAGTCCAAGGGCAATCTGATAATTTGCCAAAAGTCGATGTACTATCAATGTTTTCATTTTTGGGAAATAACCCAAATTTCATGGGTGCTGAATTAAAAGGAGTGAGGTATGTAGGTATTTAATATAAACATTACTTTCATTTGTTAATACTTTTGCTGGATTTTATGTAGTAATTTCTTATAAAATCTAATGTAAATAAAAACATAACCTTGAAATGTGACCCACTGAAATAATATGTAAATAGTCCCATTAAAATAATTATATACCTACTTCTTTTAGATCTGCTCGTGAAAGTTATGGAGACAATGCTGTTGGCTGGGTGCAGGTGAAACGAGATGGTGATATTTGCATCGTAAAGGCTAGAGTTACTCCAGAGCACAGCGTTCGGAAGAAGGGTTATACTGTGAAACTTGAGTGTAATGAAAAAGATGAAAGGATTTTGTCAGTTCAATGTGAGGATTGTGCTGCGTCTCTAGGTATGTAGTATTAACTTTTGGAAGTGGCTACGTAGCTCACGAACAATCATATTATAGTGGATTATACATTAAGGGAGTAAAATACATGATTTTTTCCCAAGGTGCGTTTATAGCACGAGGGCTCTACAAAGCACTGAGGGAAAAAAGCATGTACTCCGGAGGTGTATATATACTATTTTTTGTACCACCCAACATTTTAATTAAAAGAATTAAAAAAATTATTGCCAATATATTTCTAATTTAAAAAGTATTGTTAATATGACATTTCTAATTTATGAACATAAAATCTGCCCAGCAAGTTAAAGCAAGTGGATATTAGTACACCAAATAATAAAATTAGTTCATTAACATTTTTGTTTAGAATTAGTGGTGGCATTAATTGAGTTGGCTATGCTTTTTAACCCTAGGGAGTAAAAGGGTGGTACAAAAAAATTATTATTCGATCGTTGCGTAGGTATTTTCTGAATTACATTCTGCCCTAGGCGTAGAGATTAGAGCTTGTATATGGTTCTGGGGTCTCGTTTTGTGTCATTCTGTTTATCACTGACATTCGCCAGCACCAAACGTATTTAAATCTAATATATTATTATTCATTATAGGAGGTTGTAAGCATGCAGTGGCTTTATTAACTTGGATGCACAGACGTAGTGAAGAACCACCAAAAACTTCGACTGAGTGCTATTGGAAAAAGTCTGCACTTTCTAATGTTGGCACAAATTTGAAACTGGTGAAAGCCGAAGAATTAGGTAAATTGAATCCACTGAAAACTACAAACGATACCAGTTTTTTGCAGTCGTTTGTTGACCATAGTTTAGATTTGGGAACCACAGATACTGTGCTAATGAAATATTTCAAAGAGAGCGACTTTGAAAAATTATCCCTACATAGATTGTTAGAAGAATATATGGTGGAATCGCAGGACATAACAGCAGATGGTTTTTCAACATTTTGTACAGGAAAAATGACTGAAGATATTTGCAGAGATATTGCCAGGACAACGGTAGATCAAGTGGAGAGTGCTTTATGGCATGAGTTACGTTACTTAAGAATTACTGCTTCAAAGGCTTATGATGTAGCCCATTGCAAAACTACAGGTGGATCATTGGTCGAGTCAGTTTTGGGGGCATCAAAATTAAAGGACACTTCTGCCATGGCAAGAGGAAGACAACTGGAAGCACAAGTTTTAAGATTAGTCGAGAAACAAACTGAGCAGAAAATTCAACGCTGTGGATTAGCGCTTGTACCAGAGCATCCATTTATTGGAGCATCGCCTGATGGAGTATGCGAAAATTTTTTGGTTGAAGTTAAATGCCCAACTTCTTCAAAGGCTTATAAGAGATATGTAACGTCAAGTCTTGATATTACAGCAAAATATATGGCACAGATGCAACTACAAATGTTTTGTTTAAAGAAAAAGAAATGTTTGTTTGTTGTTGCTAAAGAAGATTTTGAATATTCAAAGCAAATTACAATTATAAATGTTGACTTTAATGAACTTTATGTTTTAGATTTATTAGAAAAATGTAATAATTTTTGGAAAAATAATATTTTTGATATTGTTAAAAATGATTTCAATTAAAAAAAGTACAATAATTTTTTGTCTTCCAGTATTTTATTGCAGTGTAATACAGTTATCAATGCACATGACATTTGAGTACAATAAATATTACATTATACAACAAGGGAGTATACCACATATTTTTATACGACAACATTTTAATTGAAAGAATTTAAAAAAAAGTATTGTGAATATATTTCTAATTTAAAAAGTATTGTCAATATGGCATTATTTGTAATTTATTATTAATATGACATAATTAATTTAATATTGATTTAAATGTTCAGTATTAACAATGTATAACAATGGAATCATTCAGGGTATCATCATAGATACTGAATTTATAGAATATTATCATAGGAGGTTCAGTTACTTAGAAACGGTAACTAAATTAATAAATAAAAATTAATTACTGACAATAAAGAAATTTCTGCACATTTGTATTAAACCAGTAATATATTTCTCGATATTATACCAACTCGTCTTATTATACTTTAACATATCTTTTCCCCAAAACGGGGTGGTTGTTCGAATATAATATATAGAATTCATGTAACAGTAAATATTAATATTAAATATGATAAAATATTCATTGAGTTGGCTATGCTTTTTTACCCTAGGAAGTAAAAGACTCACTTTACTCCTGCTTTTGAGGGACTAAAATTGCTTATTATATAAGGGTGGTACAAAAAAATTATTGTTATATATATTTACAATTTAAAAAGTATTGTCAGTATGACATTTCCAATTTATGAACATAAAAATCTGCATGGCATACAAAAATAAAATTGATTTAACATGATGACTGATATATGAGTAGCCATATTGCGAGTTGACTATGCTTTTTTACCCTAGGGAGTAAAAAGACTCACTTTACTCAAGTTTTTGAGGGACTAAAATTGCTTATTATAAAAGGTGTTTTTTTAAGGATGATAGAACAACTTTAAAACAATATTAAAGAAAATATTTTGTGATTAAAAAAGTAATATTATTTAAAAAAACAATCTATTACATTAAACATTTAAAAATTATTTGCGGCATGTGGCCACCGCGACTGTTCGCAAGATAGCGTATTCTTTTGATCCAATTTTGGTTGACTTTTTCGAGCACTTCTGGTCGTTTATCGTGAATAACACGACCAGTGTTGGCTTCAATTGTTGCTGGTTTATCAGCATAAACTAATGACTTGACATAGCCCCACAGAAAATAATCTACGGGGGTCATATCACAGGACCTAGGTGGATAGTTAACAGGTCCGTTTCTCGAAATTAATTTGTCACCAAACCCTGTTTGCAACCACACTTTCACGTACAGCGGTAATATTCCTCTCAATACGCACATTCCTTCGACGCATTGGTGTTTTCAAATCATGTAGAGAGTATGTGGTACGAAATCTATCCACAGTACGACGAATAAATAGCTCAGATGGACGATCATGTGAGCCATAAAATTTACGAAGTCTTTTATGCGTTTGGCAAACCGAATGATTTTCAAAGTAAATTTGAGGAATTTGGTAGCGTTGTTCAAGAGTGAATCTATTCATAATGATTTGCCAAAGTATACTGAAAATAAATTTTATAAACAGTGTCAGACTAACAGTTCAGTCTGATAGTAGTTGTCATGTAAAGTTCTATCAAACCTAAAAAAACACCCTTTATAAGGGTAGTACAAAGAAAATTGCCAAATGAATATCACTTCTTACCCGCTTCCTACATAAATAATTTAAATTTTATAATTGCAATTTGAATAAATGTTTTTGACAGTTTATAATGGCACAAGCACACACTATTACATGATCCATTATAGAAATTAAATGATTGTCAACACAAGCATGTGGTAGCAGTATGTTAAATTCCCGTAGTCTTCCTATGACTCTCCACATGCACACGTAATGCAGCTATCCTCTTGGATTGTTTCATGTCATCAGCAGAACTCGGGGTTACTGCAGATACTGAAGGTGGCCTTATAAAAACATTGTAAAATATTTGTAACATTTTTAAACCCTCTATCGGCCATTACTGCTACCCCAGGTTGTAGTTGTTCTGCATATCCTGAATCTTCTAAGATCATAACATCTGTAGCTCTTCCACCGTAGCCTTTCGAAATGAACGAAACCAGTCCATCTGGTGTACAGGATATGAGATATTTTATAGTATTCCCCTTCTTGTATTCAGACCATGTTAGAGCCTGATGTATGGGGTTACTAGGTTTCTCTATTTGAATTTCTAAACAATCAGTGATCGAAACTACTTTTGCATACCTCGCTCTAAACGGAATAGGTAAATGACGTCGAATGTTTTTCGTATCTGGCCAATAAATTAACTGTTGAAGAAATTCCGATAGTATCACAACACTTTTAGAAAAAATCTTACTTAAGTTGCTTATCGACATGCCAAAATCAATCGCTAAAATAGCAAATGAATCATTTAAACGTATCTTCTTCAACGTTATAAATATATTTTTCACTGGCAATGGAGCCTTTGTAGATAACATCTCTATTAGATGATAACTTCCTATCGGTAAACCAAGAAAAAGTTTCGGGTCTCGTTGTATGCTCCATATCGTTCCTTTAAGCATATGTTCCTTAAATTGATTTTCCTCAAATTCATTTATACACTCCATGGTTCTTGAAAAACTACTTTCACTTAAATTATAATCACTTTCTCTTTCGATGTCTGGACTTGCAGAAGAAAGTGTACTCTCCAAAAAAGATAGTGACTTCACTATATTGTGGGGTTTTAACGGAGACGTTCCAACTGACACAACTGGTACTTTTATTGGTGATAAACCTATGGAAGTACATATTTGTTCTACGTTAGTTGCCTTGCTTCGGAATTTTGGTTCCAGATTCACTTGTATGATCTTGTCCTTTGTCAGGGTCACCGATTCAACAATACCCGCTGTAACTTGTTCTGTAGTGGGTTCTTCAGCAAAAGCTTCCTCCATTTTATCTTCATTATTTTTAGTAGACGAAGATGGTCCAGCAGCTTCTATTTCTGCTTCCATTATAAGTTCAAGACGTCTTCTTTTTTCAGGAAGATGTCTTTTTTTCGGTTCCTCTTTTGTTTTCTGGCACATAAAAATATGTGGAATCACCCCTGTCTTCAATCTCAAATTTTTTACTTTCTTGCCCATTAATTGATACTGCATGTAATTCTCCATGTCTTGCATCAACTGAAATAAAATATACTAATAATAAAACATGTTGTATCACCAATGCTAATGGTAGAATAAGAATTAAACTATACAGGGTGTCCCAGATTTAACGTTACACCTGATATCTTCATTAAGGTGAGTTTTACAACAAAATGACAAGAGACATCTTTTGTTGTAAATTTATGGGGGCACATTTTGAATATGTTTTCATTTATACAGGGTGACGCATTTAAGGGCAGGGGCAATATGTTGGGAAATTTTTAATAGAACACCCTGTATTTTTTCATGTAATTAAAATTGCCATTAATTGTGCTCGACAGCAGTATTTACTTTTTAAAATTTGAATGTTGCCTTATTGAATTATTTAGTAATATGTGAAGTAGTAACCTGGATTGCCGAATGATTGATGTAAACAATAAAAATATGAAGAGTGTCATCATTTTTGTCAAATTGACACCCGTTTTGCTGCTTTCCAACACAAAAAATCTTGGCAAAAGAAAATCTCTTGCCATTTTGCCGTAAAACTCACCGTAATAGAGATAGGTATCAGCTGTAACGTTAAATCTGGGGCACCCTGTATGGGGGAAATATAGGGATGAACGATGAGTAAAAACGTTAAAAAAATAAAATATTATTCCACATTTAAGACTTTATAAAATACTTACTTTAAAATGATCCTCACAGATGTGTAAAGCAGATTTAACACTAACTGGACTTTCCTTCAGATCTCTTTTCATAGACCACCATTTCTTCCTTATTTTCTCATCCTTTGGTACATTAAAGAATAATTTGTTGGGGGCAGTTATTGTTGTAGAACTACATATGGGTACTATACAGCACTTATAATATTTATGTTCAGGCACTGTTATGTCTTTCACGTTCTCGTGATGTAATTCTGATCCTGAAGCCATCACGCACAAAAGCTGCCTGGGTAGATATTGCGAAAATAAATGTTCGTGGACTATGAAAATTAACTAAACTTGTCTTTAAATTTATATTTATACACTAAAACTAACTAGGTACTCAGAATTCGATGTGAACACAAACTAAATCAACACAAGATTAAATGACAGCACAGCACAGCATAACCTTAACACATTACCGGATCCTGACGTCACAAACCTCTTGACTAATTAGAGACCGTTTTCGCCCACCTAATTATATTCAATATTTCAATAATTAATTATATATTAATAATTCAGTTTAAAGGAGTTTTATATATAGAAACATACTTTTATAGTAATTTTCTGCACTTTAAATAAATTTTACATCAAAAGAAAGTTTGATGAAACTTCCTCATTAGAAATTATAAAACACAGCTCTCAGAACGGGTATTTTTACCATTTAAACAATTAGTAAAACATTTGCCTTTGTATAAAACATCTGGTACACCAACTTGAGCATAAAACACAAAAAAATGTTTAATAGTACCTACATAATTTTATAAAAATGTATTCATTAGCCATTTTCTTTTTATGAAAACTTTCGGTATTTGGCAAAATGGTTAAAGGAATAATTACTCGGACAAATTATCTATAATACATGTTGTACTTATTAAACATACACAACTCAGATGGTAAACAGTTATGTCTGTACCTACATTTATTTGTACACTTACAGGCATATTTATGTTGGCAAATAAAATAAAGGCATATTTTGTTATATATAATATAAGGCAAATAGTTGTTAAAATAAAGGCATATTTATGTTGGCTTGGGTTTTAGATGGCAAGTAAGTTAATCCATAACTCCAGATACTGAGATGGCAAGCCGCCATTTTCCAACTTGTATATTGTTCCTTTTACTACCCAATAAGTATATTAATATACCTAGTTGGAATAAACTTACCTTATTTATATTTAGTAAAACACTGATATGTAGCTGTGCACTAAATTTGATGGTCAAACTAACTACAATTTCCGCATTTAAGATAAAAATGATAGATGAGCGACAAATGAACCTCAACCCTGAGAAGGAACAACTATGGATGCTTTTCCGCTGTAGACTCAAGCCCGCGTTAGAGTACACTATGACATGTGACTGAAAAGAGAGAGCTTCCGTAGAGACACTCGTAGAACCACATGTAGAACTCAACAAATTTCCCTCGCCCGCGCATCATATTATTTCCGTTTGCTATTTTACTGTGTTGCCAGGTCACATTTTTTACAAAAAAAAAAAAAAAAGGTAGGTACATATGCCTATATCTATGTAGGCACCTACCTATAATAATTTATATTTCCTTTGTGTTTTTTGGTGAGTTTTGAATGGTTCAGTTTATAGGTATTTTTAATGTTAAGATTTTATACAAGTGGTATATAGGTATATAAGCATAAGTAGTTGCATTTATAACTACTTAATTAAACCCAAAGTAGGAGTACAAATATTATGCTTTTACATTGGAGACATCTCCTTAATTACAACCAGTATTCCCATACATCTACTTCTAATTTTCTTTCAAACTATACCTATGAACGTTGACTAAAATCTCTTCGCAAAAGAAATAAACCAAATATTCGTGTATACCGGTATACCTAAATTTTAGTCTAAAACTTATCTAAGTATGTTATTAACGTTATAAGTCACGACCAAAACAAAATATAAAATCGGATGCATAAGGTTTACAAAAATTTTCAAATAAGAATGAAGGGAAATATGCAATGAAGATGATTACAACAAATAAGACAAAATTCTTCAAGATCGACTAAGTTTTTAAAATCTGGCAACACTGACTACAACTTGGACGCAATCCTCGACACCACACGTGGAGAGTAAAATTTAACGAAGTACCTATTTCGAAAAGTACGGACAGCATCGGAGCTGGTCTTCATACATTTGCGACACTGCCTAACATTGGAAATTAGAATAGAGAGGTTTTATACATTGTGTGCCCGACGTGGAACCAACACAATCGATATCTGTGGAAGTACTCGCTGGAAAATAATGAAAGTGGTGCCAACTCAACTTAACTATTTTCAAGTTCCTGGAACTTTAGGGGTATTTAATTACTACAAAAACTTAAAATATATATTATATTTTAATGCTATTTTTCCGCAATGTAGGTATATAGAATATAGGTACGTAGGTATACCTATTAAACGATATGAGTTGCCTGTGTAGAGTTAAATTCATATGATGATCTATTTAATAAAGATTTATATCTCAAAATGTCGTCAGAATGCAGTTTTATTAAAACAAACATTTTCTATGGTATTTTAAATTAATATAAAAATTACGTAGGTATTTAGTTACTACAAAAACTTAAAATATATAGTATAATGTTATTTTTCCGAAACGTATACAGAAAATCAATATTAAACGTTATAATCTAACTGTAGAACAAAAAATTGCTAAATTCATATGGCACTATATTTTGTTTAATGAAGATTTACATCTAAAAATGTAGCCTAACATGCAATTTGAGTACAATCCTCAAATAATCTAAGTTTAGTCAAAATTATATAAAAACTACGTATATATCTAATTACTGAGAATACCTAAAATATAAATAAAGTGTTACCTTTCTACAACGTATACAAAAAATTACTATTGAATGTTATGAACTAACTGTTGAGCAAAAACGTGCTTAAATTTCATATGATAATATTTTGTTTAATGAAGATTTATGTTTCAAAATATCGCCCAAATTATTATACTAGTAAAAATTTAAAAAGTATGCGGTTGTGATTAAAAAAGTAATAGAAAACATGTATAAATTACATTAATTCATGCAGTTATTATACACTAAAACCAAAAATATACCAAAGATACGTATATTCCACCAAAAATATACTAACTTGTGTTGCTTGGGAATAAAAGAAAAATATGAATAGTGCTTACAGATAGTAGATACATTAGTGTCAATAACAGGGAAATAATACTTCCATGTATTTCATGGAAACAATTTGAAAAGTTGATATTGTTTTGATTGGAAAACTAGAAAATTATGATTTTCTCAGAAACTATTGAGATTAAGTGTACTTTCAGCTGAAACTGAGCCTAAAATTGACCGTGTAATTAATACGCGTGTAATTATAGTATAATATACTACGTGTATTTGTTTCTTTCTACAAGGCTATCATATAATCAAGATCGAACATCACTTAAGTAAGTTCGTTTGATCTTGTAATAATAACAATAATAATATAATAATAATGTATCTACCCCTACTCTAATCTCAAGGATTAGCCCGAAATTCTGAGACTTGTGTGGGAGAGGGGCGGCATATTATTATTTAGCGGCCAGCATTTTGCCTCAAGAACGACTTACGTTGGTAGGCCTAACCATCATTCAGTGCTGGAATGATGCAAATCTGGAAAATCTCATTAGTTGGGGGGCATCAACCGATTTAATCTCTCACATTAACACCAAGCTCACATTCTTGCCATCCTAGGTCATCGCCAGGATGGTTGCCAACCCATCCCTGTGAACAAGCTTTACTCTGCGAGTAGATAATTTAATTAAAAATTTTCTGTTGGAATGGGAAGTCGAACCCACGACCTCTGGGTTGAACGATCGAGACATTAAACCCTGAGCCACCAGCTCGCCGGCAATTAAAACAAATTATTATATACAGGGTTTAGATATATTATATATTTCGTATTTGAAATAATAAAGTTAGTATGAGATTTGGGTAGAAGCGGAACTGAGTTACAGTTCAAAATATTTTCATTGAATTTAAAATTTGTTAAAACCCCTTATTAAAATTTTGACGAATACCTAACATCCAACTAGATTCCGAGATTCGGCTAAATGACGGTCGTTCAGAAACATCTTGTATGCATATACAAGGTGTATAGTCATTATTGGCCTCATTCTCTGCTAAAAATGGCATGGTTTCAATTTGTGATCTTAAAATCGTATGTTCAATTGTTCTACTGCACAAAAATAGTAGGTAATTGCTCTTAATAGAGGTGCTTATTAAAATTATACTAAAAATGTGATTGGAGCACAAACCTACCAATAATAGTATCAAAATAGTAAATGTACTGAATCTAGTACAATTGTATTAGTTTTGGAAGCCCTTTTGTAGAAAGTATTTCAATACATAGCAATAAACAATGTTACAGACATCTGTACAATATAAAATTTTAACTTTTTTCTTTCAAATTTAATACTCCTGGATTTGTTAAGCTGGTTTGTTTATATTTTCCAAATGCGTCGCAAAATCTAGATCTCAATAATATAATAGCAAAATATCTCATAAGAAAATTATCCGATATTAGTGTTTAACCACGTAGTTAGTTTCTAACAATATATTTGTATTTCGTAATAAACCAAATAATCAGCCCAACCGCCTATCATATTCAATAAATTTAACGTACGCCTGTTATGTTATGATAACATATGAAAAATAACATGTTTCATAACGTGGAAGTGCAAAAGTCGTACCAGGTATCTTCGAATAACGTGGGCCGTTATCCTGCATGTTATGACTTTTTCATAACAGGTACAAAGTCGTGTATGTTCGTGTAAAGTGAAATATTTAATCAGAATAAGGCCTAATTTGTATATTTGTGTGAATATAGTTCAAATTATGGAAGTAAAAAGGCAAAAGAAAACAACAACGGCCCAATATGAACAACTACTACAATTTATTCAAGCAAATAAGTTACTGTTCACCGGTAAAACAAACCCGTCTGAGAGGGGGAATATGAAAGTTCTGTGGAAGAAATTCTTTAGACAATCGACATAACTTATAAAAAATACGTCTCTGTACTTTTTGATTGTACCTTAAATAAACATAACTTCCATTAAAAAATACGAAAGGTGCAGCTGTATATTACAATATCTTAGTTGCCACTCATAGATTTCTTGCATCAAAACTAAATTTGATATCCCATCAAAAGCCATTTGTCAAATCGCATTTGTCAGATCACACACGTTATGCGCTTAGCCACACCTTACAAGCAATTGAAATTTGTCACTTGTTATCATAACATAACGTGTAGATAATAACATGCATGTTAAACAAACGTCTATTTTTCTGACGATACGTAGTACAAAATTTGAATATAACATAACAGATTCTCCCAGGCAAACTTCAACATGCACGTTACGGTAACATAAGTGATACGCGGTTGGGCTGATTGCTGTAAAATGTAGAAAACTATGCTAATTCTTTATTACAATTTTATCGAACGATCTTAAATACCTGGAAATTCTCCACCTGGAATGGATGTAGTATTGTGCAAAGGGGTATAGCCCTAACGTCAGTAATTTTATTACATTTACTGTTTATTTATATATCTGCATATTGTAAAAAGTATTTAGTTCAGTATTTGCGACTTGAGCGATTTGGTTGATTTTATGTTATATTCGTGCATCTTGCTTTGTGGTCCTTATTCTACATAGAAAGAGCTAAGATAAGAATGGATGAAACCTGTATCAAGTGGAAAATTGCTAGTTGAGTTATGCAATGGAAATAATGAAGGTAAGTTATTACGTATTGCATGAAAAAAACATTATTTTGTTTCGTTTGTCTTTGATTTTTAATTAATTGCACTATATTATATGTATATATTACATATCCTTAGCTAATAAGTCCTATTATTTACAGATTTTGATGGTGACAATAAACATGCCAACAACATATATGTTATAGTTTATATATTGTCAATTGAGACTGTAAAAAAAAAAATCCGACAAAAGAAACACTTGCACCTTGACGGCGGCCTCTTTGTTTACGCACGTGTGTCGTTTGTCGGAATTTTTTTTGCATTTTCAATTGAAATTATAAAGGCTATACTAAAAAAGAATGTATAAAAAAAGAGGTAAGTTTAAAAAATAAAACAGAAACATTTACAGTTACATTAAATGACTTTTAGGGTAGACTAATAAGGAAATTGCATCCTTAAAAAATAAGTTTCGTTCTTTCATCGACAAGAAGCTTATCCTTCCGCTAAAAAAATAAAACAATTTATAAAAAAAAATAAATATAAATCGAACGGTTTCTTTTCTACAGACAAACCGTCAACAGTTGATGAAAATATATGATGAAACACTACTTGATCAAGTACTCTAGTGTAATACAGTGTTATAAATTGAATGTTTTGAGAAACAAGTAATATATTTTATTTTTAAAACAATTTTAGTACCTGCTCATGTTGTAAAAGTTAATATTATTGTATATATATTTCAGAACGATAATCATTGCTTATTTTGTTTATATTTATATGATTCGTTTTAAATTATTTGCTTAAATAAGGATTTGTATTATACGCAATTTACTTTTAGTACAATTATAATTAAACCTTTTACTACAGTAGAAATAGTAAAAATGTCTTAAAAACAATTAGAAAGGTACAGAATTTTTCGTTCCCTCAACTAGTTCTTGACCGTATATTATGTTTGTTTTTAAAAGGTACTTTCAATCCAAACAAATGGCTTCTCAGTCAATCAGCGCCGCGACCCTCTTTTATGGCATGAACAATATATTTCAATTTATTAAATTAACAGATTAACAATTAAATTTTGTATCAATGTTACAAATAGAAGACGACAGTGTTAAACACTTAATCAATATAACATATACCTATAGAGTATAAATATATAATATAATTTATTAAATTAACGGGATTGATTACCTACTACATAGTACTAAAATAAGCAAATCAATATTAATTTATACCACCCATATCATATAAGGAACTAAATAAAACACAATCGCCTCTCATAATTCTCTATCCTTTAGAAATAGTTTCCTTGAAGGGGGTTGGAGCCTTTGTGTGAAGATAAGACTGAGGTAGTTCTCCACATAACACCAAAACACTATACTGCACTCGACGCGCGTTTCACCAACCAAGTTGGTATCATCTGGAGATAATGAAAACCCATCAATTTTAAACTTGAGCTAGTTAAAACTTGATGATTTTTATTCATCTCCAGATGACTTGGTTGGCGAAACGTCCGTCGAGTATAGTATCGCACTAATCAAGTTTAAACTTGATGTTTGCAATATGCAGATTTATAAACAGTAAATGTAATAAAATTACTGATGTTAGGGCTATAGCCCTATGCACAATACTACATCCATTCCAGGTGGACAATTTCCAGGTATTTAAGGTCGTTCTTTCAACATTGTAATAAAGAATTAGCATAGTGTCTACATTTTACAGCATTATTTGGTTTATTACGAAATAGACATATATTGGTAGAAACTAACTACCTACGTGCTTAAGCACTAATATCGGATAATTTTATTATGAGATACTTTGCTATTATATTATTGGGATCTAGCTTTTGCAACGCATTTGGAAAATATAAACAAACCAGCTTAACAAATCCAGGAGTATTAGATTTGAAAGAAAAAACTTCAAATTTTATATTGTACAGATGTCTGCAAAATTTTTTGTTGCTATGTACTGAAATACTTTCTGCAAAAAACGATATTGTAACGAACGGAGGGCTTCCAAAACGAGTACAATTGTACTAGATTCAGTACATTTACTATTTTGATACTATTATTGGTAGGTTTGTGCTCCAATCACATTTTTAGAATAATTTTAATAAGAACCTCTAAAAGAGCAATTACCTACTATTTTTGTGCAGTAGAGGAATTGAATATACGGTTTTAAGATCAGAGATTGAAACCATGCCATTTTTAGCAAAGAATGAGGCCAATAATTACTATACATCTTGTATATATATACAAGGTGTTTCTGAACGACTGTCAATTAGCCGAATCTCGGAATATAGTTGGACATGAAAATTTGAACAAGGGGTTTTAACAAATTTTAAATTCAATGAAAATATTTTGAACTGTAACTCAGTTCCGCTTCTACCGGAATCTCATACTAACTTTATTATTTCAAATACGAAATATATAATATATCTAAACCCTCTATATAATAATTTATTTTAATTGGCGGCGAGCCAGTGGCTCAGGGTTTAATGTCTCGATCGCTCAACCCAGAGGTCGTGGGTTCGACTCCCCATTCCACCAGAAAATTTTTAATTAAATAATCTACTCGCAGAGTCAAGCTTATTTGCAGGGATGGGTCGGCAACCATCCTGGCGATGGCCTAGGATGGCAAGGATGTGAGCTTGGTGTTAGTGTGAGAGAGTTCAAATTGTTTCCATGAAATACATGGAAGTATTATTTCCCTGTTATTGACACTAACGTATCTGCTACCTGTAAGCACTACTCATATTTTTCTTTTATTATAGCAGGTTGTCCTCTATACATTTTATCAGTTTGTTCAACTTTGAGCTAAAGAATTGCATTTTTTAATGGGCCATTTTTTTATGGTTAATTGTTTATCTACTAATAATTGTACTAATATGTCCCTATACCTAATTCTTCTAGTTTTTGGAATATTTCCATTAATATCTAAATTTTATAAATTTTCAATGGTGTTCGCTTTTTTTATTGGACACAGTAGCTTTGACCTTTTCTGTAAATTAAAACTTCTCATAATTTTTTTATTTTTAGCAATTTTATTTTTTTAGCAAACTGTAGATAAAATGACTAATTTCGACTTGCATATCCAGTCTTTTTTAAAATGCTGACGTTTTAGTCATTATACAGGGTTAATTAACAGGTATAACCCTATCTTTAAAACACCCTGTCGAATAATTTCGTAACCAAATTCTTTCAAAATACAAATATTTGTAAAGAACCATTCCTTTCCTACATTTTGTTTTTTAGTTATGTCTTTAGGTGCATTGATTCATTTTTAAGAGAAAAATGAACTTGTCACCAACAGTTTACTAGGAAATATTATTTTTTGTTGAGGTGGCTTGAACTGGCCAGCATGTTTGCGTGACCCTATTTCTCCACTCCATAGAACATGTGTGGGTGCAAGCAGTACTACAGGGTGTACTATGTGATAAAAAGTAATCTGAGGATTGGCGGCTGAAATTAACAGGCATTTTTTATCATTGGCATATTTACATATTTTCATTATAAGTAACCATACAATTTTTATAATAACAATTTTTTAAGGTACTGCCCAGACTGCAAAACTGATGATAATGAAATAGTCAAGCCAGGTGAAAAATTGAAAGTCAGCAATAAAAAAGCTAAGATGGCCAGTAGCAGTGGTGAGTCTAGTCGAGATTGGGGGAAAGGAATGGCATGTGTTGGAAGGACAACAGAATGCACCATTGTACCCAAAGACCATTATGGGCCAGTACCTGGTGTTGAAGTGGGCACTTGCTGGAAATTTAGATTACAGGTGAGATTTTTTAAAGTGGTGGTATATTCAATCTTCTATGGCTTTTGGGATTTTAATCAACATGTTATTAATCGAGTAGGCGGCTGTCGCAAAGCTAGGATAAAATTGTTTTTCGTAAAACGTCAATTTTTGTAATAAATAGTTAATTAGTATTAGGTTTGAACACATAATTTAACGTTTAGTTTTAATCCTCATGGATTATTCAGTTCAACAACAAGTGTTTTGCGTAGAAACTACATAAGAACCAACTCAATAGAAGAAGTAAGGTGTGCATTCCGTCGTCAATTTAACAACAACAATAGGGGTCATGCTCCAAATCGTAAGACTGTTATGTCATGGATTTACCACTGGCGTGAAAATCGTTCTGTGGAAAATTTAAAGAAACCTGGACCTTGAAGAACAATTCGTACTCCTGAAACTATTGAACGAGTCAGAATTGCGTTCACGAGAAGTACCACACGGTCTGCTAATAGCCAATCCCTTATTTTGGGAATATTAAAAGGGAGCCTACATAAAATTCTTCACAAGGACTTAAAATTTCATCCATACAAATACCGAATGGCGCAACATCTTAGTTATCAACATAAACAAGCCAGATTAGCTTTTTGCCAAGAATTTTTAAATTTACATCGAGGAGACATCCACAATCTTTTTATGAGCGACGAGGCAAATTTTTATTTGAACGGCATGGTTAATAAACAGAATTTTAGGTATTGGTCAGTCGAAAATTTTCAAGAAATCATTACAATCTTCATAATCCAAAAGTTATTGTTTGGTGTGTGGTAGGATCACTTGGCATTATTGGTCTGTACTTTTTTGAAGATGAAAATAACCGTCCTCTAACAGTGATGTCCGAGCGTTACGTAAATATGCTAGAGACGTTTTTTATTCCCGAATTAGAAAGAAGGGGATTACTAAGTAATACGTTATTACTCCAGCAAGATGGAACAACGCCACATACCGCTAGAAACTCTATGAGAGTTCTGTGAGAAGTGTTTAATGGGTGACTCATTTCATGATTTGGGGATTTTAATTGGCCTTCGAGGTTGAAAAGTGCATTGAAGTTGATGGCGTTCACTTAAAAGACGTAATTTTTAAAAGTTAGAATAAGTCGTATGTTACAGTAAATCCCAAAGAGTAGATCGTAATTAAGTGTAATAAAATGTTTGTTTTTTAAGTTTTAACAATTATATATATATATATATATATATATATATATATATATATATATATATATATATATATATATATATATATATATATACAGGGTCCTGCACCAGAGCTCCCTTCTTTTGTAGCTCATGAACTGGTGCCTTTATAAATTTCGTTCAAATTTGACTGCAAACTATTCGTAGAGAGGCACATTTTGAAAATATTTTCAAATATACAGGGTGCTCTAAAAACATGTACCATACTAAAGTTATGTTTTTTTAAATGGAACACACTATATATTTTTGCATTTTTGGATTCTGCATGCAAATTTGGTGTCAGTTTGTGTTATATTCCTTATAGCAAAACTTAGCAGTTTCAAAGATATTCGACATTTTATAGAAAAAATGACAGTTGTTAGAACTATTTCAAAGTTACATATCTTATACAATTGAACAGCGTTTATTTTAATTTTTATATGTCAGATAGTTTAGGCATTGGTCTTTCTGAAAATAGCTAACAGAAGTCTGTAATACATACAGAGTGTTTAATATTTACTGAGCAACACGTCAATTTTGAAACGTGCAAAACTAATTTTTTTCAAATGGCACACCCAGTATATTATTCTACAGTTGAAAGTACCATTCAATTTTGAATTGAATGATATAGCATTGTCGTATACCTATCTCTTAAGGTGCTCAAGATATAATCAATTTTATAATAAAGTGCTCGAAAATTTAAGTGACCCCGTTTCTAAGTGGTCTTCGAATAAAATAAATTTGTAGAAACATTTTAAATTTATCGTCAGTTGCTTTGACTATATGGGTATGATTAAACACAAAATGTAAAAAATGATCAACAATCATCAAAAACATCAATATTAAATAATTATTCACAGTCTACAATCTTATACTTAATAAATTTTCAAAAACTTTGACGGTAAATTCTATTCGCTAAAAAACAGTTGTTTCGTTCAGATACTACTCACCTAATATAAAAATCATGTGAGCTAGCTCTTCTTTACTATACTTCATTATAAAAATAAATTGAAACAACTAACTAAACTAAGTAACTAACTATAACAACTAAACTAACAACAAAATTATTGAAATAAGTATAAATATTTGTAATTAACTTAAATTGTCGACACCAAGTTTGACAAGTTGTTTTGTTGTCTTTACCAGGTGACCCGATTTATTCTTAAAGCATAATTAATTTGATGTACAAAATTAGACTTCTTCTTATAAGGTTTACGTAACAATTAAATCTGTGAATAATTATTTAACATCGATGTAATTTTTTACATTTTGTGCTTAATCATAGCTATAATAAGACTCAAAGCAACTGACAATAAATCTGAAATGTTTCTAGTTGTTTTATTTGATTCGAAGACTACTTAGAAACGGGGTAACTTAAATTTTCGAGCACTTTACTATAACATTGATTATATCTTGAGCCCCTTAAGAGATAGGTATAGGACAATGCTATATCATTCAATTCAGAATTGAATGGTATATTCAACTGTAAAATAATATACTGGGTGTGCCATTTGAAAAAAATTAGTTTAGCACGTTTCAAATTGACGTGTTGCTCAGTAAATATTAAACACTCTATATGTATTACAGACTTCTGTTAGCTATTTTTAGAAATACCAATGCCTAAACTATCTGACATATAAAAATTAAAATAAACGCTGTTCAACCGTGTAAGATATGTAACTTTGAAATAGTATCTAATATCGAATATCTTCGAAACGGCTAAGTTTTGCTATAGGAAATATAAAACAAACTGACCCTAAATTTGCATGCAGAATCCAAAACTGCAAAAATATATAGTGTGTTCCACTTATAAAAACATAACTTTAGTATGGTACATGTTTTTAGAGCCCTGTATATTTGAAAATATTTTCAAAATGTGCCTCTCTACGAATAGTTTTCAGTCAAATTTGAACGAAATTTATAAAGGCACCAGTTCATGAGCTACAAAAGAAGGGAACTCTGGTGCAGGACCCTGTATATATATATATATATATCTCTTTTATTAACCCAGATATTGGACTTACGCGCACTAGGTGGACACCCTGTATATATATATATATATATATATATACAGGGTGTCCACCTAGTGCGCGTAAGTCCAATATCTGGGTTAATAAAAGAGATAACTTAATTTTTTTTTCTACAGGGTTGTCTAATATCCCAAGCTGCACAAAATGAAAATATATTTACATATTCAGGGTGTTCAGTTTTTCCTGGACAGGTACCAACTTCGTTTTTCTAAATGGAAATATATATTTTTTATTGCTTTTTCGAACTAAACCCTTGATTTTAGTAGGACTTTCATCAGCCTTCCCTATACCTAACTTAAACTGTTTTTGAAATATTGACGGGTGAATATTGACATTTTTGCAACTTTGACACCCTGTAAAATCTAAGCGGTTTGAGATCAAACAAAACGGTTTGCACATTCCTATCTTAACTTTTCATAAGCTATCGTTTAATACTAATTTCAAATTTATACAGAAATAAAAAATTTTCAAAATTTTCAGAAAATTTTAAATTTTTGGATAATTCTGAAATTAGTACCAAACGATAGCTTATGAAAAGTTAAGATAGGAATGTGCAAACCGTTTTGCTTGATCTCAAACCGTTTAGATTTTACAGGGTGTCAAAGTTGCAAAAATGTCAATATTCACCCGTCAATATTTCAAAAACAGTTTAAGTTAGGTATAGGGAAGGCTGATGAAAGTCCTACTAAAATCAAGGGTTTAGTTCGAAAAAGCAATAAAAAATATATATTTCCATTTGGAAAAACGAAGTTGGTACCTGTCCAGGGAAAACTGAACACCCTGAATATGTAAATATATTTTCATTTTGTGCAGCTCGGGATATTAGACAACCCTGTAGAAAAAAAAATTAAGTTATCTCTTTTATTAACCCAGATATTGGACTTACGCGCACTAGGTGGACACCCTGTATATGGATTTATTACGCAGCTGATACAGACCACATTTGATATATGCCGCATACGTTACCAGACCAAAATCGACGTTACCAGACCAGGCAAATGGTCTGGTAACGTTAAACCATGCATTAATGTTCACAGGGGTTGTGGGACACCCCACAGAAAATTTTGTGGTGGCGTGAAAAGTTGGTCGAATTGGTATTTTTATACAGATTTAGTTCAGACGTTCAGTGGCTAGGTAGCGCTCATGCGGCATCACATTTATACAGTATATGGAGTGATATGAAACTCTGAACTGAACTCTGTCAGACCAGAGATTTGGCAACCGTGCTGAATGTGGATTTGGAATTGTAAACAAATATTTGGTACTTGCTTCATCATTTCTACCTGCAGTTAAAACATCTGGTGCGGTTTTTAATTTAGCATGGCTTTTAAATGTTATTCTTGTAGTCATTTTAAACTACGACCAGACATACAGACCAATTTTAATATATTGCACATACTTTACTGGACCAAAATTGATGGGTGACATATTTTAAAGTGAAACCCTCTTAAAAAAATTTTTGTAATCATTTTATTACGTAAAATTTTAAAATTCTATCTATTTATACAGAAAATTACAACCTACAGGGTATCACTTGAATTGAAGTTATTAGTGATTTTTTTTGACAAACCCTGATAAAGTACGCCAAATGCAGGCAAATGTCTAAAACAGGCAAATTATTAATGATAGTCAAATTTAATTCTCAAATTTGTCCCCCAAAAACAAAAATTGAAGTAATCCATTAACAGTAAACAACAAGAAGAATCGATAAAATTGTAAAAAATTTGTGTAGCATCAGAAAAACTGTCATGGTTTGTTCAAAATAAAAAACACCGCATCTCTGTATTTTCCACTTTATTTAATAAATAAACTAACTACTTGAAATTTATCAGTGGCTTTTTAGTTTTATCTAATCATTTGTAGAAGTCAGTGGTGTAGTCTTTAAATAATTAAAAATAAATAATACACCACAAGTATGTTTCAAAAGACAACAGTAGATAAGGGCGTTGTAAATAGTGACCCTTTAACTTCGATTTGGAACGCCCAGTATGAAAGTTGCGAAGTAATAATTCGATATTTTATACAGGAAAAATGTGGGATACTAATTCGATTTTAATGTGTTTTATTGACAGTTATAAATTGACAGTTGTTAACTTCTAGTAACATTAATGTGAGATGAAACTGACCTAGCGCTGAGAGTATCGGCGTTAAAAATTTCATGGCAATTTTTTAGAAATTTGCATTTGGTAGTGAAACAGTTTGATTCACCAGGAAGTCATAGACGAAGAACATAAAACAGAACAGAACTAGAACATATAATAACTATACCTAGGAAGGCAATTATTTTATTGGATTTTGTATCTACCCGTGACACACTCTGTAATTTTAAATAATACGCATATTCATTAATACACATTTAAATTCTACAAAGAATTCTAAGCATTTGTCACAAAGGTAGGTACACAATTTTTATAGAGGCATAAACAGGTGGAAATATATTTTTTTAGTAATCCATAGTAACTGTCCTCTAAAAACATATGAATAGTGATACAAGTGTACAATTACAGTCGAATCATACTTAGTACTCACACTTGTATACCTACTTAATATTACTGAAATAAAAACAGTTAAGTCTATTAAATAAAATTTGGATATTTCTTTATTTCAGATATATTTCGAGTAGTTTAATAAAACTAATTTTTATTATTTTTAGTTAGGTAACATTTTTATACACAGGGTTTTTGGTCTGCAGATGTAGAAAATAACAATAGTTCTTTTGTAAAAATAAAACAATTTAGCTAAACTTATCTTAGTCCAAAACTTTAAATTAAATATGATATTGGGTGTTAAAGTTTAAACTGAAATAGTAACAACATTGAGAAGTAATAAGACTATTTCAGGTGACAATAATTACCGATTGAGAATAATAAACTCGTCTCCTCCCCTATTATATGGCTTGCCAAAAATTCATAAGGACGGTAACCCGATAAGGCCAATAGTTTCCTATATAAACGCTCCCGCGTATAAATTGTGTAAAGATCTAAGCCACAAACTCCCAAACTTGATTTCTTTCAACTACAAATACTCTATAAAAAACTTCTTTGAGTTTTTAGAACTAACAAAAAATTTATAACTTTGCCTACAAATTCTAAATTAGTTTCATTCAATGTTAAAAGTTTATTCACCTCAATCCCAGTACCAGAATTAACGTCACTACTACGCAAATTAATTTATCAGTCAGAATTAAACAGCACAGAAAAATCTGAATTAAGTTTAATAAGGGTATGCATTAAACAAAATTATTTTTATTTCAATGGAAAATATTACAAACAAAAAAACAGATTACTCATGGGTAGTCCTACTTCTCCTTTGTTAGCTGAAAAATTTTTATGAATAATTTTGAAAACTCACTGTTCAATAGTGACAATTATGTAAATTACATGTTCATTTTTGGTCTCCCTATGTAGATGACATTCTCTGTATTTGGATTGGCATTGAAAGAAATTTGAGTGGCTTTCTCAATTTTTTAAATTTGCTTAACGATATTCAGTTTACAATGGAAAACAATCAATTAAACTATTTGCATATAACAATAAGATAGGTAGAAAATAAATCAAAATTCTCGGTTTATAAAATACCAACAACTTCCGACGCAATTATACCAGCAAGCTCGCAACAAACCTGGTAAATAAAAAAGTCGGTTTTCCATAGTTTAATACATAGGCTTTTAATGTTTCCGCTAGAAAAAACAGATTTTGAAATAGAATTAAATATAATCAAACAAATTGCAAGAAACAGCAGATGTAAATAAATACTAATAGATAATATGATAAAAAAACTTAGGAGGAAATTAATTCGTCGAGAGTTTTATAATATTCGGCAAGAAGAGGCCACCTATAGTTCTATTAATTACGTCTTAGGTTATAGTGAAAAAACAGCTCGCAGATTAGAACGAAACTGGTGTAAAACGATTAACATCAACCAATGTAATATTGGGAGGTTTTTGATAAACAACAAAGAAAGGATTAATAAATTGAAACAATCAGTAACAGTGAGTAAAAGTACATAAGTATAAGAACATAAAAAATCCATACTAAATAACGTAAAAATTCAGGATTATCCACGCATAGAAAACAATAATTTTATAGATCTAAAAAATGTAAAGGTACTGCATCGGGAAAAGAAAGGAAAGCGCTTAGATCTGTTAGAGCAATTAGAAATTAAAAAATGTAATTAGAAATCCTTGTACTACGAATGATCAGATAGATTTTACGCTTTCGCCCTTCTTAGAAAAGGTAGGTACTAAAAACTCGGGCTTTACCAGATGGGAAGGATCAATCGGGGTACGTACACGTAAATAACAAATGGGCTTGGATATATTTAGTAATAGACATTTATACTATTGAGAAAGGCCTAAGCCGAAATACTAGTGTATAGACTGTTTTCTATATATTTCTTGAAACATCTAAATGAGAACTGTGTTTTTTCAAAACAATTATCCGCGTCCAGTATCCACTTTATTTTAACAACTGCCTTATGTGAACTGTATTCCTTAATATAGGTTATTCCTTATTTGTTTCAATAACGTTAACAAATTTATTTTTATATCCTTTACACTTTGTGAATTTCAGCAAGAAAGATCATACACTAATCAAAATATAAATGATTTACTAGAAACAAAAACATTCTCTAGGTTTTTGTTTTAATATCTAAATTAAGTCCCACAAAAAATTTTAAAATTATGCAGTTGCGTATGCACATAATAATCAGAACAAAAAAAGTACACCCAGTATACCATGTGCTAGTAAAATATACTTGTTTTAAATGCCAAGGACCAATTTAAAAATTGTTAATCATCAGTCAAAATTTCAAACTAAAATATTAATTTATATTTCAAAATATATTAACGAAAGTAATAAATAAATTGAAATTTAATGACCCCTAACTTTGTAGGGTAAGCTCAAATCATTTTACATTAAAGACCCCCTACACTTACATGAAAGAAATACATTAAATCTTGATAAGGAACATGTACTTAGGCTTTTTTAGGATTTACGTTAATCGTAAATAAACAATATAAATAAAATAGACAAAAAAATTTTAACACTGTTATTTTGATATCAACTAAATCATGACATTAACTTGAATAAATTTTCAAATGAAGCAGGCCAGAGGTTGTTTTTAATAAAACCTGTTTTGCAAAGTCAAAAGCCCCAACACACCTAGAATTCTAATTTATGTTTCTGTTCCGAAAACCTTTCAACATTAATTTTCAAAACAAGTTCATTATGTTCAATTGGGAGCACTGCCTAATATGGTTAAACGTCCTATATTACAGTGGGGCATTACAAAAATTGTATCAATTAAAAGGGGTTGTGTATGGCAAAATATAACACCTTGTACCTAAAATTTTATAAAAAGGATACAAATTATTATCGCCGGCGTAAATATCAAGTTTAGCAGATTTCAAATTAGTGCCTACCTTGTTTTGTTGAAAAGATAGGTATTACAAAAAGACCTTTAAAACATTGACTTTAACACCCCATATTTTGAAAAGAATACCTACTCGTATAAAAATATTACATGAATAACTGATCTTAATTTTTAACGAGAAATCATCCCCTGAAATTTTTCGCAATTATTTATTTACAACCACCATAAAATCGATTTACATTCTTGTTAAGTGCGAGTTTTTACAACTTTTATGAAAAATAATTTCTCAGAAGTTTGTTTATTAAAATTTCATTTTTATTTTTTAGTAAACAAGCATGATTAAACACTGAACTAATGAAACTAAAATAACTAATTTCAGTGGAGTGGTTGATTGATTGGGGTTAGATGACTTGCAGCAGCAAATTATGTTCTTAAAAATTAAAAATAATTCTTGCCGGTTTCATTATTTTTAGTCAATTGCACTAACAGTCTTGAACGATCATTTTGTGCCTGTATAGAATAATAGGTACTAAACAACCTTACTTTCCACCGTTTTCGCGCCAGAAAGAATAAACCACTTACAAAAACCTACTTAAAAATGGCAACAACGCATGGTCTGGTAACGTTGATGTACTATGCAAGTTTGTATATCAGATGGTCTGAAGTGGGGTATTCTATGTGTGGTCTCAGAAGGTTTACCAAACGTCTGAAAAATTATATTTAATTAAAAAAATTACCCCTCTATTGTTGCGCAAGATGTTATACTTCAATACATTTTATTTTTGTGATATATACTCTCCCTTCTAGCTTATTTATAAGTGGTGTAAGGTTGTCTGTGCTACGTATCTGGCCTGGAAACGTTGGTTAGATACATATATATATATATATATATATATAATAATAATAATAATAATAAGTTTATTGTAGTAGGATTACATTCTAATATACATACAATACTAATCCATCCACTCTACAAATTAACAACTAGACATAATACATTAAAAATAATAAGTGCAGTATAGTCATCAATCCCTAGCTATACATCTTCCAAAACAAACATATCAGCATCGCTAGAAGAAAATTACCCACTGTCAATTAATACATTAAATACATCAAATACATTACAATTAAGTACCTGTTATGTAAGATTACATAAGAATTCCACTTTATTTTCTAATATGCATAAGTATTTTGTTTTTAAACTCATTTAGTTTGAGTGGCGATTTAATATCACCAGGTATTATATTAAAATCATGAAGTCCTTTATAAAACAATGATTTCATAGATCTAGTTAGGTGTACTCTTGGCAAATAAAAATTTGTATTTGTTCGAGTTGGGTAGTTATGTATTTCATAATTATAAGTAATAAATTCATCAAAATAAGAAGGTAACATATTATTTACTATTTTAAAAATGAACACCATAGCATTTAGATACAACCTATTAGATACTGATAACCAATTTAAAGTGCTGAGCATTGTGTTGATATTTGTATATTTATTACATCTAAGTACAATCCTCAAACCACGATTCTGCAACTTTTGCAATGCCGATATTCTGTTCATATCAAAGGTATATAGCAAGCTTGCACAATAGTCAAAATGAGGCTGTATTATAGTATTGTATACAGTAATTCTTGCGTATAGGGATAAATTTGATGATACTCTGCTAAAGAAATACAATTTTTTACAAATTTTCTTGTAGATGTAGGAAAAATGTGAACCATAAGAGAGATAGTTATCCAACATGAAACCAAGGTATTTGAATTCAGTAACAAACTCTATGCCACTGTTATCTACACTCAGTTGATACCGATCTAATTGAATTTGATTATATTTGTAAGATGTAGTCAATATCATAGCTTTAGTCTTGGTAGTATTAAGCTTTAGTTTATTTGTATTTAAATAGGTATTGATAGTTTCCAACGACATGTTCATCCTAGCTATAGCACAATCCAAATTCTCACTTGATACCGAAAGAAGAGTATCGTCTGCAAACAAACTAATAAAATCACACCTGAGGAAAAAATTTAAATCATTAATGTATATTAAAAAAAAAGTGGCCCCAGTACACTACCCTGCGGTACTCCTATATCATTACTTAGAGCACTAGAGAAGGTATTTTCTATTTTAGTAATTTGACGTCTATCAGTTAAATAACTGCCAAACCACTTAAGTACATTACCGCCTATGCCAATACTCTTAAGTTTATTCAATAGAATTTGTCTGTCAATTGTTTCAAATACGCGCTTTAAATCAAGAAATACCGCAACAATATATTTACCTTGATCAATTGATAGTTTCCATTTACTTATTGTTAATTGCAATGCTGATTCACATGAGTGTTTTGGTCTGAATCCCGATTGATTCAACATTAATAAACTATTTTTATTAAGATAATCTAAAATTTGATTATATACCACCCTCTCCAATATCTTATCAACACATGGCAACATATTAATTGGCCTAAACTCCCAGGACTTATTGGAGTTGGGAATCTTTTGAATAGGCACAATTGTACTAGTTTTTAATTTATCAGGCATCACACCATATTCTAAAGATGTATTTATCAGATGTAACAAAATATGACCAATAACCCCAAAAGTACTTTTAATAAATTTGGCATTCATTATTTCGTCTCCCAATTTTGACTCCAGTGAATTGACAATTACCCTTAACTCTCGTAACTCTATAACTTCAAATTCATTAAATTCACATTCAACATCATAAATACTATACCAATCTGGACCAGCCGTAATGGTATTAGCTATCTGTTTAACACTATCAATAAAATAATGATTAAAGCATTCAGCAATCTCCTTAACATCACGTATGTATTTAATTTGATTATTTACCTCAAAACCAATTCCATTGCCAAAATCAACATGACTATCAGTATTAACAAGCATTTTCAGAGTTTTCCACATTTTCCGCGAGTTATTTTTATTTAAATCAATATTATCATAATAAAACTGTTCTTTTTTCCTTCTTAATAGACTTACATAATTATTACGAACCCTCTTGTAATGTTGCCAATTCATAAGATTTCTATCACTTTTAAAGAAAGCAAAAGCATCGTCTTTATCTCTAGACCTATTCCTCAATTCATGATCATAGTATGGCAAGTGATTATACTTGCAATTATAGGTTATAACTGGGACAATCGTATCAACAACCTGCTCACACTTACCAACAATATCTTCATATAATACATTTGTATCAACACAGTTTAATAGAAAATTACATTCGATAATACTCAAACAAATTCTATGCATATTTTCCTCACACAAATTTCTGTATGTCAAGTTCCGACTTTTCATACTGCGAGTGCTATTACCAAAATTGACAGAAACTATAGAATGGTCACTAATCTTTGGTACATGATGTACCACTGTAGAGGCATTGTCACAGTTAGTAAGTGCATAATCCAAAGTGGTTGCACCATTAAGTGTAATTCTTGTGTAGTCCGTAACATTTTGTTCAATCCCATACATATTTAAGATATTTCTAAGCTTATTACTATAATATTCATTACTCCACCAGTCCAAATTGAAATCTCCAACCAAAATACATTTTTTACCATTGACAAATAAATCCTCACATATATTTTCAAAATCTCTTAAAAACACAGAATGACTAGCACTAGGAGAATGGTATAAGGCACCAACTACCAAATTAAGCTTATTCAACCTCACTGATACTGATTTACACCAATAATTGCCTTCAAGGACGTAGTTACCCTGTACTGTATACAAAATGTTTTTTCTTACGTATATTAAGACACCGCCAGTATGACGAGATGTTGAGTCACACCTTATAACATTGTAATTATATAGTTCAATTTCAGAGTCAAAAATTTCATTTGTAGTACGACTTTCACTAAATAAAATTATTGCTGGATTGTACCGCAATATATTCATTTGAACCTCAACGCCATGTGCCAAAAAACTCTGAATATTGACATATATAATATCGCAATTAAGCAATATATTAGAATGCTCTACATGTTTTTTTGATTTTTCAAGTTTTTGTTAACAATAGTGGGTCTATTATTAATGAACTTAATAGTCTTTGAATTGTCACCTACAGCTTGAAGTTCTTCTAATTTGTGTTTTATACTTAGATAGTAATCCCTCTGCTTTTTGGTTTGGTCAGCAAATATCCTCACCTCAGACTGAGCATGTCTTCCTTTCAGTATCTTCAAAGCATCATCTGAATTATTCAAAACCACTTTAAGTAGACGGCTCTTTTCTGGAAGCAGTTTGCCGACTCGATATATTTTTATATTAGACAGATCCACATTATAGTCCTTTAATACATGTTTAACACAATTTGTGTCCTCCTGCTTACCTTGATGGGCAAACTCATCAGACGGCTCCTTCACATTGGCAATTATTATATTTGATGACCTTTTCTGGCGTTCCATCATCTCACTTATAAATTCCTCACAATCATTGCCCTGATTTTCAGGTGAACAACCATTTATATTATCATTATCAATAGATTGCTTCAACTGCGCTATTTGATCCTGAAGATTCTGTAATTGCTTCAGAACATCCGGAATACACCGAAGACCCTTCTCACATGCTTCACACAGAAAAGTAAGTCTTCTTTTCTTAAGCTGATAACTCCTAATCTCAGTCTCAGAAAGATCAGCACATTTCTTACACAAGCCTCTTTTACAACTGTCACAAACAAACAAGTCCTTAGCATCATGCACCTCATTTAAACATTTTATACAGCTCATTATGAATTAAGGTCTAAATATTGTATAGGCCTGCTCTGCATAAGTTTATTTCTTTACAAATTATTCACTTCAGCTTGAATTGATAAGCTTCACAGTTTTTTCCTTTTTTTTTCCTTATTTATTTTTCTTTTTTACTGCTGTATTCATTTACTCATCTAATTAACTGACCAATTCATCAAATTAAATGCACCATAACTATATTGAAATATATCAAATTCTTAGGCACACATTCACCTATACTATATAAATTTCACTATATATACAGGGTGTTGCATTTCGAGAGGGACAAGGCTTAATGGGAGATAGAGGGTACCTAGAGTAACCAGAACCACCTTTAGAAATTGCTCATTGACCATTCGTTATTAAGATACAGGGTGATTTATGATTTTCGGTCAAAACTATTTTATATCATAACTTTGGTAGGAAACGGAATAATGGGTTCATATTTGGTAGGATTAATGTACTAACGATGCTTCATTCGTGCATGTATGATAGGAAAAAATCCAGGTCCGGACTTCATAAATTGTTAATTTTTTGTTTACCTCTAGAAAACATCACCCTGTATGTATTTTTTTTAAATTTCTATACGATATTCGGAAAGAACACAAAAAAGTAATCCAAAAGACCTGTTTCTTTTTTTTGTTACACTTTAGTGGTTATTTAAATACGCTGTTAAATGTACAAGAATACAGCTTCTACAATTAAATTAAGTGAAAGACACATGATAAAAATAGTTGTGCAACTAAAATTAGCGAAAGCTTGATTGAGGATAGGTGTTCCAAGTTGAATATAATACCCACACTTATTTAAAAGATCAATCTTATTAGAAATATATGTCTGAATCTAAAAATTATAGAGTTTAGTCTTTAAGTTTAAAAAATTCTGTGTTTTAAACAACTATGCCTCAATTATTTTCAAACGAGGAATATGCTGACATGATATTCATCTATGGTTTTTGTAATGAAAATAGTAGAGCTGCACAAAGGGAATATCAGCGACGTTTTCCTGGTCGCCGGCACCCTAATTACAAAACTTTCAGTAAGGTCTTCCAGTATTCAAGACAACACGGAAGGTTTCCTACTTCTAAAGTTGTGGAGCGTAAGTTACATCAAGACATTCAAGAACAGAACAATATTTTAAGTATTGTTCAAAAAAATCCAAAGATTAGCTCAAGGAGAATTAGTTCTGCCATTCATATCCCTCATTGGAAGGTATGGAGAACATTGAAAAGGGAACGGTATTATCCATACCACATTCAGCAGGTACAGCGTCTTGAACCAGGCGACGGCATTCACCGCTTGACTTTTTCACGTTGGTTATCTAACCTCCGCCCGGTCATTTACAGAACCTTATTTACTGATGAGGCGCAATTTACGAAAGATGGAGTAAATAACTCAAGAAACGCCCATGAATGGGCACAACAAAACCCCCATGCGAAACGCCAATGTCATTCGCAGCACAGATTTTCTGTAAATGTTTGGGTCGGGCTTGTAAATCAACATTTGATAAGGCCACATTTTTTTGAAGACAGGTTAAATGGTAATGTTTACTTAAATTTTCTTCAAACAATCTTACCGAATCTGTTAGAAAATATCCATATTAGAGGCATGTTCTTTCAACATGATGGAGCTCCACCACATTTTAGCAATCAGGTTAGAGAACATTTAAATTATGAATATCCAAACAGATAGATTGGTCGTGGAGGTCCACAAGAATGGCCATCGAGGTCACCAGATTGTAATCCTTGTGATTACTTTTTATGGTTAAGATTATAAGGTAGAAATCAATAACAGGGAAGAATTAATCCATCGTATCATTACACCCTGTGACGAAATACCAAATAATCCAGCAATAATACGTCGAGCAATTAGAAACCTAGCTAAACTTACAAGAAAATGTATGAAAGTTGGGGGAGGCCACTTGTTGTAAAATTAATTCGAAAATTTGTTGTAAAATTAATTTGCAATTTTAAAGTACATTTAGATATTAGTTTGTTTGTGTTCTGTTGTTTTCTTCCTTGTATTAAACAAGTGTAAAAAGTTGTTTTGTAGTTTTGACTGAAAATCATAAATCACCCTGTATCTTAATAACGAATGGTCAATGAGCCATTTCTAAAGGCGATACGGGTTACCCTAGAAGTCCTCTATCTCCCATTAAGCCATGTCCCTCTCGTGATGCAACTATTTTTATCATGTGTCTTTCACTTAATTTAATTGTAGAAGCCGTATTCTTGTACATTTAACGGCGTATTTAAATAACCACCAAAGTGTAACAAAAAAAAGAAACAGGTCTTTTGGATTACTTTTTTGTGTTCTTTCCGAATATCGTATAGAAATTTTAAAAAAGTACATACAGGGTGATGTTTTCTAGAGGTAAACAAAAAATTAACAATTTATGAAGCCCGGACCTGGATTTTTTTCCTATCATACATGCACGAATGAAGTATCGTTAGTGCATTAATCCTACCAAATATGAACCCATTATTCCGTTTCCTACCAAAGTTATGATAAAAAATAGTTTTGACCGAAAATCATAAATCACCCTGTATCGTAATAACGAATGGTCAATGAGCAATTTCTAAAGGTGGTTCTGGTTACCCTAGGTACCCTCTATCTTCCATTAAGATAGAGGGTACATTAACACCCTGTATAACTATATATGTACAGGGTGTAAATTTAGTGGAGAATTGTTCCATAACTCGGCAGGTACGAACCTTGGAGGAATTTTACATGACATCATCATACTGTACCATTTGGAGCTCGTTTTAAAAATATTTTTGATCCTACAGGGTGTTTCATGTTAACGTGGCAGACCCAACTTATATTTTTTTAAATGGAACGACCTATATATTTTTACATATTCAAAATCTACGCAAAATTCTTAACTCAAAGATACCAATATCTATGTACTTTAATGCAGTCATTTTTAAGATATTTAGTATTTTGTAAAAAAAAATCAGAAGCAGACTTTAGTTTCAGCTGCAATTACGGTTAAGTTTTTTGGAATTTCAAAAAGATTTTTCGTGCACAAATAGTCAACATAACTGTGTATACTTCCATGATTAAAGCATTTGATTACATTATACAGGGTGTTAATAAAATAGAAATGAATCTCGTAAACTTAGAACGTACGTAACTCGATTTTTTTAAATGGCACGACCCATATTTGATTCCATATCTGAAAAGCCATTAAAAAGACCTTTCTCTACATGTATCACAATGTGTGCTTAAACTTAACAGTTTTCGAATAATTTGATATTTTTATTATTTCACGTGATAATTATTATTGGAGCCGATTACAACTTTTCCTAATCTACTTAATTTGCGAAGAAGGCTGGTTTCAGACAATTATTTTGACAATTCAAAGTGTTAATGAAAGATGAAAATGAAGAAGAACCACATTTTTTCAACAAGGTTTTATTCACTAATGAGGCTACGTTTCATAAAAATGGTTGTGTTAATAGGCACAATTTTCATTACTATGCCACGGAAAACCCTTACATTGTTTCAACCATCGATTACCAGCACAGATGGTCTTTAAATGTTTGGGGAGGAATTATTGGAACATACATAATTGGCCCACATTTTTTTAATGAAAACTTGACCGGTGATATTTATTTAGAATTTTTGCGAAACCAATTCCAGGAATATCTGACTGTAATACCCCTAGCACTAAGAAGGAATATGTAGTTCCAGCATGATGGGGCACTAGCACACTATAGTAGACAAGTCAGGGAAGTTTTAACCCTTGAATATCCAGACAAATGGATAGGAAGAGGTGGTCCTACAGCTTGGCCTGCCAGATGTCCGGATCTTACAAAGATGGATTTCTTTTTATGGGGTTACTTAAAAAATGAAGTCTACAAAATTCAACCTACAACGCAGGAAATTCAATTCAAAATGCTTTTCATACAGTAACTGAGGGAATGCTGCGAAATGTAGGCCGGAATTTTCATCGGAGGATCAATGCATGCCTCGAACAGAACGAAAGACATTTTGAACATTTGCTTTAATTTAGTTTAAAAAGTAAATTTTTTCTAGACTATTTATAGTCTATATTTATATTTTTTATATCCTCTTTTAAAAAATATTTCTTATAATAATCCAATAATTCACCCCAAAACATTTATTAGACAATCTGTTGAAACAATGTAAGCTTATTCCGTAGCTTAATAATGAAAATTGTGCCTATTAACACAACCATTTTTATGAAATGTAGCCTCATCAGTGAATAAAACATTGTTGAAAAAACCTGGTTCTTCTTCTTCGAATTAAGTGCTGACTGACAAAATCATATTCGATTATTGAAATCATTTTCACTAAATTCTTGCAATAACTGGATATGGTTCCGGTGAAATTTTTGTTGCCTTAGAATTTTTTTTACTGACGTATGACTATTTCGGAATGGTTTCTTGGTAAACTTCATTTTTTAATCTCATACCCACTTCTGGAGGAACAATACTTACCAAGTTAGGTGTACGGATTAACAAAATTGCTAATTCATTGACACTTTGAATTGTCAAAATAATTGTCTGAAACCAGCCTTCTTCGCAAATTAAGTAGATTATAGGAAAAGTTGTAATCGGCTCCAATAATAATTATCACGTGAAATAATAAAAATATCAAATTATTCGAAAACTGTTAAGTTTAAGCACACATTGTGATACATGTAGAGAAAGGTCTTTTTAATGGCTTTTCAGATATGGAATCAAATATGGGTCGTGCCATTTAAAAAAATCCAGTTACGTGCGTTCTAAGTTTACGAGATTCATTTCTATTTTATTAACACCCTGTATAATGCAATCAAATGCTTTAATCATGGAAGTATACACAGTTATGTTGACTATTTGTGCACGAAAAATCTTTTTGAAATTCCAAAAAACTTAACCGTAATTGCAGCTGAAACTGAAGTCTGCTTCTGATTTTTTTTTTACAAAATACTAAATATCTTAAAAACGACTGCATTAAAGTACATAGATATTGGTATCTTTGAGTTAAGAATTTTGCGTAAATTTTGAATATGTAAAAATATAAGTTGGGTCTGCCACCTTAACATGAAACACCCTGTAGGATCAAAAATATTTTTAAAATGAGCTCCAAATGGTACAGTATGATGGTGTCACGTAAAATTCCTCCAAGGTTCGTACCTGCCGAGTTATGGAACAATTCTCCACTAAATTTACACCCTGTATATAAATTGATATATTGATTACACATTTAGTAATCTTTTACTGCCAGTGGCTGGCAATGACTATGCGCATCATAAATGACGTGCATATTCATCGGCTGAATTTTTGAGATTAGTTTTACATACGGGTCAACTGAATATAAAATTTGAGGTTGTTTTATTAGTGGAATATTTTAATTGACATATCAGGTTAGCATTTTGTTTATTTCACTGAGTTTTTTAATTTCAAACATTTGATAATACTACTTTTAAATTAATTATTACTAATATGAATTTCTTTTGTGAAAAGGCATCAGAAGCTGGTATTCATAGACCACATGTAGCTGGAATACATGGTAGGGAAACAGATGGAGCGTATAGCTTGGTTTTGAGTGGTGGTTATGAGGATGATATTGATAATGGTGAGGAATTTTACTACACAGGATCTGGAGGTCGTGATCTTTCTGGAAATAAAAGATGTAGTGAACAAAGTTGTAATCAGAAATTGACTAGAATGAATAAGTAAGTGCCAAGGTTTTGTTTTATATATATACAGGATGTCCACCTAGTGCGCGTAAGTCCAATATCTGGGTTAATAAAAGAGATAACTTAATTTTTTTTTCTACAGGGTTGTCTAATATCCCGAGCTGCACAAAATGAAAATATATTTACATATTCAGGGTGTTCAGTTTTTCCTGGACAGGTACCAACTTCGTTTTTCTAAATGGAAATATATATTTTTTATTGCTTTTTCGAACTAAACCCTTGATTTTAGTAGGACTTTCATCAGCCTTCCCTATACCTAACTTAAACTGTTTTTGAAATATTGACGGGTGAATATTGACATTTTTGCAACTTTGACACCCTGTAAAATCTAAACGGTTTGAGATCAAGCAAAACGGTTTGCACATTCCTATCTTAACTTTTCATAAGCTATCGTTTGATACTAATTTCAAATTTATACAGGAATAAAAAATTTTCAAAATTTTCAGAAAATTTTAAATTTTTTGATAATTCTGAAATTAGTACCAAACGATAGCTTATGAAAAGTTAAGATAGGAATGTGCAAACCGTTTTGCTTGATCTCAAACCGTTTAGATTTTACAGGGTGTCAAAGTTGCAAAAATGTCAATATTCACCCGTCAATATTTCAAAAACAGTTTAAGTTAGGTATACGGAAGGCTGATGAAAGTCCTACTAAAATCAAGGGTTTAGTTCGAAAAAGCAATAAAAAATATATATTTCCATTTAGAAAAACGAAGTTGGTACCTGTCCAGGAAAAACTGAATACCCTGAATATGTAAATATATTTTCATTTTGTGCAGCTCGGGATATTAGACAACCCTGTAGAAAAAAAAATTAAGTTATCTCTTTTATTAACCCAGATATTGGACTTACGCACACTAGGTGGACACCCTGTATACAGGGTGCCCATTATCTATCTCCTTACATGGCTAACTTTGTTAATAATGGAGATAGAGAATTGGTTAAATTAGCAAAATATTTTTAACTCGAATATCTCAAACTATAAAAGATACAAATAATATAAAAAAACTCTGTGATAGTGTTTTTTACGTGGAATTCAGCGGTAATATTGAAAATTTCACAGGCAACTTGATTTTTGAGGAAAAAAATAAAGCTGGTTTTTTAAATGGTATGATATCAATAAAAAGCTTATTTTTTTCTAATTTCAAAAATATTATATTTAATATATGTTTCTCTTTTCTTTTTTATATTGTGAACAAAAAATCGTTTACTGTAATAAACAAATAATTTTTAACATCTATATTATTATTCTATAATAATATTATAGTCTATATTTTTTAATCCTATATTGAATCTATACACTTTACACTTTAGTTTGATATGCAGGGTGTCTATTTAAAAACGAGCAATGCTCTGTAAGTATGGACCTAAAAAAGATATAAAAAATTTCTCAAAACCGTTTCCAGATATGTGGGGGGATCAGGATGTCCACAAAAATGGCCTTCACTAAGCAACCCCTGGGGTTGTAGCCACCCCAACTCAATTTTTTTAAATGAAAACACCCCCTTTGTGATACCTCATTGGAAAGCTCTTGGAAATTGCTATTAATTTAATTAAATAATAGCATGTAAGTAATTAACAATTAAAACTATAATAAACAAAAAAGCATAATAATTATGCTTTTTTTGTTTATTATACTTTTGTTAGAATTATTTTGTGTTCTCCAGTTTTTTTACGAATGTTTTTACAATCTTATTTGCACCAAAATGGTTTAATTTGATATTTATAACGAGAAATTCGAATACTTAATTATAAAATTTATTTTGCGTATTTCTCAAAAATTAAACTATTAAGAAGTATTTTGTTTAATACTGTTAAGAGAGAAATTTTTTATATCTTTCTTAGGTTCATACTTCCAGAGCATAGCTTGTTTTTAATTAGACACCCTGTATATACATGTATTATACAGTGTGTCCAAGATAAAGATGGGATAGCATTTGGATCTTGGAAACGGTAAGAGATACATAGTTGGTTAAATTATGAAAAAGTTGAGCAGTTTGAATACCTTTTACATGGACTTTGCAAAAATAAGTTATCTTTTTTTGATATCGAAATATTTGCAAAAACATTTTTTTTGTGATATTTGTTTTTATTTATTTCTGGCGTTATTTTAACAGCTATCAAAAAATAAAAAATACTTTTCCATCGTCACTTTTTGAGCTTAACAAGATGGCATTCATCAAGTTTTTGTCCGACGTTTCGTTTCCGAGAAACCATCATCAACTTCTTTTTTTTTAAATACGGCCCTGTATTTTTAAATAGAAATTTTGATACCATTTTCTATTCTCAATTCAATGTTGCATCACAAGTAATGGTGTGACAGATACTTCCCGATTTGCAAGTAGAAAGTGTCACGTTAGTGCCCGAGGTTCGGTTTCTCTTTTACTTTGCCTCGGGCGCCAGTTCCTGGTTATAGTGTAGGAACACCACTACTCAGATAGCTACAGTGAAGATACGGTACGCCAGGTCGGTCGATAGGGAAAATTAGACTTCACACAACAGATAGTAATAATACATCAATAACCATGTTATTCATATATTAAACCAAATAAACCTACTATGTACAATCCTAAGAGACTTAAAGCTAAAACTAATAAACCACAGCTCCAGACTATGTGAAAGCTCGAAAACGGAGTTTACTACTATGGTAACATCCACCGGTCTTCACACTAGGAATGACAACTAGCGAGAGTACCTTCAGATGCTCCTGACTATGTGAAAGCTCGAAAACGGACTTTACTACTATGGTGACATCCACCGGTCTTCCCACTAGGAATGACAACTAGCGAGAGTACCTTCAGATGCTCCAGACTATGTGAAAGCTCGAAAACGGAATTTACTACTATGGTGACATCCACCGGTCTTCTCACTAGGAATGACAACTAGCGAGAGTACCTTCAGATGCTCCAGACTATGTGAAAGCTCGAAAACAGAATTTACTACTATGGTAACATCCACCGGTCTTCACACAAGGAATGACAACTAGCGAGAGTACCTTCAGATGCTTCTGACTATGTGAAAGCTCGAAACCGGAATTTACTACTTCTCTTACTGTTGCCCTAACTTACTTCCTGCTGCGGTTTAGACACGTCTGTCTTCGGTGGCGGTCTGGTCGGTACTTTCTGACTTGTTCACTAACTCTTAGTAATACCTTTGTGGACGGTGGTAGGGAGCTAGTGGTATCTGCGCACAGGTGTCGGTGTCGGACTCGTAGATTTGTACTTACTCGGAACTCTTCAACAGGCAACTGATTCGGACGGCGGTTACCAGCAGACTGAATGTCTCGGAATACCTAAGTCGGTTGTGGAGAATCGCAATTCTCCCACTCTCGGATCGGCGCAGTAGGATATGAACTTTCCACTACTACTGACGTCACAGGTGCGGACGTCATTAACGTGACGTAGGCGGTCGGACGGTACTTTCTGTGACGTATCAGTGTGACGTCGTATACCTACGTAGTTGGCGGCGGGCTTCTTGCTGGAGTCGACTGGTTCGCACTCAGGCCGGACGTAGACTGATTCAGGGGGTTGGCACTATATATGTGTCCTTGGAATTTTATTGAGTTCCGTGAGATAATCTTAGATGGCGCTATAAACTGAATATGTTGGTGTTTTTGAATTTTTCATGTTGTTGTCACAAAATAGTTGGTATCTATCATGATGAATCACCTAACCTGGATTTTCCATTTATTTTCTTGTGATTTGTTGTGGAATGTGGACTAGTGTTGAGAGCTACTTATAAATTTTTTTGTGTTGAGTAAAACGTGTGAGTTAAGTTTAGAGTTGTGGTATTTCTTAGTTTCATTCATTTATCGTATTTTATTTACCGTCATATACAAATGGCCCCCCAAAAACCCTGTTGTGTACCTGCTTGTACTGATAAAATGCTTCGAAGGTAAGCCAACATTTTAAATTCGTTCTAGAAATATTATTTTTTTTCTATCAATAATAAATGATAAACACTAATCGAATATAATTAATTAGGTACGCAATACCAAGAGAAAAACGTGTGAGGGATATATGGATAGAGAGAGTTGGGAATCCGAAATTAGTTGGGATTGATGACCCAATATTTTTAAGAAACTATGTTGTTTGTGGACATCATTTTAACGATATTTGTAAAGAGGCTAGTGGACGCCTATTACGATTCTCCTTGCCCACGTTAAAATGTCCTAGTAGGTTTGTTTTAATTAAATAAAATATTGATTCTATAACAAATATATTTACAGATTATACTCCACAATCCACAAATGAAGATTGTTTCAGCTATCCAGAGAAACCCTTGAAATTTGTTACGCCCGAGAAGGTTAGAAGTTAGTATTGAGTACATTTTAATACAGTGGCTATGTGATACATGTGGTAAAAGCAGCATTGATGACCTAAACAAGAGTGTTTTAATTTTGTGTACTACAAATAAGTATCTTTGTTGTGGTCACAATAATGTACATCAAAGCACTTTTTTTCATATATAAAAAAATCAATAAAATCATAGAATTTTAGTAGTCACAAGTATAAAATTTTTAGAAGCGCTTAGGACAACCACTCAGTGGGACAAAGATAGTGCAACAACATTACGTGAGGAAGACTCTGATTTAATGGTTAATATACCAAAAAAAGTTTTTACATCAAGGAAAACTGGAAGTGGAGAATTGTTTAAACCCACTCATTTTGGTATGTAAAAGGATAAGGCTTATAGGCAGTTGGTTTGATTCAATTAACATTAATTTATCTTTTTAGATTTCGAGCAAACTCCTTCCACTTCAACTGGCATTTACAGATTTTCTTCTGTACCTGTTGCTGCTGATGATGTTTCTGCATATCCAAAAGAACCCGAAATAGTGTCGGATTTAGAAAGTTTACCTAGAACTCCATCACCTCACCCTGTTCCAGAAACAAGTGTTCAAAATATAACATGTAAGTAAATATCATAGATAATGGAAATGTATTAACACATTATTAATTTACAATAGTAATAGATCTATATTTAATAATAAGGGGGATATATCCAAAACAGTGCGATAACATTGTGTTGGAAAGAGAATTTGTATAATAGTAACTAAATTATATTGTCTTTCTAACTTATATTCTTATTATAAGAAATGTTAATTCATATGGCTTCCTTAAATTCAAAATTAAACAAGTAATTACTATATTTTACTTACGCTGCGCATCTGGTCACTTTGGATCTACTAACCTTCGTTACAAAGAAAATATAAGTTTGTATTTATCATTCACAAAAATAAATGTATTAGAAATATATAGGGTTGTCAAGGTATACTTAGTTATAACAGTGTACAAAAATGTTCATTATAATTTGTTTGAAATAGATTGATAATCTAACATGTATACTATTTGTTAATATTTCAGATACTAGCACTCCTAAAAGAAAAATGGGTTTACTTCGCCTCTGTGGTGTTACTCGACAGAGCCAGCTGACACCAAAAGCCAAATTATTGTACGCAAGAGCTAGGCAATTACAACAATTAAATACAAAATGTAGAATAAAACATATATCATGCAAGAGGAAGTTGCAGTTTTTGAGTAAATCTTCTGGACTTCTAAAAAATTTAAATGATGTTAATGATATAACATGGAACTTCTTTATGTCACAACAAAGAACCCAAAAATATAAGCCCAGAGGTCGTAGGTATACATTAGATGATAAAATATTTGCCTTATCTCTATTCAAGCAAAGTGGAAGAGCATACAGGTATCTGTCTTCAATATTTAGTCTTCCATCTCGTAAGGTATTAACATCATTATTAAATAAAATACCATTTAACTGTGGTATTAATCAAGCAATATTTGACCATTTAAAAACTAGAGTGCAGAAATTAAAACCTATTGATAAATGCTGTGTTCTCATGTTCGATGAGGTATCATTAGAACCAGGATTGTCATACAATCAAAGAAATGATGCTGTAGAGGGTTTTGTTGATTTTGGCGGAGCTGATCGACGTGCCCATTTTGCAGATCATGCTTTAGTATTTTTAGCTAAAGGTATTCATAGGAAATGGAAAATGCCAGTTTGTTTTGCATTTGTGGAAGGAACTACAGCAACTGATGACTTGGTGAAGATTTTAAAAGAAGTTGTTCGACAATTAAGGGCAGCGGGACTTCACATTGTTTCTACAATATCGGATCAAGGGGCTACTAATCAAGCTGCAATCAAAAAACTTTTGGAGGATACAAAACAGTTTTGTATACAAAATAATGTAGAAAACCGATATCAGGGATACCTTATTGATGAGTTGGAAATTATCCACTTCTACGATTTTCCTCATCTCATGAAAGGTATACGAAATGGCCTCCTAGGAAAGGATTTACATTTTATTAAAGAAGGAGTGTTAAAAGTAGCATCATGGAAACACGTACTTAAATTATACGAAAGTGACAAGAATCGAGGAGCTTACAGTCAATTTATAAAACTCACCGACGAACATGTGTATCCTTCAAAAATTAAAAAAATGCGTGTAAAGAACTGTACCCAAGTTTTTAGTCATACTGTAGGTACAGCAATGCATGTTGCAGCTAAGCTAAGTACCGAACTATCCTCAGATTCTGAATTTTACTTGGATCCTAAAGCTACCGATACAGCAGATCTTTTGTTATTTTTTGACACACTTTTTGATAGTGTTAACGGGTTCTCAATTCATCCATCTCCTGGAAAAGACTTATGAACTGTTGTAACACATAAATCAAGTCATGTTTCGTTTTGGCAATCTTGTCTTCCCATTTTAGATTCCATGTATTTTTCCTCTTCTTCTTCCACCAAACAGATTACTCCTTCGATTAGAAATTGGATTCATTCATTACGGGGCCTAATTTATTTATCACCCAAACTTTTTTCTATGGGATTCAAATACTTTGCGCCTCGATGTTTTAATCAAGATCCCATTGAAAACTTTTTTTCTTGTGTTAGAGGCCATAGTTCTCCAAATACTAACCCTACATGTTCTTCGTTTATATCTTCAAATAAATCTCTTCTTGTAAATAATTTAGTTTCTTCATATTCAGTTGGTTCTAACTGTGAGATGGATGAATCTGAAGGCGTTCTCGATAATTTACGATCATTTGTTGCAGAGCAACAAAATATTCTGTTTGATGTACCACAGGTACACGAATCTGTTTTTCGCGAGTTTCAACAGGTTAAATCATGTTTTCTTGGAGAATATATTTCGGCGTACGTAGCTGGTTTTGTGGCTAAAAAAATTTTAAAGACTAATAAATGTCAAAATTGTATGGACAGAATGTGTGCCAGTAATGAAATACCACAAAATATTTTAATTCGGGAAAGACAGTACGAAGGTTGCAGTTTAGCACATCCTTCGAGTAACTTTTCGAAAACTTTTGAATATTGTACAAAAAAAATTTTACATTCAATACCGTTTGTTTTTGTGACCTACGGAATAAAGAAAAAATTATCGACCAATCTTAAAGAACAATGCCAAAATATATCTGCTTTGTTTTGCGTAGAGCATGAAAGTAATGTTGATGTATTTATATCAACAACCATAAACATTGTTGTCCACTATTATATTAAAAATATTAATAAAATACTAAAAGGTAAAGATGTACGTAGGGCCTTACAAGACCCTCTAACAAATTTAGCATACCTAAAATTCAAAAAAAGGCGAACTGGTAGATAGTTGGTACTTAGTTGGTACAGTTTTTTATTTTATTGGTTAATTTTGTGTAATAAATATGACAATTTACATCTAATAATAATTATTATATTGTTTTTTTTTTTTGATCTACTTCCTAGTATTCCTCTTACCTTTTATTTCTTTCAGCCAGGAATAATAAAAAATATTCTTCAATTGTGTGTATTTGATAGATTACTTATCATTTTTATATTAGTACACAACACACATATTTATAGGTTAATATTTATTGTAAAACTTGGTTAAAGTAAATGATTTTCTTCATTAAAACCATCAAATGATAATTGATTATCTCGAAAACACTGCTCATTTGTTTTGCCAGTACAGATTCGAAATCGAAGACAAAAATAATATCTATTGTTATTGTTTATTGTTATTTAAACTAATTCCTAGAAACTTTTCATGGATAATAAGACCTTTTCGGAAACTTGGATTTTTAACCATGGCTTACTAACTTTGTTGTAATCTCGCTTTAAATAATCTACCTAAAGGAAGAAGGAAATATTACCGAAATATCATATTGCCTAGGTTTCACTGCAAACTATTTATATACAGGGTGATCTTTAAGTATCCTAAAGGATTTTATGGGGCGATTCATGACATTGTTTCAAGTCAAAAGTCTTAATATGGCAATATGTCTGAATCGGCGTAGTTTAGAAGATATACAGGGTATGGAAAGAAAATTTGAGTTATTTTTTAATATTTTGAAGGCTTATGATTTTAATGAAAATTCCTGAGTGTTAAAAGCATTTGGAACAACCGGTGTAACTTTTAAATAATAAGTGCATTAAAATCTATTAGCTTTATTTTTACATTGCATAAATTAGATTTAATTTTTTTTTCCTTAAAACCAGCATTTATCTTTTACTGTTTTTCCAATCTTATATTAAAAATGATAACATCTAAAAACTAGTGACCAATTTTTTTTGTAAAAAATGATATATGGTAACCGGGGCCCGCCCCTAATTTATTTAAAAAGGTTCTTATGTGTTCATGAATTTTCATTAAAATCAAATAAGTAACCTACTGTATGAAGTATATTAAAGAAAACCTTAAATTCTATTTCATACTTGACACTGAACATTTGTAAATAAGCCGATTCAGCGGACATATTACCAGACAAGACTTTTAATTTGAAAAATTGTCAAGAATGACCCCTTAAAACCTTTTAGAGTGCATAAGGACTACCCCGTATAGTTTGCAGTCACAATATGTATTATATATAGTTTGCAGTCGCAATTAGAGGAGAATATAAGCCCTTTGAAGTAGAAGTATTTTATATTACCGGTATTGTAGGGATCTAGTAGATTTTCTTTTCTACAATCTCAAAGTTTCATGAGATAACTACAGATGGCGACACATAATGACACATAATATGTTTCCACAGTATGTATTGAGAGTGGCGTATCTTTCCGTATATGGTCTGTGGACTGATTTACTGCGATGACCATTTCATGGCCTAACCTGGCTGGAACGGGAAGTCTCGAGTGCGCCCGAGTCGTTCCGAGAACGGCGTGCGCGCTGTCTTTATTTTCCTTGTGCGGAACGGCGAAGATTTAAACAAACTATTTACAGGTAATGTACTAGTATATTTGCATTAAAAAATGTGCTTCATTACAATGGTTTAATTACGTTTTTAGCTTGTTTTTTCCACAATTAAAAATTAACGAGGAAAAGCCTCCTGAGTTTATAACAAATAAACAAGTAAAATAATTATTTATCTTAATTATTTATTAGCATGTTAATTACAAAAGATGTTCGAACAAAAGACCATTATTTTCTAAGCATAGGTAACATCGCTTAACTGTAGCTTCCAAAACATTGTTAACATTTCTATTCATTTTTAAGCAAATTATAAAACGATATTTATTATTAACCGTATTGTAATTCTACCAAATTGTCAACAATGAAATTTTCACGGATGTTTTGTTTTCAAAGCCTACTACTGTTGTTGTGGTAGGTGCATAGAAAAATCGTACTGTTTTTACTGTATATGTATAATATTCCTGCATCTAAACTTATTTAAAAAAATTATCTTCAAGCATTCAGAGCGCCATTCTTTTATCTTTGGGGCTACATAAAAACTATGTGTACCAACGTAATTTTCAAAAAGAGGAAGAATTACGCGATTTGGTACTAGAAGCATTTCAAATTATTACGCCAGATGGACTTTTAACAGTTTGGAAGCTACAGTTAAATGATGATGTGAAAATAATGGTCTTTTGTACGAACCTCTTTTGTAATTAACATGCTAATAAATAATTAAGATAAATAAATTATTTTACTTGTTTATTTGTTATAAACTCAGGAGGCTTTTCCTCGTTAATTTTTAATTGTGGAAAAACAAGCTAAAAACGTAATTAAACCATTACTTGTGATACATCATTGAATTGAGAATAAAAAATGGTATCAAAATCTCTATTTAAAAATACAGGGCCGTATTTAAAAAAAAGAAGTTGATGATGGTTTTTCGGAAACGAAACGTCGGACAAAAACTTGATGAATGCCATCTTGTTAAGTTCAAAAAGTGACAATGGAAAAGTATTTTTTATTTTTTGATAGCTGTTAAAATAACGCCAGAAATAAATAAAAACATATATCGCAAAAAAAATGTTTTTCCAAATATTTCGAAATCAAAAAAAGATAACTTATTTTTGCAAAGTCCATGTAAAAGGTATTCAAACTGCTCAACTTTTTCATAATTTAACCAACTTTGTATCTCTTACCATTTCCAAGATCCCAATGCTATCCCTTCTTTATCTTGAACACACTGTATACAGGGTCATCCAACCAAAACTTGACCCCCCCCCTGATCTTGGGAAGTAAGGATTTCCCAGACAATTTCCAAAATACGTTAAAACAAATTTTGAGGGGAAGAATTTTAATGTAAAAAAACAACCCCCAAACGTCACCTCTTTGCGTCACATTAACCCTCTTAAGAACTTTAAAGTGCACGAGGGGTCATGTAATACATCAAATTAAAGGTATTTTTATCCTGTAAACAATCACATTTTTGTTTTTGATGGGCTGATTAATGTAAAAGAAAAAAATCTATTTGAAATAAAAAAGCTGAAATTAAACAAAATCAATTTTTATTTAATGAATTGCTCAAAATGGCCCCTATTAACTTGCAAACAATAATAAATCCTATCATTAAATGCTCTTCTGACATTACTGAATACTTCAGGTGTTTTTAATCGGCATTCTTCTACAATTCTTTCGCGCATTTCTTCTAATGTCTCAGGTTGCGCAGCGTACACTCGCGATTTCAAAAGGCCCCCAAAAGAAAAATCCAAAGGAGTTAGATCAGGTGATCTGGGTGGCCATTCAACGGGACCTCGTCTACCAATCCAATGCCCTGTAAAACACTCATCCAAAAATTGCCGCACAATGACAGGTCGATTTTGTTTTTTAAAAAGACACGTGCTGACATGAAAAATTTTGTTTTATCGCTTTCGTTTTAGCGTTTTGATGTCATCATACATTTTTTTAAACGGAACACCATGTATATTTTTACATATTTGGATAGGGTGTTCTCTAACGAATACATTGATATAGGGTTTGATGGATCTAGCTCTAATAGTGAGGGATATTTCCTAAATGAGCGTTCCATAAGCTTAATGAGTTAGAACAGAGACGTATAGATTCTACAAAGACTGTTCACATAATGTATTAATTTGAAGTATAGACTTTCCCTGATTTTATGCAACCACATATACAAGATGACAATTAGCCAATCACAAACGAGCAATTTCAACCCGGCAAGTTGCGCCCTCACAGTACTAGTAGATTACATGTGCAGGATTCTACTATCGCTCCGCATTGTCACACAGAAATCTAATTTTTCAAGTGCACACGTTTAAGAGAACAATGCAGTGTTGTCAGACGTAACCTAACGAACTCTATGGATTTAACATGAACACCATTTCTATCATGAATTAATATTCCATTTCATACATTACTTATATTTTATTGTTGTAGAATAAAAGGATCCGACCCAGCCGAGGATCGAACCCGGGACCCTCGGGCTCACGGGAATATAGCCTTCCAACTGAGCTACCGTGTACCTATAATTTATTTTACTATTTAGGAACCCGTTCCCGTTCATAAAATAAATAATACATTATAAAAAAATAAATTTGTATTTTATGCGTGCCGCTTGCATAAATGAATTGAATAATGTAATAATAAAAGATCTTACTAAGTACTTACTACACTATATTTATATCTTGTTGCTATTATTAAGGCTGCAGAGTAGGGTACCTACTCGTAATTTTAGGAAAATTCAAAAAAATTTATAAAATTGGGCACCCGCAGATACAAGTTCTTCATATGTACAGTTAACAAATAATACTAGGATTAAATAAATGTGTATTGCAAAACTGGTACCTAAGAGAAAAGTAGGTATATATATTGATTGATCTTTCGGTAGGTAGGTAGGTACCCTAAGAAATAGGTATTTTTGTCTAGATTCCGTTACAGAATATTCCAGAATAAGTTCATAGTCATTAAAATCATGTAGGTACCTATATATTATAATTTCAGATTTTTTAAACCCAAAAATGCATACGCACATGAAAAAAATTGGAGAACTGAAACTCCGGTTTACCAAACCTGTACTTGCCGCGAGTCTTTTTTGCATGTGCGGAAGGTTAGTGAAATGCGGTGTGACCGCACGATATACACACAGAGTGTGACCGTATCTCAGGTCAGTTAGGTAGGTATATGTTTATTGAAAAATTCTACTTTGATGAGCCGTCCATTAAAAAAAATTATTAAAAAATTCTGGGATATAAAGAAAAACTTTTCTTATAACAACTATTTGATCAGATACATAAATATTCTCGATACTATTATTTGTTCTAATATAGGTACATAGTCGCTCTCATAGAATACATATTCAACTGCGGCTATAAATAAAGTGTCACGGCTACAAATGAAAACTATAAAAATGTATAGCTTTTTTTAATAATCATGTAAAAAATGCACTTTGGTATAATGATATAGTGACTGAAGTTTAAAAATAGTGATTGTAAAAATATATTTATGCTTTATATGGTTATATGTTGCAGGGTTGTTATGTTTTAAACAAAATGTTTTAAACATTTGTTTTAAACATGTTTCAAACAGCGTATAGGGTTTTAAACAGATTTGTTTTAAACTGTTTAAAACTTGTTTAGAACACTGTTTTTTAAATGTGTGGTTTTTTTAAATAAAAATGCAAGAAAATTGAAATATATTTTTATTTAAAAAAAAAACAAAGAGAAAAACATTGATAAAAATAGGTATAAAAATTAATATATATATATATATATATATATATATACCATGGTAATGGTATATATATAATATACCAATCACCCTGTAGGTAAGTAGGTAAGACAAAGATGAAAGCTCAATAGTAACAAAAAACACTTATTAACTTACCAATATTTTTCACAGAGCAATCAGACTCCGAGGTATCAATATCAATCGATTCAATGGTATCGGTATCCGAATTTAATTCCAAGGTTAAGGACGGATGTTGTTTCTTAGTCTTACAATCATTAATATGTTTGCGCATTCTTGCTACCAAGGGGACAATTTCTTTTTTGCATTTTTTGCACTTAGCCCTTGTACTTACTTTTGAACCATCTTTAGCTGCAACTTGCAAAAAATGCTGCCAAATTGAATCTTTCCTTCTGCCCGTCATACTCAGAAAGTCGTAAACAAATTTTATTTCCCTGATTTATTATGGTATTTGTAAATTCTGTACTGTAATACTACGGTTAAGTTAGAATTAGATAAGTACAACTTCACAAGCTCTCAGCTTTCCGCCGCGTGTAGATCGATATTTCCAGAGCTGTATCTCCAAAATTTTATTATTATCTTATGTTACAATGTTATTATGTTGCTCTTAGGTATCATATTGTTTTTTTTAATAATATTTAGAATATGTGGTCTACAAAACGAAATTGTGAATTCATTATATGTAGTAAAAATTAAAATAAAAGAAAAATTGGCAAAACAATTATTTGGTTTAGTCCGGCTCTTGTTAGATGGGTGGGCAACTTCTATTAACATGCGCACCATCTACCAGTGAATAGCTACAACTTACGCCAGTCTCTATCAATCGATTGCGATTCCTGCCGCACAAAAATTGATTTCTGTAAAAATAGTCTTTTGTTTAAAACATATTTGTTTTGTTTAATACGTGTTTTTTTTATCAATGTTTAAAACGCGTTTTAAACAAAAAAAACATTTTTTTGAATGAAAAACACGGTTTTTTGTTTAATTTAAAAAAAACATGTTTTTTTTCAACCCTGATATGTTGCATGTTGCATGCAACTTTGGGAAGTTATAGAAGAGTTGAAAATAATTTGATATTTTAAACTTACTTCGAAAAATCTACTACTTGCAAGTAGAATACAGGGTGTTCAAATTAATAAAAAACAAATAATTGTTCGCCATGTCTCTGAAACCAATAGGCCAATTGTTTGCAAACTTGATGTGACGTATGGCAAGGACATATATTATCAGATAAATTTAGGATTAAATACAAATCGCCGGAGATATTGTACGATCTCGTTAAAAATATTATGTTACGCCACTGTCTAAAATTCAAAACAATACATCTTCCAAATTTAACGTTAAATTTACTGTAGAAAAATACTCTTGCAATTTTTTCGCAAAATCGCATAGTTTCTGAGTAAATTTACATTTTCTAAAATTATGTTCCCATTTTTACCCATGTTCCCATGTTCCAAAACCATGCTACTGAAAATATATTCCAAAATCATTAAACAAGTTGCACGTCAGATTTTCTGTCGTACCTAAAGCCAGTTGAAATATTTCAATATGAATGTAATGTATTTAACAATATTTCGAAATATATTGAGATATATTTATAGATAGATATATTGATTTATTACTTTCTTATAATACAATAATGTAAGGAAAACATGTCAAAACAAACAAGAAACCCTAAAAATGCACATAAAAATATATATATATATATATATATATATATATATATATATATATATATATGTCAAACGACGATTACCGGGACATTTTCTAACATATAGATATTTTTGTTGAATTAGGTGTACATTTGCATTTCCTCGCCAACAAACTATGTACTTTTTTCCAAAAACGATTATTTTTCAATCGGCTATATACCGTTGAATTTCGGAACATTTGTATAAAATATCAGTTATTTGATTAAAATTTTGAAATAGGCTTATATAATAATTTATATATTCATAAACACGTACCATTTTCACTATAATGTGTCACAAACATACGGAATTCGCTAGAAAAAATAATAATAATAACATAAATGTGTACATAATATGTACAGTGTTGACTTCCGGAACTGCTGAAGAGGAATCATTTCAATACAAGAAGTTTGGTAAATATTTAATTCAGAAGAACGATTATTTCACTAGTAAATCGTTGAATAAATATGATGTTACTTTCTTATATTACCAAGAGTTGTGCATATTAATAATCTTTGAAGTATAAACAGATGATGTCTTGGAAGTAAGCAACTTATATAATTAATGTATTGGAAAGATTCAATATGCCTATTGTATATAAAAATATAATTCTAGGAAATAGGGTTACACCGCCCAGAATAGAAAATGGTTGACCCAAAGATGCACGTGTCTAAACCACAGCTTATAAACTTCATTTGACAAATACCTGATCCCAGAAACCGGGTAGTAATATCAATTTACAGAATGATATCAGTATATGTATTCAGTACTTACTTAAAACAGTCATTTTCTGTACATAAATGTATGGATGATGTACAGGTATACCTAGCCATATCCTATATACGATTATCAATTAGTATTAGGACGCGGGTTAAAAACGTTTAACACACTATGATTGTATTAGATACAATCGATACAATATAGGTAGGTATTAAATATTTAATTATTTTTTATTCAGTGCTATCGTTGAATTTCGGAACATGAGTATAAAATATCAGTTATTAAATTCAAATCTTGAAAAAGACTTAAATAGTAATTTATATAGGTATTCTTAATTCAAATTCGTATTCATTATACTATGTTTTAAACATGTATTATTTGCTTGCAAAAATAACAACATAAATGTAAACACATGTATAATATTAATTTCTAGAACAGATGAAGAGGAATCATTTGCATACAAGAATTTTGGTAAATTATGAATTCATAACGATTATTTCACTAGCAAACTGTTGAATAAATATGTTGTTATTACCTTACCTTAGTTATATTACCAAACATTGTGCATATTAATAATCTTTGAAGTAAGCAGATGATGTCTTGGAAGTAAGCAACTTATATTTAATGTCTTGGAAAGATTCAATATACGTCAATATATGTATATAAAAATAAATTCTAGGAAATAAGGTTGACAGGTACTACTCGTTCCGCATATGGTCCCAGAAAACTAGTGGGACTTCATAAACTATTTCAGTACTTACTTCATATATAATTTTCTGTAGGTACATAAATGTAGTGATTTATATTATGTACTCTATGTATACCTACTTATCCTTTATACCGTATACCGTAAGAATTACCGTATAATGTTTTAATTCTTTCTCTCTATCTCTCTTTGCTCACATTTGGGGTGAATAGAATAAACCCTTAATGCAATATATTTTTTTTTTAATAGTAATGATTTTAATGGTAATGATTCCTTCTGATTTCAGTTATATCTAATATATTTATAATGTAAAATAACAAATATAAGCATACATTTCAAAAACGTTACAGACTAGAAATAAATAAATAAGAAAATTATATGGTTCACCGAATTTTATGGTTGGTTTATTATTTTTTTTATTGGTTTATGATTTTCTCTAGAAATGGGAATATGCCCAGAGATTTTAATCGCACCCTATTGAGGATGGTTAAACTCCTATAAAAACATCCATTTTGAGTGACTGCTTTATTACTACATCTCTACTTCTTAAGTAATAGGTAGTTACATGTATAACAATATTTTTCTTTCATAGCTATGCAGAATTAATGATATTTAAAACATTGAAATTACTTGTTCAGTTTCAATCATTAAGTAGATAGGTGCAAAACTGCAGAAGGAAACTGATATAATTATGTACCATTTATTTACTATTTGCTTAATTGTTTGCAATAAAATATGCATATCTACTAAATGTGTCAGTAAAACGTGATTCAGAAATTCAGGTAGATTGAACTAAGGTCCTGCAAGTCGCTAGTACATAAAAAAAGCTTGTGTAACAAATCCAACAAAGCAACAAATGTCTTGGAAGTAGTCACTTGACAATTTAACATGTCTTGGTAGTGTTCAACCTATATATTTATAATTACAATATTATATAACAGATTTGGTAGGTAATGTCTGCCACGAAGGAAAACATGCTAAATGTGTAAAAATTTGGTCTCGTTTCGATATTATTCGTTGGTAAGTCTCGGAACATGTGATCTGATGAATGTTTTGTTTCTGAAAAGTATGATCTGAGTTAGGTACTTCTCAATCAGTGGAAAAATTACAGTAGGTATTTCTGAGACGTATCCAGAGTGAAAATACACAATAATAATAATAATTATATCAAATTTATAATTATAATTTTTCGTTCACATTCCACTAGCAGTATAGACAAAGTAAAACTTCGGGCTATAGATATAAAATATTTCCCACAAAAAGTGAAATATCTGTACAATAATAATAAAAGAATAGGTACAGTGACTACATGTGATATCTTAAAAACCCACTGTAAATAATTACCTACAATATATTTAACATTTACTTTTACTTTTCCGCTAAAAATAACATACAATTATTTGTTTAGTTACAGTTTTCATTCGTTTATCGTAATTACAGGTTAGGTGGATAGGGTGATATATGATGGAATAAATAGCTAATAACGTTTTTCTTGAGACAACTTGCCTATAGCAGATATCTAAATTCAACATTAAATTACTTGCTCTGCACGTGTATATAATACCTAATAAATGCCAATATTTAGGTACCTACCTAATGACTATTTCCAAGACATAAAATATATATAATGTCGACTTCCGAGACATATTTGAATATGTTTGCTTATTTAATTTTCCGTGACAATACCAGTTTACGAAATAGATTATCTAACTAATAATAAGTATCTAACTTTTAACAATAAATTATGGAATAAGATATTGATAAGTTTGCCACCAATGACAATAATAAATGATGTTTAGGTACCTAATGCCTATTTCCAAGACATAAAATATATATAATGTCGATTTCCGAGACATATTTCAATATGTTTACTTATTTCATTTACCGTGCCAATCAGTTTACGAAATAGATTATCTAACTAATAATAAGTATCTAACTTTTAACAATAAATTATGGAATAAGATATTGATAAGCACCAATGCCAATAATAAATGCTATTTAGGTACCTAATGACTATTTCCAAGACATAAAATATATATAATGTCGACTTCCGAGACATATTTCAATATGTTTACTTATTTCATTTACCGTGCCAATCAGTTTACGAAATAGATTATCTAACTAATAATAAGTATCTTTTAACTACTACTTTTAGCCATAATCCATAATTAGTACTTTTAGCAATAAATTATGGAATAAGATATTGATAAGTTTGCCACCAATGCCAATAATAAATGCTATTTAGGTACCTAATGACTATTTCCAAGACATAAAATATATATAATGTCGACTTCCGAGACATATTTGAATATGTTTGCTTATTTCATTTTCCGTGACAATACTGGTTTACAAAATAGATTATCTAACTAATAATAAGTATCTAACTTTTAACAATAAATTATGGAATAAGATATTGATAAGTTAGTTACACCATTAACCTAAGAATTCCTTTAATTCAGTTTAATGATGATATATCTTTCATGACGAAGGAAACAGAAGTTCTATATTATAAAAATTAGTATGTACCTACTTATGTTTATAGGTAGGTTATTTATATTTATATATTTACCAATCAAGTAAATATTTATAATAATAAAAACCAGCAATTAAATAAATTGTCGTAAATCGTAAATATATAAAACCCTAAGAAAATTTGTAAACAGTACTTAAAATTACAATTGTCCCGGAACTCATCAATGAAATGAAACATACATTGATTTCCAAGACAGTCCTGGAAGTCGTCGACACATAAATAAAAGTTCCGGTCTTGTCCCTGAAGTAAACAGATGTCTTGGAAGTAGTCAGTTGGTCACTAAAAATGTCCTGGAAGTCGTCAACTGACACATATATATATATATATATATATATATATATATATATATATATATATATATAGCTATATCAATATAGATAAAAGTAGTAAAAGCACATACAAAAAAAATTAATACTATACAGGGTATAGTATATACAATATACAATATAGGGAATACAATACTGAAAATTTGTATACAAGGGTTTATCAAAAAATATCTATTCAATGAAAATAGTGTCAATTTCCTAGCACTTCCGGTTATACCGGAAGTCATCATCAACTTGTTTATTTTAAATGTAACACCCTATATATTATTTTATTTTTGGATTCTACGTGGAATTCTAAACACATTTCATGTAGGATGTCCTATACCTATCTTCAACTGTTATTGACAGGTGAATATTGACATTTTGCAACTTTGACGCTCTGTAAAATCTAAAAACGGTTTGAGATCAAGTAAAACGATTTGTACATTCCTATCTTAACTTTTCATAAGCTAAATTTTGACCCTAATTTCAAATTTAACCAAGGGATTAAATTTAATCAAGTTAATGATGACTTCCGGAATAACAGGAAGTGCGAGGAAGTTGTCATTATTTTAATTGAATAGATCTTTTTGATAAACCCCTGTATACAAATTAAGCAGAAGCAAATCTTAAAACTTCCCAGGTTACTCATATCCTTTACATCTACAGGTAATTATTATATACATAAGATATATGATGTGTATAGCTATATATATATATATATATATATGTCAGTTGACGACTTCCAGGACATTTTTAGTGACCAACTGACTACTTCCAAGACATCTGTTTACTTCAGGGACAAGACCGGAACTTTTATTTATGTGTCGACGACTTCCAGGACTGTCTTGGAAATCAATGTATGTTTCATTTCATTGATGAGTTCCGGGACAATTGTAATTTTAAGTACTGTTTACAAATTTTCTTAGGGTTTTATATATTTACGATTTACGACAATTTATTTAATTGCTGGTTTTTATTATTATAAATATTTACTTGATTGGTAAATATATAAATATAAATAACCTACCTATAAACATAAGTAGGTACATACTAATTTTTATAATATAGAACTTCTGTTTCCTTCGTAATGAAAGATATATCATCATTAAACTGAATTAAAGGAATTCTTAGGTTAATGGTGTAACTAACTTATCAATATCTTATTCCATAATTTATTGTTAAAAGTTAGATACTTATTATTAGTTAGATAATCTATTTTGTAAACCGGTATTGTCACGGAAAATGAAATAAGCAAACATATTCAAATATGTCTCGGAAATCGACATTATATATATTTTATGTCTTGGAAATAGTCATTAGGTACCTAAATAGCATTTATTATTGGCATTGGTGGCAAACTTATCAATATCTTATTCCATAATTTATTGTTAAAAGTTAGATACTTATTATTAGTTAGATAATCTATTTCGTAAACTGATTGGCACGGTAAATGAAATAAGTAAACATATTGAAATATGTCTCGGAAGTCGACATTATATATATTTTATGTCTTGGAAATAGTCATTAGGTACCTAAATAGCATTTATTATTGGCATTGGTGCTTATCAATATCTTATTCCATAATTTATTGTTAAAAGTTAGATACTTATTATTAGTTAGATAATCTATTTCGTAAACTGATTGGCACGGTAAATGAAATAAGTAAACATATTGAAATATGTCTCGGAAATCGACATTATATATATTTTATGTCTTGGAAATAGTCATTAGGTACCTAAATAGCATTTATTATTGGCATTGGTGCTTATCAATATCTTATTCCATAATTTATTGTTAAAAGTTAGATACTTATTATTAGTTAGATAATCTATTTCGTAAACTGATTGGCACGGTAAATGAAATAAGTAAACATATTGAAATATGTCTCGGAAATCGACATTATATATATTTTATGTCTTGGAAATAGTCATTAGGTACCTAAACATCATTTATTATTGTCATTGGTGGCAAACTTATCAATATCTTATTCTATAATTTATTGTTAAAAGTTAGATACTTATTATTAGTTAGATAATCTATTTCGTAAACTGGTATTGTCACGGAAAATTAAATAAGCAAACATATTCAAATGTGTCTCGGATGTCGACATTATATATATTTTATGTCTTGGAAATAGTCATTAGGTACCTAAATATTGGCATTTATTAGGTATTATATACATGTGCAGAGCAAGTAATTTAATGTTGAATTTAGATATCTGCTATAGGCAAGTTGTCTCAAGAAAAACGTTATTAGCTATTTATTCCATCATATATCACCCTATCCACCTAACCTGTAATTACGATAAACGAATGAAAACTGTAACTAAACAAATAATTGTATGTTATTTTTAGCGGAAAAGTAAAAGTAAATGTTAAATATATTGTAGGTAATTATTTACTGTGGGTTTTTAAGAAATCACATGTAGGCACTGTACCTATTCTTTTATTATTATTGTACAGATATTTTACTTTTTGTGGGAAATATTTTATATCTATAGCCCGAAGTTTTACTTTGTCTATACTGCTAGTGGAATGTGAACTAAAAATTATAATTATAAATTTGATATAATTATTATTATTATTGTGTATTTTCACTCTCGGTACGTCTCAGATATACCTACTGTAATTTTTCCACTGATTGAGAAGTACCTAACTCAGATCATACTTTTCAGAAACAAAACATTCATCAGATCACATGTTCCGAGACTTACGGACGAATAATATCGAAATGAGACCAAATTTTTACACATTTAGCATGTTTTCCTTCGTGGCAGACATTACCTACCAAATCTGTTATATAATATTGTAATTATAAATATATAGGTTGAACACTACCAAGACATTTGTTGCTTTGTTGGATTTGTTACACAAGCTTTTTTTATGTACTAGCGACTTCCAGGACCGTAGTTCAATCTACCTGAATTTCTGAATCACGTTTTACTGACACATTTAGTAGATATGCATATTTTATTGCAAACAATTAAGCAAATAGTAAATAAATGGTACATAATTATATCAGTTTCCTTCTGCAGTTTTGCACCTATCTACTTAATGATTGAAACTGAACAAGTAATTTCAATGTTTTAAATATCATTAATTCTGCATAGCTATGAAAGAAAAATATTGTTATACATGTAACTACCTATTACTTAAGAAGTACAGATGTAGTAATAAAGCAGTCACTCAAAATGGATGTTTTTATAGGAGTTTAACCATCGTCAATAGGGTGCGATTAAAATCTCTGGGCATATTCCCATTTCTAGAGAAAATCATAAACCAATAAAAAAAATAATAAAGCAACCATAAAATTCGGTGAACCATATAATTTTCTTATTTATTTATTTCTAGTCTGTAACGTTTTTGAAATGTATGCTTATATTTCTTATTTTACATTATAAATATATTAGATATAACTGAAATCAGAAGGAATCATTACCATTAAAATCATTACCATTAAAAAAAATATATTGCATTAAGGGTTTATTGTATTCACCCCAATTGTGAGCAAAGAGAGATAGAGAGAAAGAATTAAAACATTATACGGTAATTCTTACGGTATACAGTATAAAGGATAAGTAGGTATACATAGAGTACATAATATAAATCACTACATTTATGTACCTACAGAAAATTATATATGAAGTAAGTACTGAAATAGTTTATGAAGTCTCACTAGTTTTCTGGGACCATATGCCGAACGAGTAGTACCTGTCAACCCTATTTCCTAGAATTTATTTTTATATACATATATTGACGTATATTGAATCTTTCCAAGACATTAATTATAAGTTGCTTACTTCCAAGACATCATCTGCTTACTTCAAAGATTATTAATATGCACAATGTTTGGTAATATAACTAAGGTAAGGTAATAACAACATATTTATTCAACAGTTTGCTAGTGAAATAATCGTTATGAATCATAATTTACCAAAATTCTTGTATGCAAATGATTCCTCTTCATCTGTTCTAGAAATTAATATTATACATGTGTTTACATTTATGTTGTTATTTTTGCAAGCAAATAATACACATGTTTAAAACATAGTATAATGAATACGAATTTGAATTAAGAATACCTATATAAATTACTATTTAAGTCTTTTTCAAGATTTGAATTTAATAACTGATATTTTATACTCATGTTCCGAAATTCAACGATAGCACTGAATAAAAAAGAATTAAATATTTAATACCTACCTATATTGTATCGATTGTATCTAATACAATCATAGTGTGTTAAACGTTTTTAACCCGCGTCCTAATACTAATTGATAATCGTATATAGGATATGGCTAGGTATACTTGTACATCATCCATACATTTATGTACAGAAAATGACTGTTTTAAGTAAGTACTGAATACATATACTGATATCATTCTTTAAATTGATATTACTACCCGGTTTCTGGGATCAGGTATTTGTCAAATGAAGTTTATAAGCTGTGGTTTAGACACGTGCATCTTTGGGTCAACCGTTTTCTATTCTGGGCGGTGTAACCCTATTTCCTAGAATTATATTTTTATATACAATAGGCATATTGAATCTTTCCAATACATCAATTATATAAGTTGCTTACTTCCAAGACATCATCTGTTTATACTTCAAAGATTATTAATATGCACAACTCTTGGTAATATAAGAAAGTAACATCATATTTATTCAACGATTTACTAGTGAAATAATCGTTCTTCTGAATTAAATATTTACCAAACTTCTTGTATTGAAATGATTCCTCTTCAGCAGTTCCGGAAGTCAACATTGTACATATTATGTACACATTTATGTTATTATTATTATTTTTTCTAGCGAATTATGTATGTTTGAGACACACTATAGTGAAAATGGTACGTGTTTATGAATATATAAATTATTATATAAGCCTATTTCAAAATTTTAATCAAATAACTGATATTTTATACAAATGTTCCGAAATTCAACGGTATATAGCCGATTGAAAAATAATCGTTTTTGGAAAAAAGTACATAGTTTGTTGGCGAGGAAATACAAATGTACACCTAATTCAACAAAAATATCTATATGTTAGAAAATGTCCCGGTAATCGTCGTTTGACATATATATATATATACATCATATTATATAAGATACATCCGTTATAATAAAACTCCTTATCTCCGTCTGATAGGTTGTCGTACTATGCTGATCAATAGCTAAAAAATTGTTTCAAATTTCATAAACACAGACTTAGAATCTACGAAAAAATTATAAAACAATTCCATGTTTTATGTATGCTTAAACACTTTTGTTTTCCGTTCCGCAATTTTAGTTAATGAGGTCATAGGTTTTGGTAATCTAAAAAGTTTTACCCTGATCATGTGTATCAAAATATCAGTTCGATGCGTCTTACAATTTGGCTCTTGGTTAACCCAAGAACAAATACTTTTACTACACATGATATTGGAGAATAAAGTTGCTTTCACTTTGCGAATATGCGCATATTTTTTAATAAACTTGTCGAAAAGTTTCAAAGCCCTTGTTATCACTTTGACAAATTTTTTTCCTGGTCTCTGCAGGTATGTTATTTTTTCATCCACTCCATAGTCTCTATGTAATAAATATATTTCATTTGTAGTTAAAATACATTCTTTGCCCTTCAATAACTTTAATTTACATACACTACACTTATTTTTCGTATTGCTTTTTTTCAATAAATATCTGCAAAAATATGTTATAGAATTCATTTCAAGCGTATTTTCTACTGAATTTGATAACGATGTTGATGATGATGAGCTGGTGCATGGCACACTTAACGAAGGTATTTTCTGGATCTGGGATACGTTCCTGGTAACTTTGCGATGCTTCTGTACTATCCGTTTGTAAATCTTCAATATCAGATGTTAACAGAATATCTTCGTCATTCTCACAATTTGACACTTCAGATGATTTTTCTAAATTTGCACTCATTATACATTGTAAACCTAATCTAAGTGTCTTGCCGATGGGTTAGGATCGTATCCTCTTCTTTGGCGAATCTGCGAAAATAGGTTCTCCACTGGATCTTGATTTAATCTTTTTGTTATTAGGTAGTGATATATACTTTTCTTATCCTATCAAAGTTGCATAATACCATTTATTGTTTGAATTAGTCCGTCAAAGCAATACGGTTTATTCTTGGGTACAGACCATGATTTTATGTAGTCTACGGACTTATTTAAAGTTTCAATTGCCACCACATTTTTTTCAGAAAGGGGACGTCTATAATAACTACCTTGAAAGAACCCATCGGCATTTAAACAGTCAAAAATATTGTTGATTTTTAATAAAAATTCCGCAGTGTGCAAGGCTGTCTCACTTTTTAATTGTCCTGTTGCTATTGCAGCTAGCATTGCAGCATTGTACGTGCGACTAAATATTTGGGTAGCTAGTTTAACATTCATTTTTTGAAACGAATTTGGACGCATATGTTTCTCACTAATTTTTATAAGGCTCCTCGAGAGACCACTAACAGAGTCAATTCTATATGTTTCTTCTACATCATGCCATGACACCAAATTTTGCCCTACCCGAATGTTCTGCTTTAATAAAGTGTTTCGTATATTTTTAATTAAATGGGGTGCGTCGTACAAAGCAAATATTTTTTTTTCTTTAAAATAAAAGAAAGGTTTGTATTTATCCACACCCAAGTTTATGAATGCGGATCTATTATTAGATCCTTGGTCACAAGTGATCGCATTGACACTAAGTTCTAGTTCAGTACATGTATTAAGGCACTGTAATAACAATTTTTTTAAAGTTACCCCTTTTACTGGTCCAGCTGAGATGAAATACGCTAGAGGAATTTTCCAGTTGCTGTACAAACCTCTAACCATAAATACCAAACCATGACTACCTGCTTTCTTTCTTCTTCCCAGTTCCTCACCCAAATCTTCATATCCTTCCACCAAGTCTGATTTTTCATTGTAATCAAAACTTTTTTTTATCGACATTTCATCCATTAATAAAATACATTCCCTTTCAAGTTGATCCATTACAGAGATTTTACTCTAATTTTATAAAATAAGTTGTTTCAAAACCGGCTTTTAAGTTAGTTATATTCATCCATCGCCTAATTGTCTCAACAGAAGGTAGTACAAAATTCATTTTTTTTAATAATAATAATAATAATAATAATATCTCTACCCCTCATTCTAATCACAAGGATTAGCCCGAAAGTCTAAGACTTGTGTGGGAGAGGGGGCGGCATATTATTATTTCGCGGGCCGCATTTGCGCCTCAGGAGCGACTTACGTTGGTAGGCCCTAACCACCATTCAGTGCTGGAATGAGGGAAACCTGGAAAACCTCATTAGTTAGGGGGACAAGTCAAACATCAACTGATTTTAATCTCTCACATTAACACCAAGTTGACATTCTTCCCATCCTAGGCCATCGCCAGGATAGTTGCCAAGCCATCCCTGCGAATAAGCCTTGATCTACGGGCAAACAATTTAATTAAAAATTGTTGGCGGAGTGGGAATTAGAACCCACGACCTCTGGGTTGAGCGATCGAGACGCTAAGCCCTGAGCCACCGGCCCGATCTGAACCGGAATAGAAACTGATATAAGGACGGTGACTTATAATACATTGATATCACTAATTTTTTTTCTGTTTTGGTCCATTTGGTCCTCGGTTTATGTCTAACTTGCATGAACACAAAAGTTTTCACATCGGATGATGCATCTTTGAAAATATTTTCCATAACAGTATGCTGTGTGTAGGACAACAATTTTTTTTTAAGTCGTCTTATTTGTTGCTGGCAGATTTTCATTTTTTTATCTCTCTCACCTAACAAATTTGTTAGTCTTTTTTCTGTTAGATTTAATTTGATATTATCATGTTCTTCTGTTTTTGGAGCTTCATGTAACAACGCCGTTACTAAAGGATCTGTCGTAGAAAATAAAGTTGGAGGTGAAGTTGAAGTTGAAGGAAGGATATGACTTCCTTTTTTGGCTGGTGGATATGTTCTTGGATACGTATCTGAAGAATCTTCAGATACGGATTTAGATGTAGAGGGTTCAGGGAACCTGGAGGTTTCCGTTGTACAGAAACTCCTTTTTATAGGGTATAAAGCCGTTGCCTTTGTCTGTACAGTTGGTAACAAACTGCTTTCATATTCAAATGCTGAACGTGATGTACTTGGCAAACTTGGGTCCTGAAAATAAGTACATACAATACATAGAAACTAATGTAGATATAATGAAAAATCGTTAATATAACTATCAAAATTTATTAAACTGCATAGGGTTCAAGGGTTTTATATTGTATTGTTATTGTTTATTTTTTTTTCTTAATATTTTTTATAAATAAATAAAATTTTTTACTGAAATAAATTTCCTTAGAAAATTTAATCTTTAATAAAAATACCTATTTTTTAAACTTGAATTTATAATTTATATCAAACTTATTTATATGGACATTATAATTTTAGGTATAATATAATCCTTATATCCTTAAAGTTATTTCAATTTAAACCATTGCTTTGAAAAAATTATAATGATCTCGTTGGGAAAAGATTTTTAGGTGTTGAAATATTCCCATATTAGTTATGTAATAATAGATACCTGTCCTGTATATGTTTTCAAACTAAAATCTTTATCAGCAGGTTCCTCAGCCAATTCCCAAAAAGCATTTTGGTATTACTGATACTGTCAGAGATATACAGTGTGACACAGATTCATGGTATACTCCTCTATTCCCGCCTTATTTTTTAGATACAACTTTCGAATTTGGTATGGTGGACTTATTAAAGGTCACTTTCTGACATAAAAATGATCCTTTTTTCACATCCGGTTCCAACGGAAGTAATATGAACTGTAGATTTTTTTATAGGACACCCTGTATATTATTATATTTTTGGAATCTACGTCATTTTCTGATTCGAACGATATAACATAAGTGACATTACATCTGGCAAATTACCTACCTTTCGGATTCTATTTTACTTTTAAATCTAGAATGCTTGACCATCTCTGATTATTCTATTGGAACACAGCAACCATAAAAAAATTATTTGGTGTCAAAAACATTCAATTTCTTTACCTACAGGGCGTTAAAATTCTTCAAATGGGTTATAGAGCTGAAACTAGTTTTTTTAAATAGGACCATAATGGTACTAAGATACTATTAGAAAGTACAATTAATAAGTAATCTACCCATATGCTTATTTTATCTGTGGGACCAACAGAACTGAAATTACAGTTGAGTGAAAGCACTCTAAGTTCAAAAGTAAAATATTTAGTCCCAAAAGTAATTTGACAACTGAAATGTCGCTTGTGTGGGTATCGTTAGATTCAGTACATAATGCAGACCCCAAAAATATAATATACAGGGTGTTCCAAATAAAAAGCCAGAGTTGATATTACTCCCGGTGAAATCGTAAGCGGAAAAAGTAATTTTTATCTCAAATTTTATACCAAATTTATATTTTCGAGATATTTAGCATTAAAATTTTTTTCGAATTTTTTTTACGAAGATTACTAAGTTTGAAATTTTCTGGTTATGTTGGCAACTACTATACTCTATTTTTGGGCTAACTTTGAGCAAGAAACTATGTGTTTTTAAAAGCCTGTGCCAAAAATTGACCTAGGTTCTACAGGTTGAAAATAAAGTCATGGTAAACATGTAAATAAAAAATTGAAAAATCTGAAAAAATAATTAAATGCAACACTCTGTATACTTCTACCTTAAGACGTAGAATTAAATTCTCTGCAACTTCCTTGAAGCTTTTCCTAAACGTAAAATCCAAAGTTTTTTTGTAGAATTTCATTTTTATTAAAAAATGTGTTTGCCATAGTTTTTTATAAATATATAGAATTTTAGTAAATATGGTGTATGCCCTCATGTGTATGCTCACGGCAATTATTTATTAACAGCTCACATTTAAGTAGCAAATAATCCAAACTTTCAAATATTTCTGCATGCTGATTGTTTAAAAAAAATAAAAGAAACATTTTCAACAACGGAAAATGATACAAAAAACTTCAGGACAGTTGTAGAGGAGATAATTTAATTCTACATCTTATGGTATAAAAATAGACAGGTTGACAGGCATTAATTATTTTTTGAGATTTTAAAAATTTTTTATTGACATGTTTGCACCATGTAGGTAGAATCCAGGTCAATTTTTGGTACAAGGTTTAAAAGAGCCACTCTTGCTTGTTTGCCCAAAAATGGAGTTTAGCAGTTGTTAATATAACCGTATAGGTATTTGAAACTTTTTATATAATCTAGATCGACGAAAAAAATTTTTTAAAGCTAAAGTAACTAGAAAAGTATCACTATTATAACATATGGTTGCATTTAAAAACCGAAATTGGTATCTAGAAAATGTGGAACACCCCGTATAACTGAAAATATTTTTAATTTGTAAGTCTGGAGAAATCTGACAAAACCGTAAAAAAGAAAAATCCTCGGAAAATCCATATATCCTCGTTTACGCCTAGATATTGGACTTCCGGGCACTGGTGTGACACCCTGTATATCTGTAAAAGTATTAATTTTAAGTGTGGAGTATAGGGGTTATCGACTTAGAATTAGAAGAGGAATCTAAAACCAGGGTGTTCCGCTTAAAATAAGAAAATTGTTTTCTTCTTGTAGAAGCGGACGTAATAAAATATGGCCAATATTTGATACGTGTACTGTCAACTCGTCGTTACACACCATGATAATTATGTATCATGGTTACACACTCAGTATCCCTAGGCAATGTTATATTCTTGAAAACATGAATTTATACTTTACAAAATTTTTGGCAATCCTACAACCAGTGTATGAAAACTGGGTGAAGGACCGTGGAAGTTTGCTGTATCCAACAGTTGATCTAACGAACCGGAAATTTATTAATACCTACAATAATAAAACATTGTTTTTACTAACCACTATCTCTGAATAAGCTGTGTCAGAATAATGGTTTGGTACTGCAGAACGAATCAGTCTGTGGTGGGTTGAATTCAGAAAACACTTTTCATCAAAATGAGTCTCACAAATTTGCATCCGTTTTAATTTTCTTTCTTCTACATCTAAAATTAGGAAATATGAGCATAATTATGTCACAGACAAATATGATTACACGAATGGATTTTAATATAATTTATACTGTATTTGTTTTAAGTTACCTAAAAGTTTCAGATTCCCAGAACAGAGTATCCACCTTTCACATCTTTCTTTATCCTTAACTGGAAATGAAAAAAATCTCCCATATTGTATTTTTTTCCCGCATCCCAGGTAATTACACCTCGTGTAAGACATTTCTAAAAAACAATTTACCATTAAAATTTCAGAAGGGTTTTGTACAGATTTAAGATTGTTTAACTGTTGGAATATAAAATTTTCAAATTTTATATTTGTTATAACTTATTATAGTACTTCAGTGCATATTTTGAAAAATAACGGACTGCTAAAAATTACGTTCTCATTGTCATTTTGTAATTCGTACATGATAACAGTTTATTGTTTATTCATCTTAAACAATAAGTTTCCTTAGAGATCAGTTTTATATCAATAAATATAAAACTGAGCTCCTAGCAGCGACGTGTAATATAAGGTGGGACCTCGCTGCACCAAGGGAACTTATTCGAATCCCAAGTGTCTTTGAAATTATCTTTAACAAAAAAAAAATTTTTGTAAAATTGCAGAAGCATATGTAGACTTTGGTTATTACCTATAAAAATAAATGACTATCAAAAATAAACGAGATTTATAAGACACAGAAGCCTGCAAAATATCAATTTTTTCCTACTTTCCTACGGTCTAAATAAAACACCAACAGTTCCAAACATTCTAGGATTTTTAAAACGTGTCATTTTTTATACATACTTACCTTAAAACTATTATGCTTATTATATCACAATAAAATAGCGAAACCGTCTCTAATTCGGAAAAAGTGTCTCTATCACGATAAAACAATATAATTAATTATAGTTCAATAAAAATGGTCACAAGTCACTATACATTAAATAAAATATAACCATACCACACCACAAACCACACTAGTATGCGACACCAAACAGCACTTGCTTAGATAAAAAATGAAATAAAAATGACTGATTTGTGCAAATAATGCATCTCTGCGTTCTTCGAGAATCCTCGATAGCCGACAGTCGGCACCGTCGGCACCGTGCCAGTGTTTACACAAGGGTTAGGCACACAAAAAAAAGGTATATTGGTTTTAAGTTTTAAAATTACCTAGGTACCTACTAATGATGTAGGTAATTGAAAATATTCAATATACAGAGAAGTGACTCATTTGAAAGCGGGACACCTCTCATTTTTTTATTAATACTTCAATTTTGACATTTTCTTTTAAATTAAGTATAGAGCGTAAAAAATTCTATTTTAGGATGGGATCATCGTCACAAAACAAACAATTTGAAACACCTTCATTGGACCCATTAAACTATTTTTAACTGGAATTATAGGACTTAATATAATGTAGGTAATAAATATTAGATAAACAAAGCTATTTAAAATATATTTTCGTTTTAAATACCACTGACTCTTTTAGTATGCACAAAAGTACATCAAACTTACATGATCGGTACATGCACAGTAATGAAAGTACCAAACTCGAAGATTGTTTAGGTCGGGTATACATTTATTAGATAACGCGTATGCACTCTGTCTATATGGCACGAATTCTTAAAAAAAAAGAAATATTGGACGCGGATCGAACCTTGTACGTACGGGTGAAATGTCATGATTAATCAATTGGGTTATTAATCAGACGTATAATAAAAATAATTTTTCAGAATACATTTGCAACATCTTTCATTTAGAGAATATTTTAATTAGTGGTATTATTGTAAGTTAATCTTTATATTGTATATCAAATGTGCGATATTTGGCAGCGGTTCGATTTATCTGTTGAAAACATATTCACAAAATAATATATCACACCAGTTATGAATATAATAAATCCGGCAACAGCGACAGTACCTATACATGTGCGGTCAATCTTATTTAGCGACATCTGGCATTAAACGGTGGAAACAATTGTTGAGAATGGCCAATTTAGTTCCAATGGACAATACTGCAAGCGCTGCCGGTAAAATTCCAGCAGAGCCATCTACGAATGGCCAGTAACTTTTCGGCTTCAAGTCGCCCATATAGGTGAAACGTCTTTGTAGAATCTATACGTCTCTGGTTAGAAAGAGAATATGGATTCGTTGCTAGGCTACAGCCCTTACAAAGTCTTTCTCTAACACATTGCTCTTATGAAACACTATTTAAAGTATATCTCCCCCACTATTAGAGGTAACTCCATCAAACCCTATATCAATGTATTCGTTAGAGAACGCCCTATCGAAATATGTAAAAGTATAGAGGGTGTTCCATTTACAAAAATGGATCATGACGTCAAAACTCTAAAACAAAAGCAGATAAAACAAATTTTTTTCATGTCAGCACGGTCTTTTTAAAAATAAAATCGACCTGTCATGGCGTTTTTTGAAAAATCACTGTATTAAAGTTATGAATTTTGTGCGTTACTTTATCACAACACTGTAGAATTTATGTTATACAATATCAATAAATTCAGTTTATCACACAGTCTTTTGCCTTTTGGTCTTTTTGGCCTTTTATTTAATGGTTTATTAGTATGGATTTTTTTTTGATTTTTTATTATTAGAATTGTACTGTAAATTATAAAGATACGGTTGGGTAAGCAACTATTCGTACTACTATCCTCATTGAAAAATGTAGGGTTTTAAATAACTTTAATTAAGAATTTCATTTGTCGAGCTGTACCTACGTATACACTATACACGTAATTGACGTAAAATACAGTAATTTAAGAATAATTATATTGTCTTATTGTCATTCTCAACTCTACCTCACATACCGTAACACATTTTCTTGATTTGAATACTAATAATTTGATCCAAGGACATGGTCAATTGGTCAGTCCATTTACAGTATGTAATCTGAAGAATACACAAATAAAAGCTTTTCCCATATCCATATGAACACTTTCTGCCGCTCAGCTACAGCTAGTAATTCACATCGCAATATAATTAAATTAATATATTTTTTTGTACAATGCATACTATCTGTCTACCTAGACATTTCCACTCCCTGCGACGTTGCCAACAAAAGGAGTCTAATAAGTATTTTAAGTTTAAAGAGGCGAGTCCAACTGTTGAATATATTTGAACATATCTAGGGTAAAAAGAATGGCGCACTCTGGTGTGCGATGATATGTACTAGAATGTATATGTGTAGAGATGGAACATCATTTTCGACTCCATACTAAAATCTGCCAAATTGACAAATAGATGGTAAAAATTAATTTAAGTCATATATACAGGGCAATTTGTTTTCGCCTCCAAAATCGGAGGCGAATTCTGTCAATGTCTGTATATTTGGAAGCGTATGTGCATGTTGTGAATGTTGTGCATATATATATATATATATATATATATATATATATATATATATATATATATATATATATATACTATATACATCCTTCTAACAAACCTGAAGCAATAACATATTCCATACCATCCTGAAGCACCGGTTTATATATTAGATACAGGAAAAGTGTAACATATTCGGGTATAAAAGTAAAATTCAATGTATATTTACACATAAGCCGAACTATCCTGAACCATACATATTTTTGATACCATCCTGAAGCTTGTGACGGTCCCTGCTCAAGGGCGATAATTTGTGACGCTCTTAATTCGGTTTCGGATTTATCCTCGGGTTTTTGCCATCGGGCGCTACACGTCCATGGGTTTCACGTGGTGAATGGTCCACGCGGACTCTACTCGCTTATGAGTAGAGGCTGGGTAGCTACAGTGAAGAAGGTGTACACGTACACTTGCCAGAGGTTCAACTGTTTCTCAAATTTAGGTAATAAAAGTCGGTCTAACGGAAGTTACTACAAGTTTATTAACATAAAATTAAATAGGCAAGCAGCAACATAATAGGCAGACAGCAAAATAATATATTATCAAAAGTAGAAAATCAGCAAAATAAACTGTTTATTGATAACACTTATTTTGAAAAAAGAATGATTATTCTTGAGGTTTTAATACGTTTATTGTCGGATCGATCTACACTTATTGATATTTTGTAATGTATTGACTATTGTTAGAGTCTATTTTGCCAGGTGGCGTTGTCATTGCTTTTCGCGGTTAATTCGCTTTTGAAACGGCTTGAACATGCCCCCCGTTTTGAAAAAGCTTAAACACTTTCAACAACACTATTGTTACTGTCACTGCTCGGCAATGGGCAAATTTTTGAAAAACTGCGTCGGATGCCCCCTGCTGATGTATGGATAGTTGCCACTCGCCCTATCTGGTCTTTTCCGGGGTGTACTTGGAGTACTCTTCCTAATTTCCATTTAAGAGGAGGTAGATTGTCGTCCTTGATAAGGACTAAAGTTCCCTCCTTTAGATTGCCTTGGTTTCTCTTCCAACGTGTACGCTGCTGCAACTGAGATATAAATTCCTTTTGCCAGCGGTTCCAAAAATGTTGCTGTAACTGCTGGATATACTGGTATCTCGATAGTCTGCCAATTGGTATATTTCGTATGTCAGGTTCGGGTGTTGAGGTTAGTGATTTTCCAACCAGAAAGTGAGCCGGTGTAAGAGGGGAAAAGTCATCGGGATCGGATGAAAGCGGAAAAAGTGCCCGGGAGTTTAGAACTGCCTCGACTTGAGCGATTGTGGTATACATTTCCTCAAATGTCAATTTCGATTCCCCCATCACTCGTTTTAAATGATGTTTTGTTGATTTTACGCCGGCCTCCCAGAGGCCCCCAAAGTGAGGCGAATGCGAAGGATAAACTGCCAATCAATGCTTAGCTCAGTGATCCTTTTGGTTAGAGATTTGTCGTTTTCGAGCAAAAATTGTCTCAAATTGTTCATTTCTGAAGCGGCTGCTGTAAAATTAGTCCCGTTGTCAGAGAATATCTTGCTTGGCTTGCCCCTCCGCGCTATTAAACGTTTCAATGCTAAGATGAAGCTGTCTTTGGTTAAGTGTTAAGTCGGTAACTAACTCTTATGTGCAAAGCCTTTGTAGCGAAGCACACGAAAATGGCTATATAACACTTAGTTATTTTGCTACCCCGGCCTTTGTGATTTTTAATATGAAATGGGCCACAATAATCTACGCCGGTACAATTAAATGGTGATCCAGAATTAACGCCTGAATTTATTTTTGATTATGACGAAAGCAGATTATACATTCGCGTATCGTTTTTCTTGCCAAATTTCGTTCTGATAAAGGCCAAAAGGTTTCACGCACTGAAAATAGCGTATGCTGAGGTCCAGCTTGCATGAGTTTCAAATGTTCGTGAATAAACAATAACTTTGTTAAGTGATGTTTTGAACAAACAATCTGAACAAACGGGTGTTTTTTCTCGAAATTGAATTTTGAGTTTTTTAATCGTCCCCCAACGCGTATTATACCTGATTCTATAAACGGGGTAAGACAAATTCTGCCCTTTGCGCTTAATTCTTTGCCCTTGCTTAATTGCTCGTACTCCTTTGGAAAAGATTCCTTTTGCGCGCATCGAATTAATGCATTGAATGCTTCTTTTATTTCAGTTACAGCGAGAGGTTCTGTTTTTCGTTCATTTTTACTTAATTTACAATTATTTGAAAACCAAAAAATATAGGCTGTAACTCGTTTTAGTTTTTCTAAATTTGAAAAACGTTCAAAATGAAAAGTATGATTGCCTTGATAGACAGAACACATAGGCTTTGGCCTCTTTATTTCGGGTAATTGTAATTCATCAATGGAAAGTTTTAAATTTGGCCATGCCTCTTCAGTTTTACACAAAAAATCTTATCATCTTGTATTTCGGCCACGCGACTGGAAACGAAAGGCTTCAACGTGCTTGGTGCTGTTCGTAGCCATCCTAACACTATTGTAGAATCTGTCGAAAGGTAACAGTTGTCAAATTTTAGATCTAGAGATGCTAAAACCTTCTTGGCTAATCTGGCCAAAACAAGAGCACCGCAAAACTCCAATCTGGGCATGGTTATCGTTTTTAGGGGTGCGACTTTGGTTTTCGCGCACAACAAACGCGTAGTTATATCACCGCTTTCGCTTACGGATCGTACATAAACCACACCTCCATATGCTGTTTCGGAAGCATCTGAAAAACCGTGAAGTTGAATAAGGTTTGAAGTTTCACGCAACACAAATCGTGGTATTTTTAGATTATTTAAATTATGCAATTTTTGTCTGAAATTTAACCATAAAGTATGTAATTCTGACGGTAAGGACTCGTCCCATGAGATTTTGACTAACCATAATTTTTGCAACATCACCTTTGCTATTATAAGACATGGACTTAGAAGACCTAAAGGGTCAAAGACTTGAGGTATATTTGACAAAATGGTTCGTTTTGTAATTATCTGATTTTCAGGTGCTAAATTTATTTTGTAACCAAAGTTATCGTTTTGATAACTCCAGACGAAACCGAGAGTTTTTGTATTTTCATTTGCACCGAGTTCTACGAGTTTTGTGGATGAAATTTCGTTTTCGTTTACGTACCTACTTTAAAATCTCCGGTTCATTCGAGTGAAATTTTCTGAGTTCAAAACAGCCAGTTCTCAGCGCCTCGGTTACCTCCTTGCAAAGTCGCGCTGCGCTTGCCTTTGTACTTATTGCTCCGCTTAATACGTCATCAACGTAAAAGTCGCGTTCTATCACGCGGGCTACTTCCGGTTGTGTCATTTTTACTTCGTCTGCTATTTAGAATAAACATCTGATTGCCAGAAATGCCGCAGATAATGTACCGTATGTCACCGTGTTAAAATTATATACTTGTAACTTGTCACTGGGATTTTCCCGCCAATAGATTTGCTGCAAGGATCGCTGCGCAGGATCAATAAGAACCTGGCGGTACATTTTGGCCACGTCGCCGGTAAATACGTAAGCATGACTTCGAAAACGCAATAAAATAGATAACAAATCATTTTGTATTGTTGGGTCTACCATTTGCAGGTCATTTAATGAATACCCAGATGTAGTTTTAGCCGATGCGTCAAATACGACTCTAAGTTTAGTTGTTAAACTTTCTTCTCGCAGCACGCCGTGGTGAGGCAAAAAATATGAATGTTTTGTAGTTTGTTGATTGGATACCTTGGACATGTGTCCCAAGTGTTCGTATTCTCGCATGAATTGCACGTACCGAGTTTTCAAATTGGCGTTAATTTGTAATTTTTTCTCAAGTGACAGAAATCGTTTTTCTGCCTGTTCTGCTGAATCCCCTAGCTTATCTAAATCATCTTTGAACGGTATTGACTCTAGAAATCTACCATGACAATTTCGCTTAGTATTAACTTAAAGTGATTTTCACAATCAAGATCCTCTTTTGATAAAGATTTTTGAGGAAACCCCTCCTCAATTTCCCAAAATCGGGTTAGCTGATTTTGAAGATCTAAATTCTGGGAAAAATTGCAATGAACCCTGTTTGTCGAAGGTACCCCTATGGGGCCGAAAATTACCCATCCAAATATCGTTTTCTGTAAAATCGGTTTATTTGTGCCTAAGTTGATCTGACCAATACAGAGTAAGTCCCAAAAGATATCGGCTCCGATGAGCATGTCAATTTTTTCTGGTTTAAGGAAAGTTGGGTCAGCAAGACTAATGTTTTTGGGAATTTCTAATTGCGTAATGTCAAGACTGCACGCGGGCAGTGTACTTGTGATTTCCGGTAATATTAACCAAGTAATATTTTTTGAATAATTGTTGCTTAATGAACGAATAGTTACGTCGCATTTGGAACTGATTTTTGAGACCGTTTGATTTAATCCGGAAACTGCGAATTGAATGTGTCTTGTATGAAGATTTAATTTCTCAGAAAGTTACTTTGTTATAAACCTGCACATAGACCCCGAGTCTAAAAGTGCCCTTATGGTATGAGCGCCGCCACTGGCATCTAAAATGCTTACATATGCCGTTAACAGTAAAACTTGATTTGCATGATTTTGCGCCGATAAAGAAAAGGTTTGCATATTGTTTGTATTATCACCGGTATTAATATTTGTGCTATTTTTGTCGTCAACGCCCGTACTATTTGTCGCTTCATTTGTAGCCTTTTTATTTTGATTATTATCATTAATTCTCTCGATATGCAAGAGGGTGTGATGCTTTAGATTGCATTTCTTACAATTACCTGATCGACATGCCTTGATGTGGTACCCTGCACGCAAACAATTAATACATAATTTAGCATTTTGTGTAGCTTTTATTCTGTCTTGTATTGAAAGTTTGAGAAAATCGCCGCAACTGTGCGTATAATGTCCCTTTTTGCCATACGCACAATAACCTTGAGTTGAACTTTGTGTAGATGAAAAAAAACCTCTAGCGCTATGACCGGGTTTTTGTAATTTGCGTTCGTTTTGATTTTTGACCTCTAGCGTTTCTAGAAGGTCAGCTCTACCCTTTAAAAACATTTTGAGATTTTCTAACGTAGGCACTTCGTTTTTGATTTTGTACTGCTCCCATTCACGAATTCTCGGGTCTAATTTTGTACAAATTAAATAAATTATAAGGGTTGTTCGCTTATTGGTTGTTTTAGCTGTTCCAGAGCCCTTAAATGTTTTGACACGTTGTCGCGAATTTTTTCTGCGCATTTTTTTATTATGGGCTCTATATTAAATAACGATTTTACATGGTTGTGAATTAAAAGACAAGTATTGTCAAATCTATCACACAATGATTTCCACACAACTGCCCTCTTTTCCAAACATGCCCTGAGATAATGAAATTTTTTAATTTCCGATATGTTTGGGTTGTTATGGATGAGAGATTCGAACGTGTCGCGAAATTCAAGCCAAGCATGATATTCTCCATTGTACTTTGGCAGCTGGATAGTAGGCAATTTTAACCTTTGTGAAATTACCTGTCTATTTGAATTGTGTGTAAGAACACTACCAGCACGAGATAAGATAGGACTGTTATTTTCAACTAAATTGTTTCTTTCTTTTTGATACTGCTTTAGAAGTTTTTTCGCTATCGCAATTTGAGAATAATATTTTTGCTCGAAATCGTTTCCCTCTGTATATTGTTCATCCGCATTTTCCACTAGAATTCCTATTTGTGTTTGTACCTCGTCAAATTCGTATAATAAAGACTGTTGTGTTTTTTCTAGCCAATCGTCGAGTTTGATAATGTTAATGTCCTCTAAGGGCTTATTATTTGACACTAATTCGTTCAAGCTATCTAAGAAATTTGGAAAACTTGTTAATTTCACCTTAAAAAAATTGGAATCGGCTCACCGGTGTCCACTCCAGTCGTCCACCTCGTCTTTTGATGCGTCTCTGCGGTGAATCGCCAGTTGGTTTGCTGGGCCGCTGTGCTGTATGCCGGCCGCGTGTCTTCACTGTCTTCTTTTGGTTGACAACGTTTGCCGGTGCGTACTTTAGTTTTGCTCACAGAACTTTGTTTTTACTTATTGCTTTTGTATTTGATCGGACTACGAAGGACCATATGTTGATTGATAACACTTATTTTGAAAAAAGAATGATTATTCTTGAGGTTTTAATACGTTTATTGTCGGATCGATCTACACTTATTGATATTTTGTAATGTACTGACTATTGTTAGAGTCTATTTCGTTAGGTGGCGTTGTCATTGCTTTTCGCGGTTAATTCACTTTTGAAACGGCTTGGACATAAACAAACGGTAGTGAGCAACAATTTTATATATATACATATATAGGCAATCTATTAAACCCAGTAGTGCATTTTATTCAAGCATTAAAGCGGCAGTAAGGTTTCAATCACAGTTTAAAAGGCCCTACACACGTAGATACTTACCTCGAGGCGTGACTCGAGGCGGAGTCTCAGGAGTGGGAGCTTGAGATCTAGTCTCAAGTATCATCATGATGCTACACACGCTTGAGGCAGCCTCGTTATAAGTATTTACCTAATTGGAATAAAAAATGGCATCGCTTTCGTTTGAAAAGAAAATAGCAATTGGCGTTACAATTGCTCTATGTTTTGAGGATGAGGAAGATATTCCAAAAAAGAAAAGAAAATGGTCAAAAAATTGGTTACTACAAAAAGAAAAAGTTTCCCATGTACAGTTATTTATATGATTTGGACTTCATATCCCATAAACAGGGCAAGCTTCTATATACGGATATAAAATCCTCCCAAAATGAACGGTTTCCTTCCATTGACATCTTGCAAAACCTATGCTAACAATAGAAATAGTCTCGCGACAGTCGCGACAGCGCTACACACGTTGATACAAGCTGAGATTTGCCTCGAGGCGGGTCTCGGTCTCCCGCCAGAGGCCGTCTCATTGCAACCGCCTCAGCGAGACCTATTGTTGTTCGATACAACCCTACACACTATGAGATTTGTCTCAGAGACCAAGGCCTCGAGGCATGTCGCGAGGCCAATCTCATCGTGTGTAGGGCCTTTAAGAGAAGAAGCGGTGCAAATATTAAACAAGTTATTTTACAATAAATCAGACGGCTTTGTAGGGATTCGGAACAAAGGAACGGGTTGTAGAAGTCTTCCTGAGGGTCGAACACACGCTACAGGTTATTCATTAACTCTCATATACCGGGTTTGGGACGGGTTTAGCTGTAGAAGCCTTTCCTGAGGGTCGAACACGCGCTACAGGTTTATTCATCAGCTTATATAACAGGTTCGGGATAGGTATGGCTATAGAAATCTTTCCTGAGGGTCGAACATGCGCTACAGGTTATTCATTAGCTTTTACCTAAGGGTTCGGGGTACATATAGCTGTAGAAGTCTTTCCTGAGGGTCAAACACGCGCTACAGGTTTATTCATCAGCTTATATAAAATGTTCGGGATAGATATAGCTATAGAAATCTTTCCTGAGGGTCGAACACACGCTACAGGTTTATTCATTAGCTTATATAACAGGTTCGGGATAGGTATACATATAGAAGTCTTTCTTGAGGGTCGAACACGCGCTACAGGTTATTCATTAGCTTTTACCTAAGGGTTCGGGGTACATATAGATCTGCATTAACAGACTATAATAAAGAAATAAGAAGGGCAAAAAGGGAATCTTGGAGGAAGTTCTGCGAGAGTATATCTGATTTACCTAGCAGTACGAGAATCCACAAGATCCTTTCTAGAGATCCGGCAAGGGAATTTGGGTCGATAAAACGACCTGATGGAACCTTCACGAACTCTGGAAGGGAAACCTTGGAGCTTTTGTTACAAAACCACTTCCCAGGTAGTTCGATTTTGGATAACCAGCAACTACCACTACCAGAAGGCCGATTTAAACGACCTAACCAAAATGACTGGATGGTGGCCAGGAAGGTTATCACAAGACCAGCTATTGAGTGGGCTATCAAATCTTTTCAGCCATTCAAATCACCCGGTGAGGATGGTGTGTTTCCGGCTCTGCTCCAAAACGGACTGGAAATCATCATACCGTTTCTTATTAGACTATTCAGAGCTAGTCTGGCATGGAGCTATATACCATCCAGTTGGTCCGCAGTGAGGGTGGTATACATACCTAAAATAGGTCGAATAGACCTATGCCCCAAATCGCTCAGACCCATTAGCCTGACATCATTTCTGTTGAAAAGTCTGGAAAAGGTACTGGACGGACACATTAGGACGAGTGTGTTAAGCATTCATCCTCTTAATACCCACCAGTATGCCTATCAAACCGGCAAGTCAACAGAACTAGCCCTCAACAACTTAGTCGCTAAAATCACCCAATCTCTGCAGAGTAGGCAAATTGCAGTGGCGGCCTTTCTTGACATTGAGGGAGCGTTTAACAATGCACTGCCTGACTCCCTATATACAGCTGTCACTGCTAGGGGAGTCGACCCAACCATAAGTGGCTGGATTCGGGCTATGTTAGAAAATAGAACTATAACGACGTCCCTTCAGGAAGAAACGGTCAGATTTAGGGCCGCAAGAGGGTGTCCACAAGGGGGGGTTCTTTCCCCCCTACTTTGGTCACTGCTTGTGGATGACCTGCTGGCCATACTTTCTGTGTGGGAGGTTGAGGTTCAAGCATATGCGGACGATCTAGTCATTTTAATCAGAGGAAACTCTGAAGAGGGAATTTCCCTCACCCTCCAAGAGGTACTAGAGACAGTACTGAGTTGGTGTAAGAGGGAGCAGATGTCTGTAAACCCTCACAAAACGGTAATTGTACCGTTTACCAAGAAAAGGAAGCTGGACAACTTAAGACCTCCCTCCTTACTTGGTGAAATAATTCCATTTGCGGAGGAAGCGAAGTATCTGGGTGTAGTACTGGATAAGTCGCTTAATTGGAACTCCCATCTGGAAAAAATGATCCACAAGGCACGACTGTCCTTATGGACTTGTCGAAGAATTTGTGGGAAATCTTGGGGCACTGGACCCAAACAAATATATTGGCTGTATGTGACGGTCATACGACCCATGATCGCATACGGCTCCATAGTTTGGTGGTCCAAAGGACTACAACAAAGGACCAAACTCAAACTCTCTGGTTTACAGAGACAAGCCTGCCTGGCCATAACTGGAGCAATTAGCTCCACACCGTCAGCAGCTCTGGAAATCCTACTGAACCTACCTCCTCTTCATATATATTTGGAGAGAGAGGCCAGATGGGCAACATACAGACTAAAGCAGGCAGCTTTTAACATGCCGCAGTCTGACACCATGGAGCGCAATAGGCTGCTGGATGACATGGAAAGTCACAGTATCCTGGAGATGATTTCAGATGTCATGCCTGCAAAGACCAACCTTGAACTGCCCTTTCACATTCTCTTCCCAGGAAGAGATGAGTGGGATCGGAATAAGGCTGACCTATTAAGGGCAGATAGTTGTTGGTTTACAGACGGATCCAAAACACCCATGGGAGTTGGAGCCGGAGTATATAGTTGCAACCCAACGGTGAAAATATCTTCATCCCTTGGCAGTTATGCAACTATATTTCAGGCAGAAATTTATGCCATCGAATTGTGTGTACAGAGGCTGGAACAAAGGCAACTTACACGCAAATCGATAAAAATCTTCTCAGACAGCCAAGCAGCTCTTAAAGCTCTTGGTTCCTACCGTTGCAACTCAAAAACGGTATGGAGCTGCCAGCAGGCACTTGCTCAATTGAGCAGGAAAAATAGAATAACTCTGGTCTGGGTCCCAGGCCATTCTGGCCATGAGGGGAATGAGGCAGCCGACTCTCTAGCTAGGGAGGGTGCTGCTTCTGAATTTGTCGGACCAGAACCGGTGCTTGGCATATCCTCGAGTACTGCCAAAGCAACGCTCTTGACCCGGGCTGAGGAGCAAATCCTCCAGTACTGGCAGGAACTACCACGATTAGTTCATTCGAAGGCGTTTATAATAAACCCTTCAAAAACAAGAACTAAAAAACTTCTAGAGTTAAGCAGGTTTCACCTACGAACTCTAATTGGCCTATATACGGGCCACTGCCGTTTAAAATATCATATGTGCAAATTCGGCCTAGCAGAAGATGCTGAGTGCCGCCTATGCTTAGAAGATGATGAAACGGCAGAACACATATTGTGCACCTGCCCCGCTGGAGAAAGGATCAGATACTCATTATTTGGCAAAGGACAACTTCTGCCAGAGGATCTGAACAAATTCTCACCCAATAAGGTGATCAGCTACATTAAGAAGCTGGACCTGTTGGGTGAAATATAAGTAGGTGTGAGCCACAATAGACCACATGGTCGCGGTGGAGGGTCTGGTTTTCGGCCCACTCACTTTTGAACCTAACCTAACCTAACATATAGCTGTAGAAATCTTTCCTGAGGGTCGAACATGCGCTACAGGTTTATTCATCAGCTTATGTGTAGGGTTCGGGATAGATATGGCTATAGAAATCTTTCCTGAGGGTCGAACACACGCTACAGGTTTATTCATTAGCTTATATAACAGGTTCGGGATAGATATAGCTATAGAAATCTTTCCTGAGGGTCGAACACGTGCTATAGGTTATTCATTAGCTTTTACCTAAGGGAATCGGACAGAAGGTCTACCTATTAGAACTTACTCTAATTAATAATCGGTGATAATTATATTTCGGTCGGTGTTTAGGAGATCGGTCAGGTACTGTCTCTTCGGAGACCGGTGAAATACTCTCTTCTGAACGAAAATCAGCCCGGCTTTTATAGTACTCGGCCTCTGGCTTGACCAATCAGAACGGCGGATTTCGCTTCTTGACCAAATATGGTCTTAAATTTTACAAAATTAGCGGAATAATTACTTGAAATGAATTTAAACTATCGGCAAATGACTAATATGAATCTACTGTGTAATTAGAACATATTTTAATCAGATTTAGTAAAGTATTTTGAACCTTACTGTACAACCTGCATTTAAATATCGGTTTCTTAACAAACTAACATATTTAAATACTTATTATTAACAAAACTATATACAGCAGGGTATAATGGAAATAATATATTTAATAATTAAACAATATTAAATTCAATGTAACTTAATTTAATTTAAGTTATTTCGGTAACAATAGGCAAATACGGTATATTAATAAGTCAAACATGTCTCAGATATATTCCCCTAAGTAAATTAAACAAGTCTGGCAAATATTTATTGCCGGAAAGTGCATTAAACATTAATAAACAAATTAATGGTCATAACGTGATTGTACGGAGAGCTATGTATTCCAAACTTTGTCATAAAATACTTTAATAGATATTTTACATTATGACTTTATCAAATTTCAAGTAGCGGTTGCATAAGTATTTTTAAATAGCAAATGAATCAAACATTATCCAGTTCCAATGCATTAAATTAACATTTTAGGGTACCTACAGCTCGAAAATATTCATGTATTTCGCTAGGAACAAAAACCGCGGAGCCGCGTAAAAACAGCGTTTGGAATTTCTTGGATCTCGGCCGGTTTCCAACGAATAAATGTATATTGTTTATAGTCTTATCTATTAACAAATGTACTATAATAGTAAAACTATACTGGAAAACATTAATCCATTACTTGGATATGAGTTGTTCCTAAAAATATGTATATACCTATATACGGTGTGTTCAAATAAAACGGGTCATATATAATTCTTGTTTAAATTACTACGGGACAAAAAGTAACTTCGTTATAAGCTAAATATACAATAATAGGAATAATAAACGGTGAAAATCAGTGAGTCTTCCAAAAAGGCTCCCCATATCATTAATTTTTTAAAGATAACTATTTGATAATTTTAAAAAATAAAATTTATTTGAAACAGTCATTGTCTTAGATTTTCTATTTAAAAAATTATTCGAAAAGAGGTTCGCACCCCGTAGATCTACACCTATGTAAATATGTTTTACAAATATTTTGACATGCTTATACATGACATGGATATAGCTTTTAATAAAACGTAACAATACCCCAAATTATAAAGAAATTAATAAACAAATTTTCCAGTTACACTTCGCACACCATATAAAAAATAGGTCTTACGAAAAACGTCTTACGGCATACTTTGGAAAGTTAATATTTTTTACTCATTTATGGATTCTAATCTTTTCCGTATTAAATAGTAATACACCCTATTTATAGCCATGTTGACAAGGTACCAGTTAATATGTAACATATAAAAATGTTAATAACACTTTCACTTTTTGAGAAAAATGTTAAATTTACTGATATTATCAGGGTCTGTAATATAATAAATAATAAATAAATATTTATAATACATAATATAATAAATAATTAAGCATTGCTTTTCAAGACACTATTTATTTTTAACATACAAGAGGTCCATAAGTGAAAAAAATGCTCCATTCGCCTTTAATAATATTAATTACTTAATTAAATTTTAAGTTTTTCCTAAAAAACTAAATAGTGTTACTCTTCAATTATTTCATATGGTAACAAGTGATAATATTAGTAAATAACATTTTTCTAAAAAAGTAAAAGTGTTATTAAAATTTTTGTTACCTATTAACTGGTACCTTGTGTACATGGCTATAAACAGGGTGTATTACTATTTAATACGGAAAAGATTAGAATCCATAAATGAGCAAAAAATATTAACTTTTCAAAGTATGCCGCTTTTTCGTAAGACCTATAGTTATTGAAATACAGGTTGCTTAAATTTAATTTTTTATATGGTTTTAGATGTCTAACTGGAGGAAAATTTGTTTATTAATTTCTTTATAATTTGGGGCACTGTTTATTATTATTGTCTGAAAGGTTTTTAAGATAGATAGATAGATAGATAGATTTTTTTATTAGTTCCAAAATACAATCTTATGATGTACAATATACACTATTGGGTGTGGAACATGTCAAAATGAACATGCCATTTATTATTTACAAATATTAATTAAAAAAACAATATAAAAAAGACAAGGACAAAACCAGAAAACTGGCATCTACAAAATTAATCACAAGTCTGTGGAATGGACATACAAGACATGATTCACCAATCACTTGAAAGAGGCAATGGTTGCTATATCTCCATCTTTATAGAATTCATCGAGGGAATAATATGCCTTGCTAGACAAATATGCTTTCAGTTTACTTTTAATAGCCCTATTTCAAGATTTCTAAATTCAATAGGTAGATGGTTGTATATTTTTATATTGTCAAAATGCATACTTCTCTGGGTGTAAGTATAATTAGGCTTACCCACCAATAACAGATCATTTTTATATCTTGTGTCAAAAGAGTGTTTCCTAATACAGTCCGTGAAAAGGGTTTTATTATTTGCAATAAATATAACCGATTCATAAATATATAAAGCTATTGCAGTCTGTATTCTATTTTCAATAAATACTAGCCTACAACTCTCCCTTCCATTTATTTTAAAAATATTTCAAAGACACCGTTTTTTAATTATTAATATGCGAGATGCATCTACTGAATTTCCCCAAAATATAATTCCATATTTCAACTTGGATTGCACATAGGCATAATAGGCTAAGAGGCCTGTTTGTGTATTTACTTCATCGGACACGATTTTGAGGGCAAAACAATATCTTGCCATATCCTTTGATAAAGATCCAATATGATCCTTCCAATCCATGCGAACGTCAAGAGTTAAACCCAGAAAAGATGTACTTTCTACACTTTGCATTAAGTATACTATTTTTTATATTAAAATCAAGTAGGTTGCTTGTATCACTTCTAAAATGCATAAGCTTTGTTTTTTTAACATTTAGTTGCAAGTTATTAGATTTAAAATAGGATTCTAGCAATTTTCCTGTATCTGCAACTTTTTTTCGTAACGAATTATTACTTGATTCACTAAAAATAATGGAAGTGTCGTCAGCAAACATAATTATATTTTCCGATGTAACAGAGGGTAGGTCGTTACATAATATAAAATAGTGGACCCAAAATTGATCCCTGAGGAACTTCTTTTTCTATAACTATATAGTCAGACTTCACCAAATTACCATTATACTCTATGTCAACAACACATTGTGTTCGATCTGTTAGGTATGACTGTATCAGTTGCAAAAGAACTCCTCTTATACCATTTCGATCTAGTTTTGCATATAAAATATTATGATCTACTCTGTCAAAAGCCTTTGACAGATCCAAAAACATTGCCAGCCTAGACCTTCTGTTGTTTAGAGAATTCATAATTTCGTATATAGCTTGGTACAATGCTCTAACAGTAGACATTCCCCTTCTAAACCCATTCTGCTGGTTAGATAACAAAGAATATTTCTCCAAAAAGGCTATCAATCTAGTATTAATAAGTTTTTCAAATATTTTACTTACATTTGACAACAGTGAAATAGGCCTATAATTGGATGGTCGGTTTTTAGGACCTTTTTTGTGAACCGGTTTGACATGAGCAGTTTTTAATTGTTGTGGAAAAATACCTGTGGAAAAGGATAGATTCACTATATATTATATGGGATGTGAAATAATATCTGCAGTTGATTTTAATACAACGATTGGGACTTCATCTTCTCCCACTGACTTCATGTTTTTTAACGATCTTATACAGTCGTAGACTTCTGGAGTTGTTGGATTTAAGAAAAAGTTATTGTCTTGTTTTTTAACATGATTTAGATCTGTTTTAAAATTACTGTTGTTTAAATTGGGACAAGCATTTATAAAAAAAATATTCACATTATTCAAGATAGTAACAGCATCATAGTCATGCAACCTGATAAATTGTCCATAATATTTACTTTTTTTGTTACCTTATTTGTTGTTATAGATCGGACCACTGACCAAGTTGCTTTCATTTTATTATGCCACCTGATAAATTGTCCATAATATTTACTTTTTTTGTTACCTTATTTTTTGTTATAGATCGGACCACTGACCAAGTTGCTTTCATTTTATTGTCTGCATTATAAATGGAATTCTCGTTTGACATTATTTTTGCCTGCCTAATAACTCTTTTTAAAATGTCAGAATAAATATTGAAATTTTCAGAACTTATTTTGCCCTCAATTTTTTGCTTGTACATTATACGTTTTCTTTGGCAAGATATTTTTATCCCTAGTGTGATCCAAGAAACCTTTGTTTTGTTCACTTGTTTAATTTTCGTCTTAGTAAAGATTTTATCTTGCATCAGTTTCAAATGTTCGCTGAAAGAATTGTAAGCCACATGTGCATTACTTTTATTATAAATAAAATCCCAATTACACTGCGCTATCATATGCACTTGCCCATGATCATCGGACAATGCAGAATTTACCACCATGGAATTTGAGAAATCTTCAAAATTTACAAAAATATTATCTATTAACGAACTTGTCTTTTTTGAGACTCTGGTGGGTTCAAATATGGTCTGCAAAAAATTGTAAGCATTTAATAAGTCCAAAAAAGACTTAGTTTCAAAATTATTTTGAAGTAGGTTAATATTGAAATCACCACAATTCACGATTTTATAGCTTATCAAGTTTTGGTGCAACATGTCCAATACTTCCTCCAGTTTTTGTAAAAATATACTGTAGCAAACAAGATTTGTATATATTATACTAAATTTCTTTTTTTATTATTTTATTTTTGATTGTTTATAATTTTATTTATTTTTTTTTTAATGCTTACTTTCGAAAATTCTTTAAATTGCCTCGGCTTCGCTCTTTATATTTCTATGCATGTAAACTCTATCTCAGTAGTCGGTTCAGGTTATAGGTTTCTTTTACTTTCACATTCATATAAATTTATTTTAATAGTAAAATAAGTTTTTCTATATCAATATAAATTTTATTAATATTTATGCAGGTTGTATCTTTAGATATTAATAACAAAGAACGAATAAATATCCTATTATCCAATAATTAAATTGTAATCTGATAATCATTAATAAATAAATATTTCTGTGAATCAATTCTCACAAAATTGTTTTAACATGTAGTACATTAGTACTTGCTTCCTTAATATTAATCTTATGAAATAAAACTTCACGTACCAAACGTACAATTATATTGAAATGTGACCTGAATTTAATTTATGCAACTACGTACATTTATAATTGTATGTTGGGTTGCGTTATTATCAAATTTGTCCCTTATTGTTTTTGCATGCATTAAATCTAATCTATATTTTATTGTTTCTTTATGGTCTGTCATTTGGATTATAAAATGGCGCACACTGTTCAGTTTATAAAGTTTATCACCAATATTTTAAAAGATTTGTTTATAATTGTGATGAATTATAGTGCACAGTGTTTCTTTATTTCAAAGGTAAGTCGTTATCTGTTTTTCATTATAATTATTTAACTCTTTCGAGTCTCTCCTCTGTTATTATGATAACCTTCTTTAGGTTAATTTCTATGTAGGTATACCTATTTGTTGATTATTATCTTTTTATGATTTTACTTTTATTACTTGTTTAGTTGTGACAATAAGCTTTATTAGTTGTAAAATACCTTGATAAATCTCTCCCTGGTAAATTAATTCTTCTTATCCCAATTATACATTCAGGACTGGTTTTCAAATATTTCTATTTGCTGCTCTGGTCCCTTTTAAACTTGCTTTATACAAAATTTACTGGTTTAGATGAAATTTTCCTCTTATTCTTAAAATTTTATTTCAGCTTTCGTAAATTGCTTCTTTTTCAAAATTTTTCCGTAACCAACCTCTTTTTCAACAACATTCCTTTTTTATTTCCAGCTTCTTGGCGTCCCCTTTAGGTTGTCTTCACATGTCTGATTTCTTACCACTTTTAAACTCTAATTTATTTTCTTTTTAAATCACTCTCTAACACTAAATTCCTATCTTATCACTTCTCCTATTCTAAATTTACAAATTTTTATTGATATTTCACAGAATTATGTATTTTCCAATAATTTCAATATTTTGATTTTGTACATTTCATGTACTGACCTTAAGCTTGTCATCCTTTGACATTTATGATTTTCCAATTATACAATTTTTACTTTGTTCATAAAATTCTGATTTAACTTGCATATTAACTATTATTTATGTGTGTATATTTAAATTTTAGACCTTTTTCTACATTTTGATACTTATTTTACTATGCTTATTATGATTTCAATGAATGTATTGCTCCTTTATATTTTAGAATACCTATATTTTCTATGTCTTTATCCCTCATTTCCCTTTAAATTGTTGAATTTCTTAATTTCCTGCTATAAATAGTCATTGTTTAGTTATCCAATTTTATTTTATTAACTACCTACATCCCAATTTTTTATAATGATAATAACATTTGTCTCTATTTGTGAGTGATTGTGTATAATATTTCTGTTATATTTATGTGTATGTATGGTTTCTCGTCTTGGTCTGATTCGGTTTATCTCAATATACATAGAGTGGCTACCTTTAGGTTCTTACTGGCTACACACACGCACTCACAAATGCACTCCTGACTTATACTTCTAACAAAAGGGACATCTTCAAAATCACCTGCATCAGCATATATACAAACTCCTCCATGTTCTCTATTGGGTCTTGAAAAATTTGTAATCAGCTGGTATCCATTTATTTTGATAAAGTGCTCTTCATCCTGCTTTAACCAGTGCTCACATTATTAAGAAACAATTCAATTTCCAAAGTCTTGTTTCTAAGACTTTGTATATTTTGGTGAAATATGCATAGTTGTAAATCTTCAATCTGTTTATTGTAGTCATGGTCCCCTCTCAGCCCTGGTCTATCATCTATTACCTCTGTATGTGAATGTGCATGGACAATATTTATAAAAAATCAATCTTACTTTTTTTATTCTCCAGGTTACGTAAGTATGCAGGACACTCCTTACTCCGTGTATTATGATGGTAATCAACTTTTTTCATATTAAGCTTCTCTACAGCATATCTACAGTTTACACATATTACTTTATTATCTGGGATTTGACAGTCATCTGCACGATGACTTCCACCACATCTACTACAGACAACTTGCTTAGTACAGTTCTTTGCAATGTTATTAAAAGCATATAGCAACATAAAAGCAACACCTATAGCATATTGGCACATCAACTGCGTCATATACCCAACTTTGCCAATTTTCCCAACTTTTATTATTTGACTATAAGATTCTCCATTCATTTCCACATATTCTATATTGCTCGTTTTATTTGTCTTACTTTGAGTAATGTGCACTACTTTAATTTCACATGTATCCCTTGGTAGAATATCTTCATTTTGAATATGAAGCAGGTCTTTTATTTCTTCTGGTTTAAGAATTTCTGTGATTCCCACTATTTTGACCCTTGGTAGTTGCTTTTTCAGTTCACATATATCATATTTCCCTCCCATTTTACTTTGTGCCTCCGCTTTAAGTGTTTCTGCTGCTAATTTGCTTTTACACTCAATTATAACTCCTCCATCACGTGAATTTTTCATGCAGGAAACTGCAATTTTTGCCGGATCAAAATAATTTTTCACTTCTTTCCTAGTATCATCATGTTTTTGCTTGTTGTCTTTGGGTTTAATTACTAAGATTGGTTCCACTTTTCTCTTCTCAGCTCTAAGAGAGCAACATATTTTGTACTGTTTATACCGAAAAATCAGAGTTGCCGCTTGTCAAAACTTCAAAGCTGTCGCTGCCACAGTTTCAGTTAAACATTTTTTGATATATCTAAGCTATCGTTCAGAATGTGAATAATTTCTTTAATAATTAATTATGAATTGTAATAAGTAATTAAAAACAAATTATGTATGAAATTTTATTTTATTTACAATACAATAGTGCTATTACAGCCACAGATTACCTTGTGCCTGAAAAATCAATGAAGAAATTGATCTCTTTCGCAAAATTGTAATTTACAAAGTTGGTACCTAGACAATAATTATTTGGGTTTTATAATATCCTACCTAATATACCTATCTAATTTTTTAGATATAAGTATTACTATTTATTTATTATAAAATGTTGACATATTTAAATGGGTGGTGATCGGCGGGTTGCTAGCGGCCTCATCCTGATGAAATAAAACGCGCTTGTTCAATTTTCAGTACAGACTAACCATTTAATTATTTTAGTTTATTTCACATACGGATGAGGCTAAAGTTGAAACAAAATATTGCTACCAAGCATAAGAAAGATGTAGAAAGAAATCGATACATTCTTAGAACTATAAAGTATACAAGAGTGACTAACTTAATATATTACATATACCTACTATTTTAGGCTGATTTCAACCTCCCTTGCAAATACGTACCATAGGTATTAAAAAAAAAAACAATATACATATACAGACTTATTCAGAACTCATCTCCAAAACTTTGAGGATATGTGCATCCTTAAATAAGAAATCGATATCACCAAAAAAATTTATAATAAAAGGCTTAGGATTTCCCGTAAACAATGTTTAAAGTTATACCATTATAAAGGACTACGTAGATGGGCAACTGTACTTCAACGACATCGGATATACTACATTCCGACAAAAACCAGTAAACAAGTTTTTTATACCTGGAACGCCTATCTATCTTTAAGTTTATTTTAAAGTAAAAACGCTGCAAATAGAATTGCAGAACGCTGCATTTTTTGCGCCGGGTGCGCCGGTTTTTTTCGTGCTAGCTAGTTTGCATTGTCAGTCACTCCATTACAGTGGACCAGTATCCAGCGGCGTCCAATGAAAAATTTTTAAATAGTTTTCAGACCCCGCCAAAAAAAATTTTTTTTGCACTACCACATTTCTACATGTATGTTGAACATTCCCAAATTTTATTATGGATAGGTTCTGAATAACCCTGTATAAAACAATAAATTGTACGCAATTTATGAAATAATTATGAAGTGTATGCAATTTATGAAAAAATTCATATAAACATATGATAAAAATTCTTCGGATCGAATGTAGTACAGGGTGATCGATTTAACTGGAGAGAAATGTGTTTTTCTGGGAAACTGCGAAAAAAATTAAATATTCCAAAAAGGATTACTTTTTAACTTACTGTTACTAAAAGGTAAGGTAGAAATACAAAAATTATGACCCTTGTCCGTACGCGATGCTTAAAAAAAAATTTTTTAACAACATACATTTTTAAATAGTGTTTCTATTTAGGTTGCAGTTTTTAAATATTTATTATTTAAAAAGTTATGGGTAATTCCCATAACATTATGGATACTATGCAACATTTCGCCGGCCTTGATGGCGACTAGCTTATTAAAACATTAAATTAGGTATTACTTGACTGTGGATATAGGTTACTCTTGTGCTCGCATAAAAATCAATTAGCTTATAGATATATCAACAACCACAATTAGTCGCTGTATGCACTCGTACTAACCGAAAACTATATATGACTATTTATCTCCCTCTACTGGTTTAAACAACAAAAAAACTATTTAACTAAGGCTTTTGGTTCGTTGAAAATTGAGATGATAAACTACCACTTACTACACTAGCTGTATCCAAAATATTACTATTAACCGGTTGTATCTCCTCACATTATTTTGCCAAATGAAAGAAAAACAGCTATTAGATGTTGCCTTGTTGGCTATCTATATGTTAATTACTCTAATTACCAATTTTATTTTAATAAATTTTACTATTACTGGTCTTCCTTTAGATGGAAAATTACCAATTTAAAGGTACTCCGACGAGCATATCTTTCAACTAAAATACTGCACTTATTTTTCGGCTAATTGTCTCTCCTGTAGGTCTATACAAAAATATACTAGTCCCGTATTCACCCCCTTTTTCCCCTTGACTTTACAGGTACGTATTTGGTTTCCCTGAACTTAGAAAAATACTCCTGACATCTATTAACCGGAATTAAGTCAAGCCTTGTTTTTACAATACCTGCTAATTAATTAATACAAAATAGTTTTTGGATTTCACCAAAATTCTCCTACCCAGATAGGTCCCTGTCCACAAAGTCAATTTGTCCCTTACAGAAGGGGCATAACTCAATTTTCTAATTGCCAAAACAAAACAAAAAAAATATCTCATATTTCAGATGTTACATCACTTCTAAATACAATACCATACTAGTTATCCCGCAAACTTTCGTTCGCTTGTAATTTGATTACCAAATTTAAATAGAGCTCTATCTCTCTCAAAACAGTTTTCTAAATCTGACATTACTACTGTCTTACTACCTTAGCTGGATATATCAATAATTTCATCAGAGTATCTCCGCACTTATATATTACCTAACATCAAATTACTCAAATATGGCCTCAAGTAACCCTTGATCGGTGAAAAAAAAAAATTTAAATGCTTATCCAAGATTTTACCCTCATTTCTTAAGTTACTTTTACTTCGTTGTCATTATTATATCAGTTACTTTAGTTATTTTAACTACCTACTTTGCGACGGAACTATTCGTGATTGAAAAATTCTCGTCCTCTCGAATATATCCATAAAAATCTACATGCAACTCGATAACTGGACTAATATGGGTTTATCATCAATATTTTAAACAGACATAAGAGAAATCACTAGATAATTCCGGGTTTCTGGACTGGACTTTCAAAATGGCTACACTCATAATTTCTAAAATAATATTCTCTACAATATTTACTATCAAAGTGTATGGGCTTTACGTTATACTACTGATTTATTATTCTGATACATCCATGACCCTGTCATTGATTCGCAAGAGTGTTCGTTTCCCCAAAATAAACTTTATCTGAATAAATCTACTACTATTGCGAAGAACTTAACAAAAATAAATACCTACATTCTACATCCTTTAATACTCTACTTTTCTAAACGTCGGACAACTGGACTCTACTTGTATATGCTGAACCCACAAATTTTATTTCATTAATCGAGCTTTTGCCAGAACTCGTGGGCAAAGTCTGAGTTTAGGTTGTTTACACAAAAATACAATTTTTCTCTGGGACGGGAACTGTACCTAAACACTTTTTACAATATCTGGGGTAAGAGATATTACTTCCCCTTGTGTACTAGTGCCCGGTCCATAAACTATTATTTGCTTTCAACAAAACCAGCTTGAAAACATAACCTTTATTCAATTGTATCATTTATTTATTTATTACTATACTACCAAGCTTACTTTCAGGTCTCCACATTTCACATCTGACAAAATTATTGCCTCTAATCTCTTTAGGGCCACTATCCTAAATATACCCAAAAATTTACAGAATTTGTTGTTGCAACCACACAATAAGACACATTTATTCCCTATAGTTCCTTAGTGTGCCATATTCTTCTCAGAATACCCTAACTATAATTCTGAAATAGGGAAACTAATATAATTTGAAACCAGTTGCAATAATGAAAATTCTGCTGATTCCTATCTTGACCTAATAAATCACTAATAATTATAAACAATGTGCTTTCAACAACACAAATACAAATACTTCAATTATTTTACCTACTCAAATATAGGATTTCAAAATGCTTCCAATAATATATCACATCTTCGGGCATTCGATAAAACCTTACACATATTTTCACATTTTTCTTGGTACTTGCTATACTTACTATTTAACTACTGTTTATCTTTTCTACACTTATTTACCAAAGATGTTATTTCAGACATGAGTTCACTACTCATATGATTAACATTTACATTGAATTTCATACTGAAAAAATGTGTTTAAGAAAATTGGCTGGCTACAGCGTGGATATTTTTCTCATGTCCGAAATAATTCTTTTGACGACTTTTCCAAAGCCGGAGCTCTCAGGTCATCACTTCAAAACTTGTATAAATCCTACCCTCTCTTTGACTTTACTAATAATTATAAACTTATTATTGGCTCGACAATTTACTATAGAGAACATATATTCATTCCCTTTTTTCTTTATCTAATTAACAAACAAATAAGCCCTTACAAAAATAAGCTCCAACGGCAGTCTCAAAAATCTTAACGATACTCACAGCATATCTTTACTTCCTTGACATGTTTTATTTTCAAAAAAATCTAATCCATTTACCTGACACCAATTTGTAAGGGTGCCCGATGTATTATACAGGCTTCACAAAACTTACTTAGTTGTTCATTTATCTCGAAAGGGAGTCTAAAGTTTACTACTGAATCAATTTCTCTGTCGCTAGGTTCGAGATATGCTTTGATTTACAGATAAAAAGGTTTCTTGACTTACCGTGGGTTATCTGATCCTGAGCTTTGATATATGCAGGTAATCCTGGGACACTTCGTATATTAGGACACTAAGAGGGTAGTTAGGCAGATTTGCATGAAAACACTGCACTTTTAGGCAAAGATTTTTAATAACAAATAAATGGAATTTAAAAACATAACCTGATCCTGAGCTTTGATATATGCAGGTAATCCTGGGACACTTCGTATATTAGGACACTAAGAGGGTAGTTAGGCAAATTTGCATGAAAACACTGCACTTTTAGGCAAAGGTTTTTAATAACAAATAAATGGAATTTAAAAACATAAACAAAAGAGAAATGCAAAATACTGAAATGTAACACTAAAGAATTCTGAACTGAATGATTCTATATAAAACAACTAACGGCGTTTACTTCGAGCCCGATAAACGTACTTTACCCGCCCTTGGTGGTTTGCCCTCATACTACGGTGAGAAGCCCCAAATAAAAACAAACAACCCCTTCTGCAGTTGTACCGTTGAAGTCTAACTTTTCTTCAGTCAAAACTTTCCAAGTAAAGTTTCTTTGCAAATTCAAATATACGAATCCCATTGGTTGTTAAAGTACGTTTCTCCTCTCTGTCTAGTACCGCGAACCATGACCGTTTTCTGTCATGCTGTCCAATCAAAATAGTACTTACTAGCTAATAACCTAAAACCCTATCCTCGTCCCAAAGTGGGGGTGAGGAATTACGGCTTACTCTAATGATATTATTCCTGTTTCAGAAGGAACTTTATTAATACAAATATGAAATAAGCATTATTGGTAGAAAAAGCAGTGAGTAAAATTTAACAGTTTGTGGCAAATAATCTGATCTTAGCCTCGAAGCCATAATTTGAAAAAAAAAATATATTATTCCTGAAAAAAACAGGTTGACCTGTGCTTTGCAATATTCTGAACATACAAAGATCTTATTTCAGAGAACATCTAACTACCACCATAATTCATTATAATCTACTGGACTTATTTAGTTATGCTCATTTGGCGCTTAGTCTACTAAACACTATTCCGTCCCCAGGGATGCACGGATCTAGACATCCATAAAATGTTCCAATAAATCTGTTTATAAAGCCCGATCAATTCTCAATACTATTTATAACCCAAAATGACATCTTTGTTAAAGAACCAGAAATGGTTCTATGAACTCTATCTATTTGAGCCGGATGTTACTTTCTAAAGATATTTAATTTACAAAGAAAAATGCCACTTGACATCTACCATGTGAGCTTTTGTTACACAATTAAGTAGTAGTGTTGATTGGGACGATCAAAGGTCAGGTTGGCCGAGCTGTAGGATTAATTATCTTACTTTTAAATTTGGCGCCTTTCACATTATTTGTCGTGACTTTGGGTGCGTTTCCAATCGCGCATTATGCACATTTTGCTTCCTACGTTTGTTCCAATTCACGCATTTTGCACGTCGTAGCATCCATAGCTCCTCCTACTTTTGGCTTCGTAACACGCAGGAGCTGCATCTTGTACGAGGTGATGCGTTTATGCATTGCGTGCAACTTAACCTCATTTTTTCAACTTTCGAAGGGAAGGGAACTGATTCTGTGGTGTGGTGTTGCTAGTTTCAATCAATTCGTTTGCAAGAACAAGAATGCCCGAAATTTTGCTGGTTTCTCCATCACGAATTTAAATAAATTATAAATTGTTCACAAAAGTAACTGTCAATGTGTCAAAAGCCGTTCCGAAATGCATGAGCGCATCACACGCATTTGCTAAACGGAACGCTTTTATGTGTCACTGCAGCAGATGCGTTTGATGTACGATTTGGAATGCACCCTTTGTGTTATATAAGAATAATTACATTGGCAATGTTGGTAGTATTGCATGTAGAAGTTAGAAAGAAAAAGGAATGGGGAGATCTAGTTTTTGGTGGTAGAATTTGACTAGAGCAGGGATTACACATTATATTGTAATAAATTTTGGTATTATTATGATAATATTATGGTTTATGAAGCTGAAAAAACTGGAAGTGGAGAATAAACGTTTTTGTTATAAGTGATTTTATTCATAGAGCTCCCTTACAATAATAATAATTTTTAATTAGAATTAAATCACAAACTGCACGTAGATTATAAAAACTAATGTTCAGATTATTGATTATTTAGGTTATGGTGTTAGGTTAAGTTTCATATTTAGAAATAAAACAATTTTTGACGAGTCCTGAAACATTTTTGTTTGAAAGCAATGCTGAAAATCAATTTTTAAGAATCTGGTAGTGCTAAGCTAACGAGAATGCAACAGAACTTTTCTTCGTAGGTGAAAATTATGGTAGAATTATTGATTATGTTACATTTAAAAAAATATTTTCATGTTTCAAATTATGGTACAATTCAATAATTATTGTACGTCTGGCAACACTGGATGGCACTAAACTATGTTGCAGCGTATGTGAGTCAGTGTTGTCATGTAGGGTAAAAACACGCTTTACAGAACATCACAGATTAGATACAGAACATATTGCGAGTGAACTCCATAAAGCACATGTGAGTGGTAACCGGACTGGTAAGGAAATAAAAAATAATTTAATTAAGATTTAGCGAAAACAATGATTACCTTCACAAGCTGTGGAGTATATGCTAAACAATTAAGTGTTTTGGGGGAATTTCTTCAAAATTATATTGAGGGCATATAGCAGCCTAAAATATTGCCAACGTATTGGCTGCCAGCATGGAATAAATTGCACTGATGTCTGCAGTACTTCGACATCACAAATCCAGAAATAATTTCTAGAACCTCTAAAACATTTGCCGCTAATTTACTTTAACTCTCCAAAGGACTAATATGCACTGTGTGTTCAGTGCTTCTTACATGCACTTAGTGCTTCTATTATGTAAGATACTACCAGTTGCCAGTAAAGTATGTCCTGAATCTGCAATATTGGGAATGTATAGTCAACTCGTGATGTTTATTCATCATAAGTGTTAGTATCGTTGAAGTTGAGAATGTTTTTATTTTAAACAGTTTTCTGTCTTAGAGCAACTAGATTCACTTAATAAAGTTTCGACCGCCAACAGCCAAATGCTGTTGGCGGTCCCTCATGAACTTGGCCAAACTTTTCAGTTTTTTCAGTCCATTGATAGCATATTGTCTTTCGAATAATCACCAATTTGCGTAAATTTAGGGATCAAAAAGGTAACCGTTGCAACAATTTTATTGGCTTCGAAACAGTTTGTTTCACATATGATATTTGAAAAGTTGTTGGCTGTTCAAATATCATTTTTTTCTTCAATAAACAACAAAAAAGAAGACTTTCAGGCAGATATAGGTACGGACAAATATCCTACGTTTCGTCTAAGTTTTCGGACTTTTTCAAGATTACATAATAGCTTAAAATAATGGTTTAACATAAGAATTAAATTAAATTAGTGACAGAATAAATATCCAAAAAAGTGTTTTCTTACCTAATATCAATTATTTGTTAGTTTTGTCAATTATATCGAATGATTGTTAGTTAGCATTTTGTATAATGGTTGTAACTCTCAGGTTACTGTTACGTCCATTAGAGTTGGTATTTGAGGCCAGAAGCTCGGACCGGCCAAGCCAGGCCCGAACTGGCCCGAAGGCCCGACTCGGCCAGTCGGGCCTGGCCAATTCAATTTCAGCCTAGCCCATCTAGTATTTACAAAGCATCCAGCCAGGTCCAGCCCGGCCAGTAAAATTTGCACATTTTCTTGCCAGGCCAGGCCCGATATCCGACCGGGCCTGGCTTCTTGTCTCAAATCCCAACTCTAATGGACACATTGTGCATTTAAATAAATAAACGGAAGAAGTTGGTATACTACAGGTGTGTTGACAACAACTTTAACTAATGTTGCAAATGTTGCATCATTCGATTTAAAAATCAGTTATTTACTCATTATCGTCAGCTAATGGTATTAAATACTGATTGGTGTATCGAATAAATTTCTATTGACTGCATTACCTTGCATATCAATTAATCATTTCAATGATTATGTACTTATTGGAATTATTCAAATACTGAGTATCAAATAATGGAATGATATGATTATGTAGATCATTAATATTAATATTAATTTAAAAAATATTTTATTTCAGAGCATTGGCACTCAATTGCAATGCACCTCTCAATGAAAAAAATGGTGCCGAATCAAAAGATTGGACAAAAGGTAAACCAGTTAGAGTAGTACGTAACTATAAAGGTGCAAAGCATTCTAAATATGCTCCTAAAGATGGGAATAGATATGATGGAATGTATAAAGTTGTAAAGTATTATCCCGAAAAAGGGAAATCTGGCTTTATCGTTTGGAAATACTTATTGAGAAGAGATGACCCAACTCCGGCACCATGGGAGAAAGGAGGACAAGAATTAGACATGATTGTAAGTGTTATGTTAAATAAGCTTAAACTATATCAAAATAAAAATTATGGAAATAAAAAACATGTACCTTCCTCAATGAAATATGTAAAGTTTTTATGTAAAAAAAAATTTTGATGAATGCACTCTAATGTAAAGAGTTTTCCACAAAGGGCAATAGATCTTTTAACATGCTATTAGGCACACACAGTCTCGAACCAAATGGTGTTGTTTATGAAAATTACTCCAAAACGCATTCTCAAACAATCTTGCGTACTTTAGTACCTGTCTAGTACTCAGTGTAGGTGCAGTAGTTAATATATTTTCAACAATGAAAGTTTGATTAGTGCTGTGGGTATTATTTGAGTGTCAGAGATAGAGATCAATGCGATTAAATGTGTTATATTTTAGGTTCATTTATTATTTGAATAAGGTATGTATTTCTATATTAGTTTTTGAACAATAACAACAAAAATTTTAAAAATGGGATCAGTTAAGATTGATGGCATTAATGGATTCAGTTCCAACAGATGAGGAGGCATTTGATAGTCCCAATGAAGAAGAATCATATAAGGAAGAAACGGAAATTTTTCAAAGCAACATGGAACAAGAAATATCTGATAATGAAGTTGATTAAGGATGTATTTCGACGAGCCTCAGTTTTGTCAGAGAAGTCGGCAAAAGAAGATGGCGGAGACACAATCGTCTTCCAAAGAATGTGCGAACCAGATCTGAAAATCAAGTAAGATGTTTTCTATCGCCTACTCAACATACACGGAATTATTTTATTCAGATGAAATTATTGACACGGTCGTCGAGTCTACAAACAAAGTAGTAGGAGAATTGTCCAGGAAATTTAGAAGAGAAAGAGATGGAATACTAATTGATAGCTTAGGTATTTCTAGGTCTACTTTATTTAGCCGGAAAGTATCAGGCAAACCATTTCAATTTCATTGATTTGTGAAACACAAAAGGCACTGGTATTGAAATATTTGGATTAGTTATGTCACTGAAGCGGCTTACATTCTTGTTTCAGACTATTTGCTTTAACAATAAAAACACTCGAGGTCAACAAAGGGAGATAGATAAATTTGCTGGTATCCGTCAAATTTATAACTTTTTCGTTTTACAATGTCAAAATGGTTATTGTCTTTCTACCTAAGTAACCATTGATGAAATGCTTTAGGTGTTTCATGCAAAATGTTCGTTTCTTAATAAACCTAATAAATATGGATGTAAATTGTTTGCACTATGTTGTGTTAAGATGTTTTATATTAATAAAATTGAGGTATATGTTGCCACTTAGCCTGATGAACCCTAGAAGATTTCAAATTCTCCGTGAGATGTGTTGAGATTACATGAACATTTACATGGATCTAATTGTAACCTGACTATGGACAACTGGTTTACAAGTGTAGATCTTGTAAAAACTTTATATGATGAATATAAGCTGACGACAATTGGCACATTTTGTAAGAATATACAGAAATTGGCCCTAGAATTTGCAGAGCCTCTCCCACGCCGACCCAAACACAGGTACGTTCACTTTAAAAGTGAGAGTACGTTGGTGTCGTATATACCAAAAAAAAGTTTTGCTTCTCTAGTGGATGCATCATACAGACGATATTGACGAAGAAAGTGGTGACCTGAAAAAGTTCATTATTACCACTGAGTACAGCGTTACTAAAGGTGAGGTTATTGTTGCTGACAGACTTTATGCCAACTATAATTATGCAAGAGCTACTAATTGCTGGCCCTTAGTATTGTTTTATGGCATAATGAATATTGCCAGAATAAATGCGCAAATTATTTACAATGTGTTAAAGTTACCACGAAGAATTTTTCTAGAGTCTTTGGCCTTTGACTTTCTCATGACAAAAAATAAAGGTACTACTTGGTTTAGAAGAGCAAAACCCTAATAAACAAAACTAACAAATTGGGAGATGCACATATTCATGCACCGCTGCTACTACCAGAGAAGAAGTGAGTAAAGCTGTCAGAGTCCATAAGGTTTACACTTAGTAGAATTTCACTACCTGCTGTCTACTACTTTGAAAATCTACTAAGTCCCTGACCTCCGTTCTGCGCATGTCTAAGGCCAGTTAGACATCAAAGGGAATAACAGCAGATACAGAGGGGAGTACCTGTCGACCGCCCGAACCGAGCAGACGTGCCTACACCGAGTGGAAGTAAGCTAAATCACCGAATAGGGTACTATTACTTGGCTATTGTATTTGTGTACTAATTCTCTAGTTCTCTTCCAGATATCGCCGGTATACAGGCGATTTTTTGGGCTAAGCTGCTGTTTCAGACGTGCCTAATTGAATCATGTCTTATTTGAAGCCTATTGTATTTGTGTACTAATTCTCTAGTTCTCTTCCAGATATCGCCGGTATACACGCGATTCTTTGGGCTAAGCTGCTCTTTCAGACGTGCCTAATTGAATCGTGTCATATTGGAAGCCCGTTGTATTTATTTATGTACTAATTCTCTAGTTCTCTTCCAGATATTTTCGGTATACACGCGATTCTTTGGATTAAGCTGCTCTTTCAGACGTACCTAATTGAATCGTTTCGTATCTTGAGCCTTACTACCGTATTTATGTATGTTTTAATCATAACTTCATTCCAGATTTCTTGCCATTGTTAATCAGAGCTTTATTCCAGCTTTCCTGCCCGAGCCTGAGCTTTTATTACAATAGAGTATTATTCGTATTTGTAGACAATAGCCAAGTATGACCATTGCTTTTAAATAACTGTAGCTTGTTTTAACGTTGCTTGTTAATTATTTGATGCTTGCTTAGTAATAGTTGCTTCCTCACCTGGTATCCACGCACGACCACCGCCCGTAACCACACTAGTATTCGTCACTCGCTGTAAATAATATCACATAGCTTGTTGCCATCCCGCTAGTAGCTTGATTCCTGTTTAAGCTTGTTGGTACCTGCCCAGGACCCATGTGTGCTTTAGATAAGTATATTATTTAGATTTATATATTCTAGGTCTCAGACAATATATGTATAAAAGGTTTATGGGTGTATTATTACTATCTGTTGTGTGAAGTCTAATTTTCCCTATCGACCGCCTGGCGAACCGTATCTTCCCTGAAGCTACTTGTGTACTGGTGTTTCTGCACTGTAAACAGGAACTGGCGCCCGAGGCTAAATAAAAGAGAAACCGATCCTCGGGCACTAACTTGACACTTCCTACCTGTGCAAATGGGGAAGTATCCATCACACCATGACATTTTTTATTTATTCAAATCTTCGGTAATTTCTTTGATAAATAATGTGTAAATTTTTTTCACAAATTTTGAGCTTCATTAGCGAATATAGAAATATTTTTTTGAGAATATACTGAATATATTCTTGACTCCGACTCCAACCTTAGTTTTGTTCCCCATATCAAGTCTGCTACTTCTAAAGCCCTCAAAAGGCTAGGTTTTATAAAACGTTCTCAAGATTTCTCAAATACTCTATCAATCAAGGTACTGTATTGTTCTTTGGTTAGATCTCATCTGGATTATTCATCCTCTGTTTGGATTCCACATTATGCTGTGCACATCAGAAACATAGAGCAAGTTCAGCACAAATTTCTTTGATTTTTTGCATTAAAATTCCCATTCAATCTTCCTTATAGTTATGTTGAATTAGAGTCCCAATGGGGAAGTTTCACATTTTTTTATTTTTCTCTTATTAAATTCATTTCATCGTAAAAAGTCAATTGTCGCATAAATTTTTAATTTTTAATTAATAGTTTTCCTATAAAAAATATAGAAATTCAAAATAATTCTCTACGCAAAAAACGCACCTTAAATAAAGACGGCTGGGTCTTACGTCACGATCCGGTATCGGTCCAAAACCAAACGAGTCTCGTGTGTAGTTCTGTGTTCTGTAGTCTGTTTTACCTTACTCATTTGTGTTTGTGCAATCTACGTGTACCAGATAGTTCTTATATTATTTACTTTTAACACAATATTATTTATTTTAAAAACTGTAGTTTGTAGTGTGGCTACAGAACCAGGATTTGTCCAAGGGCAATCTGATAATTTGCCAAAAGTCGATGTACTATCAATGTTTTCATTTTTGGGAAATAACCCAAATTTCATGGGTGCTGAATTGACAGGAATGAAAGCTGTGAGGTATGTAGGTATTTAATATAAACATTATTTTCATTTGTTAATACCTTTCCTGGATTTTATGTAGTAATTTCTTATAAAATCTAATGTAAATAAAAACATAACCTTGAAATGTGACCCACTGAAATAATATGTAAATAGTCTCATTAAAATAATTATATACCTACTTCTTTTAGATCTGCTCGTGAAAGTTATGGAGACAATGCTGTTGGCTGGATGCAGGTGAAACGAGATGGTGATATTTGCATTGTAAAGGCTAGAGTTACTCCAGAGCACAGCGTTCGGAAGAAGACTTATACTGTGAAACTTGAGTATAATGAAAAAGATACATAAGATACATTCATAACATACTTTTGCATAAACTTAAGAATTACGGATTTTGCGATAACTTACTAAAGCTCTTTTCGTCTTATTTATCATGTCGTTTCCATTATGTCACATATAGTGGATACAACTCGAGTCACTACCTTATTACTTCTGGAGTACCTCAGGGCTCTAATTTGGGTCCTCTACTATTCTCTATTTTTATTAACGACATTACTACTCTTCTCAATTGCAATCAGTTAATCTATGCGGACGACTTAAAACTGTATTTTTCTATATCGAGTATAGATGATTGTGCTTTTCTTCAAAATGATTTGAATGCGGTTGCGAGATGGTGTGATCTGAATAACTTACATTTAAATATGTCGAAGTGTAAAGTAATTTCTTTTACACGTAAATTGAATCCTATACTTTTCAACTATGAAATTAACTCAGACTTCTTGATACGTGCAAAGTCCATCAAGGATTTGGGTGTTTACTTTGACGATAGGTTAACATTTTCGGAGCACATACAACGTATAGTTTCTTCTTCTCTTAGGATGTTAGGTTTTGTGATAAGGCAAGGTCGTGATTTCCTCGGTAATGATGTACTGTTCAGGTTATTTTATGCATATGTCCGCTCCAAGTTAGAGTATTGTTCACTTGTTTGGAATCCTATGTATAATGTTCATATCAATCTCATCGAGTCGGTTCAAAAAAGGTTTTTAAAATTCCTCACGTTTCGTTCAGACAGAAGATATCCTGCAAGAGGCTGCGACTATAAACTTTTGTTAACTCGTTTTAATTTTGACTCACTACAATTTAGAAGATACTTCCACAGTCTGAAATTTTTACACGCACTCTTGCATAACCATATCGACTGTCCTGATATATTAAGCCAGTTAAATTTTCTAGCAGTTAGATCAGCCAGTCGTGCTCCACTAACATTTTATTGTTCTGCTGTCGACACTAATCTTGGATTAAAGTCTCCCATTAGCGTTATGACACGTAGCTATAATGGCATTTGTAACTCCTGTGATGTCTTTAACTGTAATGTAAAAAGTTTACATAATGTTTTTAGAAGCGTTAGTCAACTTTAAATTTTGATACTTTAATTAAATCGAATTTGAGCACTTACTTGTATATACATGTTTTTTTTTTGTTGTGGTTTAAGTCACACTGTAGGTTTACATACACGTATTTTTTTTCACTTTTGATCTTTTCATGTTCTTTTATATTATACTTTGTTCTGTAATTGGTGTTTACACTGTTGGACAAATAAAATTATTATTACTATTATTATTATTATTATTAAGATGAAAAGATTTTGTCAGTTCAATGTGAGGATTGTACTGCGTCTCTAGGTATATAGTATTTAACTTTTGGAAGTGGCTACGTAGCTCATGAACAATCATATTATAGTAGATTATACACCAAGGGAGTAAAATACATGATTTTTCCCAAGGTGCGTTTATAGCACGAGGGCTCTACAAAGCACTGAGGGAAAAAAGCAGGTACTCCGGAGGTGTTATACTATTTTTTGTACCGCCCAACATTTTAATTGAAAGAATTAAAAAAATTATTGCCAATATATTTCTAATTTAAAAAGTATTGTTAATATGACATTCTAATTTATGAACATAAATAAAATCTGCCCAGCAAGTTAAAGCAAGTGGATATTAGTACACCAAATAATAAAATTAATTCATTAACATTTTTGTTTAGAATTAGTGGTGGCATTAATTGAGTTGGCTATGCTTTTTAACCCTAGGGAGTAAAAGGGTGGTACAAAAAAAATATTTATTACATCGTTGTGTAGGTATTTTCTGACTTACATTCTGCCCTAGGCGTAGAGATTAGAGCTTGTATATGATTCTGGAGTCTCATTTTGTGTCATTCTGTTTATCACTGACATTCGCCAGTATCAAACGTATTTAGATCTAATATATTATTATTCATTATAGGTTGTAAGCATGCAGTAGCTTTATTAACTTGGATGCACAGACGTAGTGAAGAACCACCAAAAACTTCGACTGAGTGCTATTGGAATAAGTCTGCACTTTCTAATGTTGGCACAAATTTGAAACTGGTGAAAGCCGAAGAATTGCGTAAATTGAATCCACTGAACACTACAAACGATACCAGTTTTTTGCAGTCATTTATTAACCATAGTTTAGATTTGGGAACCACAGATACTGTGCTAATGAAATATTTCAAAGAAGAGAATGACTTTGAAAAATTGTACCTACATAGATTGTTAGAAGAATATATGGTAGAATCGCAGAACATAACAGCAGATAATTTTTCAACATTTTGTACAGGAAAAATGACTGAAGATATTTGCAGAGATGTTGCCAGGACAACGGTAGATCAAGTGGAGAGTGCTTTATGGCATGAGTTACGTTACTTATGAATTACTGCTTCAAAGGCTTATGATGTAGCCCATTGCAAAACTACTGGCGGATCATTGGTCGAGTCAGTTTTGGGAGCATCAAAATTAAAGGACACTGCTACCGTGGCAAGAGGAAGACAACTTGAAGCACAAGTTTTAAGATTAGTTGAGAAACAAACTGAATAGAAAATTCAACGCTGTGGATTAGCGCTTGTACCAGAGCATCCATTTATTGGAGCATCGCCTGATGGAGTATGCGAAAATTTTTTGATTGAAGTTAAATGCCCGACTTCTTCAAAGGCTTACAAGAGATATGTAACGTCAAGTCTCGATATTACAGCAAAATACATGGCACAGGTGCAACTACAAATGTTTTGTTTAAAGAAAAAGAAATCTTTGTTTGTTGTTGCTAAAGATTTTGAATATTCAAAGCAAATTTCGATTATAAATGTTGACTTTAATGGATGTTTTAGATTTATTAGAAAAATGTAATAATTTTTGGAAAAATAATATTTTTGATATTGTTAAAAATGATTTCAATTAAGAAAAGTACTATAATGTTTTGTCTTCCAGTATTTTATTGCAGTGTAATACAGTTATCAATGCACATGACATTTGAGTACAATAAATAGTATATTATATAACAAGGGAGTATACCACATATTTTTATACAACCCAACATTTTAATTGAAAGAATTTTAAAAAAATTATTGTGAATATATTTCTAATTTAAAAAGTATTGTCAATATGACATTTGTAATTTATGATTAATATGACATAATTAATTTAATATTGATGTAAATGTTCAGTACTTAACAATGTATAACAATGGAATCATTCATGGTTTCATCATAGATAGTGAATTTATATAATATTATCATAGGGGGTTCAGTTACTTAGAAACGGTAACTAAATCAATAAATAAAAATCAATTAGTGAAAATAATCAAGAAATTTCTGCACATTTGTATTAAACCAGTAATATATTTCTCGATATTATACCAACTCGTCTTATTATACTTTAACATATCTTTTCTCCAAACCGGGGTGGTCCTTCGAATATAATATATAGAATTCATGTAACAGTAAATATTAATAATAAATATGATAAAATCATATTTATTATTCATTGAGTTGGTTATGCTCTTTTACCCTAGGAAGTAAAACTCACTACTCCTGCTTTTGAGGGACTCAAATTGCTTATTACATAAGGCTGGTACAAAAAAATTATTGTTAATATATTTCCAATTTAAAAAGTATTGTCAATATGACATTTCTAATTTATGAACATAAAAATCTGCATGGCATACAAAAATAAAATTGATGAACATGATGACTGATATATGAGTAGCCATATTGTGAGTTGGCTATGCTTTTCTACCCTAGGGAGTAAAAAGACTCGCTTTACTCCCGTTTTTGAGGGACTAAAATTGCTTATTATATAAGGGTAGTACAAAGAAAATTGCCAAATGAATATCACTTCTTACCCGCTTCCTACATAAATAATTTAAATTTTATAATTGCAATTTGAATAAATGTTTTTGACAGTTTATAATGGCACAAGCACACACTATTACATGATCCATTATAGAAATTAAATGATTGTCAACACAAGTATGTGGTAGCAGTATGTTAAATTCCCGTAGTCTTCCTATGACTCTCCACATGCACACGTAATGCAGCTATCCTCTTGGATTGTTTCATGTCATCAGCAGAACTCGGGGTTGCTGCAGATACTGAAGGTGGCCTTATAAAAACATTGTAAAATATTTGTAACATTTTTAAACCCTCTATCGGCCATTACTGCTACCCCAGGTTGTAGTTGTTCTGCATATCCTGAATCTTCTAAGATCATAACATCTGTAGCTCTTCCACCATAGCCTTTCAAAATGAACGAAACCAGTCCATCTGGTATACAGGATATGAGATATTTTATAGTATTCCCCTTTTTGTATTCAGACCATGTTAGAGCTTGATGTATGGGGTTACTAGGTTTCTCTATTTGAATTTCTAAACAATCAATGATCGAAACTACTTTTGCATACCTCGCTCTAAATGGAATAGGTAAATGACGTTGAATGTTTTTCGTATCTGGCCAATAAATTAACTGTTGAAGAAATTCCGATAGTATCACAACACTTTTAGAAAAATCTTACTTAAGTTGCTTATCAACATGCCAAAATCAATCACTAAGATAGCAAATGAATCATTTAAACGTATCTTCTTCAGCATTATAAATATATTTTTCACTGGCAATGGAGCCTTTGTAGTTAACATCTCTATTAGATGATAACTTTCTATCGGTAAACCAAGAAAAAGTTTAGGGTCTCGCATGCTCCATATCGTTCCTTTAAGCAATGTTCCTCAAATTGATTTATACACTCCATGGTACTTGAAAAACTACTTTCACTTAAATTATAATCACTTTTTCTTTTGATGTCTGGACTTGCAGAAGAAAGTGTACTCTCCAAAAAAGATAGTGAATTCACTATATTGTGGGGTTTTAACGGAGACGTTCCAACTGACACAACTGGTACTTTTATTGGTGATAAACCTATGGAAGTACATATTTGTTCTACGTTAGTTGCCTTGCTTCGGAATTTTGGTCGCAGATTCACTTGTATGATCTTGCCCATGGTCAGGGTCACCGATTCAACAATACCCGCTGTAACGTAACTTGTTCTGTAGTAGGTTCTTCAGCAAAAGCTTTCTCCATTTTGTCTTCATTATTTTTAGTAGACAAAGATGGTGCAGGAGCTTCTATTTCTGCTTCCATTATAAGTTCAAGACGTCTTCTTTTTTCAGGAAGATGTCTTTTTTTTCGGTTCGCCTTTTGTTTTCTGGCACATAAATATAGTATGTGGAATCACCCCTGTTTTCAATCTCAAATTTTTTACTTTCCTGCCCATTAATTGATACTGCATGTAATTCTCCATGTCTTGCATCAACTGAAATAAAATATAATAATAATAAAACTTGTATCACCAATGCTAATGGTAGAATAAGAAATAAACTATACAGGGTGTCCCAGATTTAACATTACACCTGATATCTTCATTAAGGTGAGTTTTACAACAAAATGACAAGAGACATATTTTGTTGTAAATTTATGGGGGCACATTTTGAATATGTTTTCGTTTATACAGGGTGACCCATTTAAGGGCAGGGGCAATATGTTGGGAAATTTTTAATAGAACACCCTGTATTTTTTCATATAATTAAAATTGCCATTAATTATGCTCTACAGCAGTATTTACTTTTTAAAATTTGAATGTTGCATTATTGAGTTATTTAGTAATATGTGAAGAAGTCACCTGGGATTGCCGAATGATTGATGTAAACAATAAAAATATGAAGTGTCATATCATTTTTGTCAAATTGACACCTGTTTTGCTGCTTTCCAACACAAAAGATCTTGGCAAAAGAAAATCTCTTGCCATTTTCCCATAAAACTCACCGTAATAGAGTTAGGTATCAGCTGTAACGTTAAATCTGGGGCACCCTGTATGGGGGAAATATAGGGATGAACGATGAGTAAAAACATTAAAAAAATAAAATGTTATTCCACATTTAAGACTATAAAATACTTACGTTAAAATGATCCTCACAGATGTGTAAAGTAGATTTGACACTAACTGGACTTTCCTTCAGATCTCTTTTCATAGCTAAACACCATTTCTTCCTCATTTTCTCATCCTTTGGTACATTAAAGAATAATTTGTTGGGGCCAGTTATTGGTTGTAGAACTACATATGGGTACTATACAGCACTTATAATATTTATGTTCAGGCACTGTTAATATCTTTCACGTTCTCGTGTTGTAATTCTGATCCTGAAGCCATCACGCACAAAAGCTGCCTGGGTAGATATTGCGAAAATGTTCGTGGACTATGAAAATTAACTAAACTTGTCTTTAAATTTATACACTAAAACTAACTAGGTACTCAGAATTCGATGCGAACACAAACTAAATCAACAGAAGATTAAATGACAGCACAGCAATGCAATCACAACGCCAGTGTCCTGCGTCTTAACAGTCTAACCTTAACACATTACCGGATCCTGACGTCACAAACCTCTTGACCAATTAGAGACCGTTTTCGCCCACCTAATTATATTCAATATTTCAATAATTATATATTAATAATTCAGTTTAAAGGGGTTTTATATATAGAAACATACTTTTATAGTAATTTTCTGCACTTTAAATAAATTTTACATCAAAAGAAAGTTTGATGCAACTTCCTCATTGAATATCAGCACACTAAAGGATCGCCGGAAATTTTGAGACGTAAAGATGTTATACAATATCATTTATTGCATTGTTCAATGTCCATATCTTCTTTCCAGAATCAATTTGTTCGCTCCACCTCGAACCACTCGTTCAGCATTTTCTTTCTCTGTAACATTGCACAAAACCAACTATGGACTAAACTCCTACCTTTCAAGATCTACAAAACTTGGCAACCAATTTAACAATGAACTTGATTTCTTTGGCTCGTCCAATACATTTTTTAAAAAATTGAAAGCACTGGCTTTCCCCAAACTTCACTGTCTAAAGTGAAAAGAGTATGTCTCAAGTTAGTTTATGTTTTACTTCCCAAATTGTATTAGTACAATTTGGGAATCTGTATGTGTGTGTATCCATATGTGGCAATACATGTGTACATGTGATACACGGTCCATGTATGTTAGTGGAAAACTGTATGTTAGTTTAATTCCATGTTTTTATCTCTGTGAAATATATTGTAGGTGAATTGGGATTTTTCCCATTAATAAATAAATATAATAATAATAAATAATATAGGTTATATTTTCAAATATCATTTCAACAGTTCAGCATATACAAACAGCATGAACTTAGGAAAATGTGTTAGTCTAATTTATAAAATAACCTAATGCATTAAATAACACCTAAAATATAGTAGATTTAATATGAAAATTCTTATTTTTAAATGTCTTACATGTCTGTACAAGTTATATGAATAAACTTTGAATATTAAGTAATGATGATAGTTGATTTTAGCAGGAAACATAGGATCGAGGATAACCACTTTAGTTTACACTGTATAAGCTAAAGCGATACGTGATATAATTATCAAAGATGAAATTTACTAACATTTATTGTCAAAATAAGTGATACAATTTACTATTATTCTGAGAATTTCTATTAGTACACTACAATATAGAATATTTGATATCATTCTGAAGCTCTTGATGAAATGATTTTGAATGGGCATTTGCCATCAGTACATGCAATACAATCAAGGCGTGAAGGCCTTTTGATCTATATTCTGTTTCATACATAATGAATGATAGCAGATGTATTTTAAATGTTAATAAAATTTAACGGAATATCACATCCACAAATTGTTTTATTTAACTTGCAAAATCTATCGCCCATTGTGGAAAACCAATTATTATAATAAGTTACTGTGCTGTTTCATCAAAATTAGTTCACATTTAACATTCAAGTGACTATATGTTTCAGTACCCACCAGGTTATTTGGAGGCACAAGAAGCAGAGGAACAAAAGAAAGACAAGGAAAATAAATCCAAAAGTCCTAACAAAGGAAAACGTGGTTTAAAAAGAAAGACACAGGAGGGTACAAAACCCTTGACTGAATTTTTTAATACACCAAAAAAACAAAAGGTAACAGAATACAAATTGACTTCTGATTTGGAATATTTAATTTCAAATGATATATGCAATGAGAAGTTGTGGTCAGAGTGTAAAGAGGTTCTCAAAGAAGGAAAACAGAAATTTCTGAGTAAGATAACAGAAATCTTCATGTGTATTTGTTGCCAGGAGGTTGCATTTGAACCAGTGACAACAGAATGTAAGCACAATATTTGCAAGGTATGATGTGGTTACAATCCTTATCCATTTTTTTTAATTTTTTTTTTTGTTTTATTTAAAAACCTTAGCTTCCCAATGAAATATGTTTTATTTACTTTAAATATGACCTTAATAATTAGGTCTCTGATTTCTTTTATTTGTTCTTTAAATTGTAGTAATCAAAAAAGGTTTGAAAGATTATTTTCTTCAGGAAGATACACAGAAAGTACCGAAATCAATTAGAAATTTATAATATGCTTCCCATTCAATATACAAGTTTCAAAATACTAATTTGCGAAGGCAAAGGATCTGTGTATCTTTACATTAGATTAACCATGTAAAAGATAAGTAACAATAATACCTAAACCAACTATCCTACTAATAAACAGGAATTTACGGAAGGGGGGAATGTTTACTCAACTGTTTGTAAATATAGCTACCAATGGCAGTGAGTATTTCTCAAAATAAGAAGAGAGTTGATTAATATTTTTAAAAGAGTTTGTAACACCATAAATTATTTCCTGCCGATTTTTAAGCTATATTTTCAATTTGAGCTCACACCTGAAATAATAATGTATTACGTTTTAATTCGGTATAGTGCTGTAGTTATTTTAGTTAGTGAAAAAATAATAATAGTAAATGCATGTATAGAATATATTGACTTTGGTGTTAGGAAATTTTTTTGTAGGATTATGAACAAAGTTTAGAAAAATTTAAAGTTAAAATCTTTTATTTGTAATAAGTTTATTATCCAAAGTTATTCACGTTAGTGGTAATGGACCTATGAAAGTAGTTATCTTCTATGGTTTACACGGGATATATCTATTATTGCAACTAATGCTGGCAACACATAATGGGGCAACTTCTTTATAACTCTAATACCATTTTTGATTACCTACCCTCTGATGCTCCCAGATTATTATTTTCCTTTGCTAATATTATGTAGTAAAAGATGACACATACTCTCAGAGCGCTCTTAGATCAACAAAGAGCAATAAATCGAAAACGGTATAACAAAGCTGGGATTAGCTGTAGAACAGCTGTTTGAGAAGATGAAGTTTGAAATAATGTATAAATATCCTCTGCAGTATATATATATATTACTTGGTTTAAGGATATGTGGAGAAAGAATGAATTAAGTACTTCTGTAAAATATAAAATGTATTCAAAATGTTATTACAGTCTATTTATTTACAACAAAAAAACTCAGATCAAGAAAATTGATACAGGTAATATATAACCTAGGTAATGTAATAACCTAGGTAATCTATAACTTTTCGTCGGTTTTATCTTTGTCTATTTTGTTTGTGTATTAAAGAAGAACTATTTTTAGTAGGTTGAGTAGTCCGATAAGTTTTTCAATTAGTATAAAAATTTTATGTGATGGATAAAGTTCAAAGTAAATAAATAAGTAAGTTATAAAAACATGTACCTTCTACAAAAACAAACTAATGCGTATATAACATGGGTATTTCAGAATTGTTGCAACCAAACTATAGCAAATAATAAGATAATACGCAATACATACTTTACTTTATTTGGGTATTTTTTAGAATTCAGAAAAAATAATTAAAAGGCAAGAAAATAAACCTCTGCATGAAAGAGTCTGTCAGAGGTTTTTTTAAAAATATAAATAGATAAATATCGTAGAATACAATACATGCTTCTGACAGTTCGTAGACATACTAGAAACAGATAAGTCTCCGAAATGTTAGTGGTATTTTATCTTAAAGTGTGTACTGTGTTTTATGCTATTTATACATTTTTCAGTGTGAGAACTGATTAGTCAAATTAAAATCTTAACGGATCTTTTTGGTGAAGATAATAAGTATATTCACATAATACTTTATACCTACTAAAAACCTGAATGTGAAAGTAAGAAATTGGGTGAAATAAGAAAATACATTTTTTTCGGTTCGGAATTCCCTTTCTATTTTAAATCAAAACTAATAATTCTAAATCTGTTATCTATATTCTAAATTATGCGTTGTTTTTTTCCCGAAGAGACGTAAATATTTGAAATTTACATTATTTCCTTATTAACCTTCAACAGTCGTCAAATTATCAGAAAGGAAAATGATAAACTTCGATTTTATCTTCTCCACATAATTTTCTGAGGATCAGAAACTATTATCCATAATATCCCGAGCTTATAGGTACTCAGTCCATCAAAAACTGTAAATAATCAATTCAACCAATGACATGCAGTGGGATGTCATTTTATTTCGTGGATGTTTCCTCTCGCTATTATTTATCTTTTATATGGTAAATCTGAGATCTCAGTCCATTAAGTTGTTTGATTTTTCATAAATTTGAAACACTAAATTTATTGAACTGAGAGATACTACATTGATTTTTAAAATACTATTTTACTATTAGTCCAAACCTAATTTATAAGAGGTATGCTTCATTATTATCCAATTATGTTCAGATAATTATAAAATAGTCAAATGTGTGTTTTTAGGCATGTCTAAAGAGGTCTTTCACTTCAGAAATCTACACTTGCCCATATTGTAGATTTGATTTGGGTAAAAACTACAACATGGCAACTAATGAATATTTGGGAAAGATTCTAAAGATACTATTTCCTGGGTATGAAGCCACCAGATGAATTGGATTTATTGTCTATTTAATAATTAATGCTATTTTTAAATTTAATAAGTTTTTCCTAGTATAGAATATATATTTTCTTTGAACTATCTTAAGAATATATTAATATTTATCTTAAGTTTGCCATTTTATATTTAATAGACAATTATACTGTATGGCATTCCATTTTTATATTTTCACCGTTTTTACTTTGCAAATAAATTCTGTTATTTTTTATTATTTTTTTTTTTTTTGTATATTTTCTTTATACTCTAATTTTATTCTTGTTAAATTACTTTAGTAATTGTGAGAATAATTACAAAACAACTGGAATCGTGCAAGTTGTAACATTTAAATGATGTGAGTAGATGCAGATATTAGACAGCGAATTGACTCCTTACCTAACACATTGTAGTAACTTTAAAAAGTTTGCCCAAAAACCCATTATACAGTGTAATTGATACATCTGTCGTCCAAATTCGGTATATCGCTCATGCTTACTTTGATAAAAAAATATTTTATAGAGGCATATTTGTGGAGATAAAACACATTTTAAAATCATCTTGAGAGGGTGCTTATGTTTCACTGATACAACTTAACCCATTTTTTTTAATACGAGACCTTGTATATTGTAACATTTTTTAATTAATAATAATAATAATAATAGTCTTTATTAGAAAATGTTGTATAAAAACAAATACATTTACATTTCCTAAAGGCGGAGTCTAGCCTTAGCTAATCTACTCAACCTCTTATACCACGTTATATACTCGTACAAAAAATACTTACAATACACATACACACATATACAGCATATATACACATATATACATATATATACACAGCATATAGTACATATATACATACATATTTAACACAGTTAAAAAATACTTATTTTATATATTCTAGAACAGATAAAATGTTTATGATAACATTAAAATATGTAGTGACTAAAATGAAAGTCAGCAAGAACACAATCACTCACAATGTTTGTTGAAGTAAAATTAATTGCGCCTTAACCATCCTACGAAACCTGCTCAAGCCAAACAATTTTACATCGGCTCTTATGTTGTTGTATACTTTAACAGAGTTATATGAAAATGACGCCCGAAACTTGGTTGAACGATGTGCCGGTACACATAAACTATTTACATATCTTAGATTTCTCCCGTGAGCGTTATGTCTATAAGATAGTTTTTCTCGCAGATAAGTTGGAGAAGAAGTTGTTAAAATGCGATGCACAAAGATAGATAGATTATATTTAAATGTATTGTCCATTCGTAACCACTGCAGACTATTAATTTTATTTGAAACCCGATCATATTTGCGTATGCGATACACATATCTACAACAGCTGTTTTGGATTTTTTGAAGGCGATTTTTTGTATAGCTATCTAAGGCGCTGTAGTAAACAATATTTCCATAGTTACTTATAGACATCACCAACGATTCGCACAATTTTTTTCGTAACTTGAAATTGATTATATTTATGTTATTATATAAAAATTTTAAAGCTATATACGATTTTTTTACGAGCAGACTTACATGATCTTTGAATCTCAGATGTTCGTCAAAAATTATACCTAGACTTTTCAATTTACTCACAGCTGGTAACATAGTATCACTTAGGAGTAACTTTAATTTGGTTTTGACAAATTCTCTAAACTTCTTATTGCAAAAACAAATCACTGCACATTTATCGGTATTAAGTTTTAAGTTGTGATTTTTTGAGTAATTCTCGATAGATTTAAGGTCTTCATTTAAGTTTCTGGCTGCTATTTGAACATTTTTTGGATCAAACGAATAAAACAGTTGCGTATCATCTGCGTAACAATGAGTATTTGCGAATTTTATATTCTCAAAAATATCCGCTGTGTAGATTAAGAACAGTATGGGTCCGAGCACCGAACCTTGAAAAACTCCCGACGTTATTTCAGATATTTGAGAATGATTGTCATCTAAATTTACAAATTGTTGTCTATTACTCAAATACGATTGAAAAAAATTTATACTTTCTTTTTTAAACCCAAAGAAGCTCAACTTGGCGCACAAAAGAGAGTGATCAACAGTATCGAAAGCTTTAGAGTAATCTAAAAGAATTAAGGCTGATGCTAATCCTTTATCCAAAGATCTTAATATTTCATCCATAATGTTGGCAAGGACACTTATTGTGCTATGGCCCTTTCTAAAGCCGGACTGCAATTGGGAGACAATATTATTGTCTATTACATATTTATAAATTTGTTCCTGAAGGAACTTTTTTAAAATTTTTGATAGAGTAGTAATCAGACTTACTGGCCGCAAGTCACTGAAGTTTTGCGGAGTGTTGACTTTAGGTAGCGGCGTAATAATGGTAGTTTTCCATAAGTAAGGAAAGTATTGAGACTCTATACAGCAGTTTATAATATGAGTAATATATTTACTTACAATAGGAGAACATAGTTGTAGCATATAAGCATTTATATTGTCACTTCCGTAGGCATTAGATTTAAGATTATGAACTATTTTGTTTACCTCTGCTACCGTGGCTAGCTGAATATTGAAATGAAGGTTAGGTTTATATTTATGAGATAAATAATGTGTAACTGCCTCGCGACAATTATTAGTTTTACTATAAACTGAAGTAAAATAATTATTTATTTGGTTTACATCTTTCAAATTTAAAGGAATCTCAGACGATCGATTTTGTTTGATATTCAGTTTCCTTAGAGCCTTCCACATGTGTTTACTATTACATCGGTTTAGGTTGTACGTTAAATATGCTGCCTTTTCCCGTCTTATTGCTTGCACTGTAAAATTTCGCATTTGTTTATAGTAAGTCCATGTTTCAATGGTTTTATGTTTCTTATATCGACTTAATGCCTTATCTTTCTCATGTTTCATTTGTTTAATGACATCAGTGAACCAGGGGGCATATGGCTTGGTCACTCGTATTGTAGTGAAAGGAGCGTGTTTGTCAAATAGTGACAGTATGTTATTGGTAAGAAACTCAATCTTACTATCGATGTTAGTTAAATATAAAATGTTGTCCCAACGAATGTTATTAAGATCTATGAAAAAATTATCGTAATTAAAGGATTTATAACTCCTACACCTAATAATTTGGGGTTCAAGTTTTGGCACAACGATATGTAAGTCACATAATACTACCCTATGGTCAGATATTAAATCCGCATTTATGGTACCTGAGGATGATATGAAATCCGTGTTGTTGACACAGATCACATCAATAAGAGTTTGAGAAGTCTGGGTTATTCTCGTAGGTTCTGTTATCAACTGAGTGAAATCATACGATAAGATACATTCCGCGAAAGGATTTGGATGAAATTGATCAATGTTTATGTCTCCTATTACCATTATGTTATCATACTGAGGTACAACAAAAGATAAAAAATTGTCTAAAAATTCTATGAACGTATCGACACATCTCCCGGGAATTCTATAGACTATACACAGAAGCAAAATTAATTTACCAATCCTAAATTCGACACACACAACCTCAACTCCATCCAAATTGCCAAAATCATTGAAAATTCGCTCGTAATAACCTATTGTGCTTTTTATGAAAACTCCTATTCCACCTCCTCTGCCCTGTCTATCACTGCGCAAAAAGGAAAAGCCAGGAATATTTAATATACGTGTAGGTATATTATCGTTCAGCCAAGATTCAGTAACACACATGATATCAATATTGTTAATATAATTCTATATTAATAATAATATCTCTACCCCTCATTATAATCACAAGGATTAGTCCGAAAGACTGAGACTTGTGTGGGAGAGGGCATATTATTATTTCGTGGAGCGCGTTTGCGCCTCAGGATTAAATTCTTAATTCAAATGTATAGGATAGTATGGATCTAAAATATATACATCTTGTTGAGTATATATAATGAGTAAAATGCCCTATTTTAAAAAAAATTATATCTTCTGAACTAAACATTATCAACACTCAATTAAGTACTCTTGTCTTGTAGGTATTACAGGTCATGAATCAAACTACTTTAGAAGCGTATACAGGTGAAAGGTGATAGCCAAAGGGATATCAATTTTGAAAACTTTGACCTGAAATAAATACTTTAAATGGAGTATATACCGAATTTCATTATCTCATCGGACAAGAAATTATTGTCTTCCAAATAGATATTAGGTTTCCTATACCTAATCTGATACTTTCTGAGTTATTTGACATTTAATGCATCTGGGTGCTATTATCACCTGTAGGTGGCTTTTAATTATTTCATAGTGCCTTTACGATGGTATTAAACCAACCATTCTGTCAAATGATATTTACGCTTGTAGTTGTCTGTTTGAAAACATGAACTTTTCCACTAACAAATTGAAAGACATGATTTATATAATTGGTGAGTGCAATGGAAATTGTCTTCTGGCTTTGCAAGTTTACAGGCAGCATTACCCTCAGAGGAGACAGCTGGTGGTAAGATCTCTTCACAGAGTAAAACAATGATTTAAAGAAAACTTCTGGAGTATACAAGAAACGTACTATATCAAAGCATGTTAGGTATTTACTGAAGAGACAGATATTCTATTATCTGTAATTGAAAATCGCCAATTAGTCAAAGATAGGTAAGCCGAACATTGGGAGTAAATCAATTTTCTGTGCATATTCTCAAAAATTATAATCAGGTACCGTGCATATTACCAACGGGTTTTGCATCTGAGACAAGAAGATCACGTACATTGAGCATTGTACAGTTAATGGGCGCTTAATCAAATTAAATTAATCTCAACAGAAATTTTCTTATGAATGTACTTTTTATGGACGAGTCTACTTTCCATAATAATGCATTCTCAAGCACGAGAAACATGGATCATTATGCAGACAAAAGTCCTAAATGTGTGAGGTGGATACTGGCAACTCTAGTCATTGACCCTTATTTTTTAATGTTAACTTAAATGGTGACATCTCATGATTTCATCAAGAATATTTTATCAAATGTATTGGGAGATATTCCTCGAAATATATTATTAAACTTGTTGCTGCAGCATGATGTCACTCCACCAATAGTATTAATATAAAGAAGAGTATGAAGGAAGGTGGATGATAGAAGTGGTCCCATCTGACCCCTTGCAATTTTTTTTTGTATATAAAAAAATATTGTTTACAGAACACCACTAACTGCCATAGAAAACATGCGACACAAATTAGCAATGCTTTTCAGCAAGTGGAATGGACAATGTTCGGAAAACCTTATATTTAAAAGTTCCGTGTCGATGTGAAGTGCCCTCTGGTGGCCGGACCGCACCACGGCACTCGAGTACGCAAACGAAGCGGTTACTACTCTGGTTCAAAAAAGGGTGTAGACGCAATTTTTACAGGTCATTCGCTGATCTACCGTGTGTGAATTATAAAGCCCTTTTCAACAATCATATAGTGCGGGTAATTATTGACCTCACATTCAAAACCTCATACTTAATCAAACGCCATATATCCTTGTTCCCACTCTCCGTGTCCACCTGTACCAGGAGACGAAGATCTAGGAACCCCCAGGAAGCGCCTCCTTCAGCGAGACAACTGAAACCAGCAGGTATTTATTTTCATTCTCTTCTCATATTCCTACCCGCTTGCCACATTGTGGCTGCTCCTTTGGTTTTTTTTATTACTCAACATCTTTTGGCTCAATACGCAAATATTTATCACATTGTACTTGTCCGTCACACAAAACAATTTTCAACTGCGCCGAATATTTTATATTACTTAAATTTCTCATACATTTTTGGACCTTCTGAGCCTATTGTTTTGTTACACACGACCTAAGGATAATTTCCACATTCTTTCTTCAAAACGCGAAAAAGTACGTTTCAAATACATTTAATTCAATTTTCAAAATTCTTTCAAACAGTAGCTTCCGCCGCGACTTGAGTGCCCGTGCTCATAAAGGTATTTTTGATTGGTGCTGTTGTTTACTTCTTTTTGTAGCTCTTTATCCTTTGTGGACATGGCGTTCCACTGAAACTGGATTTATAAGTTTATAATAACACTAAAAAAAATTCATGTTTGCATTAAACCTTTTAAAATTTTTATGAATTGAAGAGTAAATAGCTTTATTTGCTGCCTGAACCTACCGTTACAATTATATTATTTGAATATTTAATATTGTCCACAGTATGTTTGAAGGATATGGGTTAAAAGTGTACTTATTTATTTTTACTTATTTCAATTCATTTACTTTGTTTATTTACTAAGTACCTTGGGTAAACTTATTTTTCGAATTTTTACTGTTATTATAACAATGGAGTTTTTAGATTTTCCTACAGAATGCAAGATGGTAGAATGCAACAATTAACGACTATAACTAAGTTGTCAATAAATGATGAATCCCAAGCAATTTTTTTTACAAAAGCAAAACGTGCTGAATCAGGACATAAATCAAAGCCGTAAATCTCTCAAATTAAGTTCACTTTCTGATCAGGAATTAGAGCAATTAATTAATTTACAGAAAAAGTTGGATGGTCTATATGATATTATTACATCAATAAAAATAAGTTTGACCAAGGTAGACACTGTGAAGATAGAAAGTTTAAAAGCACAAGTGCTTGACGAACGGGATAATGTTCAATTTCAAAAAATTTATCTTCCAAAGTTTTCTGGAAATCATATTCAATGGACCTCATTTTATCTATTGTTTGTGCCATTAATTGACAGTAAAACTAAGCTTTCAAAAATTGAAAAATTTCAATATATCTAGCTGACGAACCTTTGAAAGCAGTCAAACATTTGACTTTCACTGCTGATAATTATGATATTGGCTTAAAACTATTGCAAAGCATTTATGATGATAAATGTTTACTTCTGTCTGCTTATTGGGGTAATGTCTTTAATGCTCCGAAAACTGTGGCAGGTTCAACAAGTTCCCTCCGAACATTGTTAAATACATTTGCAGAAAATATTGCTGCCCTTGACACATATAAAATAGATTTATGGGCCTTTATTTTATTTAACTTATTAATTCAGAAAGTTGATTACAAAACTGGTGAAAGGTTTAGACTCAAACATAATGATACTGAAGTGCCTGCATATGATTTTTTATTTAAATTTTTAAAGGGTCAATGTAAGACTTTAACATCAAATAACATTACTTCAAATCTTTTATTTAATTCACCTCATCATTTTTAAAAAATATTCTCCGCCCATGCATCGTAAACAATATCCAGGGAACTTCAGACCAAACAACAATCATTTGTAGTCAAAAGTAGCGACGTTGTAACTCTGAGTCAATTATTATCATCTACCTCCACCACATCCAAAGATACTTGTTGCTTTGTATGTAAAGGTGATCACAATATATTTAAATGTGATGTATTTTTTGGTAAAACACCTTATGACCGTTTTCAATTCATTAAGCAACAAAACCGTTATGTAAACTGTTCAGGAACTCATCCTTATTCTTCATGCCGCTCTGACTCTACATGCCGTCTTTGTCAGAAACTGCATTATACGCTGTTACACTTTCCTGTTGCACAAGTTGCAGAATCATCACCTGCAAATAATATTATTGCAGAAGATGCGACAACGGTAGTAGCTAACGCTTTAGCTTTAAATACTGTTCTTTTATCGATTGCTCTTGTGTCTTTCTGATGCTAGAGGTCATTTACACATTTGTCGAGCGCTCATCGACAATGGTTGTCAAGTCTCAATAATGACTGAAAAATGCCATCAAATGTTATGTTTACCACTCAATTCTTGGTCTATTCCTTTTCAAGGAATTGGTCAATTTTCTGCACCTGTGGCAAAAGGAGGAGCTGTTTGTCAAATATTTCCCTTATATAAATGTCATGCCTGTTTAATTGTACAAGTTTTAGTTTTATCGATGATTTGTCACAATTTCCCTTTGTGTAAAATTATACTTAAAGAAGCTAATCATCTGGTTAATCTCCCGCTAGCTGATCCTAATTTTGGAACACCCAATGAAGTTGATATACTTTTGGATGCAGACGTCTATTCTTAAATAATTCGACCTTCTATTAAATACGGTTGTCCTGATGAACCAATAACTATAGATACTGTTTTTGGTTGGATTCTATCAGATAAAACGCATCTTGTTAACTCTTCATCGGTTACCACTTTTCATATTTCTGTTGAAACTGTTGACTACTCTTAAAAAATTTTGGTAGTTTGAAAGCATACCTACCCAAACTCTTCTCCGGACAATGTCAAATGTGAAACAATTTTCATCAACCGTGATCATTCTGGTAGATATACTCCCTCTGCCACTTAGGGAACCCATGTCTTTGGGTGACTCATTGGACTCTTTCATGAAACACTTTCTGGGGCTAGAAACTTGCTTGAATAAAAATCCCCCACTGAAATGTGAATATTCTAAATTTATGATTTATGATTAGTGTTTAGATACTGGCTGTATGTCTATCATAAATGCTCATGACTCTTTGCAACCTTCTTACTACATTCCACATGATTGTGTTCTTAAACCAGACAGCATCACTACCAAACTTCGGGTAGTGTTTGATGCCTCGGCAAAGTCTTCTAATGACATATCCTTGAATGATAACCTGCTAATTGGCCCTAAGTTGCAACAAGACGTATCTTTAGTGCTACGATTTCGTGTTCATTCAATTGTACTTATTGCGGACATAAAGCAGATGTACAGAAAAATGTTGGTTAATCCTCAACACAGATCTTATCAAAGAATTCATTGGCGCTTTTCTACTGATACTCCAGTACAACAATATGAATTAAACACTGTTACTTTCGGAATATCATCCGCTTCCTCCCTTGCTATTTGCACTCTCATGCAACTCGCAGAGGATGAGCGCATAAGATTTCCTGAAGCAGTTAAGATATTGCAAACAGATACATATGTGGATGACATAGTTACTGGCTGTTCATCTATTGACAATGCTGTATCACTACAGGATCAACTTCAAAAATTGCTGCAGGCTGGCGGTTTTGAGTTGAGGAAATAGTCAAGCAGCAATTCTACTGCATTGCAAACAATACATCCGTCTCTTTGTCAAACAGAGTATCAACCATTTAATAAAGCTGATGCCTTTCAAAAAATTTTGGGTTTCAATTGGAATCCGCAAACTGATTATTTTACATATAAAATTGATCCTTCTAACAATACTTGCACAAAACACTTTATTTTGTTTGAAATAGCTCGTATATTTGATCCCTTAGGACTTCTTTCTCCTCTGACCTTATTAGCTAAACATTTAATTCAACTTTTATGGACCCAAGGCTTAAACTGGGATGAGGTACCTTCTAACAAAATTTGTTCTCAGTGGGAGCGATATCAACATGAATTACCATGTCTGGCAAAAATTCAATTACCTCGTCGATTAATATGTGACGACTATCAATCCTGCGACCTACACGGATTCTGTGATGCAGCCACAGTTGGTTAGGCCGCTGTTATTTACTTTAGAGTCATACCCAAGGACGGCTCTGTAAGTTCATTTCTGGTATGTAGTAAGTCTAAAGTATCTCCCCTGAACCACGTTACAATTCCTCACTTGGAATTATGTGCCGCGCTATTGTTAGCCACTCTAACTGAATTTGTATGTCATACATATTCAAACATCCTCACTATTCATAAAATCTACGCTTGGTCAGAATCCATGGTAGCTTTAACATGGATCAAATCTCCCCTATCACTGGAAAACATTTATCGGTAATAGAACTGCCCAAATTCAAGAGAAAATTCCCCCGCAAGATTGGTACCACATTAGTGGTACAGATAATCCCGCTGTTTCTGCCTCACGTGGTCTACTTCCTACAGAACTTTTGTCATGTCCCTCATGGTGGCGGGGCCTACTTGGCTGTGTGATCGTTTTGAACAATAGCCTATTCAACCATTTCCTTCCATATCACCTAATGCTGAACTGGAAATGAGACTGGTTTCATTTGCTGCCATAGTCCAACCAGATTTTATCTGCGAACTTTTACTCAACATATTCTTCTTTACGCGAACTTCAGGGCTGTATAGCTTACCTAATACGCTTCATTAGCTATGTGACTCATAAAGAAGTACAACAAGGACCTTTAAATCAATCAGAATTGCATCACGCATTACTTCTCATTATTAAACATGTTCAACAAGACACCTTGTTCTAAACCCATACGCAATTCGTTCCATTCCTGGATGCCCAAGATATTCTCAGGGTGGGCGGAAGGCTTCGTCGATCCAAATAATCTGTAGATGTTAAACATCAATTCTACTAGCTAGTGGCCACAGATTAACTAAGCTTCTTGTCCAATATTATCACAATAAATATATGCATCCAGGTGCCACCGCCTTACACTCTTTGCTTATGCAACAATATTGCACTCATATTGCTTGTGTAGGCCTCACTGCAGATGATGCGTCGAGGCTTACTCGATCTAAAGCCCGGTCAGCCGCAATTAAAACTTATTGCACGCCTTGTGCCAATACTGTTGATAAATTTTCAAAATTATCTGAACTTATTGCCAATTTGCAATCCAACTTGGAATCTAAAATAACTGAACTTGTTACAAAAGTTGAAAAACTAGAATTTTCCAGTGCCGTATCGGAATTAAAGCCTGATCTATACGAGTCAATTGTAAACGAGACTGTGGAAAGAATTTCTCGTTCAAAAAATGTCATCATATTTAATGCCCCTGAAGCAACTGAACCTCACCTGCAGAAAATTCATGACGAGGGCATCGTAAAAGAAATCACTGATACTCTAGAAATCTCTAATATGGTTTCCCCTGTCTCCGTTAAAAGATTTGGGAGAGCTGCCAATAGTAGACCACGAATTCTCAAAATCTCATTTAATAGTCAACAAGAAGCATATCAATTCCTTCGTTATAAAAAACGCTTAGCTGGTTCTCGTCTGTCTACTTATTCTATTCAGGATGATAAGACGCCCAAACAACAGGAATACTTAAAATCCATTCGTAATGAACTTAAGAGACGCATAGAAGAGGGTAACGAAACTGATCTGACCATTAAATATATTAAAGGTGTTCCTACCATAATTTCTCTAAAAAACTAAGGCCTCAATTATCAGAAATCTCATTCGTTTATACCAATCTCGACTCCTTGCCCGCCAAATTGCCTTCCCTTCTAATATTTATTCAACAAGAGCAACCCGATGCTATTCTAATAACTGAAACTTGGTTACAACCCATAATTCCCAATAATTTAATCGATATTCCAGGTTACACTTTGTTCAGATCGGACAGACCTGGTGGCCGTAAAGGTGGTGGGGCTTGCATCTACCTAAGAACTGCATATTTCGCTAACTTTAGGATTGTAGAACGTCTGTGTGCTGTCGACGGTGTTGATATTATTTGTCTACATATATCAAATTCAAAGGTATCTTTTTATTTAGTCTGCTTATACCGCCCCCCTAAAACAGCTAGAGGTCAGGACGAGATACTGTGCAATAAATTAACCGAACTAAATAACTCGTCTGAAAACCTTATTATATTTGGTGATTTTAACTTCCCTGGTATCATTTGGGAAAATGTGGAAATTCAAGATAACACGGATTCGTCTTCTAATTTATTTATAAATACTGTATTAGAATCTGGTCTTGTACAGTTAGTTACACAAAACACTCGTTTTCGTGCAAATCAACAACCATCCCGTGTAGATCTTTTAGTCACTAACGATGAAAATCTTTTCAAACCGTTACGTTATTTGCCGCCAATAGGAATTTCCGATCACGTAGTAATTGGTTGCACGTTACAAATTTTAACATATAATACCCCAAAAAACGAAACAAAATTAATTAAAAAAATAGATTTTTCTAAACTTAATAACTTATTAGAGGAAATTAACTGGCATAATATTCTCAACAATAACCATATTAATGCAGTCTGGGATTCATTTTTGACTACAATGAAAACCAACATAAGCAAATGTACGCGGTATAAAACGGTAGTTCAAAATACTAAAAAGCCCTGGATATCAAATGAACTAATTGCAAAGTGCAAAATTAAAAAAAGGCTTTGGAAAAAATTCAGATTAACTCGCTCTGATAATGATTTCATTGCACATAGAAATTTTTCCAACGCATTGCAAAAAGAAATTGAACTATCAAAAATCAATTACGAACAGAATTTAGTAAGTAAGGGTCAGAAAGCAGTTTTCAAATACACCAGAAACTCTTTATCTTCTAAAGTCTCCACCCCTCTGGTCCGGGATGCCTCTGGTGATATATGTACTTCAAATTTCGATAGTGCTGAATCCCTTGCTACAACTTTTCAAAACATATTCACGGAAGAACCATTTGGTCCCATCCCAGCCTTTCTGTCTCCCAGCGTCCAACATTCTTTGGACACAATCTCATTCACTCAAGCAGACGTGTTGCACCATCTCAAAAATCTAAGGATTGACTTAGCACCTGGACCTGATGGTCTCCCTGCTTCTGTATTAAAGTCTTGTGCCACAGTTCTAGCCGAGCCTCTATATCTTGTATTTCGGCACTCACTAGCTACATCATCTCTTCCTTCAGATTGGTTGCTTGCATCATCCATTGCCATATTTAAGAGTGGAGATAAGACAGACCCCAAAAACTATAGACAGGTTAGTCTAATGTCTATTTGTCTTAAGGTTTTAGAAAGAATTATAGTACATCATATAATGCAATTTTCGATATCTTATAATATCTTACCGCTATCACAGCATGGTTTCATCCCGGGTAGATCTACTTCCACAAATCTGTTGGCAAGTTTTAACTATTGGTCTCGTTGTTTAGATCAAGGAGATCCAATTGACGTGATTTACTTGGATTTCTCAAAGGCGTTCGATAAGGTACCCAAACACCGGCTACTTCTAAAGCTAGAGCACCTGGGTATCAGAGGTCAGCTAAAGTCATGGATAGCCAGTTATCTAACAAATAGGCTTTTTTCAGTTCGTGTTGGAACCGACTACTCTGCTTTCCGAAAGGTGTCTTCAGGTGTACCCCAAGGATCAGTTTTGGGTCCTATTCTATTCCTTTTATATACTGCAGATCTCGATCCACTTATTACCGTCCCCCACACTTTTTATGCAGACGATACCAAATTATACAGTAACCCGTTAGAACAGCACAATCTGATTCAGAACAATCTTAAAGATATTGAAAATTGGTGTAATACATGGCTGATACCGTTAAATCCTTCAAAATGTACGGTCCTTCATATCGGTAACAATAACCCCTTCCACTATTATGTGCTCAATGACATCCATATCAAGTCCGTTAATGAACATGTAGACTTAGGAGTAACGATAACCTCAAACCTATCCTGGTCCACTCACATTACTAATGTCGCAAAAAAAGCCAACCAGAGGTTCTACTTATTGTTTAAAACTTTTCAAAACCCTAACCCTAGATTATTTTCTCTTTTATTCAAAACATATATCCGGCCAATTCTCGAATATGCTAACATAATATGGACACCGCACTTAATAAAAGATATAAAACTCTTGGAAAACGTTCAACGGAAGTCTACTAGGCAAGTCCAGTGTCTGAGGAATCAATCCTATCAAGATCGGCTTCAAGCTCTAAACCTCCCACTTCTATCAGAACGAAGAAATAGAGGTGACATGATTTTCACATATAGGTTGCTACATGATCACTTTACGCAAGACATCAGAGAGCTATTAGAATTAAACACAGACGACCGACTCCGTGGCCACTCACTTAAACTCAAAAAAGAAAATTTCAGGACAACGATAAGACAGAACTTCTATTCCAACCGAATTTTTAACAACTGGAATCGGTTACCCAGTGATGTGGTGACTTCAGTGAGTGTAAACTCGTTCAAAAATAAATATGACTTATTTAAAAATGGTGAAATGCTTTGATGTAAAGACAAGACATTTAGTTGGGTATCCTGTATTGTGTCTGCAAATTAACTTCACAGAACATATATTCTTGTTTGTATCTTTTTATACAGTTATATTATTTAAGTCGTACTTTGTAATTTTTATTTAATTACTTTTACTTATAAATATGTACATATACTGTTACCTATAAGGATTAGCTGTACTGTAACAATTTACTATTGCCATTCTTGTCAATCTATTGTTTATTTTTAGGAGCATAATAGGTTTCGACCTCTGCTCTTCTCTTTAGTTTAATAATAATAATAATAATAATAATATTGGATTCATTGTATTGAATACTTGCTACCGCTGCTCTCGTCTTAATCCAAAACCTCACTCTCCTCTGATGAGTGATTGACCCACTCCAAGAGTGACACAGTCTGAGCCTTTTCTGCATACCGATGTTGATTTCGCCGGTCCATTTACTATTACGTTCGGCCGGCGTCATGGTAGTAAAACTCAAAAGGCTTATTTGCGCCCTTTCGTATGTCTGGCCACTAAAGCCCTTCATTTAGAACTCGTTTCAGATCTTTCCTCCGATGCATTTATTGCAGCCTTACGCCGTTTTGTGGCTCGTCGTGGTCAATGTCCACATACAGACTGTCCAAAATTCGAGTCTACATAGGGATCTCAGTTATTATAAAAGATAGGAAAACACTCAAATGGGGAAAGTTTTAGAGAATTTTATGCTGATTTCAAATCTGAATTGAAAGTTATTGTGAGTCAATTGTTTTTCGAGATATTTGAAAAAAACGAAAAACCGAAGAATTTGTTTTTGGCCAATAACTCGCTAATGGTTAATCTGACACTTCTAAAAATTTTACATTATTAGTACACTTTTTAAAGACGAACATTTTGGCATAAACAAAAATTACAAGGCACTCTTTGTTTTTCTGTTATGAACCACAACTTTGCTATTTCTTATGGTCGCCATATTGGATTTTTATATCATATTTTAAAACCAAAAATTACATAAATTTTAAAAACGATGTATCATAAGCCTATAAAAGAATTTTTAAAATTTGTGAAATATTGAAAAAATAATTTTTTTACAAGTTTACTTTAGAAGTTGGCTGTGCCATGAAATGTAAATATTTCCCGTTGTCACAAGTGTCATACAAAATGTGTTTCGTCCTTATAAAATCCCATCCCTCCGTCCCTGCCTTATCCGGTGCTTCGACGTTGTGCGGCTGCGCCATCTTGACAAAGGGCCGATGGCCGTCGAAGAACCCCAAGAAGTCGGGCGGGAGAACCACGAGAGCAACAAGTGATGTAGGGCAATACAGACGTGCCGCTGTTCGTTCGTTCCTGAATTCCTAAATAAGTTAATTAATCTTCGAAATTAATGGCCATATATATAGCCGCCACTAACCACTAACATTGGCGAGAAGCATCGACACTCCTATACAGGGAATCTTGTGGACACAGCAAGTACTGCACCAGCGCCAGGGCACGAGAGAGTAGCCAGCTCAGTTCCCTCATCGACACCCGCCGGCAGCCCGAGCCGAATAGTTATGTCGTAAGTACCTTTTTCTGCTTGTCTTCCTTTTGTTTCATGATCTTGTTTCAACCTTTAGCTATCACCCCGGGAGAAAGCAGAGCCAGCCCCACCAGCAGAATTTCATATTAATAATTATTTGTTCTGTTACCAATATTACAGATTTTTTGTCATGTCAAATGAATAAATCAGTTGTCTAGTTGGTACACATTGTCATTTTAATCCCAGTGTAGCAATCACTTCGACGGTCCTTCTAAAAAATCCAGCAAAAAGAAAATTACGCTACAAAATGACTTATGAATTGCGTTAAATGAAAATATGGGGCTCACAATTTCTCAAATGAAGAAAAGTTTGATATGTTTACACTTTATTTACAAACTCACAGTATTGCGAAAGTTGCATCTACTAGATATTTGGAATTGTATCCAGAGGCAGCAACCTTACAAAACATAATTACAGGAGAATTATCACTACTTTATTGAATTATGGTGCATTTGAGAATAAGAGGAACAACTATGAAAAAGATAACCATGATATTGATATGAATATCTTTAGTCTAATAGTAGTAAGTATTAAAAACAACCAGAACTAAAAAATGAAGCATCCATAATTAAGCATTATTAGGCAAATGCTCAAGGTGACGTCCATTTGCATTACGACACATTTCACAGTTCTTTAAAATCTTTCTCATAACTCTTCCTAATGTGTTTCCGTTTAACAAGTTAAACGCTTCTCTAATTCTAGCTTCTAATTCATTTCTATTAACGGATGGTTCAAATTCGTAAATTTCATTTTTAATTTGTCCCCACAAATAAAAATCGAGTGGCGTAAGATCTGGGGATCTTGCCGGCCACATAACTGGTCCATTGTTCGCAATAACATTTTGCCCAAAACAATGGGTTAAATATGTTCTAACTTCTACAGTATTATGTGCCGGACAACCATCCTGCTGAAACCACAATCTTTGAAATTCAGCTGCATTGGGTACAAGCCTTCTAATTGCTGGAATTATTTCTTCTCTTAATAGTGTTACGGAAGCTCACCTACCTTGCTAGTGAATCTGCCTGTTTTGTTAATTCATTTCTTATTGTTTATAAATTAATATTTGTAAAATCTTTAGGTTGACGTTTCTAATCTAGAATTTTCATTTAAGTCATAGAATCGTTCCATTAGGTTCTGGAATCCAAAAGGAAGCTCCCGAATATTCCAGAAGTTTGAAAAATATATAAATACTCGTGATTTCAAGAGGACGGGGAGTTTTTAATCGAAAGCGTGAGCGCGTTCAACCGAAACGTCAAACTAAGGAATTTGTGTTGACAGTTGTGAAAAAGAGTTGAAGTTTGTATCTAGTGACAATAAAGATTTGTGTTGTTTTCTCGAACAAGCTGGTTTAATCCGTTTGGAGGTTAGACAAACGTTACATTTGGTGTCAGAAGTGCGACGTTCCACGACGTGAAACGTTCGAGGATTAAAAAAAAAAAAAAAAAAAGATCAAATAGTAAGTGTATGCCAGTTACCAGATCGAAATCGATAAAAATGGAAGAGACCTTGACACAATTAATGGAAATGATGAAGGAGATAAAAAACGAAATGAAGAATAACCAAGAAGAACTGAAGAACAGTCAAGAAGAACTGAAGAACAGTCAAGATGAATTAAAAAACGAAATGAAGAATAACCAAGAAGAACTGAAGAACAGTCAAGAAGAACTGAAGAACAGCCAAGAAGAACTAAAGAACAGTTTAGAAGAAAGCAATAAAAAGTTAGAAGAGCTAATGAAAGAAAAATTCAAAGATTTTGAAGAAACTGTAGAGGAAGAAATAAATCAATTGAGGAATAGTATGCAAGACGAAGTCCAAATTGTAAAAGAAAGTGTGAGTACGCTGAGGTGTGAAGTCGAAGAGAGAGTCAACGAAATGCAGAAAGTCAACAGTACGTTGAAGTGTGAAGTCGAAGAGATGCAGAAAGAAGTCATCCGAAAATTCACACAGCTGTCCACGACAGGAGTTATTAAAGTTGAAAGTAATCCTGCATCTTCGAGGGTCAAGCCACCAACATTTGATGGAAAGGTACCATGGAGCACATACTTAAAGCAATTTGAGGCGGCTGCCATGGCAAATAACTGGTCCGAAGGTGAAAAGGCGATATCGTTAACTGTAGCTCTAAGAGGTGAGGCTATGGAAATCTTAAGAACGATGCCTGAGCAGAACAAAACCGATTATGAAATGCTGAAAAGTGCTCTCGAAATGAGGTATGGTGAAGCCCACATGCAACATGTTTACCAGGCTCAATTAAAGGGTAGAAGACAACGATTCGAAGAAAATATTCAGCAATATGAGGCCGACATAGCCCGGATGGTGAAGCTAGCTTACCCCACTGCCCCTGTAGAGTTCCAAGAGCAATTAGCTGTAAGTAGCTTCATAGATGGACTGCGAGACTCTGAAATCAGTCAGGCTTTGAGGTTAGCCAGAAACAAAACCATTTCCGAAGCTTTGGCGCAGGCGTTAGAAATTGAAGCTGCTCAACAAGCATCCAGACGGGGTCAAGGCAGAGCAAGGCTAATTAAATATCAGCCAGCCGACTATCGAAGTAATGACAAAAATGTGGAGGTATTGCTGAAAAATTTTCAAGATTTATTGAACAATTTCCAAACCGAACGGAATCATACCGACTCTGCTACATTTAGCAGACGTAGATCCATACGATGCTGGAATTGCGGGGACGAAGGGCATCTCAGGAATCGATGCCCTAAAAACACATCAGAACAGGACCAGGGAAACGACAATTAGCCAGCTTTGAGGGGCGAAAGCTGGTGAGGTGCTACCAAGCCCCACCAACCATGAAGATCAAGGTTACCCGGCTGCACAACAACAGCAACAGCTTGGTAGTACCAGGGCGAATATGCGGCCGGGAATGCGAAATGGTCCTTGATACTGGCTCAAGTCACACCATAGTAAGGCCAGACATCGTAGCCCATTGTAGAATTCAGAAGCCAGACAGAAACTTCATTTTGGAAACAGCAAACGGGGAAGTCATACCAGTAAAAGGCCTCCATGTGGCAAACATCTGTTTAGGAACAAATACATTCCAACAAGACATCCTTGTAGCCGACATCACCGATGACGTCATTCTTGGTCTGAATATCATGACTGAGCATAATTTTATCCTCGATCTTCCTCAGAGACTACTAAAGACCAAAGGTGAAGAAATTTTAATGCATTATCCTGAAGTGAGAAATCTACCGATTAAAACCGTTAAAGCATTAGAAGACATTATTCTACCGGCGGCATCAGAAGTAACTATTGAGGCAATTTGTAACAGTTCGGCGGCTTTTGAAGAAACAGTAATTGTGGAACCAGAACCGGAGAGCAATCTTTTCAAAAGAGGAATTTTAATAGGAAAGACTCTAACACAAAAGAAGAACGACTCAGTGTTGGTGAGAATGTTAAATCTGAAAGACTACCAACAGGAAGTGAAGAAAGGAGAATCCTTGGGAGTTTGTCAGATAGTCGATGTGGTTTTCAAGAATGTAGAATCATCAACAGCACGCGGTGACTCTCGAATACTGCCGGAAATTCTGCAAAACCTTGTTAACCGATCCACGTTATCATTGCCATCGGAGGACGTTCATAAAGTAGAAGAATTATTAAGACAATACCAAGATGTATTCTCACTAACTGAGAACGATGTAGGAAGAACTGACCTAGTTCAACACCGCATAAATACCAGCGGCACCGCTCCAATTAAGCAAGCCCCACGAAGAATTCCATTGGCCAAACAAGAAGAAGTATCGAAATTGTTGAGCGAGATGCAACAACAGGGAGTCATTGAACCATCGCAAAGTCCATGGACCTCTCCAGTAGTTTTGGTGAGGAAGAAAGACGGTTCTACTAGATTTTGTGTTGACTACCGAAGATTAAATGATGTCACCAAGAAGGACAGTTATCCGTTGCCAAGAATAGACGACACTCTGGACACATTATCTGGATCTCAATGGTTTTCTACTTTAGACCTGAAAAGTGGCTACTGGCAAGTCCAACTTCATGCGGACGACAAAGAAAAGACAGCTTTTTCCATTGGGACAGGTTTGTGGCAATTCAACGTTATGCCGTTTGGGCTTTGTAACGCGCCAGCCACGTTTGAAAGACTGATGGAAACAATTCTCCGTGGAATGACGTGGAAAACCTGTCTAGTCTATCTTGACGATGTGATAATACTTGGCAAAAACTTTGAAGATCATTTAAAGAATGTACAGGAAGTCTTGCAAAAGTTAAGAGAAGCCCAACTGAAGCTAAGTCCCAAGAAATGCATGCTCTTCCAAAAAGAAGTCAGGTATTTAGGACACATTATTTCTGCAGATGGAGTCAAGACTGATCCGGAGAAAACTGAAACCATTTGGAAATGGCCAGTGCCGAGAGACAAACATGAGTTAAGAAGTTTTCTGGGACTTTGCACATACTATCGGAAGTTTGTGAAAAATTTTGCCGATATCGCCAAACCTCTGCATCGACTTACCGAAAATAGCCAACCATTTATGTGGACGCAACAGTGTCAGGAAGCTTTTCAGAAGCTTAAAGGCGCCCTGTGTTCTCCCCCGATCCTGTCATATCCAATTCCTGGAAAGAAGTTCATCGTAGACACTGACGCCAGCAATACTGGAATTGGAGGGGTACTATCGCAAGTAGAGGAAGGACAAGAGAAAGTGATTGCCTACTTTAGTAAAGTTCTTTCCAAGCAAGAGATGAACTACTGTGTGACTAGGAGAGAGTTACTTGCCATTGTCAAAACAGTGGAGCATTTTCACAAGTATCTCTATGGTCAGCCGTTCATTTTGAGAACCGACCATGCTTCATTGAAGTGGCTCCTGCAATTCAAGAACCCGGAAGGCCAAGTGGCAAGATGGCTTCAACGTTTGCAAGAGTACGACTTCAAAATTGAACACCGAAGAGGACAGAGCCATCGCAACGCTGACGCTTTATCCAGAAGGCCATGCCTTCCTGATTGTAGATATTGCTTGCGACAGGAAGCAAGGGAACAGGACGATTTTCATTGCCGAAGAATTAGCATCCAAGGCCCAGAACATTGGGATAGTAGAAGCCTTGCTAAAGAACAGAGTGAAGATCCAGAGTTTGGCTCAATTTTCCAATGGAAAATAAATAAAATGGATAGACCTGATTGGCAGGATATTTCCAATAAATCTCCATCTCTGAAAAGTTACTGGGCATTATGGGACTCCCTAGTTGTAGAAAATGGCCTACTAAAAAGAGTATGGGAGAGTCCGGACGGCAAAGAAAGGAACTACCAGACTGTATTACCTAGGACAAGAGTTCCAGAAGTTCTCCAAGCGGTTCATAGTGGCGTTGGTGGTGGACATTTTGGAATCAATAAGACTTTGAACAAGGTCAGAGAGCGATTCTACTGGCTTGGGAGTCGTTCCGATGTGGAAGAATGGTGCCGGCGTTGTGAAACCTGCGCCTCTAGTAAGGGACCAATGACTCGAAGTCGCGGCCAGATGAAGCAGTATAATGTCGGTGCTCCATTTGAAAGAATAGCTATTGACATAGCTGGCCCATTTCCTCGAAGTGACTCTGGCAATCGTTATATCTTGGTAGCTATGGACTACTTCAGCAAGTGGCCAGAAATATATCCTATACCTAATCAGGAAGCAGTCACCGTAGCAGAGGTCCTATTTGAAAACTGGATATGCCGTTATGGAGTTCCGAGGGAAATTCATTCTGACCAAGGACGGAACTTCGAATCTGAGGTATTTCAGAATGTTTGTCAACTACTAGGTATCTCGAAAACTAGAACAACACCTCTTCATCCACAATCAGATGGAATGGTCGAGAGATTCAATCGAACCATTGAAAATTTCCTGAAAACTGCCGTGAATGAAAAGCAGACCAACTGGGACACCTGCCTTCCTCCATTTCTCTTAGCCTATAGAGCGGCAGTTCACGAAACCACTGGTAAAACACCAGCCAGTGTGATTTTTGGCAACGAATTACGTCTACCGATAGACCTCATTGCAAATAGACCAGAACATCAGGAAAATATCAGTGACTATCTCCGCCACCTGAAAGATCGAATAAAGTTGGTACATGAGGAGGTACGAGAAAAGCTGAGAATAGAAAGTGACAGAATGAAGACCCGTTACGACTTACGTGCCAACAGTAATGGGTTTCATGAAAATGATAAAGTTTGGCTGTACAACCCAAAGAGGACTAAGGGCAAATCACCTAAATTACAGAGATCTTGGGAAGGCCCTTATTCGATTGTGACCAGGTTAAACGATGTCGTGTATAGGATCCAAAGAAATCCTCAATCCAAAATGAAGATTGTTCACATAGATCGACTGACGCCTTATCAAGAACACCATGCGGACAATGGAGTAACCTGATCGAGACGATCAGTTCTGAGAGGGGAGCAGTGTTACGGAAGCTCA